>CM062629.1:23193022-23918022 GCA_025617555.3 Puccinia polysora | reverse complement strand
GGAAAATTTACGGCTATATTTTGACCACCATGGTGAAAGAATCATTGTATAGTGCGTTGAAAGCTTGCAATGCACATGACAGACCCTTGTTTTATTCCCAGTGGACACATCTTGTTTGAGAATTCTTAGAGGTTATGAGTCCAGTGCTACCTGAGAGCCTGTCCCAAGTATGATTATAGAACAGTTCCTGGCTTCCATCAACCTAAAATCAGCACTAAGGTGTGTCAAAATATGACACATGCTTTGAAGCATTATTTCAAACCACACTTCCTTCATGGGTGCATTTTGTTACTGAATCATCATTTCTTCCTCCAAAGTGACATGATAAACAAAATCTGCAGGAATATTGGAATCACCAAGGACCAAGTTTCCTTCATATAGGTGGTAGTAAAATTGCCATGCACGTGACATACCTGGGTTCAATTTATAGAGGAAACATGTCATTTTCACATTCTTACAACCACAACTACAGGGTTGTGTGGCAGTTGGAGGGACATCCCAATCAAAAGACCACTCTCAATTTTCCACTGAGTTACAAAAACAACACACTTCCATATCGTGAAATGAACAACATTTCCTGCCATGCAATTGCACTGTCCTGAAATAAATTCACATTCCATTGAGAAATTGGTTGGGATAGAAATAATCATTGATTTTTTAAAAGCAAGAGCTGAATTTAAAGATCAAGAGATTGAAAACAGATACAATTCAAGATTTTTTTTGAAAAAAATTACAGGTTGATGAGTCTAGGCATCAAATTCCAAGTTTGAACCCTCCAAGAGTATTCTGCCGGCAAACATTTTTGATCAGAAAATATTATTGTCCAAAGAAATGAGCTTGTGATTCCTTGGAACAAATCATTCTTGATATATGTCAATGAAACTCACCTTTGCGGTGTTAAAAACCGCAAAAATAAGCTGACATGTCCCATGAGGCCAAGGAGCCACAAAGGCCCCACTTCAATTTGCGGGCGGGGGGTGGCGGGCGTTGGGGAATTTTGAAGGAACCTCAATCAGCTCATGTTTTTGCAACGGTTGCCAGAGGAAAACGTGATTTTGGAGAAACAAGTACCTTGAGGTTCTCCAAGAAATAAAGAATTTCCCCATTTTATTCAAGCAGGGAGAAGGAGGGGCGGTGAGGTAGGAGGGGGGGGGAAGTCCAACAAGGGAAATTTACAACATTGAATTATCACTTTTTTGCTTGATTCTGCCATAATTTCCCCTATTTTAAGTGCTGTTTGAAGCAAGGATCGGAGCCTTTCTAATTCAAACAGCACTTGCCAATGGTCGCAGCAAGCCCTGTCCATCTCTGTTTGCTAAGTCATCTATTTATAACTACGAACTGATGATCCTGTTTGCTTTTCTATGCTGGCACTATGCTTTTTGAAAGCGCCGTTAAAATCGCAATGAACAATCTAACCTGTGCCTTCTCCCCCGTTAAACGGACCCCTTTCTTGAGGCTATACTTCAAACCGTTGTTTCTAAATCAAACTGTGTCTAACGTTGTTCATCTGCACGTTATCGCCAACCAACCGCTTTTTTTTCTTTTAGTTATTTGCAACAATTTGTCCGCTTTTGCATTTGCACAGGCCACGTATTTTGTCGCTCCTAATAAGGAAAAACAGCTTTGGCCTTATTCGCCGCGTCGTGTCAACCTTTCTTTTCTCAGTCCAAAATCAACGGCTTTTCTTACATAAGATACACGTTCATTCTTGACAACAGTGTATCATAGTAAGCAACAATGAGTGAAGACGTTTTACGCAGCGGACACATTGTACTAAAACTATACAGTGAGATCACCTTGCAACGGATTCTTTGTATTCTTTTCCTCTTGCACAGGTTGTGACCAAAACCGTAATGTGTAGTCAACTCATGTGGTAACAATACTTAGCCCGATCATTTACTTGCCAACAATACAGAATCTTACACCGGCTTTAGCTTCGGGCTTAAGGCTCATTCCTGGGCCAATTATAATGATCGATCACCCAGCTTTCTTAAACTCAGTCTTACACCCATGCCGTCTTGCCCAGTAGCAACCTCAACGTCATTGTTGAACCTGTAATCCCAAGTTGTGATCATTCAATTGGATCACTATCAGTGGTTAACAATGCATTGTTCTTTTCCATTTCCTGCACAAACATCATTGTTTATCCGTCCGAATTTCGGCCGTTACCTTTCAAAGTGAGTTGTTTCGGTTTCTCACCTACAAGTCTAACGTCTCTATTAACTTCGCTTTGTCAAGTTGTTAAGGCGTCATGGCTCTTGAGTTGTGATTAGCTAACTATTTCCGTGTTTTATTTACCAATAAGGTCTACATGCACAAATAATAAAGCTTAGCCAAACTCCAAACGTCTGTTCTGATCATGAGCACTCTTACTCCGACTCTTTGCTTGGATCATAAGCACACCCCAAGCGGTGGACCACTTACAGCGTGTATTGGTTGCAGTCAAGATTGGATGAAAAATCTACTTTTTTAGCACATGATTCATTGATCATCAATCATCGATCAACAATTCAAAAATCGCTTAGTTTTGTAAGGAACATAAGTAGTCCTAAGGTCAGAACAGTGTCGCTTCTCGGTTTTTCTGTGCAAACACAATCTATAAATACCGTTGGTTGATATTGGACATTTGTCAAAACGTTCACCGTTGATCTAGCATAGGGTAAGTAGTACTTGCATTCCTTCAATACATTGTTGCGTAATACTGAAAGGTTTGATTTGTCCAATTGGCGTCTCTTTTCCTTAGTCCTTAGTTATATAGCCACCCTAACCATAGGTATAGCCGTACAACTTGCCGCAGAATCAAAGAAAAGAATATTCCGCCAATACTTGATTCGTGGACCGGTAATTACCACATTTTTATTCCTACATTCCTATACAAGAATTCGAGAATGTCATCAGTACGAACTGTCAGCCATCCTTTTCACATGTCTGGGCCTTTCGCGATTTTTGAAAAGGTGACAATCACTCATTATACTTGTAGTGTCACAAACTAATTCCGTTCCAGGGAGACATGATAAAGCTGACATCCATAATGCGTATTGTTCTATATAGCTTGAGAGCATCATTTCAGCAGGCTCCAATTATGGAATGTTTCAATATGAGAGCGCTATACCTTATATAAATACTGATGATGGGACTGCACAAGAAGTCGTAATCAAAGCATCTTCATATGCTTCAGTTAATCAGGGCCTTTCACCAGGTCAATCATATATTTTGATGGGGAGGTTATTAGCTGTCAACGACACTGTCACCCAGAACTATTTCTTCAATTCCAATTCAATTTTATTGATTGGAACTACTCCCGAAACACCAAGCACCCATGCCAATCTTACGTCTTGCTTTGGTCTTGGTGTTGTCAAAAGCGTCAAGGAGATAGATTGCGAAAGTAACAGTGGAAATCCTTACAAGGAGATTTCTGTAGTCCTCATTCATTCCAACTGGGATAGTAATGTAAATCCATGCCTCTTTCATGAACATATTGTCAAATCACTGATATTGTTTTAACCTATAGGCTAGAAGTGTAGTCAAGTTTGACGTCACTTACAAAGTTGCCGGTAGGGGACATCTTACCCAGACGCTTTCGCTTTTCCAAGTCGGCTGAGAAATGATGTTATCCGGAGTAATTGGAAGTTTCAATCTTGATGACTTCAATTGGATTGTAAACGTAAGGTACCATTTGTCGCTTCAATAAAAAAATCTGCTCATTCTATGCTGCAGGTCCATTCCGTTAGTCTCACTTGTGGTTCCCTACCAAAGACTCCTGGACTGAGCAATTCAATCAGAGCCGAAGGGTCCGGCCGCAAAAGGTAAGGATTTGTCTCATACATGATGTCGTGTTACTAATCATACGTTGTGCTAGGGTTGTTCTTGAGGCACAACAACCTCGCGGAACTCCAAAATCTACAAGAGTTTTCAACTTGCCTGTTACTCCAAGTCAAGCCGGGTCTTTGGTTCATCCACCAAGCTCTTCCCTTGCCCATAATGAAGATATTTCCATGAATATAGATGACCATGGCCCTACTCCCGAGACTCCCAGGCGTGCAATTGAGGAGGGCGAAGTTTTTGAGAACACATTTCCTAAAAAGAGAACTAACAAAGAAATTTTGCGTGATGCTGGGAAGCGCATGAGACAACCATAATCATGCATTAACATGTTTCTAGCCAATCATATTTATTTGTAATCCCTATAACATTCATTCCTGTTATGTGCTAGGCCTCATCTTGCCATTCACATATACGTCTATATATATCAATTGATTGTTTTCCTTTTGTAAGTCCAAAAATATTTCAAACAAATTCTGTCTCAACATGAGACCGTTGATAGCAGTTTGTGTTCCAACTGATAATACAGAGACCGCACTTCTTGCTAAATTCCCTCACAACTTTCCTCATCTATTGGGTTTGTGCAATGATAAATGCATATCTTGTCAGGCTTTTAATTGGGTTCAAGAACGTAGTGTTGATAATTTAGAACGGACACAAGCATTATACACTATCTGTTGTCAGAAAGGCTATGCCTGTCCTCCAGTTGCTAATAATATAAGACAGTATCCGGCCGAGTTCAGATCCCTTTTTGAAGGAACATCACCTGGTGTGTTCCAATGAAAACATTACATTGCACTCCATACAATCATCTTTTTCTTATATTTTGAAAATCGTATTTGCTTTAGAATCAAAGCATTTCCAACAAAATATTTGCCATTACATCAATGCTTTGTCATTTACGTCGTTAGGTGCAAAAATTGACCAATCTGTTCAAGGACAAAGAGGCATCCATACTTTTTGCGTATCAGGGGCAGTCACGCATGACATTGGATCGCTCTGGCCTAATCCTGGTCAACAGGCTACCTTCTATCAAATTTTTTTGGTGGGATCAAATGATTTAGTTGAGGTTCAAGGTCGAATTCATGCCTGTTGCAAAGAACTAGATTCCAATACACTCCTTTTCCTTCAAAATTTTCTAAACAATCATAATCCTTATGCGCAAGCTTATCAAAAAGCAAAGGATCTCATTGATCAAACTGGCAATCGCACTATGGTTCTGCGTTCAGTTCCCATTGGTACTCGCAATCCAAAAACTTATAATGAACCCCAATGCAATGAAATTGCATATGTTATTGACTATCAAGATGGCCAAATCAATCCTCGCGATATTGTTTTGCACAAAGTTGGCGGCGGGTTCAAACGCATAACCGATACTCACTCTGCTTATTTCCCTTTACGCTATCCAATTATATTTCCTTGGGGGGAACAAGGCTGGGTTGAAAATTATCAGGCATCTAATGGAAGATGTAAGCTTTTTATTTTTTTGTTAGAGTAAATGAAGCTAATCAGTTTTAATCCAGGAACAAATGTTTCGCGTTTGGAGTGGTATTGTTATTACCTTTTTGATCGCCAAGACATTTTTTCACCAATTCTTAATGCGCTTAATTTGTTTCAAGAGGTGATTGTGGACATGTACATTTGTGTCGAAAGAGATCGCCTTGATTTCATTTGTCGTAATCAAGAATCGTTAAGAGCCGAAGTATACGCTGGCATTTGTGAATCGTTACATCAAGAATCTGAAGCCGTTGGTCGTAAAGTTGTTTTGCCATTGTCATTTTCTTGTGGTCCGCGAGCAATGTCCCAACTCCACCAAGATGCTATGGCACTAATGCGGGTCCATGGTAAACCTTCATTATTCATAACTAGGACTGAAAATGCCAAATGGCCCGAAATTTTACGTGAATTGAAAGGATCCCAAAAAGCTACCAATCGGCCCAATTTAGTTGCACGCGTTTTCAATCTTAAGCGAAAGCAATTAATCAAAGATATGTCTGATTTAAAACGCCTTGGAGAAGTCGTTTCTTACGCTTACACTATTGAATTTCAAAAGAGGGGGCTCCCTCATGCACATTTGATGTTTACACTTGCTCGACGAGATATTCCACGTAACGTTGAAATGGTTGACAATCTGATCACGGCCACTATCCCAAACCAAGAACTAGAGCCACGATTGCATCAAATTGTCAAATCCTGCATGATCCATGGTCCTTGCTCTCCCCAGCTTCCTTGTTGGAAAGACGGCAAATGCAAACTTGGATTTCCAAGATCGTATTGCGATGAAACCTTTTTTGTTGAAGACGTTTACCCTTCCTACCGACAACCAGACGATGGACAAGTAGTTATGAAAGCTTCAAAGCAATTCACTAACGGATCCGTTGTTCCATACAATAAGTACTTGTCTTTACGCTTCGAATGCCACATTAATGTTGAGATCCCTTTTGGCATATCTGCATTGAAATATCTCTACAAATACATTTGTAAAGGTTCAGACCGATCCCTCTTGAATTTATGTGAAGGTGATGAAATCAAAGCGTATGTTGATGGTCAATACATAGGGCCTTGCAAAGGTAAGTATTTTGTTGACATTTTTCTTCAGAACACTAACCTTTGCAAATAGCCGCTTGGAGGCTTTTTCAATTCGATATGTCTGGTCGTAGCCCCTCTGTTCAACGCCTCGCGTTACATCTTCCGGATCAACAACTTCTCTATTTTCGTGAATTATCACAGGTGCAAGAACGAGTCCAAAATGGGACCATTCGTCGAACCCAGCTACAGGATTTCTTTTGATTAAACTCACTGGACGCAGTTGGCTATGGACACCATTCCCGAAACTTGCTATATGAAGATATTCCAACTTATTTTTGGTGTGATCAAAAAAAAGGTTGGCGAGGCCATCGAACTTTGAACAAAGCTGTTGGTCGGATTTATTTTGCATCCCCTGTTGATGGAGAACGATATTTTCTTTGGTTATTGTTGCTGCATGTTCGTGGAGCAACATCTTTTCAAAACCTGAGAACAATCCACGGTGTTGAATATGGCACATTCCGAGAAGCTTGCAGTGCAGCGGGTCTCTTAATGTCCGACGTTCATTATGAAGACACCTTGCCCAAAGCTAAGATTTTGATGACCGGTCATTCCTTACGAGTCATGTTTGCTGTCATCCTTGCACTGAGTCCTCCATCTTCCCCTCAAACTCTATACAATACATTTTTGGACGACTTGTCAGATGATTGTTGTTATAAGATAATCAATCTATTCCCTACTGTCAATCCAACAGACGAAAACATTAAAGCACTCTCCAGTTATTTTTTATCACAAGAATTACACTCAAATAACAAGACCCTTGAAGAAGTTGGATTAGCACCTATCAGACCCGATTTATGGGAACAGTTTGCCTCAAGTTCAATGAATGATAATAGTGTTGTCTTGCAACATTTGGAGCGATTTTCTATTGTGGAGCCTATGATGAATCATGACCAAGCAGTCATTCTGAATCACGTCCGAACGTCCCTGTCATCGTCCAGCCAATTTTTGATTTTTATTGATGGGCCTGGTGGTACTGGAAAGACCTTTCTATTAAATGGAATTATTTCCTACCTTCGCAGTACAAGAAAGAAGACTGTAGTGGTTGCCTCCACTGGCGTGGCCGCCCTCCTACTAGACGGGGGTGAGACTGCTAATTCTGGCTTAGGTATCCCACTGGACATTGACAATTCTACTAATGTTTTGTGGACCCTGTTTTCAAAGAAGGGTCGAATGCTTCTTAACACGGATGTCATTGTTTGGGATGAAATATCGGTCCAAAACCGCTACTCCGTTGAATGCGTCAACCGTGGTCTTCAAAATTTGATTGATAACAACTTACCTTTTGGAGGTGTTTCAGTCATCTTTTCTGGCGATTTCAGACAGACCCTCCCAATAGTTAAGAGGGGTAACATGTATGATCAATCTTGAGTGTGTATGAAGAGGTCTGTTTTGTGGGATCAAGTTGTCAAGTTTTCTTTATCCATAAACATGCAATTGGGATCTGGTGATTTGGAAGATCCACTGTTGCTAGAACAAAGTCGTTGGTTGTTGAATATTGGTGAAGGTGAATTGCAACAAACCCATATCGCTCAGGTTGACCTTCTGCATTGTCATGTTATTACCTCAATTGATGAACAGGCCTTGTTAGGAGACTTGGCTTCTAAAATTTATCACAAACTTCGCCAAGTCATTCCCCCAATGACTCTTTTGGAAAAGCAAGAGTATTTTACCTCTCTGTGTCTTCTTACTCCTCTAAATGTCAACGTCAAGGCAATCAACAAATATTTATTACAAATATTTCCTGGAGATATTCATCAATCTTTTAGTCTTAATCACAATGCCAATCAAGGCCAAGAAACCTTACCCAAGGAAGTTCTTAATTCTCTGTCTATCCCTAATTTCCCCAAGCACCTCATCAAATTGAAGATTGGATGCCCTATCATTATCCTCCACAATTTGAACATCAAAGCGGGTCTGTGTAATGGTACACGATTGGTAATAACTGACATTCAACCGCATGCCTTGAATTGTGTCATTTTAACCGGCTCCAAGACAGGTACTAAAGTTGTTATACCCAAAATTAGACTACTTTACGACGGCAAAGAGGGAATTCTGGCTCAATTTTATCGTTATCAATTTCCTATTGCTCTTGCTTTCTCAATGACAATTAACAAAGCTCAAGGACAATCTTTAGAAATTGTTGGGGTTTTCTTACCAAAATCAGTCTTTGCACATGGCCAGTTGTATGTTGCCCTCTCACGTGTTACAAATTTTGAGAACTTAACAGTTGCACTGTTAACCCCACAAAGTACTCATTGCACACTAAATATAGTGAACAAAGCTCTCTTATCAGATTAATTTCTAATTCATTTCACTTATCCAATTGTTTCTTTCATTACTGAATCCATTATTCAAGATTTACATGATCAATCCATTTTATTTTTTGTCCGTTTCAAGGAAACTTCCGTGTTTTCGTCATGTTTCCTCCGTTGTTGGTTCATGCACCGGGGGCGGCGCAGCCGCCAATCCCCTAGTGATGCAGTAATGTGAGCCATTGCCCCATTTGACTTGATTGCCGCCCTCAGTGCCAGGCATGGTGGTGAAAACCAAAGAGGAACGAAGGCTAGAAAGGAACCGAGTTCGGTGAATGCAGTTGAAGAACCAAGGGTCAAACCGATGAGGTTGAAGGGATGGTGTGACGGGCTCTGGCACTGGAGGGGCGCTCTATTTATATTCACAACGTTCGACCTCAGCCGCAGCGTCTCTCCCATCGGCTCAGCAGTTCACCCTCGCCGGGCTGTGTGCGCCGGACGCTGATGGTGCGCGGTCTAAGACCTGGAGCGGCAAGGGCAAACTAGATGCTGCGCAAAGACTGCACCTGGCCACTGGTCACTACGCCCCAACCTCCTCAACCTGGCACAACGCGCGGTATTCCCACCGCCCCAGGCGTGGTGTCATACTTTCTACGCCCAGCGAGATTGTGCACTCTGTGATCGTCATCTCGTCAACACTTGGTATGGAAGGCAAAGGTTGATGATGCACGCCTGCCGAGCTGGAATGGAAGTGGTTCAACCATCCACGCCACGCGGTCCGCCTCACACATCCCAGCAAGAGCGAGTCCGAAAATGCTGAGGCCAAGGGTGCAACAGGCTGCGGGCAAGATCCAATGTGATGAGTATAAGTAGAGCGCGCATATTGTCTGAGCTTTATACTCCTTCCTCACAACCCACGACTTGGCCCTTCGTTTGTCAACTGCATTCACCAAACTCAGTTTCAATCTAGCCTTCCTGTCAGCCACAAGATAATGAAAGGTGTCCAAATGTCTGCACAACTCATATGTCTTCTTAGTATAGTGGTTAAGTACCAGGCTCACCTTCCATTATTTGACACCAAGGTGACTGGTTCAACCCACCATGGAGACAAGAGTGAATAATGATTAGAAGTTATAGAATTATATAACAAATTTTGATAATATTTTATAATATTTATAGGTATGTTTTTATGGGTATTGATTATGGAACTTGAACCTTGATAATGTATATTATCAAGATGAGGATCCTATATAACTTTAAATTAAGTTATGAGGACTCAGATGCGTCCCAACTATTGATATAGAACTTCCCAATATGTTCCATTCCTTTGGGAATAAGTTATAGTAATTACTTTGAGCCATACTCTTTACTCTGTATAAACAAATTGCATAATTTTAATCTTATCCCTCTTTGGGATGTAATTATACTTTAATATACTTCACTGGGACTTCAGAGCGTACACTCAGAGGACTCTGAGCTCAGTTGTAAAGTATAGACCATGTAACATCATTGCCAAGAACATACATACCTTATATGTATAATATTTGCCAAGGTACTAGGAATTAAGAAGTAAGTACATGCCAAGGCTATCAATCTATGGTTATGTAATCTTTCTGGGGTTTTCTAGGACCTTTGCACCTTACTTTTGACTGATGTTAAGTCCTAGGATCATTTAAGTACCCTTTGGGGTATGTAATTAGAACCTTTTACATTGAAAACCCCCCCAAAGAGTACTAGTACCCTATCTCTCTTTGGGTATGATTTAATGGGGTTCTGATCCCTTGAGGACGAAACCAGGGGGAGCCTGGCTCTCCCCTGACAATTCCTTGAGTCCCCTGAGGGCTCCTGTTACCTTAAAGGAGGAGGGTCTTCACCCTATAGCCCCTCCCTGAGTTATTTATTTTATATTATTGATCCAAGAATACGGCAAGAGTTAACACGCCCATTAAAAGTTAATCTCAAGAAGAAGATTGACTGGGGCCTTAAACTTTAGTATTATAATCAATTAATAATCAATTTCTCAACTCCAAGTTCGAGTGGTGAGTCCTTTGGAGTTGTAGCATTTGTTGTTACCTTAAAGGGTGTGAGATTACTTTGTAAGCAAGGCTCCTTTTGGCTTTATTCAGTTAGAGCCAGGTCCCTTATCTCTTTATAGAGATCAAGGTGTGGCCTTTTACTCACAATACCCCAGTATTGTTAGAGTTGTGTTGTTCTGTAACAGTATTACTGTTTTATTAAGTCAATAACTGATTTAATTATTGGTTCTGATCTTAATTTTTGCAGGTTTAACCACAGCCAGTATAGCTATAGAGGTTAAATCCCTGACACTTCCTCTCTGTTTGGTTTTACCATCATGCCTGGCACCGAGGGCAAAGACCAAGTCAAATGGGGCAATGGCTCACATTACTGCGTCATTGCCCCCGCTGGACCTCCCCCTCTTCCAACCTCCTCGCCCCCCCTTCGCCCTGCGTGAACGACAGAGAGCAATATTATTCTCTTCAGGTTCTTTGAAGGTACTTATTTCATCAATTCCTTATTACTAGGGGATTGGCGGCTGCGCCGCCCCCGGTGCATGAACCAACAACGGAGGAAACATGACAAAAACACCAACATTTCCTTGAAACGGACAAAAAATAAAATGGATTGATCATGTAAATCTTGAATAATAGATTCAGGAATGAAAGAAAAAATTGGATAAGTGAAATGAATTAGAAATTAATCTGATAAGAGAGGTTTGTTCACTATATTTAGTGTGCAATGAGTACTTCCTGGGGTTAACAGTGCAACTGTTAAGTTCTCAAAATTTGTAAAACGTGAGAGGGAAACATACAACTGGCCATGTGCAAAGACTGTCTTTGGTAAGAAAACCCCAACAATTTCTAAAGATTGTCCTTGAGCTTTGTTAATTGTCATTGAGAAAGCAAGAGCAATAGGAAATTGATAACGATAAAATTGAGCCAGAATTCCCTCTTTGCCGTCGTAAAGTAGTCTAATTTTGGGTATAACAACTTTAGTTCCCGTCTTTGAGCCGGTCAAAATGACACAGTTCAGGGCATGCGGTTGAATGTCAGTTATTACCAATCGTGTACCGTTACACAGACCCGCCTTGAGGTTCAAATTCCGGAGGAGAATGATAGGGCATCCGATCTTTAATTTGATGAAGTGCTCAGGAAAATTTGGTATGGACAGGGAATTGAGAACTTCCTTGGGTAAGGTCTCTTCGCCTTGATTGGTGTTGTGATTAAGACCAAATGATTGATGGATATCTCCAGGAAAAATTCGTAATAGATATTTGTTGATTGCCTTGAAATTGAAATTTAGAGGATTAAGGAGACACCGCAAAGTAAAATACTCTTGCTTTTCCAAAAGAGTCATTGGAGGAATAATTTGTTGTAGATTGTGATAGATTTTAGAACCATGATCTCTTAATAAAACCTGTTCATCGAGTAAGGCAATAACATGACAATGGAGCAAGTCAACCTGAGCAACGCCAGTGTGTTGCAGTTCGCCATCACCAATGCTCAACAACCATTGACTTTGTGCTAGCAACAGTGGATCTGCCGAATCACCAGATCCCAATTGCATGTTGATAGATAAAGGGAACTTAACAACTTGAACCCACAAAGCGGACCTCTTCATACACACTTGAGATTGATCATACATGTTACCTCTCTTAACTATTGGGAGGGTCTGTCTGAAATTGCCAGCAAAGATAACTGAAACACCTCCAAAAGGTAAGTTATTATCATTCAAATTTTGAAGGCCATGGTCAACGGATTCTACAGAATAAAAATTTTGAGCCGAGATTTCATCCCAAATGATTACTTCCGTGCCAAGAAGAATTCAACCCTTCTTTGAAAATCGGGTCCACAAGACATTAGTAGAATCATTGATGTCGAGTGGGATACCTAGGACAGAATTAGCAGTCTCACCCCCGTCTAGTAATAGAGCTGCAACACCAGTGGAGGCAACGACAACAGTTTTCTTCTTTGTACTGCAAAGGTACAAGATGATTCCATTTAAGAGAAAAGTCTTGCCAGTTGCACCAGGCCCATTGATAAAAATCAAGAATTGAGTAGATGATGACAAAGAAGTTCGGACATGATTCAGAATTACCGCTTGATCATGATTTATCATAGGCTCCACAATAGAGAATCGCTCCAAATGTTGCAAGACAAGACTATTGTCATTTATTAAACCCAAAGATAGCTGCTCCCATAAATTGGGTCTGATAGGTGCTAATCCTGTTGACTAAAGATCCAGCAGCAATCCAGTTGCTCCCGCAGCCTCCGTTGCGCAGACCCGCGCCGCCCCCTTCACCAGTGTCTCAAACCCGCACTAAGTCTATCTTGACCTGAGGATTTAGGAATTCACCTTCCTACGGCTCCATTGTCTTGAACTCCGTCCATCCCCTCTCTCAATCCAGTACGCTACCCCAAACTCTTCCACCCACTTCTCCGTTCAGCCAGAGAAACTACCGCATCCGACCCATCCTTGGAACCCAGTCAAATTCAGGAGGAGAAAGTACTCAATCCACTCCCTCCTGTGACCGTGGCACCAAACCCGCTAGCAGTGCTTTTGACCAAGGTATATTCTTAAGTCCTACTCTCCGCTCAAATTGTTTTCTTTCCTGGCCTACGTTCTGTCCTTCCTTATCAATTTTTGTTCCCTTCTAACTTGTGATCATCTCTGCTCCCTTATCTCAATCTACAACATTTTATCAAGATTATACTATTACAAGCGTTGTAGTTGAATTGAAATAAAGAGACTCTTGAGCAAATTATGACAAATCCAACTTCTTTGAGTGTCTTGTTATTTGAGTGTAATTCTTGTGAAAAATAATAACTTGAGAGAATTTTAATGTTTTCTTCTGTTGGATTGACAATAGGCAATATATTGATTATCTTATAATGACAATCATCTGACAAATCATTCAAAAATGTATTGTACAGCATTTGGGGGGAAGATGGATGACTCAGCGCCAAAATGACAGCAAACATGACTTGTAAGGAATGACCGGTCATCTAAATCTTAGCTTTGCACAAGGTGTCTTCATAATGAATGTCGGACATTAAGATACCCGCTGCACTGCAAGCTTCTTGGAATGTGCCATATTCAACACCATGGATTGTTCTCAAATTTTGAAAAGAAGTTTCTTTGCGGACATGAAACAGTAGCAACCGAAGAAAATATTGCTCTCCATCAATGTGAGATGCAAAGTAAATCCAACCCACAGCTTTGTTCAACGTTTGACGGCCCCGCCAACCTTTTTTTTGATCCCACCAGAAATACGTAGGTATGTCTTGATAAAGTAAAGTTCGCAAATGGTGTCCATAACCAACAGCATCCAATGAGTTTAGTCAAAAGTAGTCCTGCAACTGTGTACGACAAACGGTTCCGTTTTGAACTTGTTCTTCCACCTGTGATAAGTCACAATAATACACAAGCTGTTGATCCGGGAGATGTAATGCAAGGCGTTGAACAGAGGGGCTATGACCAGACATATCAAACTGGAAAAGCCTCAAAGCAGCTAATTGAAAAAAAATATTAGCATCCGGAAAAAAAAAGACAAAGAAAAGAGATACCTTTGCAAGGCCCTATGTATTGACCATCAACATATGCTTTGATTTCATCACCTTCACATAAATTCAAGAGAGATTGGTCTGAGCCTTTACAAATATATTTATAGAGATATTTCAATGCAGATATGCCAAATGGAATCTCAACATTGATATGGCATTCAAAGCGTAAAGACAAGTACTTATTATAAGGAACAACAGATCCGTTAGTGAATTCTTTTGAAGCTTTCACCACTACTTGCCCATCATCTGGTCGTCGATAGGATGGGTAAACGTCTTCAACAAAAAAAGTTTCATTTAAATAAGGTTTTGGAAAGCCTAGTTTGCATTTTCCATCTTTCCAACATGGAAGCTGCGAGGAACATGGACCATGGATCATGCAAGATTTGACTATTTGATACAATCACGGCTCTAGGTCTTGATTTGGAATAGTTGCTGTAATCAGATTGTCGACAGATTTGATGTTACCTGGAATATCCCCCCAAGCAAGTTTAAACATCAAATGTGCATGAGGGAGCCCCCTTTTTTGAAATTCAATAGTGTAGACATAGGAAACAACTTGTCCAAGACGTTTTTATACAACCATGTCTTTGATCAATTGCTTGAGCTTGTGATGGAAAACACATGCAACTAAATCAGGTTGTTCAGTTGTTTTTTGGGATCCTTTCAATTCACTTAATATTTTGGGCCATCTGGCGTTTGCGGTCATGGTTATGAACAAAGAAGGTTTACCGTGAACCCTCATTAGTGCCATAGCATCTTGGTAGAGTTGCGACATTGCTCGGGGACCACAGGAAAATGATGATGGCAACACAACTTTACGGCCCACAGCTTCGGATTCTTGATGCAGCAATGCACGAATTCCAGCATAAACTTTGGCTTGTAAGGATTCTTGATTACAACAAATGAAATCAAGGTGATCTCTTTTGACACATATATACATATCAACAATCACCTCCTGAAACAAGTTACGTGCATTCAATATTGGTGAAAAGATGTCTTGCAAATCAAAAAAGGTAGTAACAATACCATTCCAAGCGTGAGACATTTGTTCCTGGATCAACATTTGTTAACTTGATTTACTCAGATTAAAAAAAAAAAACTGACGTCTTCCATTAGATGCTTTGTAATTTGCAACCCAACCCTGTTCACCCCAAGGAAATATAATGGGATAGCGCAAAGGCAAATACGCAGAGTGAGTATTGGTTATTTTTTTGAACCCGCCACCAACTTTATGCAAAAAAATATTGCAAGGATTGATTTGACCATTGTGATTGTCAATGACATACGCAATTTCATTGCATTGTGGTTCATTATAAGTTTTGGGATTGCGGGTCCCAATTGGAACTGAACGCAAAACCATAGTGCGATTTCCAGTTTGATCAATGAGATCTTTTGCTTTCAAATAAGCCTGCGCATAAGGATTATGATTGTCCACAAAGTTTTGAAGGAAAAAAAGTGTGTTTGAATCTAAGTCTTTGCAAAAAGCATGGATTCGCCCTTGAACCTCAACTAAATCATTTGAACCCAGCAGAAAAATTTGAGCAAAAGTATGCTTGTGGCCAGGATGAGGCCATAGCAATCCAATGTCGTGCGTGACTGCTCCTGATACGCGAAATGTATGGATTCCCCTTGTACCTTGGACAGATCAATTGATTTTTGCACCTAAAAATGTAAATGAAAGAGTATTGTTTTAATGGCGGATATTTTGTTGGAAATGTTTTGATTCTAAAGGAGATAGAATCTCAGATTATAAAGGATTTTGCTATCAATAGGAATTTCAAAGTGTAGAAAAATCTGATTAGAGACAGTAATTTCATTTTTTCATTGAAACGCACCGGGTGACGTTCCTTCAAAAAGTGACCTGAACTTGGCCGGGTACTGTCTCTGAATATTTGCGACTGGAGGACAAGCATAGCCTTTCTGGCAAAAAATAGTGTATAAGGCTTGTGCCCGTTCCAAATTATCAACACTAAGTTCTTGAAGCCAATAAAAAGCTTGACAAGATATACACTTATCATTGCATAAACCCAACAAATGAGGGAAGTTATCAGGGTATTTGGCAAGGAGAGCAATCTCGTTGTTATTGGTTGGCACACGGACCGCTAGTGAAGGTTGCATATTAAATATTGAAATTCAATAGCGTTAGAGTATTTCTGGACTTGCACAAACGACGGAATGGATTGATATAAATAGGCTAGGTGTCAATGGCATGATTATGCCTATTTCATCACAGGAATCATCTAATAAACATTAAAATTAAAATGTTTTTTAGGGTCCCGTAACAGTGCATGATTATTGTTGTCTCATGCGCTTCCCAGCATCATGCAGAATGTCCTTAGGCGTTTGTTTTTTGGGAAATGTATTCTGAAAAACTTCAAATTCCTCAATTGCACGCCTGGGAACGTCAGGATTGCTCCCGTGATTGTCCATTTTCATTGAAACATCTTTGCTATGTCCTTGCAAAGAGCTGATTGCACAAATTGGGGACCCAACTTGACTTGGTGTCAAAGGCAAGTTGGCAACCCTTGTAGATTGCGGAGTTCCTCGCGGTTGTTGTGCCTCAAGAACCACTCTAGGACAATGTATGATTAGTCACACCTCTTTGTGGATTATGAATGATAGAGTTTCTACCTCTTGCGGCCAGAACCTTTGGTTCTGATTGAATTGCTCAATACAGGGGTCTTTGGTAGGGAACCAGAGGTGACACTAACAGAATGCACCTGCAGCAAATGAAATGAGCAAATTTAATTATCAGGAAGACAAATTGTGCCTTACATTGACAATCCAAATGAAGTCATCAAGATTGAAACTTCCAATTACTCCAGATAACAGCATTTCTTGCCCAACTTGAAAAAGCAATAGAGTCTTGGCAAGGTGTACCCTGCCAGCAACCTTGTAAGTAACATCAAACTTGACTTTATTTCTTGCCTGCAAATTAAAACATGGTGAGAAATCGTCATTAATAACTTATGTGAAAATGACGGATTTACATTGCTTTCCCAGTCAGAATGCATAAGAACTACAGAAAGCTCCTTGTAAGGATTACCGCTGTTAGTTTCACAATCAGTCTCTTTGACGCTTTTGACCACACCAAGACCGTAAAAAGACGTAAGATTAGCATGAGTCCTTGGTGTTTCAGGGGTAGTTCCAATTGATAAAATTGAATCGGAGTTAAAGTAGTAATTTTACGTGACAGTATCATTGACAGCTAATAACCTGCCCATCAGAATATATGATTGACCCGGTGAAAGGCCCTGATTAACCAAAGCATAGGAAGATGCTTTGATTACAACTTCTTGAGCAGTGCCATCATCAGTGTTAATGTAAGGGATGGCGCTCTGGCATTGGAAAATTCCGTAATTTGAGCCCGCGGAAATTATACTTTCAAGCTATTGAAAATCATTGCATCAGTTTGATCAGCTTAGTCATGTGTCCTGTGAAAGGAATCGATTTACAACACGGAAATTAAATCAACAGTAGTTACCTTTTCAAATATTGCAAAAGTCCCAGACATGTGGAAAGAATGGCTGACCGTTTGTGCGGAGGACATCTTGTAAGATTGTGACTGCAGGGCCGCGCTCAATTGAAGGCTTGGTAACTTTTTTTTTATTCTACGGCACATTCTGGCTTATACCTACAAATAAGACTCACAACCAAGAACAACGCACCAATCAAACAGACTCGTTTAGTATTATGCCACAATGTTTGGAAGAAAGCGAGTATTACTTACGCTATGCTAGATCATACAATACATTGACTGGTGGATGTTTGATTTGATTAGTTCAACCTAATTGCAATGTCTACAACAAGTATTTATAGGATTTGTTTGCAGGGATAGCCCAAGAGGCAGACACGGTTCTGATCAAGAGGGTTGGTATGTGTGCCTCGCAAAGCGGGATGATTAATGAATGTCCAAGGTGTGTGCCAAAATAGTAAGTTTTTCAACCAATCTTAGCTGCATACGTTAGAGCTCACAAAAGATCCAGGAGTTAGGGTGAAGTCATCATTGAAAGATACTCCAGAAGTTGTGTGCTCATGATTAAAACAAACATTTGGGTTAGGCAAGGAATTATGAGATGTCTGCATAAAATTCTACAGAACAAAAAATTGAAAACAATTAGAACGGTGGTGCTTAGCTGATTGCAAATGATTGAGAATGTTGCCGGAGGAAATGAAAAGGCGGAGTTAATGGAATATTGATGTTAGAGGTCGGAAGCCAAGACAATTCACTTTGAAAAATAATGGCCAGATATTGGAAACCAGAGATCAATGTAGGTGTTCAAATAATAATGAATGGACACAATGCATTGATAGTCATGGAGTAATCAGTCAAATTGGGTATGCACAACTTGGGATTGCATGGTCAACAACACGGTTGATGTGGATGCAAGGAAAAGAACGCATACGTGAGGGCTCCTTTGGAATGAGCTGCTCAGTCGATCATTGGATTATCCAAACAAATAGAACTGGGACTCAAAAAATGATCACGACTTGGGATTACGGGTTCAACAATGACGTTGAGGTTGCTACTGGGCAAGACAGCATGGGTGTAAGGCTGAGTTTAAGAAAGGTGGGTGATCAATTGTTATAATTGGCCCATGAATGAGGCTTAAGCCCAAAGCTAAAGCCGGTGTAAGATTCTGTATCGTTGGCAATTAAATGATTGCGCTAAGTATTGTTACCAGCATGAGCTGACTACACATTACGGTTTTGATCACGACCTGTGCAAGAGGAAAAGAAACAAAGAATCTGTTGCAAAGGTGATCTCACTGTGTAGTTTTAGTACAATTTGTCCGCTGCGTAAAACGTCTTCACTCATAGTTGCTTACTATGATACACCGTTGTCAAGAATGAACATGTATCTTATGTAAGAAAAGCCGTTGATTTTGGACTGAGCAAAGAAAGGTTCACACAACGCGGCGAATAAGGCCAAGGCTGTTTTTCCTTATGAGGAGGAACACAATACGTGGCCTGTGCAAATCCAGAAGCGGACAATTTGTTGCGAATAACTAAAAGAAAGAAAAGCAGTTGGTTGGCAATAACGTGCAGATGAACAACGTTAGACACAGTTTGATTTAAAAACAACGGTTCAAAGTATAGACTCAAGAAAGGGGTCTGGTTAACGGGGGAGAAGGCACAGATTAGATTGTTCATCGCGATTTTAACGGCGCTTTTGAAAAGCATAGTGCCAGTAAGGAAAAGCAAAAAAGATCATCAATTCTTGGTTATAAATAGAGGACTTAGCAAACAGAGATGGACAGGGCTCGCTGCTACCATTGGCAAGTGCTGTTTGAATTAGAAAGGCTCCAATCCTTGCTTCAAACAGCACTTAAAATAGGGGAAACTATGGCAGAATCAAGCGAAAAAGTGATAATTCAATGTTGTAAATTCCGTCCCATTTGGTATTGAGATCATCTGAACAATTTTCTTTCTACCCATACCCCTTTCATCAAACAATAGTGGCCTTCCGTCGCTATCATAGAACGGACCAGCGTATTTTCCCCTTTGGGTCGAACAAGTCCAGTGGCGAGTAACCTTGTTCCTATCGGTCACTAGGCTAAGTCCGCATTTATGCAGTGGTTATATCGAATCTCGCACTCGCTTGTGAAACCCTCAATGGCAATCTTTTTGAATGAATATTTTGTGTTTTGAGGTTTTCAGTGAACCGAATAAACAAGAAAATTATTGCTTGGAAAAGTTTTGCAAACTGTAAATTTTCCAACGGGGTTTCATGTTTAATTTTTCAATCTTAAATAGAATCCCCAAAATTGTCTTTTTATTGATATATTTATTTATTCATTTTTTGGATTCCTTTGAAGTAGTTGTGGAAAAATGACTAATGTACCTGTTAACGGGAAAGAACTTTGAGAAAAAACCGAGTAAGATTTGAGCCTCAGAGATAAGTGGGAATGGGGGCTGCACGGAATGATCTAGTGAGTTATGGGAAAAAAAGCACAAGGTGGCAAACAAAGGTAGGAAGCTGGGGGCTCTAGGTTAAAATAATCATTTATAGGGCTTGATGAAAATCTGGATGAGGGGGATTGGGAGTGAGAAGGGATTAAGGTAATTGGAATTATTTGTGTGACAATCACAGTTGGGATGGAAGAGAATGAAGTGGACATGATGGGTGCAGAACAACAGATAGACAGCGGTTAGATGCTATAAGAAAATTATGAAATAAACAAATAAAAAAATGCAGTATGACGCCTGCTAGAAAAATGGGTGAACATAAACAATAGAAATGAACAAAAAAAATTAGTTATTTCCAATGGTATCTGCTTTCATTTCAGACTTGTAAATTTGATCAATTCATTCTTTTGTTGATTTCATCTGATTGAAACAAATTAGTGTGATATTTAACCTTGCTTCCATGTAATATTGAGTGAAAAACCTGAGAATATCAATAAATTTTGTGAATACTTTGCTTTCTTGATTGCAAAGAATATGCTCATTTCAAACAAATATAATGATATTGAGGACATTAAGGTTTATTTTGAAAAAAATTCATTCAAATTGATTTGGAAGACTTTGTTCAAATGAATCAAAGCATGTTTTCTTCTTAAAAGCAGCCATTTCCACAGATCATTTCCAATCAAACCTTGTTCCAATAGTTCATCTTTTCCTGGTTATCAATCATTTCAATTTGAGATTCATGAAAATTATTTTTGATCATACCTGCAAAATATGAAGAGAAGATTGAATTGGAATAAAAAAAATTTTACTTGAAAACCATTCTCTTCTTGAAATATTTTCAATTTATTCCTAAAACCTGGGAAAAAAATTAATTTGCGGAAAACATTATATCCACCTGTCTTTCATAAATAGCAATATAATTAAGTGTTTCAACAACCTGGGAAAAATATTTATTCTCTATTGTCCTGTTGAAACTGTGTTTTAAAACTTCAATGTAACAATGTAATAGATTATGATGCAAAATAATTACTAAAAAAGATTTAATTTGAAATTGGATACTCAAAAAAAGAGATGGATCAAAATGAGAATAATCTAATTTCTGTAAAACTTTAAGTCTTTCTTTATTGCAGAATTTCAACGCAAACAGTAGTAACAGTAAAAGCTGTAATAGCAGAAAGGAGAGATGAGACAAGACCAGAGTAACAGAAACAGACAGACAAGGTGGACAGAGTGGGGAGTTATCATTTACCGTGTGTGGGACTCAATCAGATGGGTCAGCGCTTACAATGTAACTTCAGATCGAATACGTCGAATATTACAGGAAGCGGTTCTGTGATGGTAGGAAGCAGCGGTCTGAGAATTGAAAAGAAACAAAAACAAAAGGCTGGGAAGATGATAGGGGAGGACAAATGGATGAATGAATGAGTTACCTCTGCCTGTCCTTACTCTTGCTCCTCCTGAAGTTCGGGCTGATGCTCGGGCAATTGAGCCGTAGATCCTGCGGTTTGCAATATTCACGTCGGCTACCGTATGAGCGTCCTCTTGGTCGTTCCAGTTTGGAATCTGTCCTGGTGATTAGACTTTGTAAGAGGAGGGACTATGAGAGGCCCATACGCCTTGAGCTAGATAGCCGCAACTCAGGCCATCTGCGCGCGGTGGAGTTGCTGCGGTTGCGACTGGGCGCTCGGGGGAGATCGCTTACAACAATTTCAAACAAATGTGTTTAGTTTAACTGACCCCTGTGTCTTTGAAGAAAATCACCATGTATTAAAAGGAAATAATAAATTTAATATTGGATAAAATCTTTTACTGGAAATAATTCAAAGAGATTATCCTTGAAGAACTTTTTATCCACAGAAATTCCCAGTGTCAAACTATAGATTGAAACTGCAGCTTTTTTCTCACAAAATATGTCAAGAAATCAGCCAAACTTATTTCCCACCTCTGAATAATCCTTGATTTATCTTCTGTGTATCTCCCCTGAAAACTTTAGGGCTCCTTTATGTTTCTTCTTAAAATGGTCTCAAAAGCTCAACAATCAATTAATTGCTTTCTGCTTGTTATGTTTTTCTACAGAATCTCTGCCATACCCTTTCTTTTCTTGGTATTATTTCTCTTATCCTTTGGTCCCAAATTAATAGGAACATCAATTCAAACTTTGGTCCCACAAAGAGGGGTGTAAATGATCCCATATATTCACTACATTTCCTGTCTAAATATAATTACATTGTATCCATTTATCAAAATACCCTTTGACCAATATTAAAAACCCTTCCTTGCATTTGATTTTTTCATATAATTTAACATCATTGAGGCACCACCTTGAACAATTTATATACTTTAATTCCGTCCCATCTAGGAGTTAAATTATTTCAAGAGTCTTGACATTTATAATTCTAAAAATTAAAATATGTGTGAGAATTTGTGAGGATTCATTGAGGGAGTATTGGAATGGGTAGTATTGAAAAGCTGCATGTGATTTTTCATAATTTCCAGTGGGCTTGAGAATATATTTGAGATCCTGGAGTAGATGGGTTGCCTATGAAAAATGATTTGTGGTGAACAAAAATTTGTGTGAGAAGTGGATCAGGCATATATTACTATAAATTGAAGTAGAGATTGGGAGAATGGTGACCAATATAAGAGGAGTGCCAGCCCAGGGGATTTTTTATCATTTTTTATTTCATTTTTACTTTCAAGCAAAGCAAATCTCACTAAAAACTTTAATCAACTTGAATGACCATTTTTTGACCCCTTTTGGGGGGATATATGCATATGCATTTTTGGGCTTTTCTATATATATTAAATATGATTTTGAATGATTTTCTGCCTCATCCTCACATCATGGCGAGGACTAATCCTCTCTTAAGCCATAACATAACCTTTTAAAATCCAGAATCCACTCCAAACCACACCAATGATCATCCATCATCCCCAATCATCACAAATCAACAACAATCAACCAATCACCCACCACTATTATCAAAACCCACTAAATTGAAACCCTTTTATGCAAAAATTCAATTGAAAAAACCAAAAATCAAAAATTACTGTTTAACAATGTGTTCTCAAGTTTTTTTTCCAATCATTAACAGATCAATCCAAAATCAAAAAATAACAAAGAAAAAATTTTTTACCACCAATTTCAAGTCTCTCAAATCTTATTTTATCTCAAATTCTAAATTGTTCTCCTATACATGCTTTATCTAAAACTTTCAAGTATTCATAAAAATTAAACCATCTCCAAGTCAAAATAAAAAAATGACTCATCAAAACATCAATGCTTTTTTCCTACCTGCCTCTGATTTTTATTGTTATCATAAAATATCTTCCTCTGCTGGTTCTTCTTCTTCTGCTTAAACTGATTTAGGTATCCCCCATTATTCCAGCACTTTGGCTCCTCCTTCATCCAAAGATGAAACTTGTGATGATGTTCAAGAGTGGGCTAACTCCCATGCAGATTCCATTTTAACCAAAGTCTCCAATGCTAAGGAGCAAAGATAAGCTTACCAATGTGAAAAATACAGGGAATAAAAAGCCAATTGGGCTAACAAAAAAATTGAAACAAGTAGAAAAAAAATCTGTAATTTTCAATTTACTGGAAGCTTTTGTAAGAGGAATTGTCTTTTTTTTAAATGATAATCAAATTCCCAGATGATAATCATCCTCCATCAATGGATCCATCTAATCATCAATTTAATAGAAGGATTTAGGGGTCTCAAGAGGATTTGGTCAAATAATCATAAAAATCTGGGTTCCCTGCCCTCAAAATCCTCAATTCTTGAATGCAATCCTCTGTTTTTCCCATTTACACAAGGCTTATTAGCATGTATAAAAAAAGATCAAAAATTACAAAAATCCAACTAGAAGTGAATTTACCCATAAAAGACTCAATGAATGGATTAATAAAAAACTTTTTTTAAATATTAAATAAATAATAAAAAATTTCATGTTATTTCTTTATTGATTTCTAACCCTGATCATATAAAATTAATCAAACTCTTTCCATCAGTATTCATTATTGACTGTACCTATGAAAACAACCAATTTTTAATGCCTCTTCTTTAAATTTTTGCCTTCAAAAACTTTGCAAGGAACCTCTCTGTTTCTTTCTCTTTCCTATCCCAAGAAAAGGATGACTAAAAAATGGGTCTCACTCAACTTCCTATAATATTACAAAATTTCTTTTTTACTGAAAAAGAGAAGGCCCTCATTCATTTCATTGAAGCTTTTTTTAAAAAATCTTTTCATTTGATCTTTCTCTGGCATATATTCAAAAAAATACAAAAAGATTTTAGAAAAAACTTTAAATCTGATGGAAAATAGATGATCTTCAGAAAATACTGGATTATGCATTTCAAATCCAAATCTGAACTTTCATATCAAGAAAATTTTACCAAACTAACTTTATCCTTGAGTCTTCCCACTTTTGACCAGCTTCTTGCCACCTGGATTACTCTTAAGAGTAAATTTGTTTGATATGCTGCAAAAAATACTGAATGTTGGGTATAAAGACATTTCTAGAACAGGCAGGCTCCACTCTTTTTTAAAAAAATTAAAAAAACTTCTTCTGGTTTCTTTGTTAATTTAATTCACCAAAACAATTATTTTATTTCAATTGATGTCATATTCCTAATATCTATAGCAAAATCTGTCAAAGTAACAAAATAAAGAAACAAAATTACCAAATAAAAAAATTAATTCATAAAACAAAGAAAAAGTGGGAAACCCACAAATTTTGTTAGGGAATTAGATCTCCCATCTAAACGTAGGCAAGACCAATAGCTGACCCCACCTGTTAATTCCCACTCCTACATAGTTTCAATAACTTATTAATGAAATAACCAAAAATCACAAAACCACCAAGGTGACTTTTTGGCCACTTAAAATTTCATGTGTGTGGTCCTGTATGGTTTTCACACCTAAAGTTAAGTCAGAATAAAGGTGTTGTGTATATTTTAGAATTTAAATGTGGAAAAGTGTTTTCTTAAAATTCCTGCCTGCAGCCACAAAATTAACAGATACAGAACTTGAAGGATCACAAAAAATATCAAGGAGTTGTCATTAAAATTGTTAAAAATCATCAAAATGATCAGCAGGTCCTAGGAATCAATAAAAATCCTACTAATGATCACTTTGATCCAATAACAATAGTGAAAATAAGAAATATATGCAGAATTGCTAGAATAACAAATTAATACAATAACAGATCCTGAACTTTAAAAACGTACAAATCCTGCAGATACATGATCATCCAATTAAAAGCATCAAGGGGAAGTGCTAATCTTGCCCTGGATTTCTTTCTAGTCTTATTCTATGAGCCCTAGCGTATCTTTTTTTTCTGAGAAGGCTCCTTTCTGCATCCAAAAGGTATTTATACAGACTTTCCTTGGCTCTTTCAACCATAGAATTCATCAATTATGGTCCAGAATATCTTCCATCACTGATAAAGTGCTTATAATATCTAAGGAAGTGTTTCATGGTCTCAGGCTTATTTATTATTGATTTATTTCTCCACCAGTATTGTTCCATTGAAGAAAGTACCAAAAACCACAGTTTTGATCTTAAATCCTTCAACTAGGGACGACTGCAGGTACACTGACAGGAATTACTAAAAGAACTAATTTATGTCCTTCCTACCTTGGCTTGTAAGCTGAATTTCCTGGCCATTTTAACCAATTGCCTGGATAATAATTTCTTCTTGAGTAATTCAATAAGGTTGGCACTGATTCTAGGGTTTTATATGGTCCAAAGTGATCCCCTGAAGAGAGGTTGCTGAAGCAGTAAATACCCCCAATAGTCTAGGACTGAGGCTCCCCTCTTTAGAATATTGAAAACCCTTGAACCAGGACAATTTTAAACTTTCACTTCCTGTAAAAATATATATTACTAGAGTATTCCCCCAAATTTGCTGACTGATTGTGATTTAACAAATTGGGTTAGGAATGAGAAATTTGGGGGATGGTTGCAATTTGATCTTTGATTTCAAAATTAAATCAGAATTAATTCCAAAAATACATGTCATTTTCAATTACCAGTTAAATCAGGATTAAGCTAATAAATACATCTAAATTTATTGAGATGTATATCATTAAAAACCTCATTTTAAAAATTTTATTTCCCCCAATTGGGGGGAATTGATTGGACCATAAAAAATAACATGGGAAATGGGATATTGCTTTAATGGTTTTAATCAAGCTGTAAATCTGGGGAATGGATTAAAAAATAATAAAATGAACCATTTCTCAAGTATTTCAATAGATAAGCTGTGAAAACAAATCACATAATGTGGAAATATCTGTATTTAATTTCAGTGATGGATGGAATTCAAAACCTCATTATGAAATTTTTTTTTAGTTTCATATGAAAATTAGTTTAAAATTTGCAACCATAGAATAACGCAATCTATTAGGTCAATGGTACCAAGTTGGTGGTTTTGTAAGTTTGGAAAGACAATATTGATTAATCTTACCAAAGAATGATCTTATTTATATCCATGAATAATTATGTCATCAGGAAGAAGTATTCCATTTAAAACTTTTATAAAATTCAAACAATCCCCAACAGAAATGAAAGAATATTCAAAATCAGGATCACCCCCTACTCACAAATTTAAAGAAAGGTGAAAAATTTGAAAATATCATCAGCATGCAGAACCTACCAAGGTTGCATCAAATATTTGAGGATGTTTCACCTTTTTAAAAACAGAAAAACATTTCCTAAATTCATCACCAAAAACCAATAATCTTCCTCAAAAAGGTATGTTAGAATCAATTAGATCTTGAAGTAGTCTTTCAAGAAACTAAAAAGCATGCATATGAGTCGTAGGTCCTTAATTTAAAATTATGAAAGAAGCTCTTTTGAGATATGAATCATTTTAGGAATGCTTTTTTATTTTTGAAACATAGTTTTGATCCCAAAGGGGATTCCAAAGGTGAGATGAGTTTTTCTTCCATTTGGTATATTCATGGCTGCTATTCCCTTTACACCACATGCAATAATTCCAAAGTTATATTTGGGTATTTTGGGGGCATTAGAACTCCTTCAAAAAGGCAATGAAAAAATGAAAAACTTCTGAAAAAACAAATTTTTGCATGGTTTTTTGGATCCTTACTTTGGCTATTTTAATTAATTTTTTTTAGGTTATTTCAGCTTCCAGAAGTTGAAACCAAAACTCAAATATCCTTGAAGTATTTATTTCATATATTTTTGGATATATCATTTTGCCTTATAAAATTCCTTCCAAAAACACAAAAATTCAAAAAAATCTAATTTCTCTTTAGACATTTGAATCCTTTTATTTTCCTTTTTACTAAATTTTTTTGGGTGATTCAAGCTCTCAAAAAGCTAAGCCAACAGTTAAAGAAAATTTATTAAAGAGATTTTTGAAAAGATGAAGAGCTTCCAGATGGGTATTTAGTTAAGATGGTGAGCTTTCATTTTATTGTTTTTTTGGCCAATTTTTAGGATAATATTTTTCATTGATATTTTCATTCAAACTTTGATCAGAGTTCTTGAACCATTGTGAATAAGAAGGTTGTTTCTCCTTAATGAAATCCTGTGACAAGAATCAAGAGGAAAAATTTTTCCTATGAAGATACTGATTCTCCTTACCATCCTCCTGGAAGGATAGTATTAGCACAAACAGCACCAACAATCAGTGAGAAGGTGAGTAAATTTGATATTTTCTCATTTATCCATTTTTTCTGATTCTGTGTGTGTTTTTCATCTATGTTTCCAGCACATTATCTTATTCTTCTTCTGGAATATTTGACCATGTATCAATTGAAGAAGTGAGTTTTATCTTTATTCCATATTTTCTGTTATACAAAAATTCTGATTTTTGGTTTTAGTTCCAATTTAAAGATTTTATTTCCCCCAAAACAGCCATTCCACATATATCACATGTTCAATATTTCATAGTGAATGAGAACTGTGGATTCAGAGGAGAAGCCATTTTTTGGGGAGGAACCAAGAAGACGGGATTGAATTCAGGAAAGAAATGGTGAAAGAGCTTGATTCCAACCCAATCTTCAAGGACCCAAGATTACTGCATGATATCTGGGGTGAATTTTTCAAAGAAGCAAGAGGGAAACTTAACCACCTTTCTGCCTAAGCTCCCATAAATATGCAGATGAAATTTCCATGCCATGGTTTCCTTCTGGCTGAAAAATATAAGTGTCCAGTGGTTTGGTTTTCTTCTTTAATGCCTTGCACTTATCTCCCTCTGAATTCCCCTCCCACTCCTAACTCCAATTCTTCTCCTATTTGCTTCATTCTTTTAGAAGATTTAAAACATATAGTCTCATTGAAGTTCAATTCTGATTGTTGGCCAGCTCCCGGGTTAGATCCACTTTGAAAAAGATTTGTGACAAAGGATTCCAAATTTTGGAAAAGCATTGTTAAGAGAAATTTGGACCTTGGTAATGATGTTTTGTTCCCTCCAAGGAAATAAAGTAGGAAAACAAAATGAATTGTAGTTGAATAAATTTTAACATTTGTATCCATAAAAATATTTTTGTATCCAAATAAACAATGAACAAGTGGTTTTTTCTGAAAAAAGTAAATTTTGATAAAATAAAAAAATTAATCCCAAAATAAGCCATTTAATTTTTTGAAATTTTCAACTCTGATAGGGCCTAATTAGGACAGTTTGTAATTTTTTTGGGGGGGATAAGTCTAGTTTTTCTCCTTTTGATTATTTTTCATATTTTCCTTTGTCAATCAAAGGTCAGGACCATCACCAATAAGAAGTTGTTTCCCTCCTGAGACTTTGTCAAGTATTTATATAATAAAAGAAGTAGATGCAGATGCAGATGCTTATAGGCCTTCAGGGAATTCAATCTTTGCTCCCACAGCTATAAATTTTGAAACCCAAAATCTGAAGATTACTCTGAAATAATCATGCTTTATGGTTCATTCATTAACCCCTCCTTTTTTTGGGGGATGATATTTAAGATCACGAAATTGCCTGTTTAATCTTTGGATAATTTTGGGGATCCTGTTCTTTTATTTTTCACCTCTAGGCTTCAATTTAGTTTGAAATGCCAAAGGGGGCTTAAATTATCCCTCATAGCAAAGTTTTTCACTCCAAGAATGGATTTAAAAATTAGAAACATTTTCTAAATCTGAAATCAATGTGTGTAAAGCCTTGTCACTTTTTAAATATCTTTAATGGTCAACCCCCTTCCTTGAGTAGTAAAAACTTGAGGAGGGTTGATTTTAATAAAATAATCATCATAACCATTCCTTTCTTCAAATAGGTGTGCATATGGCAAAGAAATTCTAGATTTCAACTTTCCTTTCAAGGAGGGTGTGCATTTACTAAATCTGAAGGAGCTCATTTTTCTTTTTCCTTTGAATAACGCGTGATCAATTCTTTGTTATTTTAGTTATGAATTCATTTATTTTTTGTTTCATATTTCCCTTTGCAATGGTTCAAATTGAAAAATTTTCAAACTGTTTTTTAATGAATCAAAAATGCAAAAGATCTCAATAAAAAAAACAAAATTGAGAAATGTTGAAAAACAAAGATGTAAACAAAAGCAACTTTTTGATGGTTGGGGAAATAATACAAGATAAAAAAAGATGGGGGGTGAAATTGAATGAATTTAATAAGTGTAAATTATTAAAAAAATGATGAAAATCAAACCAATTCCATCTTGAAGAAAACCTCAGGATTTCAAAAATTCAAATTGAAACATGATTTGAACAAAGGAAATTATCAGGAAAAAAAATAAAAATAAAATCACTCAAGAATTGAAAATTGCAACCCTCCTTTCAATGTTGAACAGGCGTTAATAAAGAACTTAAATTGATAAAATAAAATAAAGTTATGGTAGAAATTTCAAGAATACTGTAAAAAAATACATTGGTCAAAAATAGATCTTGATTTTTCTGACCATACAATTGCTGATCAGGTGTGATCAGGTGTCACAACCACAACTTGACTCTCCATAATCATTCTACACCCAGTCTCCTCACACTTTCTCAAAACGCAGTAAAGTTCCACCTTCTACCCCTGCACCTACCAGCTGCATATCTGAAGTATCTCCCTGCATAACCTGCAGGTCCTAGTTAATCTCCCAGGCTCTTCCTCTCTCTCCATGGCCTGGTGCATCTTCCATCCCTCCTTCAAGTCTGATTGGTATGAGAATTACATACTTTAAAATGATAGTATATACTCCTACCTGGACAACCCATACCCTAGTTCAGTACATAACACACATTCCTAGTCAGGTCCATCACTCAATCTGTCAAGCCACAGTCTCCAGAAAAATTGGTGAACTTGTAATACCATGGGGCATCTCAGACCCTGCTTCATTCACCACTCCTCAAGGCCTCCTGTCAGCTCACACATATAATGGCCTCTCTTTCCCTCCTCAACAAATTCCACTCAAGGGATTAGTATACTACTTCTTATTGGTCAGTCCCTCTTGAAATAGGTCATCTCAGACCAAGAAAGCCATCCAGACTATTTCACTCATTTCAACTATCCCTATGATTGTTCTCTCATTGTACTCAGTCAATCAGTCTTGCTCAAGAGCCATACTTCTGAATTTCCCTCATATTTACTTCATTCCACCTTTTTCATTACTCCACCTCTTATAATTTCAATCAATCTCATCTTCTCTATTGCAATTTCTTTGAGCAGCAGTTCTTTTGCCTTAAGTCCCTTGCATTCCAGGGGTATTTTTGACATCAGAATTATTAAATTAGTAGAAGCTTCTGCTTTTTTATGAATAGAATCCCTTTTTTGTTGAGTACAGAATCCCTTTTGAAAAAAATGAAAGTCTATATTTTTTCTGGAATTCATTTTGAATGGTGGGGGAAATGTTTCAATGCAAGAAGAATGATGATTTCTGCATGATATGTAAAAATTCCTTGCTAATGGTCAAGTTGTCCCAATTATATTGATCTGAAAGGCAAAAAAATGAAAATTTCCCTGTTTGAATGTTGTTGAATGCCTCATCAATAAATGTATTGAAAAATTTCTGAAATATGGAATTTGATAGCCTTCATAGTTGCATATAAAGAGGATGTATGAATAAAAATATGGATTTTCAAAACATCAAAAACATTTGAATTGGTCCTAGGGAAGGAAGGCTAATTTTAAATTGGCAGTTTAAATAGAAAGAATAATTAGATATTTGAGATTTTCCAAATGCAAAGAATTCATACTATAAATTTTCATCAATTCAAATTTGATTTTATCCTGAATAATTGTTCATTATTTATCATTGTCATCTGACCCTTTGTTTTGGAAAACTATGACTGACTAAGATTTGATTTTTGAAAGAATTTTAAACCAACCATAAATTAATTAGGAATCAAGGAAAAGAAATTGAATTGGAGAAAATAAAAAGTACAGAACAATGATAGCACAGCCATAATTTTTAATTACTGGAGTTTTGGGTTGAAGAAAAGATATGAAATTGACCAAGAAAAATTGAAAAAAGAGAAAAAATAATCAAACTGAAACCAATTATTTTGGAATGGAACCAACAAAAATTCCAAATGAGACAATCATTTTGAAGAAAACTCAAGTCTGGAAATTGAAGGTTCCAGTGCCCTAAAACTTGCTGGAAACCAAAAAAAGATTTCAGTTCCCCAAAGATTTCTAAAAAGTCCAAATTATAATTAATTCCATTGTTTAAATATGATTACCAACTACACACATGATTCAGTACGGCACTCCCTCAATTCTTTTGATTGATTACTTATTCATCATTTTCCTCAAGAGTTAAATCACCAAAATTTACAAGCATATTTTTGCCACTGGGAAGAAAGAATCCTCTTCATCAATTTTAAAACTATTGCCATGCACTTGGAAGAGCTGTTTTTTATTCCTGGATGAAACATATCTCTTAAAAATTTCCAACAGTTTATTAGCCCAGCTCTACCTGAGAGCAATAACAAGTGTTATTCTGGCTTATTTACTTGCTTCCTCCACCCTGAAATCAGCACCAGGGTGTGTTGAGTTATGAAACATCCTTTCAAGCATTAATCATGCCCAAAGACCCTCAATGCTTTTATCTGGTTACTTCTTCATCATTCTATCTCACAGCGGGGATCATTGCCAACCTCTGCGGGAATATATTAACCACCAAGGACCAAGTGCCTTGAAATAGTTGGTAATACCATTGTCACGCACATGCAATAGCTAGTTTCATTAGAAAGTGGACACATGCAGTTTTCAAATTCATGCATTTTCAACTAAAGGGTTTTATGGGAGATGAAGAGACACTGAAATTGACAGCTTCCTCTATGTTTCACTCTGAAATATGAAAACCACACACTGCAATCTTGTGAAATTGAAAAAACCTCCTGCCATACCATTTCACTGGCCTGAAAGACACTCAAATTCCATTCAGAAATTCCTCAAAACAAAAACAATCATTTATTTTCTAACAGGAAGAGCTAAATCGGAAAATAAAGAAATTTCGAATAGATAATTTTTTCTAATTCAAGTTTTAGTTTGACGACGCAAGGGAGAAAATAAAAAGGCTGAGTCCTCCAAGAAAACTCTACAGGCATACAATTTGGATCAGAAAATATTTTTTTCCAAAGGAATGAGGTCTAGATTCATCTGGATAATTCTTCAATGATCAATCTTAATCAAACCCACCTTTCTGTTTCATAATTCACAAAATATCGACCAAGGTCTGCCATTGTTCAGAGGAGCCACGGAGGGCCCACTTCATTTTGCGGGCGGCAGGGTGCAATGCGTGTTGCGCCTGGGGAAATTTCGAAGCAACCTCGATCAGCACATATTTCTGCAAGGATTGTGTAAGAAAAACCTTATTTCGGATGCAAAATGTACCTGAACGTCCTTAAAACAAGAATGATTCTCCGTCTCTAATTCAAGCAGGCAGCGGGGGTGGCGAGGAGGTTGGAAGAGGGGGAGGTCCGGCGCGGGCAATGACGCAGTAGTGTGAGCCATTGCCCCATTTGACCTGGTCGTCGCCCGGGGTGCCAGGCATTGTCGTGAAAACCAAAGAGGAAGGAAGGCTAGAAAGAAACCGAGGGCGGTGGATGCAGTTGTGGAACCAAGGACCAAGTCGGTGGTTTTGAAGCGATGGTATGAAGAGCTCAGGCACTGGAGGGGAGCTCTATTTATATTCACAACGTTCGCCCTCGCCCGCAGCGTCTCTCCCATCGGCTCAGCAGTTCACCCTCGCCCGACTGTGTGCGCCGGACGCTGATGGTGCGCGGTCTAAGACCTGGAGTGGCAAGGGCAAACTAGATGCTGAGCAAAGACTGCACCTGGCCACTGGTCACTACGCCCCAACCTCCTCAACCTGGCACAACGCGCGGTATTCCCCCCCCCCAGGCGTGCTGTCATACTTTCTACGCCCAGCGACATTGTGCACTCTGTGATCGTCATCTCATCAACACTTGGCATGGAAGGCAAAGGTTGATGATGCACGCCTGCCGAGCTGGAATGGAAGTGGCTCAATCATCCATGCCCCCGCGGTCCGCCTCACACATCCCAGCGAGAGCAAGTCCGACAATGCTGAGCCCAAGGGTACAAAAGGCTGCGGGCAAGGTCCAACGTGAGGAGCATAAGTAGGCCGCGCCTATTGTCTGAGCTTTGGAGTCCCCCTCCCAACCATCGACCTGACCATTTGTTCCTGAACTGCATCCCCCAAACCCAGGTTTCGTGTACCCTTCATTCTTGTTTGGTTTTCATCATCATGCCTGGCACCGAGGGCACAGACCAAGTCAAATGGGGCAATGGCTCACATTACTGCGTCATTGCCTGCATTGGACCTCCTTCTCTTCCAACCTCCTCGCCCCACGTCCGCCCTGCTTGAATTATAGGGAGAAATTTTATCTTCTTCTGAAGTGGCTAGCTATAGGAATCTAATTTATCTCATTCATTTCCTTTATGCCCACTGATATTTCATTCGAAAATAGTGGCCATCCGGCGCTTCCATGGAACGGACCAGCAAATTTTGCAATTTGACTAAAACAAATCCTGTGGCTGGTTCTTATATGGCACTAGGGTAAGGTTGACATTTTGCAATAGTTTCAGATCATCTCAAACGCATTATTAATCCTTTCTCAATTGAAACCTTTCCGCGTCAATTTTGTGTGTTTTTAGGCTTGCATTTCCACCAAAGAAGACACAGAAATTGTTTCTTCAGCTATTTTTTAAACTAGAAAGACAAAAATTTGTTTGGTTTGTACATTGATGGATTAAAAATTAGATCTCCAAAAGTGATTTTGGGATTCCTATTCAATAGTTGTGGAAAAATCAACAATTACTGAATGTTTACAAAGCTTAAATTCTTTTCATGCAGGTTTTCAATGTGTTAACAGGATAAACCTATCCATCTCTTAATTCAATTCCATTAAATAAATTTTACATTTTTTTAATTCATCTGTGAATGACCCATTCCTTTACAATCTTTTACTTGATTGGATTATGGGCTGTTTTCAGGGTGCTTTGAATTTCTAAAAGAAAAGCAAGAAATTCTGGAATTGATCAACTAGGGGCTGCTCCATGTCTCCATTGATTTAAGTATGAGAAAAAGATTTGTAATCAGATTGGAAATTTGAAGAATTTTGGATAGATTTCTATAAATCAGATCAGTTAAAGCTTTTTTCTTTACAATGAAAATAGTGGAACATGAACTCTGAGAGATAATAGGTCTACAGTTTGATTATTTCAAGAAATAAAATGTGATAAGGCAACATTTACATGAATGTGTGCAAAAGCAGGATTTGGACTTATTTGGCCTGTGCTTCATTGGTTGCCTTGTAGAAGGCAAGGAAAGTGAGGAATTTCTTACAAAAGATTTGGAAAAAAAATGTGCCTTTGCCAGCATATATAAATTAGAGTTAAGAAAAAATGGTTATTTCCAATTCATGATCCATCCAAGATAAAAAAGGGCAGCACATGCAATTGAATTAATTTCACTGGGATTCTAGTGCTATTATGTAACCCTGAATTAAAATTGGATTTTCCACATATTCAAAAACAAACAAAAAATTTCAAGCTTGATAGATGTTGAGTAAAATAATTTCCAGGCTGTTTTTTTAAGAAATCCTTTGGTAAAATTTCCTTCCCCTTTTTGGTTTGTTGATTGACACTGTAAACAGAATTCAAATTTTAACAAATATTATGTAGCAAAGGATTATTGATGCATTTCCTTTTGACAAACAATCAAAAAATGTTTCATAATTTAATGGAAAAGGGTTATTTTTCATATATTTTCATGTGATAAATGAGATTTTCGCAATTTTTGAAGGTATTAAATAAAGGAATCAATTTAAAAAATGACAGATAAATAACCCAAAAAAGGTCTGGGAGGTGCATCCATGTCAAGGAATCTTCTCAAAATCCTTTAGCTTTTGATTTTGAACAGATATTTCATCCCAAAAAATGATAGAATCTTCCTTGAGTTAGAAACACAATTTGGTGAAAAGATTCTAAGAAAAAATTCTATAATACTCCAAGTCAAGAATTAGGAAAATCCAAAAATGAGCAGTTTTCCACCCACCTAATATTAATTACAAAATGCTAGTTGAATTTTTTATGCATTGCATTGATAAAATCAATATTTTTATACAAAACATGAACATTTTGATTTCAATTAGGCTTATCAATGTGAATAAATCAGTTTTCAGACTTGATGAGATGCATTTTTAAAAAATTAATCACTAATTGCAAGTTGTTTTTGATGGAATGTTCAATTAAGAGAAGCTTTGAAAAATTTATTCATCTGTATTTGTATCAGAAAAATACTGCCAAAGGATGGGGTTGAAAGGTGTTACCCTGAATTCTGGTAAGACCTTATTGTTGGCTTTTATTTCACCTTTACATACATATATGAAAGAAATTTTGAATTTGTGAATACATTTTTAATATTTGGATGATTATTTGTGATTTTATCTGGAAGTTTTTTGAATATTTCATCTTCAAAGAGTTATTAGAATAATTGAGGACTAACAAAAAGAGTTAAGGAAAACACCAACCATCCAAAGTGGTAATTCATCCAGATCTGGCCATCAAAAATGGTATCTTTGTAATGGTCCTTCAACTTAGAAATGTACTCTATGTCAAATGTTAAAATACGTATGCACTTACACGTGTGCTACAAATAAGTTTCATCCAAATGGGATGCACATATGGGCCTCTCCGGCCCATTGGACACTCACATGGACCATACGGGCCTGTGTGGATGTCACATATTTGGGGAAACTGGACTCAAAAGGCGTGAAACAGGCCTATTGGTCCACGGGCCCTAATGGGCACGGGAAGGTATATGGGCAAATACAGCCAGATGGGCTTTTATGGGCATAATTGGGCCCAAGGTTTATTTTGGACATACTTGGCCAGACGGGCCGCCAAAGTATGTTTTACTTAGTTTTTGGGCTTTGGGAGGCCCATTAGGGCCACTGCCCGTTTTGCAGCCCAGTTGGGGCTGCCGCCCGCGTTGTGGCCCACTTGGGGCCGCTGCCCCTGTTGCCCCCTGCTCAGGGCTGCTGTTTTTGCCTTTGGCCGGTCTATGGGGCCCAAAGGCCTGCACAGGGCCATTGTTGCAGCTTTTGAGTCCATTGCGGCTTCCGCGGGGCTGGTGGCCCCGGCTCCTCCCCCTCCCCTTGCTTGCCATTGCAAGGGGGAGGGGGAGGGCTGGCTGGATGAAACCAGCCAGCGACCAGTTGCAAGGGGCAACCAGTCATGGTGGGGGGGACTTGATCACCCCCCCACCAAAGGTGGTGGCCAGGCTGGTTGCATCAAGGCAACTGGCGGTAGGGGGGAATTGACCACCCCCCCACCATTGAAGGGGCGCTCCCCCCCCCCTTTACCAAGGGGGAGGAGCAATGGGCTGGAGGGGACCTGACTACCCCCCAGCCCACCTAGCATGACAATGCCCTGGGGGTATCAACCCCCAGGGCCCCTGGTAGGGGGATTTGACCGCCCCCTCCAGGGATCTGTGGGAAGGAGGGGGGGGACAGCATGTCTGCTGGCCACCCCCCCCCCATGTGTGTCTGAGACCAGACCTAGGTGTTTCCTGGTTCCCTCCTGGCCATTTGTATGGCCAGGGGCTGGTTGCATGAGGCAACCAGCCAGCATTTGAGGTAACAGGCCCGTTGTAATAGACAACCAGCTAGAGTTTTGAACAGCTAAGGGGCTGGTTTAGCCCCATTGAGGTGGAAACACCAGAAATAACCGGAATAGGCTGTTTGTAAGGGTACAGGGACTGATGCCATGCGGGATGATGTAGCCCAAACCAAGTAACAAGGCCTGTAGAGCCTGTAGAGCTCTTTTGGGTCGGAAAATTTGCCTTTTGGCTTGTTGTATCATGGGCCCACAAGAGGCCAACCTTTTGTACTTAAGGAGCTCTTCTCCCTGCTGTTTTCAATCATCAATTCATCATCCAATTGAATTCATCACCAATATCATCCAACGGATTTCCCCATTTTGAGAGCTCATCAGCAATTATTGACACAAGGTGTCCAGCATTTCTTTTGCTTTAAATAATTCTCATTTTCCTAAGCTAATTGCTGGCCATAATTATAACATCAAAATCTTCTAAAAAGATTTAAATGGGATTTGATTAATCATTCAAATAATTTCAAAAGAGGAAGGAGTCAAGATTTGAAGTAAAAGAAGTTTTAGGAATCAATTTTTAATGCTTTTACTGGAATAAAGCTTAATACAAACAATTTCCTTGTTCAATCATTGAAATCGTTTCAAATATTGCTTTGGGTCCCGCCATAAATACAAGGGTTTGTCTTGATATGCTAATTTTTGTTGCAGGGCCCATATCAATTTCATTGAGCAATCTCAATTGGAGAAATTCTAAATATTTCACTTGAAAAAGAGCTCCATGTTGTGGCAAGCGGAACCAAGAAGTATAATGGATTTTGAAAGAACCTGCTCCAATTATTGAAAACCAAAAAAATCAAACTTTCAGCTGCCTTATAGCCTTGCAATGTTGGCCAATCATTAGATAGGAATTTCTTTTTCCAAAAAATGATCCTCTGCAATAAACAATAATGAAGGGAAAATTTTAATAAAAATTTGCAAAATAAGTTAAATTATTTTTGCACAACTTAACAATTTCAAATCCCCTGTTGCATCTGAAAGGTTACAAAACTTTCACCGCCTCCCTCCAGAAACCCTGCCTTAAATATTAATTAAAACATTGAAGAACACTTCTCCCTTTACACCCCCTTCCTAGTGATTCTTGGTGCTTTAAATCCCCCTTTCTATGCCCTAAAGGCTTCTTTGAAACCAATCAAACCTTAATTTTAATATTGAGAAGATAAATCTTTGCTCTCTTCTGTTTAAGTATTCCTACAACTTTAATCAAAATCCACTGATTTGTTACACTTTTTGAGCAGACATAATATCAAGTTTCCCTTGATGGATGAGTGATCAGCATGGATTGATTTATGATGAGCCTGATGATGAAAAATCCAGCCAGTGGTTTGTTTGATTGACAAAAAGAGTTGAGGTGCATTGAAAGATCTAGGAAAGAATGTATCAGATTTATTGACTTATGGAGGAGCTGAAGCACTTGGTCTTACTGCTGTCTAACTGGCTGCTGGTTCTTTTTTGTAGTCAAGTCAGAGTTTGGATTTTTGCTAGTGGTTCTTGAGTAGGATCATTGATTGTTCTGATTGAGAGTTGAGAGAGCAAGTCAAAAGTGACATTTGTACTCTGGAGTTGATGTGTAGCGCGGAAGGTCTGAGACATACACGCTCCATACGCCCGTGGACTCAAGCCCCCTGCGTTAATGATAGAAAACTCAGGATGAGTGAAGGCATAAAGAAAAAGAAAAAGAAAAAAAAAGGGAACAAACACACACCTGAAAACAAGCAGGGTCTTGATAAGAGTAGTGATAATTATGTGGAGGAATCTAGACAAGGCACAGTAAGACAAAATAAGAAAATATTTTAACAGGCCCCCACAACTTATGCATCATTGAAGGAGAGAACTGAGGGCATTTACAAGTTGGTTTTTAAAATTGTTGTTGGCGGCCTTAGTGACAGCATCTGAAGTCATAGACAATAACAAGATCAACTTGACCTCAATTAATCTGATTTTGAAGTGTCCCTCAGACTTTTTGTCTTGAGATATATGTGTTTGGCCTTAGAATTTGACCTGGATTTTTAATCTTATTTTCTAGGCCCTTGTTATCAATCAAGTGGATTGGAAACTTGAATGGAGATCAATAAATATATTCCATAAGCTTTTAGCCAACAAGATTCTAGATGACAACTGGATAAGGCTATGCATTATGAATTGGTGCAGGAGTGCAAGATGCATTCTATTGTCTACTGGTCCAGTATAGTGGTCTTCCCTTGAAATTGCAGAGGAATTTGCTTTGAGAGACCCTTGATTTGGGATCATTGCCCCAGGTGGCATCACTGAAACACACCAGTCAATCAGAGATGGACCTGGGTCCAAGAGTGAGGGTTTGATTCTTTGTATTTGATAGGTATCTCCAGATGTGTAGAACTTTGTTCCAATGGCTCAGTCCTGGATTATTGCAGTGTTTGGCTGGGCTTGAGACAGCAAAACTAATATCTGGCCAAGCTAATCCTGCTATGAAGTCTAGGTAACCTATGGGGGATTGATAATTGATCTTCAAGGACTTGAACTTGTCTTGATTGTCATGTTTGGCCGTGATGAGATGAAGCCTAGGAGTGAGTGGAGTTGATACAGGTTGGCAGTTGGTCATATTTAGCTCTTTGAGACCCCTTTCAATGTGAAGAGGGAGAAATAGGTGTATCAAACTGTCTCTTCTGTCAATTTCAATCCCCAGAAGGGTATTGGGTTTGTAAGCAGTAGATTCCTTGAACCTAGAGAGAAATTTTCCCTTGGATTAATTCATGTTGAAAGCCACTAACAAATTGTGAACATGGAAGTGGATGACAGATAGCTGGTTGTTGCCTATGTACAGACAGGAATTACAGTTGGATTTTCAAAATCCTTGAGCCTTGATCCACTTGCTTAGCATTCAATACCAATTTCTTGAGCTTGTTTGAGTCAGTAGAGAGATTTCTTTAGTCTGAGGTACTTGGATTTTCTGTTGAACCCAACGGGAGTCTTGATAAACACCTATTATTTGTGTTTGGGGTTGTCACACGGAGGCTCGACACGAAGCCAGGGTGGCATTAACTAACAGTAGGAAGTAGACTAGTACTGGAAGAGATCCGAGATGGATCAGGCTGAAGGTTCAGCAAAAGGGAGTAAAGACTCCAAGGTGGGTGAAAACCCAAAGAGGACTCAAGATGAGTCAGGATGATACTAGTAGGAAGGATACTCCAGAAGGAGTGGACTGAGAGCTAGGGTGCAGAACAAGAAGAATTGATTTCTTAAGGAAAGACTTGAAAGTGTAGGATGAGTCAAGTTTATATAGTGCTAGGTACAACCTGTGATACTATTGGCTTGTAACATGTCAATGATATCTGAGAGGCTGACTAATCACATGCATTACATAATCACAACTACTATCTGTGTCATAGGTATGACAGAATCCCCCCTGGAAAAACAGGTGTGCTCCTGAACACCATTAAAGAAAGAAAAGGAACAAAAACTGATTGGCACAATTACTCATTGGCTGGAGAGGCCAGGTGATTTGAAATGAGGGAGTAGATTTCCTCATGACATTGATTGACTGGACCAGATTGTGCAAGAATGGAGAGCGGACGAGATTCTCGGTCTCATGATTGGCGGCTAGGGTAAGAAAGCTAATCAAGGCAATTTGTGGATTGACGATTTAGGATTCCATCGGTTTCTCAATGTGGGTTGACATCTCGCACTCGGCAATCAGTTGAAGTTCTTCCTCACTAAAATCTGACAAAAGCTTCTTGGTAGACTCTCCGGAGCTTTCGGCGAGTTGAGCGGGTAAGAGACCAAAGACTTGTTGATCAGATTCCGGGTTGGCCAAAACGGATTCCAAGACGGTCTCGAACTGTTTTTTCAACTGATGACAACAAGAGCTTCGTTGATCTTGGAAAGAACTGAGAAAGAGACTAGCGGGAGCCCCGGGGGGCGTTGGGTGATAGGGTGGAATGAGTCACTATGGCTGAGGATGTGCCCAAACTTGGGAGACTTGGGGTCGATGTCAACGTTGAGATTAGCGACAGCATTGTGAACCCTGATGTGAGGAGATTGCGGATGATTGTTGGATGGGACGGTCTGGACAAAATAAGCGTGGAGGACGTTGGTATGCTTGGAGATGTGAGCCGAGGTGAGCTGAAAGGATAGTCGGGTGGAGGTATCTGGTGGCTAGCTCGACTCCAAAGCTCTTGAGTGAAAAATTGGGATCGTTGAGCAGGGTGGCCTTTGTATGGATGGGGTTGGCGTTGAAGCGAGTGAGGATGGATTGAGGGTCAAAGCAATTGTTGTTGGTAGTGAGGTGATTCAAGTAAATCAATGATTTGATTGAGTGACTCGCATGATCTGGACCATAGTTAATGGATTTACAAGGCGAACTAGCTGGGAGATCATGAGGGCGACCGAACTGAGGACTAAACAGCATGAGGATGAGGGCGAAGAAGGGCAAGTTGAGATTCATGATGATGATCAATTGGAGGAGGGTGGATGAGATTGTGGTCGAGGGGTAACAGTGATGGTGACGGAGCCAGGGAGTAGGAATAGAGGGCGGATTGTTGTAACTAATCCAATGGTTGTTGGATGCTAGAAATTCCAAGACTACACCAAGTATGGTGTGGAAGGTAAGGGAAAGCGGAAGAAGATGTGTCAATAGAGGAAAGTCAGGTCCGAAATGGACAAGACAAACTATACAAGTATTGAGCAGTAGTATCAGGGAGCTAACTATGGTCAACTACAAGGAAGAAATCAATTCTTATGTCACACGGAGGCTCGACAAAAAGCCAGGGTGGCATTAACTAACAGTAGGAAGGAGACTAGTACCGGAAGAGATCCGAGATGGATCAGGCTGAAGGTTCAGCAAAAGGGAGTAAAGACTCCAAGGTGGGTGAAAACCCAAAGAGGACTCAAGATGAGTCAGGATGATACTAGTAGGAAGGATACTCCAGAAGGAGTGGACTGAGAGCTAGTGTGCAGAACAAGAAGAATTGATTTCTTAAGGAAAGACTTGAAAGTGTAGGATGAGTTGAGTTTATATAGTGCTAGGTACAACCTGTGATACTATTGGCTTGTAACATGTCAATGATATCTGAGAGGCTGACTAATCACATGCATTACATAATCACAACTACTATCTGTGTCATAGGTATGACAGGGGTGTAAGAACACTCCTTTTGTTAGTCCAAAACTTCAGCACCCTCACAGCCTGCAATCCCCGCATTGGGCCCGTTGTGCCCCAGCGCAGCCCTACCTTCCCATCCGGCCTTTGCCAACATGGTGGTAGCTGAAGCTCTGTCTCTCAAAGAAAGGTTATCCAAACTCACCGTACTACACCAGCACAATCAATCACTCTCCTGTCCCAACCTGTTTGCCGCCTCAGACCAGCCACGCACCCTGAATAGCGACCATCTCAGAACTCAGGAGGAGCTAGAGGCGAACTACGTGGAGGTATAAGTTTTTACTCCCTCAAACTCCTATCTGGTAAGTATGTACCGCTGTTCTTATGCATGCACTGCTATCACCTGTTACATTTACTGTTACCACAACCAACCTTTGGTCAAAGACCTGTGCTGCAAGAAAGAAAAAGGATAAAATCTTACATGGCCGCAATAGTCCCTTCTTGGCACAGTTAGCGGATCATAAATAAACAGCTCTCACTCATGCAATATGGCTCAGAACCAAGGCACCGGTGGATTCAATATCAACATTCTGGACTCAAAAAACTCTGGGGATGACTAATTGACAAAGGTTAAGCTTCCTGTATTTATCCAACGTAACTGGTACAATTGGAACTCCAAGTTTGAAAACCTGTTAATAAGCAAAGGACAAGAAGAACTCCTGGAACAAAGTGGGTGCAAGATAACTCCAACACAAAGCCCTTTAGGCAGAAGGCAGCTATTGCCGTGCAACTTCTTTTCAGCTCAGTGGATCACAAACTCAAGGGCTATGTCACTCCCTATTGCAAGGACTTCTTTCAAGGGTTTCTGGATCTAAAAAAAGCCTGTGGTGAAGATTCATTGATAGTCATTGGGGATCAGGTGTTGTAAATTGTCCACCTGTTTTCTCAACCCAACTCCTCACTCCAAGAACATGCTGTGGCGTTTCAAGAACAATACCTATCCCTCAGAGAGACTCTAGATGCTCAAGAGACCGCGGAATACAAGGAAAGCATTTCTATCTCATCCTCCTTAGCCCTAATCCTCTTCCTCAAGAGCTTCCAACTCAACTCTTCACTCAATTTACTCATTCAATCCTGCCACAACATACAACCTTTTTACTTTGACAGAGTCCGTGACTGATTGCCAGCTGAAGACACCCGTTGTGAGAGTGAAAGTATCAATCAGCTGTATCTCACCGGCAATAAAAACTACCGCCAACTTTCTTTCCCTCAAAAGCGCAGCTCCAATGTGGGTATGGTCACCTGCCCTCTTCAAAGCTTGGCTTCCACATTATCTCCGATGAACTCACCCTCCATCTTGAGGAACCCCAGAGCTGGAATTCCCACCAGAGCCCAGCCAAGGAGGAATAATCACGCTCCACAGGCCACACTGCACGCGTCAACGCCCAACCTGACTCAACTTGAACAGCAAGTTGCCAACATGATGAGGCAAATTGAGGAGATGAAAAACACTAACTCAGCTAAACTGGTCAGTGACAACAAGGAAACCAATGAATTGACTCCCACCACCAATCACATAGCCAAAACCAACAAACTAGAAGACTCTGGCTTCTTTGCTGAACCAGATGCCAACTACAGAATCTTGCTCACACCTCATATGTCACCAACCAAACTCATCTGTCACTTGGGCCCCACCCGGTCAATGGTAGGCAACTACGACCTCCTGTCCAGAGTGTGTCAATGTAGTAAGGCAATGAAAACGTACGGTGGCTAAGTCAGGATCACTCAAATTGTGAAACTGAGCCTTGGATCAGTTTCAATTCACCCAGTCTACTACACGCCTGGAGGTCCCAGGAATCTCATCTCTGCCTTGTAACTCAAAGACCACTGTCTCAAAATATTTCACAAGCACAGGTAGGTACTTGTCAAGTCTTCTGACTCAATTGTCTTTGGATTCTGCCAGGTTGGCAATCTGTAAATTGGGAAACTCCCTGCGTCAACCCTGTCCTGTGACTCCATTTTGAACAACCCAAGGGTGACAGACTGGCACGTGAACCTTGGTCACCCCTCCAATCTTTACCCCCAGAAGTTTTTCAATACCCAAAACCTACAGCCTGCCTCCTCTATCCAACTTGAAAAGAATTGTGCCGTGTGTCAGTCCTGCAAGCTGAAAAGATCACCCCATCTGAATCCCCTCCCTCAAGCCACTGTACCTTTCCATACCGTTCATTTGCATGTACTGATGATCAACCCATTTTCTAAACATGGATATCAATATGTGCTGGTTCTCATAGAAAAATTCAGTCAATACAAACAAATATACCTCCAAGAAGCCAAGAGAAAATCCAACGAAAACATCATGTGCTATTTCAATGAGATTAGGAACCTCTTCAACCGGTTCCCGGCGGTCTTTCACTAGGATTGAGGGTGTGAGTTTATCTCAACAACATTCCTCACTGAAATTCATTGTAGGGGCACTGCGGTGGAAAGGGGAACAGCTAACTCACCTCAAAGGAATGGCCTAGCTGAACGCTTCAATCAGAAACTGTTGACCAAACTCCAATGCATAATGGCTCAATCAAACGTACCAACAAACTACTGGGACAAAGAGGCAAAGTTCTGCTCCATGATCATAAACCACTTACCAAGCAATTCCCTGAGCTGGCAATCACCCTTTCAGAGACTTGGGGAGAAGGAAAGTACTATTGAGCCAACCCAAGACGTGATCTGTCTCATGCCGTTGGGTCTCAAGGTGAACATTCATCAACGGTCAGCCTCCTCAAAAATTGTTCCTCAGGCTTGCTCACTCCCATTAATCAGCTACAAGCCATGGTCTGATGCGGCTAGGTTTCTCAACTTGCACAAGGGGAAAATAGTTGTCAGCAGAGACTTCACACTATCCATGGTGAAATTTCAATACAACTTTCCAACCTCCCTCACTAAACCTGTCTCCACTCTCCCTCACACCTTAATGTTTTGTATTCCCTCCACTACTTCCAACCATCAGTCAGACTACCCAGCTGTTCACCCGCAACCCTCACATTTTCCGGTGCGGGACTCCGCGGCATTGCACTCCTCTGAATCCAACTCAATCAAATCTCCCATTGTAATCCCTGTCGCTTGGTCCAGTAACCCTGCTATTGGCTTATACCCACCAATAGGACTGCCTGCGTGGAAGGGTTGCTCTTATGTCCCCTACTACAAGACATCTCCAAGAAACATCTCCAGTGACTTGGATCCCTCGGCTATCCTTTGTAACTTGCGCAGGAAACATATACGCAACAAGGAGCTGCAGGAAGAATCACATGACTTATCAGAGGTTGTGTCCTTAAGAGATGTCCTGGACAACCCAGAGGAAAGACCAAAATGGCTGGCCTCCATGTCAGAGGAGAATAATTTGTTCCTCTCAAAGAACACAGGCACCCTGGTACCTTCTCCTGTGGACAACAAAGTCATTGGTGGACTGTGGCGACTGGTTAGAAAGAAGGACAAGCAGGGCAAGGTTATATGGCCAAAATGTAGGTGGGTATGTTTTGGAAACCATCAGGTGAAGGACCAGAAGTATTAAAACATATTCAATTGGGCGCAATGAGTCAATGAAGGTACTTCTATCACTGGAGGTTTGGCATGGTTGATCAGTATTCCAGTTTGACGTAGAGACTGCGTTTCTCTACAGGGAAATTGATGCTACGGTCTATGTATCTCAATTCTTGGGCTTTGAATTCCCTGGCAAAGAAAACTGGGTGTGGAGGCTTAAAAAATCACTCTATGACACCAAACAAGCACCGCAGTTCTGGAAGAAACACCTGAAGAACACATTGGACACCTTGGGCTTGAAACATTCCAGAGCGGATGATTCCCTCTTCCTCAATTTGTCAAAATCTCTCCTATTGAACATTCACATCAATGATGGGCTAGTTGTGGTCAAGTATTGATTGGAGGTGCTTGCATTCCTGGAAAGACTTTGTGCAACCTACCGGATCAAGTCTACCAAGAAGTTGGTTCAGAAATTGGGCTACACATTTGAATGGAAGGAGGATGGCACCTTAATTTTTCACAAATGGGACTACTGCAAAAAGGAACTTGAAGACCTGTCCATGTCTGATTCAAATCCAATCAAAGGTCCAGCCCTGGTGAACCTAGTGAAAAAAGCTGCCAAACCAGCTGAGGCAATAGATGTCAAGACTATGGAAAAGACCATTGGGATGCTAAATAATCTCGCACTTCACACCAGACCCAACATCCTTCACACTTTCAACATCCTGTCACACTATACCACCAAGCCTACCGTCAAGCACTTGAGCCTGATCAAAAATCTTCTCCAAAACCTACAAGGGATGTCAGGGGTTGGTATCTTATTCAAAAAGCCCTTTGACTCTAACAATCATCTCAACTGCTGGGCCAATGTGGACTAGGCAAACAGCACCAATCTGAGGAAGTCAAATTTGGGATTTTTTTTCACCCTTTACAGAAAGCCAGTACATTGGATGTCCAAGAAGAAATCTGTAGTAGCACAGTCAACCACCAAAGCAGAGTTCATAGCCATGAACCACTGCACAAAGCAACTACGGTGGATGAAAATGCTACTCAATGACCTCTGGATCAAGGTCTCAACTCCAGTCATCTTGAATGACAACTCTGGGGTAGACTTCATCAGCAAGGAGGCTCAACTCAATGCTAAGTCAAAACACATTGAGTTGCGGTATCAATACCTCCAAGATCTAGTCTCCAAGTCCGTAATCTCAGTATCCCAAGTTGCCTTGTCAAATATGATTGCAGAAATCCTCACCAAGCCCCTTGGAAATAAAAAGGTACTCACAGCCCGCAACCAGCTAGGGATGTCAGAGGCAGAAGTCAGAAGGAGTGTTAGCCAACAACTTCAGCTGCCTCATAGCCTGCAATCCCTGTGTTTCACGCGTTGAGCCACAGCGCAGCCCTAACCTGCATCAGCCCTACCTTCCTGTCTGGCCTTTTGCCAACATGGTGGTATCAGAAGCTTCATCTCTTGAAGAAAGGTTATCCGCACTCACCGTCCTACTCCTGCAAAATCAATCACTCCCCTATCCCAACCGGTTTGTCACCTCAGACCAGCCACGCACCCAAATACCAAACATCTCAGAACTCAGGGGGTGCTGGAGGCAAACTAACTGGAGGTATAAGTTTGTACTCTCTCAAAATCCTATCCGAGAAGGAGTTCCTGCTGTTCTTACATGTTCACTGCAATCATCTGTTACATTTACTGTTACCGCAACCAACCTTTGGTCAAAGACCTGTGCTGCAATAAAGAACAAGGATAAATTCTTACGCCTTTCACATTGAGTTCAAGGGTGTCCAGGTTCTTCTTGGCTATGTAGGTGATTACCGCTCTTAATGACACAAATCTCTTGTTGAAAGCGTATGTTTCAAAGTATTCCAATCCATATTTCTGATCAAATCCTTGAACACACAGACAAGCCTTGAAGATGACTGAGTTTTTTGGCCTGTTATGTTTGATCTTCAACACTGGAACAGTTGTGGAAACAAGGAGAGAGTTACTCCTAGTTATCCTTGATTTCTGGTATCAATTATCCTAGCGTCTGTAAGGATAAATATTCTCCAGTAAAGAGAGAGAGAGAGAAAGATAAAGAGATGAATTTCCTTTACTTTCCTTATCCTTTCATCCATCAATCCCTTAATCCATCCTCTTTCCTCTTTCTCTTTCCCTTTCCTTTTCCTTTCCTTGTCCCAAGAGGCGATCCAATGATAAGATAAGATAAGATGCCCCCCCAGAGCTGGGGTTGACAGCGCAGACTTTATGCCCACCCTCTCAACCCTAACCTAAGTACAAGCGCAATAACAGCTCCAAAAAAAATGTAAAAGAAACCCTAAGAACACAAACCTAGCCTAAACCTAACTCATTCCCTGCCTTCTTACCATTACTTACATCCATTTTGTCCTTCTCATGAAGTGGCCTCCCGCTGTAAGACTCCAAACAGTGCTAGGCCGTGGCAGCTTTGTGGAGGGGAAAGGTGCTGTTTAGGATTCCCTCCTGAGTGTTACAAAAAGATTTAAATGTAACCAAGATCAAGGTCCAGAACCTGGTAAATGAGGAATCAAGGAGTTGAGGATAAAGATGAAAATGGTTTGGTAGAGATGGAACAGCACTATCTGAGACAAGATTATGCAGGGAAAAACTTGAACAAAAGAAGTTAAAGTCTGCTTAGAGTTCAAGGAACAAAAGCTGTTGTATGTAAACAACGCCCACAAGCTCATAACTCTGGTCGTCAGCAGAAGATTGGGGATGATCAACTCAAACCCAAACAACCTCCAGGTTCTCAATGAACCTGCCCAAATCTCCGCAATCAAGCGCTTGAAGGGTACCAGATAACTGAGGGTGGCTTTACAAGACAAAGCACAATGTTTAAGAAGCTCCAAAGAAAAAATTAACTGATTTGAAGCAAGGATAACCTCAACACTTCTCCAGGGACCCAAGAATAGGCTGGCAGAATGCAACTCCAAAGAAAATAAAGGGAGGTATAACACTCCAGGTCTTAAGCTTAATAAGACCTCTTCACTCAATCTTGATTGGCTCCAGAAAGATGATCCAGGATCAGGACCAGTATGGCCAGAGAAGGGGATCAAGGAGTGGTTTAACACACTCAAAAATCCCAACAGTCAGAATTTTTCTTCAACCAGCAAAGCTATTGGTTGGTGATAAGGATCAAGGATCAAGGGTTTGAGTATGGAGGCTCAAGGATAAAGGTTGTGATGATTTCATGCTGCATGATTCCATTCCCCATCCAAAAGGCAGGGGAGAGCCCCTCCTTATATGGGCAGGAGGCCCTGTTAGACTATGTACAATGGATTCTACAAATAGAGCAGAAAAGGAAAGAAAATCACGTGGTCACTTGCGTCTGTCCGTGGATGGGCTCGCGCAACAATACCGGAATCACCCACCCCTCGTCCGAAGGCTGACAGGGTGGGAAAGGAAAATGAACTGGACCGCTGCAGATGTCCGCGGGCGGTAGTCGGCACTTCTCCACCCCTTGTCCGAAGGCGGAAGTGGGTGGGAGAGTCCCAGGAAAGGTGACGGATGAAGTTTGTGAGAGCGCAGATGGGCGGATAGGAGATTGGCTTGAGGCGGTTGAGTAAATCCTGAAAGGCTTGAGATTCACAACTGATAGATCGAGTGAGATGGGGGATTGACGGATCCAAGAATTGGAAAAATTCTTGGGGGTGCGGTCGGGATGGATTTGGTAAGTCATGGATGAGCGCCACGCGGCGGGAAGACAGGAGATTGGGACGCGCGCGGTTGGATAAGAGATTGGGACGCGCGATGGACAGGAGATTGGGACGCACGGGGTTGGATAAGAGATTGGGACGCGCGCGGTTGGATAAGAGATTGGGACACGGGACAATGATAGATGAGCAACGCGCGATGATGACGGCAAGCAGCGCGCGACAATGACAATGCGGACAAGGGAGGTGCAAGGCTCGTGGATGAGGATGCGGATGAACCTGAGGATGAGTTGGAATTGTTTTTTTAGATGCCAGATGGTACGTTTTTGCAACAGTTTATGGATTGAGGTCTTAAGGTGGCCAGGGTGTCCAGGATGGGGCACCACACTGCTGCGCCCTACTTGGGGCCCCCTGCTTGTACGTATTGGCCTTGCGCGCCGTGTGTTTCCTGCCCCGCGGGTTGGACCGCGATTGCAAGCGCCCTGCCTGCTCCTATAGCCATTGCCATACTGCAACCGCCTTCAAGCTGGCCTACTGTCATACACACCCGGTTTGTCCTTCTCATGAAACAGCCCTCCACTGCGCCCTACTTGGAGCCCCCTGCTTGTCTTTATCCTCCTTGCGCGCTGCTTGATTTCCTGCCCTGCGGGTTTTCCCATGCTTGCGCGCGCCCGGCCTGCTTCTTTAGCCCCAATTGTCCTTCTCTATCTTCTCAAACTAGCCACCCATGGCATGGTTCCCAATCCAAGGCTATATAACAACACCACACCATATTAAGTGGATTTGTAACTACCATATAATCAACTTCCTCCCACACTCCAAGGTTCTCTATTTTATCAAATTCCTTTTTAGCTGATTCCTTCCAACCAGGTAGGCTCATGGCCTCCTTGAGAAAGCTGGATAATTTTTCACATAGGAATACATACTGATATTGTCTCTCAATTTTTCAGGCTGGGTCTTAGGTCATTTTCTATAATTGAATTGTTTTCTGAGGTTGATTCCAATGTAGCGTCTGATTCCTCCTTGATTGGGATCAATCTTTTGTTGTCAGTAGGGGGAATCTGCAAGTTCACCTGATTGGGAAGACATTGAGGTACTTGTGAAATATTTTTTTCCTCATTGGTGAATATTGAGACTGGTTTTTGATTGTTGAAGATCACAAGTTTGGTATTGATAATGTTACCAGATGGAGAAATTACCTTGTAGGAGAGGAGTGAGGGATTGAACCCTATCAGAATTCCAGGAGCACCTTTCTTGTCAAGTTTTGACTTGATTTCCATGTCACTGAGTCTGTAGGTGAGAGAAGTACATAGGGGTTTCAAATATCCTTTTGGGAGTTACTTGCCATGTATTTTCTACCATGGTGACACATTTTCCTTCTGTTTAGGAATTTGGTTAAGCAGTAAGCCTCATCCTCTCACTATTTTTTACCAGCAGTATTTGGGCAGATTTGATTCAGAGATTGTTGCCCTTACTGATTTTGTAATAGTTTTTTTGGCTTGTTTGACTCAAACATTGTGTTCGGAATGATATGGTTTGCTAATTACTTGATTAATGTGATGCATCTTATGATAATTTTTTAACTTAGAATTGAAAAACTTGCCACCTCCATCAGATCAGACCTCTTTGGGATATAGACAAGGTTTCCTTTTTTGCTTTTTGATGATGAATATTAGAGTCTTGGCGCCACCCAATTTATGTTTCAGAGGGAAGCATGACATTTTTCCGGAGTATGATTCTACAAGATTGAGGATATATCTGAATCGGCCTTTTGACTTGGGATTTAAAGGTCCCATAAGATAAATATGAATCTTCTTAAAAATGTTTTGAGAGGACTGCTGCTGGTGATCAAAAGGTTTGAGGGTTAAATTGGCTTTATTGCAGCTGAGGCATTCAAAGTTTTTCTTTTGAGTAGCTGGAAAAGTGCAATTGAGATATTTCTTGATTCTTTCAATACTGGCATGGCCTAAAGATCAGTGGATGGATAGGAGTTCATTGTTAGAGTAGTAAGAGTGGTGAGAACTTTTGCCCATGTCAATTACAAACAGTTTGTTGTGAATGGTTCACAACAAGAGGACATTGTTGCTTCAGAGCAGTTCAAAGATACATGGGCTGGAGCTGGAATCAACCTTGAGTTTGGCACCCCATGACATTAGAGCACCTAGCAAGATGAGATTAAAAGAGGTTCTGGCGCCCATGCAACATTTGATAACCTCAGATTGGTATTCTTTTTGATCATTATTGCATTCCTTTGGCCTCTATGCTTATTGCAGCATTGTTTTTTAAAGTTAGAATCTTCTTATTCTTGTTGCTTTCGGTCAGAGAAAAGAATCTGTTCTTTTCCACAATCATGTTAATAGAACATCCAGAATATGGGATAAAACGGCCTGATACGGAGTCTTCCAGAGAGCTTTGGCCACAGAAGAAGGAGTAGAAATGAGCTTTGGGTTGATATTTTTGTTTAGCCTTCTTCCCACGGTTGTCAATTTGGGAGGCAAACCAGCATGATTTAGCAGGATGAGAGGTGAAGGCTGGATTATTTTTCCCATTTTTGCATCTGGGTCCCCTGTAGAGAGCTAAATTCACTGGTTCAGTGCAATCTTCTTGAAACAAAGCTTCATTCTTGTGTTGAATGAGGTGGTTGAGTACTATATCTATTTTAATTTGGCAGTTGATTGCATGATCTTAGATTTCATGTTTAACATTCTGGATGCAGATTTGAAAATTAAAAGGTACCCTACCATCTTGGATGGAAGACCAATTCCTACTTCAGTCATCTTCTTTAGATATAACTTGATTGAAGGGACAAAGGCTTCAATTTCTGTGCCATGGTAAAGTGTAAAAAACTGTTGAAGACCCTTGCCCTATTCTCAGATTGAGAAAATTCAAAGTGGTCTTTGGTAGCCATCCAAATGAGTTTGGCACTGTCCTTGTTGATGTCATCTATGATATTGTTGTAATTGTTTGAGTTGGGTTTTGTGAGGAAGTACGCTAAAAATTCTTGATTAATCTCTTTGTCTAGTTCCATTGGCTTGTTGGGACCGTTCATTTTTTTGAAAATGCTCTGGAGCTTGAAGATTTTTTCAACTTTTTTCCGCCACATGATGTAGTTTCTGGCAGGAAGTAGTGGATTTGACTGAATGAACAATTTGATTGCAATATATTTGTAGTTGTTAGAGTCACCCCCTTTTCCTGGTTTCAAAGATGCTCCGATTCAGTCCATATTGAGGGGTGCAGGCTTTAAACCATGTAAAGAAAAGAATTGGAAGCCAAGACCAAGCTGCAATGTTAAATTTGGGAGAAGTAAGTACATGAAAGGAAGGTAATGCGTAGAAAACAAATCACAGGAATAACACCAATGCATTTATGTAGACAGGCTATGAGTTAACTATCAATCTGAGTGAATGATGAGTAGAATGAGATTGGATTTCTATGAGACAGATCTAATCAGTTGATTTAGATGGATGAGTGATCAGCATGAAGAGATTTACAATGAGCCTCATGATGACAAATCCAGCCATTGGTTTTTTTGACTGATGACAAGTGTTGAGGTGCCTTGAAAAATCTAGGAGAGAATGGATCAGATTGATTGACTGATGGATGAGCTAAAGCACTTGGTCTTACTCCTTTCTAAATGGCTGCTTTTTCTTGTTTTTAGTCAATTCAGAGGTTGGATTGTTGCTAGTGGTTCTTTAGTAGGATCATTGATTTTTATGATTGAGAGTTGAGATAGCAAGTCAAAAGTGAATATTGTACTCTGGAGTTGATGTGTAGCGCAGCAGGTCTGAGAAATCCACATTCCTTACACCCGCAGACTGAAGCCCCCATGCCAATGAGAGACAAAGCAGGATGAGTGAGGAGATAAATTAAAATAAATAACAAAAAAACACAGACCTCATAACAAGAAGGGTCTTAATAAGAGTTTTGAAAATTATGTGGGGTAATCTAGACAAGGCAGAGTGAGACAAAGTAAGACTAGATTTTAATACTTTCCTGATTTTCTTTTGTCCTTTTTTCTTTATGATTTCATTTATATGAAATTCTATAAAATAGCTCTTTGGTGTTTGAATTGAATACCCTAGTTTTTTAAACTTTTGTTAAAAACATGAGAAAATATTCTCTCAGTCTTTCATCTTTGTCTGAGGCCTTTATGAGGTCATTCAGCTTCAAATGAAAGACTGGATAAACAAGATAATGCCATTCTTTTTAAATTTCAGAAACTGTTAGTGCCTGTGTAACTTTGAGCCACTTAGTATTAGACATTGTTGTAATGAATCAGATTGATTTCCACAAGCTCTTTTGAGCACAAAATATTTCTAAAAAAATTGATAGATAGAATTTTGGATAAAAAAATATATTATGGTAAAAAAAGACTTTCTGGAAAATGGTTTGTATTGATGGGGTTTTTTTTTTTAAATTTAAGCATGGAATTAAGCTCTTAATATATTTTTAGGATTCCAAATAAATTCAATTCAATCTAATTTGATGCACAAAAAAATTCCCAAATAAAAAATTTCTATTTTTTGACATAAACATTATTTTAAAAATGAAATTCAACAAAAATTAAATCCTACATGATCTGTGTCAGCTCTCTGATACCAGAAAACTTGCAGTCATTGAGCTACAGAGAGTTATAAAAATACTGGAATAATAATAATAATAATATTACAAAGATAAAAACTGTCAAAGCTCATATAATAAATATGTTTAAGAGCTGGTGCAAGGTTTAATTGGTTCCATTTAGAATGGTTTTAAATTTTTTATAAAAAGAGGGGCCACAGTATTATAATACTGGGGATCTTTACAGACAAACAACCTCTCTTCAAAGGGCCTCATTAGGAAGTTTAAGAATGTTGGAATGAATAATGGGTGCCTTCTAAGGACTTATCCACTGGTATGGCCGGGCGAAACAGTACAATGGCCAAGGCAGGAAGGGAAAAACTCAATCTGAGTCAATATTCCACAGAATAGCCTGAAAAGATTGAGTTAAAGGGTTTCAGGGCAAATGGGGTCAATTTCCACACTAAACTTTAATGAATCAGGGTGATTGGTTTTGGGAAATAATAATAATACTGCAGAATAAGTCATAAATCACTTTCTTATCTCTTGATAAGCACTTTAGTAAAAATAATATGGCATATGATTGATAATAAGAAATTCTTGGGAAAACTGATGGGGAATAATGAATCCAAAGAGGTCTGTATAAATACCTTTTGGGGTAATAATGAGCTTCTTGGGCCACATACAGAGGGTTCTTCTCATGGTCTGAGGCTAGTAGGCCAGTCAGGGAATGTTTAGCACTTCCACTTGATTCTGTCAATCAGCTGTCCTCAGATCTGCTAGATTTCTTTATCATTTTAGCCACAGGATCTGTTAAAATGTTAATGGCACAATTCTGATCATTCTGCACTCATCCTTCATTTTTACTATTAATATTGGTATTAAAGTAGAATGATGTGAATATTCATTGATTTTCCATCATCTAATGAGCACTTAGGTAATTTTCAATAAATTTTACTGCCAGTCCTTGTAGTGTTTCTTGGTGTTCAAAGATTAGGATCTGTCTGTTTTGTGGTAACCTTCAATATTTGATTTATTATTTAAAATATTTTTAAATTGATTATAGGATATTTTTATTTAGGTTTTAAGGTTTTTATATCATTTGTAATGCATATTCCACCTTATTACATATGCCAGGTAAACCCTACTAGGTTGTAGCTCCTGTGAGCAGTACCTCCTTGTCAGTTTTGTCACAACTGATCCTGACACAGTGATCAGTCCATTCAGATGCGCGCGGGGTAGGATCTGCTGCGTGTGTGGAAAAATTGGCTGTGCGCAGTACTTCTGTACGCAGGAAGGTGATGCATAGGGGTTGTATAGGGAAGTGTGGCTGCGCCTGGGAATTGTGACATAACACATTTCAGTGTGTAACTCCTAAAATATACACAACACCTTAATTCTGACTAAATTTTAGGTGTGAAACCTATATGTGACAACATATGTGAAATATTAAGTTGGCCAAAAGGTGCCATGTTGGTTCTGTGACCTTTTGGGCAAATTTTCTCAATTGTTTAAAATATGAAGGAGTTATATTTCAAGGGTGGGATCAGTCAGTGGCCCTAGCTTCTTTTGGGTGGGAAACCCATTCAAGCAATAATATTTATGGATCTCTCACTCATTTTTAATATTTTATTTATTTATTTTGATTTTTGATTTTTTTACTTTGACAGGTTGCTCTGTACATAGCAGCAAGCTGGAAATTTTTTTAATCAAGAAATTACATGAAATGAATTCAAAATATTTCATTTTAGTAAGTGGAAGGTTCATGAGTTTTATCACAGCCTTTGTTCCCTCAAGGAATAGAATAGGATATTTTAAATAATTCCTTTATGTGCCATCCAATGCCATTTCTCCCTGCTGAGATCAACTGTAGCAGAGATTATGGAACACAGAAGAATGACAAGAAGAGTTGTACCACTCATCCTGCTCCAGGCAGGTAAAAGCTCTGTGACATGGGATTGAAATGAAAATGAAAGGTATTTAGTAGAAGCAAAATCAGAGGAATATAAAAAAGAATAAACCAAGAAACAAGTATCCCACAATAAACCAACACTCCCTTCCTTGTCAATTATTTTTGAAGTTACTCCATTGTTCATAACTTCTCCCAAAGATCTTCAACTAGGAAAAAATTATAAAACAATTTCACAAACCCAACTCTGCCAATCTGAAAACAAGGAAGTACATACCATCCACTGTAAATTATCTTCTGGAAACTTCCACAGAAGGAATTCTACTTTCTGGGTCCTCCATCACTTCAAATTTGGTTCCACTTTTGTCCTTGACCCACACAACTTTCCCACATGAATTCCCTGCATCTTTTTCAAGGCCATGAAAAGTTTTTTTATACGTCCCAAAGTACTCCAAATTTCCAGATTTGGTAGTCATGCTGGTGATTCAGATCCTTCCAGTATCTAGGCATCTGGAACAAGCAGGGAATTAGTGTTTAAATGGAAGTTATCCATTGTTCCCTTCAGTGGAAAATGATTTAGTAGTTGATCTTTTAAAAAAAATCAGGATGGAAAGCTGCAAGGTGGTGATAATGATAGGTAAAATTAAGGGAATGGTACACTGGCCATGGTAAAATTTCCATATATCTTCCCAAAAACTTCCAATTTTATGCTTGATTTGGTTACTGCAGGTACCATTGTATTTAAGAAATCACTGATTAAGTTATCCTTCTCTGCTTTTTGTTTTTTCATTGCAAGTCACAGCCATATAAAATATTTTCTGGTTAAAGTCCAATTAATAAAATGGTTCCAAGGTCCCAAATTAAGTAAATGTAGCTTGAATTCTTCAAAGAGGGACTTTAAAGTGCCAAAGTCTAAACTTTTAAACATTTCCTCACTTGCTTAATGATAAGTTTAACTTTTGTTACACTAAAAAGAATAATTTAGTTTGATTTTTTCATACATTCATGGGGAATTTTGGCATCACCTTGAATCATATATTTGTGCTGAAACCATGACCTCTTTCACCCTTAGTATGTCAAGGGTCATTGCATCTAGTTGGCTGAAAATGCCAGTATATATGAGGATTGGTGAGAGTTTCTGCAGTAATTTTTGAGCCTAGTAGTTTTCATAACCTTAACTTGACTCTGCAAACTCAGTCTCCAGAGCCATCCTCAAGCCTCAGTAAAATCAACCTCTAACACTGTATCTACTACCTGCACCTCATGAAGTGTCTCCCTGGATCCCCTGCAGGTCCTATTCAGTCTCCTAGGCTCTCCCTTTCTCTCAATGGCTTGGTGAATCCTTCATCTCTCCTTCTGTTATAAGAATTAAATCCATATTACATACAGTGTATAAATACTACATTTTTTATATCCATATTACATAGTTCTACCTAAAAAGCCCATACTTCCAGCCCGTTAAACGTCACATCTTCCAGGAAGGACCCATCACAAAATCTGTCAACCCACAACCTCCATCCCATCAGGTAAGCATGCAATTCAATGGGGCATCTTGGCCCAATAACAAGTCACTCCCCCCTCAAGTCCTCCCCTCAGTTCTCAAATATGATTTCCCCCTCTCCTTCCTCAAATAATTCCTCACAAGGAATTAGTATAATACTTCTTATTGGTTAGTATCCTTCCAATAGGCATTGTTGCAGAAAAAAAAATTCAACAAACCTACCTCACTTATCTCACCTACCCTCTGGTGTTGCCCTTCTGGTATGAAACTTTGTGAATATTTTGACTCTAAAATGTTGGTTGGCAGCTTTTTCCCTGCTTAATGATCAGAGTGTTGATTCCATGGGTTTTTTGCCATTTTATGAAATTTCCTTATGTTTTGTACAATTTCATTCACATTTGATTACAAATTATAGTTTTCCTTGAAAGAAATGAATCTTTTCTTTCATTATATTTAATGATGTTACTCAAAGAGGTTTCTTTTAATATTTAAACTGATTCTGAATCTACTCATAATAGAGTTATTTTCAGAATATCTCTACTGCATGAAAATTTTGATATAATTTATTTAAATCAGACTTGATAGTTCATTCCCATTGAAAAGAATCCTTTTTTTATATCTGATGTTTTTATTTTGGAAATTGATGGAAATTTTATCAAATTATTTCAAGGAAAACCTAAATTCTCCTAAAGTAATAGGTATATCTATTATTTTGATATCCTATTTTTTATTTCTATAAATTTATTTAGATTCCATGGAAAATATTCATTCAAAGGAACATATTTTTTGATATTTTTTCAAATTCTCTCTTTAATTGATGTTATTGGAAATATTTCAATTAGATTCATCCAATATTTTTAGGTAGAATTTCTATATTTTTTTATGGGTGATGTTGAATTCATGGCTCTTAGCGTGTTGTAGTTGTGTATGGCCCTACATGGCTCAAATGAGCCGTGGGGGCCCCAAGACGACTACAAAGGGCCATTTCAAACACGTGGGAAACCCGGGGGGTTGTGTAGGAGCTGTGTAACCCCTGGAAGTTGTGCCAGAATTTTGGGCACCCCCTAGACCACACTTGGGTTCTGTCAACCTAAATTTGGGATTAATGCATAATTTTTGGGACTTTTGATCCACACCTAGCAATCCCAAAGAGACATCAAAGTGAAACCCAAGTGAAATTAAATTGAAAAATGAAATCATAAATCATATAAAAATCTGCAAACAATTCTTTCTCAACTTAAAAGTGAGCAAACTTTGTTTGATGAATTGGAAGTTGGATCGACTACTGAAGTATAACATACAATCTTTTTGTATGGGAACAGTGGCAAGCCCTCCTTCTTCTGACATGGCTGCTTGGAAGGTCTAAATTGATAGTGACATCAACAAAGCTTTGGAAAAAGAAAAAAAGGATTTGGATAATGAAACATTGGAAGCCCCAATTGCATCCTCATCAAGGGTGACAACTGACAAACAAAATGATTCACAAATGGACATTACCGCTGGTGGTGAGTAACATTTTATGTTCCTGGTCTTGGCCTTATTTCATTTGGTTGAAACTGATGGGTGCATGTAACTATGAAACTATGACTTAACCAATGAATTTTTACTAGATTCACTTGACCCACCTCCCTTGAGAGATTTTCCTACTAGGGAAGAGGCACAAAACTATTGTCAAACATGGGAAATGAAGCATGGTTACGCTTTAACAGTTTTCAACTCAAAGCGTGACCAATATGTGGATTTTGCCTGTGATAGACATGTTTATGATTCAGGAAATCTTCTTACCAAACGGTCTAGACAAACTCACACAAGAAAGGTTGGGTGCAAGTTTTTAATCCATGCAATTTGCACAAAGGAAGACCCCTTGTGGCCCCTCTCCTACAAAGAAACCCAACATAACCATCAATCATCTGAACATCCCTCTCTGCATCCTCAACTGAGGAGAATCTTGGGTGTGGCCTTAGACAATCTAGTAGAAGGCATGAATCATGGGCTCAATAAGTTAAAACTGAAGAGAAAATTGAGCAAGATTGATGGGCGTGATTATGTTGATGAACAAAAAATCTAAAACACTAAGAGGAAGGTCACACTTGCATAACTAAAGGGTAAAAGTGTTATGGAGGTACTATATGAACAGCTTGAAGGAACAAGTTGGATTCACTGGTCAAAGTTCAGTGGAGAAGGTCACTTGGGGGCCCTGTACTTAGCACATCCAGAGGCAGTAAAGCTTTCAAAACAATTACGTCATATTGCTATGTTGGATTGTACTTATAAAACAAATAAGTAAAAAACCCCACTATTGCATGTTGTAGGAATGACAGCCAATTTCACAACTTTCACAAAAGCTCTTGCATTTGTAACAAAAGAAATGTTTGAGTTCTACAGTTGGTCTGTAAATGCATTAAAGTGGTTGGCTTATGATCCTGAGAGACTTCCAAAAGTCTTTGTGATGGAACGTGAAAAAGCTCTGATTTGTGCAATTGAAACTAGTTTCCCAGAGTCATCAAGACAATGTTGCACTTGGCAATTGTCTAATAACATACAAGCAAACTGTAATGTGTTCTTTGTTAATGACTTTGAAGGATAGAAAACCTTTATGAATCTGTGGGCAAGGTATGGGGCCTCAAAGACAAGGGAGGAGGCGGAGGTCAATGATGCAGAACTCAGAGTAGGTCCAAATAACTGCTTCTTATTCTTCCTAGTTTTGAGTTCTGGCCTTTTAACTTGTATAGAGTTTCTTGAAAGACTATGATGATGTACTTGAGTATATGGAAAATAAAATTTCCCTATCAAAGAGACGTTTGTAACAGCATGGACTTGTATAAAGCCAGATTTTGGAAACAAAATCTCATATTGGGTTGAAAGGGCCCATGAAACACTCAAACAATTCCTTGAAAAATCTTTGGGAAACATTTTTAGGTAGAATTTCTATATTTTATTTATTTATTTCAGTTTGATAAAGTTTTTTTATTACACCGGAAATATTCCTTGTGGTGAAACAAAATTGATTTTACATCTTTTTTATTATTTTTCTTATATTATATAAATTTTTTTCTCAAATTTGAGTTCAGATTCAAATAAATTGCCCAAAAATTGGCATTTACTGCATTTTTACAGATTAAATGAAGTCCATTTGTGTATATCATTGAATTATCCAGATAATCCTATCACAGACGGACATCACAGGGGTCTGAAGGCCTTAATTTGAACTCTAAAGGCGTCAATGGATCTTGAATGGCCTTTGGGAGACCAAAAATTCCTAAAAATATTTTTTCTTTAATCCCAGGCACTGCTTTGAACATTAAAAGGTTTCTTGAATTGTTAATCTTCTTTATGATTCCTGTTTGATATTTGCACATCTTTCTAAGGTTTGAAATCCTTCCTATTGTTAGAACCCCAGAACAAAGGTATGAATCTAGATAAAAAAAACAGTGTAATCACACATTTAATTGACAGAGGTCTGTTCTAAAATAATACATTTCTTTCAAAAAATGTGCGGATTCAGTTGCTGTGGAGGCCTAATTGAGCCTCTGAAAAGTGCAGTGCATGTTTTATACACTTTATTAACCATAAAAAGAGACACAAAAATTCTAAATGTATGTGTATTACAAGCTAAAATCATATATGTTGGAATTTTCCAACAAATTGTTCCATAGGGCCTATAAAATTCAAAAATTCAAAAACTTTGGTTTGCTGATTTGATTAAACCCATTTATTTTGGCAAAATATATTTGATACCAAAAAATAGAAAAAAGAAAATATTTTTCAATGAAAACATGTTGGGATACACATGAAATTAGTGGCTTCATTTTTTTTAACCTTTTGAATATGATATACCAAATGGAATCTCAAAAAAAATAATATAACCAAAATTTGACTTCTTTTAATAAAAATTACTTTTTCCAATGGAATGTAATTGTCTTTTCAGTGAAATAAAATACAATTACCCCTATTTGATGATTTTAATTAGAATATCATCCAAAATTACAAAATAAAATCCCTCAAATGCAAGAATAATCCCAGGAATCTCAAAAATTAATACATTTCAATTTAAAAAATCTTTTTTTATTATTTGAATTAAATTCTTGTTGGAGTTTTTGAGATATTTTCAATTTTCTACAGAAAAGAAGTATATGTAGCATATTTGAATGAATTTCTAAATGTTTTCAAAGTGATCTAGTTTCATTTACAAATTTTAAATTTTATTCCAATAAAAAAAGATTTCTTTATTATTCTCTTCTTGATTGACTGTTTTGGAAATATTCAAGCATATCTGAATTCCAAAAAATTCCTTATGTTACTTTGAAGGATTTCTATTTTTGATTTGAAACCATAATTTATTCAAGTTCCACTGAAATATAAATTCTTATACAAAGAGATCCATTTTAAATTTATCTTTGTTACATAGGTGTATGTTCCATTTTTTGATTTGTGGTAACATGATTTTATTTTTTCATTAGAAAAAAATTACTTAAAAAAAAGGTGCCAACTTCTGATTTGAATGTTTTTTATATGTTTATCAATTAATTTGATGTTTCAATGACCCAAAATCAGTTGAAACTTACTCATAAAATAGGTTCATGAAACAAATTTTAGTTGCTTCCTTTCATTACAAACAGTCCAATTTTTGAAAATAGGAAAAAATGTGATCTAAACAGTCTTATTAGTTTAATAAGTTAATTTTATGTTGAAATGATTCAAAATATTTGAATAATGAGCATTAAAAATTTTAATATATTTTTTTCTATTCCTTTTTATTTTTGTTATGGGGTATTACTTCCTACTGAATATTTTGAAACTTGTTCAAAGAAATCCAATTTCAATATTTCTTTTTTTTACATTTTGTGAAGTATTTTAAATTTTTATCATTCTCCTTACAAAAAAAAAATATAACTCATTGTTTTATACTTCATCATTATTATTGGTTTTTTTTAAAATTATTCAAATTGAATCATAAATAAAGGTTTTATTAAATGAAATTTCTGTTTCATATTTTCTTTGCATTGTGATATTTTGATGCAAATATGAGTGGATGTATATAATTCCCTTTGATCAAACATTTATATTTAGAATATTGATATTTTTTTAGTGTTTTTTTGAATTCTTTGCAATGCCCCAGAAATATCCTATTTTGTGTAAAAAAAAAAGAAAAGACAAGACAAGAAACAGTTTCTTGTCAATTTTCTTATTTTTCTTGTAGCTGATAAAGTTTGATTTTTGGAATCAAATTGAATATGAATTTGGATTTGAAAAATAGTGCCTTTTTCATTTTTGAATTTCACATCAACAAGATCCCTTTCCATCATTGAATTCTCCATAAAAAACTGTTGGAGTCAAAATCTGCTCTGATGCAGACTTCCACCCCAGGATCCTATTTCTTGATCCTGAAATCCTGAGCATCATTGTCAAAAAAAGAACATCAGTCTTTTCCAGGAAAAGAAAAGCAAAAAATTGGGAAGTGGACTGGAAAAATGGCTCATCCACACCTTCCGCATGGTGCTGATGTTTTACTTTTTTTTTTTGCACTGATGTTTTCACCAATGGTTGAGCCAACATCCATTCTTGCGGGACAACCAAATAAAAACCTTGTGCCAACAGAAAATTTGAAATCTAACCACAGGCCAAGCGCAATGAAAACACCAATTGTTTGGCTCCATGTGTGTTTTGAAAGCAATGCCACAATTAGCATAGTGGTTAAAGCATCACTCATTAACTTTGAGGTCATGGGTTTACATCCCATAGTGCAAAACTACATTTTTGACTCTAGAAAAAACCTACCCCAAGAATTTCCACACACTGGGTCTGGAGGCATTTTATTTTAGCCTTCAAGTCCTAAATCATTCTAAAAAGCGTTGGGTGAAAAAGAAATCCTCAAAAAGTGTGCGCAAAACACACCCCCAGAAACACCTTTGAGCCTTCAAAAAATATGCCAAAGCCTACTTGCCTAAAAAAGTGACTTTTCTGCTTTTTCAAAAATTAAACCTTCCTGCAGTGGTCAAAAACTCCTGAAGACATAAAATTAGTCAAGAAGTTCCTAAAATGATATCTCTCTTGAAAGGTGGGTGCAGATTTAACAATTTCAAAGGTGTTATTTTCTCTTGTGAATTTTCAATGGAAATTATCTTCCTCTAGGTTTTTCATTGAACAATTATTTCAAAATATTGAATTAATCAAATTTCTTTTAAAGGTAGAACCAAAATCACAAGATTTCACAAAATAATATGTTCATTATAAGCTCAAGAAGTTAAAAATTTGGGTTTTTTGTATGTAAAAAAGGACTATTCATGACTGGAGTCATGGAGGTACAAGAAATACATACTTAATTTGAAAAGGTTCTATGGCCTAGGATGTCTAAATTCATTGGTTATAATTGAATGGTGTAAAGTATGACTTTAAGCCATGAGACTATGTACTAATATTTGAGATTTGATGGGATTAATCTTATGGAACATTTAACCAATTATTTCCTAAGCATAAAAAAATCATAAAAAAGGATATATTGAGTAAAAAATGTGTGAAAGATATGCATTCCTGAGAGTTGAATTATGTGCAAGGCAAAGATACCTTGTCAATCAAAAATTTTAAATAGTACTGGGATCAATATTGTGTATTTAAAACATGAATTCCTTTGAAGTATGATTTTTTTTTGGTTAAAAATATGATTTCAAAGTGATTATTCATGGGGTATAAGTTATAATTGATGATTGATTGTTTTTTATTATTCTTCCTGAATGCATATTTACTATTTTTAATTGTTATTCTGTTTTTTTTTTGTAGCATTGAGTTGATCCCCCTTTAGTTTTTGAACTAATTTCAAATAAATAAAAAATTTATAGGTATGAAGAAAAAGCCATAAAACTAGGAAATGACCATAGAAAAATCAAAAAAATAAAAAAAGCCAAGATTTTTATTTCCAGGATTTTTGGGTAGAAGAAAAATATTGAGATTGGAAAAAATGAAAAGTCACAAAACAGAGAAAATTAAATGAAAATCAAACCAATTTTTTCAAAAAGGAAATACATAATTTTCCAAATGGAAAAAACTTGTTGCAGAAAGATCATGCCTGCAAACTGAAGATTTTAGGGTACCACAAATCTCTGGAAACTAAAGATTTGAGTTATTTCTACTGTTGATATATCATAAATTCCTTCATGCAGGATTCAGTAAGACACTTTCCTCATGATTTTAGTTTTTAATAAATCATCATTATTCTGCAGAGAGTTAAATCATCAGGAAAATTTACAACTATATTTTGACCACCAAGGTGATAGCATCCTTTGTATAGTGGGTTGAAAGCTTGCAATGCACATGACAGAACATTTTTTTATTCCCAGAGGACACATCTTATTTGAAAATTCTTAGAGGTTATGAGCCCAGTGCTACCTGAGAGCCTGTCCCAAGTATGATTATATAACAATTCATGGCTTCCTTCAACCTAAACTCAGCACTATGGTGTGTCAAAATATGACACATGCTTTGAAGCAGTATTTCAAACCACACTTCCTTCATGGGTGCATTTTGTTACTGAATCATCATTTCTTCCTCCAAAGTGACATGATAAACAAAATCTGCAGGAATATTGGAATCACCAAGGACCAAGTCTCCTTCATATAGTTGGTAGTAAAATTGCCATGCACGTGACATACCTGGGTTCAATTTATAGAGGAAACATGTCATTTTCACATTCTTACATCCACATCTACAGGGTTGTGTGGGAGCTGGAGGGACATCCCAATCAAAAGACCGCTCTCAATTTTCCACTGAGTTACAAAAACAACACACTTCCATATCCTGAAATGAACAACATTTCCTGCCATGCAATTGCACTGTCCTGAAATAAATTCACATTCCATTGAGAAATTGGTTGGGATAGAAAAAATCATTGATTTTTTAAAAGCAAGAGCTGAATTTAAAGACCAAGAGATTGAAAAAAGATACAATTCAAGATTTTTTTGAGAAAAATTACAGCTTGATGAGTCCAGGCATCAAATTCCAAGTTTGAACCCTCCAAGAGAATTCTGCCGGCAAACATTATTTGATCAGAAAATATTTTTGACCAAAGAAATGAGCTCGAGATTCCTCGGAAAAAATCATTCTTCATATATTTCAATCAAACTCACCTTTGCGGTTTTAAAAACCGCAAAAAATAAGCTGACGAGGCCGAGGAGCCACAAAGGCCCCACTTCAAATCGCGGGCGGCGCGTGGCGGGCGTCGGGGAATTTGGATGGAACCTCAATCAGCTCATGTTTTCTCAACGGTTGCAAGAGGAAAACGTGATTTTGGAGAAACAAGTACCTTGAGGTTCTTCAAGAAATAAAGAATTGACCCATTTTATTCAAGAAGGGAGAAGGAGGGGCGGTGAGGTAGGAGGGGGGGGAAGTCCGACGAGGGCAATGATGCAGTAATGTGAGCCATTGCCCCATTTGACTTGATTGCCGCCCTCAGTGCCAGGCATGGTGGTGAAAACCAAAGAGGAACGAAGGCTAGAAAGGAACCGAGTTCGGTGAATGCAGTTGAAGAACCAAGGGTCAAACCGATGAGGTTGAAGGGATGGTGTGATGGGCTCTGGCACTGGAGGGGCGCTCTATTTATATTCACAACGTTCGACCTCAGCCGCAGCGTCTCTCCCATCGGCTCAGCAGTTCACCCTCGCCGGGCTGTGTGCTCCGGACGCTGATGGTGCGCGGTCTAAGACCTGGAGCGGCAAGGGCAAACTAGATGCTGGGCAAAGACTGCACCTGGCCACTGGTCACTACGCCCCAACCTCCTCAGCCTGGCACAACGCGCGGTATTCCCACCGCCCCAGGCGTGGTGTCATACTTTCTACGCCCAGCGACATTGTGCACTCTGTGATCGTCATCTCATCAACACTTGGTATGGGAGGCAAAGGTTGATGATGCACGCCTGACGAGCTGGAATGGAAGTGGTTCAACCATCCACACCCCGCGGTCCGCCTCACACATCCCAGCAAGAGCGAGTCCGAAAATGCTGAGGCCAAGGGTGCAACAGGCTGCGGGCAAGATCCAATGTGATGAGTATAAGTAGAGCGCGCATATTGTCTGCGGTTTATACTCCTTCCTCACAACCCACGACTTGGCCCTTCGTTTGTCAACTGCATTCACCAAACTCAGTTTCAATCTAGCCTTCCTCCCTGTTTGGTTTTACCATCATGCCTGGCACCGAGGGCAAAGACCAAGTCAAATGGGGCAATGGCTCACATTACTGCGTCATTGCCCGCGCTGGACCTCCCCCTCTTCCAACCTCCTCGCCCCCCCTTCGCCCTGCGTGAACGACGGAGAGCAATATTATTCTCTTCAGGTGCTTTGAAGGTACTTATTTCATCAATTCCTTATTATTCCGTCCCATTTGGTATTGAGATCATCTGAACAATGTTCTTTCTACCCATACCCCTTTCATCAAACAATAGTGGCCTTCCGTCGCTATCATAGAACGGACCAGCGTATTTTCCCCTTTGGGTCGAACAAGTCCAGTGGCGAGTAATCTTGTTCCTATCGGTCGCTAGGGTAAGTACGCATTTATGCAGTAGTTATATAGAATCTCGCACTCGCTTGTGAAACCCTCAATGGCAATCTTTTTGAATGAATATTTTGTGTTTTGAGGTTTTCAGTGAACCGAATAAACAAGAAAATTATTGCTTGGAAAAGTTTTGCAAACTGTAAATTTTCCAACGGGGTTTCATGTTTAATTTTTCAATTTTAAATAGAATCCCCAAAATTATCTTTTTACTGATATATTTATTTATTCATTTTTTGGATTCCTTTGACGTAGTTGTGGAAAAATGACTAATGTACCTGTTAAAGGGAAAGAACTTTGAGAAAAAAACGAGTAAGATTTGAGCCTCAGAGATAAGTGGGCATGGGGGCTGCGCGGAAAGATCTAGTGAGTTATGTGAAACAAAGCACAAGGTGGCAAACAAAGGTAGAGAGCTGGAGGCTCAAGGTTAAAATATTCATTTATGGGGCTTGATGACAATCGGGATGAGGGGGATTGGGAGTGAGAAGGGATTAAGGTAATTGGAAATATTTGTGTGAAGATCACAGTTGGGATGGAAGAGAATGAAGTGGACATGACGGGTGCAGAACAACAGATAGACAGCGGGTAGATGCTATAAGAAAATTATGAAATAAACAAATAAAAAAATGCAGTATGACGCCTGCTAGAAAAATGGGTGAACATAAACAATAGAAATGAACAAAAAAATTAGTTATTTTCAATGGTATCTGCTTTCATTTCAGACTTGTAAATTTGATCAACTCATTCTTTTATTGATTTCATCTGATTGAAACAAATAAGTGTGATATTTAATCTTGCTTTCATGTCATATTGAGTGAAAAACTGGAGAATATCAATAAATTTTGCAAATACTTTGCTTTCTTGATTTCAAAGAATATGCTCATTTCAAAAGAACAGAGAATGAAGTGGACATGATGGGTGCAGCACAATGGAGGGACAGAATTTAGATGTTATAGGAAAATTATGAAATAAAAAAATAAACATATTCAGTATGAGGCCTGCTAGACAAATGGTTGAACATAAACAAGAAAAATGAAAAACACGTTTTAGTTATTTCCAATGTATCCACTGTTTTTCAATATTGCATTCATTTCAGACTTGGAAATTGGATCAACTGATTATTTTGTTGATTTCATCTGATTGAAACAAATTTTTGTCATATTCAAACTTGCTTCAATGTCATATTGAGTAAAAAACTGCAGAATATCAATAAACTTTGTGAAGAATTTCCTTTCTTAATTTCAAATAATATGCCCATGGCAAAATAATATGATGATATTTGAAAACATTAAGGTTTATTTTCATGCAAATTCATTCCAATGGTTGCCAAATACTTTGTTCAAAAGTATTAAAGCATGTTTGCTGCTGAAAAGCATCCATTTCCACTCATAATTTTCAATAAAATCTGGCTGCAACAGTGAATCTTCTCTTGGTTTGGAATAATTCCAATTTGCAATTTGTTAAAATTATTTTCAAATAAAATCTGCAAAGTTTGAAAAAAATGATTGAATTTGAATGAAAATTGTTTTACTAGAAAATCATTCTGTTTTTGAAATATTTTAAATTGATTCCAAATAATTTGAAACAAAAAATTTATGCGGGAAGAACCTCAAATTCACCTGTATTTCATAAACAAAAATATTATCCACTGCTTCAACAAGCTTTGAAAAATATTTCTGCTCTTTATTCCTGTTGAAAGTGCGTTTTATAAGTTCAATTTATTAAATTATGATGCAAAATAATTACTAAACAAGATTTCATTTGAGGTTGGATACTCACAAAAAGATGTGGATCAAAATGAGAATAATCTGATTGTGAACAAATGTGTTTAATTCAACTGAACCCTGTTTCTTTGAAGAAAATCACCATGGGTTCAAAGGAAATAAAACAATAAATATTGGAGAAAATCTTTTCCTGGACAAAGCTCAGAGATATTATCCTTGGAGAAGTTTCTATCCAGATTATTTCCCAGTGTCATACTATGGATTGAAACTCCAGCTTTGTCCCACCAAATCTCTCCAGAAATCATCCAAAATTAATTCCAACTCCTGCATACTCCTTGATTCATCTACTGTTTATCTCCGGTGAAAACTTGAGGGCTCCCCTTGCCTTATCTTTCAGCCATCTAATATTCCAGATCCAGATTGCAAAAAAACCATAAAAATAATAAAATAATATAAAGGATGATAACTAAAGAAAATCGGTGAAAGATACCCCATAATTATAGTTTTCATTGATTAAATCCCAAAGATAAGTTAAGATCATATGCCGAAAGAACCCTCAGAAACCTGATCCTTAACCCCTCAATGAAATGGTTCAAAAATACCATCAAAACAAGGCCCAGGGCCTATTGAAATCAAAGAAAATACTAAATCAATTCTATTTTCCAGAAAAGGATTCCAAGTGAAGATATTGCAATTCTCAGTGTGCCCCAGCGCAGAAATGAGCTCCAAAAAACTTTCCAAACTAGGCCATAAATTCAATCAACTTGGGTAAAATACTGAACTTTGGGACAGGCAGACCCCTTGGACAACCCACTTAATTTTTCTCCGTCCCTCTCCTTCATCCTCTTCTCACCTCCCTGCTCTCTCTTTCATTCATCCATACCTTTTTCCATACAAAACTCACAGGCCAAACCCTCAACAAATTTTGCAGACCCCAGGAGGAGCCAGTGCTAGTGCCAGCCATGATTTGATCACCCCACAAGGTTCAAGAATTTCCCTCATCATCATGACCCTTGAACATTCAGTGTTATGTCTCATTCTCATTTATATTGCACCTTTCAAAGAAAAATTCAATCCTCATCTAGTCTACAACAGTTTCAGATTCATTTTCCAAACCATAATCACTCAAAGAATCCCAGAAATATAATATTTCTTGGAATGTGACAAGGCCATCTGTCCTCAAGCACTCTATGGAAACTTCATGAATGAACCACTGGCCTCAGGACTGTAAAAGATGAAAAGAGCTGAAGCTCAAATTGGATGAAGGGATTAATTAATGAGTGAAAGGAGCTTGTAACATCAAGCTTAACAGACCTGAGATGAGGAGGAAAAGGGCACTAAAGTTGATATCATGTCAGAACAGATGATGAATTCCACTTGAGAGCACTGGTGTTGATATAGAATAAATACACAATAGGCTTAAAAGTGGTTGAGTACAAAATGAATAAGGTAAAATGAGCATAAGCAGTTTAAGTGACATGGTAAGTGAAATGCTATGATTAGACAGTCTGACAATCACAATACTACAACACAAGATCCTCTATTAAATAACAGATATAATTTATCTTGTTTATAACACAGCCTAGCTATATTTTACCTGTTCTTTGAGTACTATAAGATAACAATAATAAGATCACATCAATCCAATCAATTACACTCTAAACTCTAGTGAAAGTCAAATATATGAAAACTCAAATTCTAACAAGGACAAGGTCCCTCCCCCTTGATGAAACCTCATAAAACTCAAAGGAACCCATGATAAACTCAAAAGGGATAAATACAGGCCTCTTTCACAATTGACAGTTCCAAGCTCCTCATTATCATACATATGGAAATTTTCCCATACAGGAATGAAATATTTTGAAGGATGAGGAGTGTTTCATGACATTTTTCTAACAATTTTATTCAAAATTCCACAATTTTAAATATAATTATGAAATGTGGTAAGGAATTAAAGAATTGAAACAGGCTCACATCCCACTCCGTGGATAATTCATTTCAGTTAAAATGGTCTTAAAAACTAACCAATCAATTGATTTCTTTATGCTATGTACCTTCTTCTACCAAATCACTGCCATACCATATCCTTTCTAGATAATATTTCCCTTATCCTTAGGTCCCAAAGTAACAGGAAGATGGATTCAAACTTTGATGCCCCCAAAGAGAGGTGCAAAAGATTCCCTATATTAATGATAGTCCCCATTTGATTCCAATTCATTTCCAATCTAATTCATATACAATCCATTCTTAAAAATAACTTTGACCAATGTGAAAAACCCTTCCTTTCATTTGATTTTTTCACATGATTAAAGATCATTGATGCACCATCTCAAAAAATTTATATACTTCAATTCCATCCCATATAGAAGTTAAAGTATTTCAAGAGTCTAGGAATTTAAGATTCTCAAAATTAGAATATTTTTGATAATTCTTGAGGATTCATTGAGGGGGTTTTGGAATTGGTAGTATTGATAAGCTGCATGTGATTTTTCTTGATTTCCAGTGGGCTTCAGAATATATTTGTGATCCTGGAGTAGTTGGCTTGCATATGAAAAATGATTTGTGGTGAAAATAAATTTGTGTGAGAAGTGGATCAGGCATGTATTACTGTAAAAAGAAGTGGAGAGTGGGAGAATGGTGACCAATATGACAGGAGTGCAAGCCCAGGGTATTTTGGATCCATTCTTTTTCCAAGGGAAGCAAATCTCATTAGAAAGTTTAATAACCTCAAAATCATGTTCAGACCCCTTTAGGGGGTATGTATGCATTTTCATTTTGGGCTTTTCTATATTGATAATCTGATATTAAATATAATTTGAATGATTTTCTGCATCACCCTCCCAGCTTGAAGAGGAATAATTCTCTTATAAACCATAACATTACCTGTCAAAATCCAGACTCCACACCACACCACACCAATTATCCATCATCACTCATCATCAGAACTCAAAACCAATCAACCATCACACATCACTAATCATCCAAAATAACTAATTCAAAAGCTTTGCATGAAAAAAATGAATTGGTAAAATAAAAAATCACTGTTTAAAAATGTGTTCTCAACTTTTTTTATTTTTTTATCATTAAAAAATCAATCCAAAATCCAAAATGAAGAAAAAAACTTTTTTACCTCCAATTTCAAGTCTCTGGGCTCTTATTTAATCTCAAATTATTAATTTTTCTCCTATATATGTTTTATTTAAAACTCCCAATTATTCATAAAATTAAACCATCTCCAAATCAAAATCAAAAAGTGACTCATAAACACATCAAAACACTTTTCCTATCTGTCTCTGATGCTTTATTTTATTATAAAATATCTGCATCTGCTGATTCTTCTTCTTTTTCTCAAAATGATTTAGATATCCCCCATGATCCCACAACTTTGGCTCCTCCACCTGAATTATCATTCAATCCAAAAATGAAACTTGTGATTATGTTCAAGAGTTGGCTAACTCCCATGCGCATTCCATCTCCACCCAAGTCTCCAATGCTTAGGAACAAAGGTAAACCTACCAATGTGACAAATCTGGGGAATAAAGAGCCAATTTGCCTAACAAAAGAGTTCCCAAAAGTAGAAAAACAAACTTTAATATTCAATTAACTGGAAGTTCTTGTAAGAGGACTGGTCTTTGTGAAATTAAAATCAAACTCCCTGATGATAATCATCCTCCATAAAATGATCCATCAATGCATCAAGTTCATAGAAGGATTCAAGGGGCTTAAGAGGATGTGGTCAATTAATCCATAAAATCTCGGGTTCCTGCAATCAAAATCCTCAATTCTTTAATGAAATCCTCCTATTTCCCCATTCACACAAAACTCATTAGCATTTATAAAAAAAGATAAAAAATGACAAAAAGCCAACTGGAAGTGAATTTACCCATAAAAAATTCAATAATGTAATTAATAAAAACTTCTTTTGAACATTAAATAAATAATAAAAATTTTCATTTCAGTTCTTTATTAATTTCTCACACTGATTATATAAAATTAATCAAACTCTTTCCATCAATATTAACTTTGGACTTTAACTATGAAAAAAAATCAATTTTTCATGCCTCTTTGTGGATTTTTTGGCTTGAATAATTTTGCTAGAAACTTGTCTTTTTTTTTATCTTTCTTATCCCAAGAAAAGACAGATGGCTACTAAATGGGTCCCAATCAAATTCATATAATATTATAAAGTTTAATTTTTACAGAGAAAGAGTATTCCCTCATTGATTTCATTGAAACTATTTTTGAAAAATCTTTTCATTTACACTTTATCTTGTATATCTTCAGAAAAATTCAAACACTTTGTAGAAAGCACTAAAAATCTGATGGAAAATAGATGATCTTCAGAAAACACTTGATTATTCTGGTAAAATCCAAATCTAAACTCTAATATCAAGAAAAATTTACCAAAATCACTCTATTTTTTAAACCCCCCACTTTTGAACAGCTTCTTGCCTCCTGGATTCCTCTAAGAAGGAAACTTGTTTCATATGCTGCAAAAAATACCTGAATGTTGGGTATAAAACCATATCTAGAATAGGCAGACTCCACTCTTATTTCAAAAGATTTATAACAAATTCTTCTTGTTTGTTTTCTTATTGAGTTCACCAAATCCATTATTTGATTTCAATTGATTACAGATTGCTAATATATATAGAGCCATCTGTCAAATCACCAGAATAAATAAAAAAAATTAGCAAATGACAAAACTAATTCATAAAACAAAGAAGGCGTGGGAAACCCATAAATGTTGCTAGGGAATATGATTTCCCATCCAAAAGTAGGGGGGTTCACTCACTGAACCCACCTTTGAATTTCCACTCCTACAAATTTTCAATAAATTATTAGTTAAATGACCAAAAACCACAACACCAACAAGGTGAATTTTTGGCCACTTAAAATTTCATGTGTGTGGTCATGTATGTTTTTTACAACTAAAATTAAGTCATAATTGAGGTGTTTTGTATATTTCAGGAGTTACATGTGGAAAGGTCTTTTGTTAAAATTCCTGCATGACGCCAAAATATTAACAGATTCAGAACTTGAAGGATCACACAACTTATCAAGGAGTTGTCATAAAAATTATCAAAAATCATCAAAGTGATCAGAAGGCTCTAGAAATCAATAAAAACCAACTACTGATCACTTTAATCAAGCAATAATAGTACCAATCAAGAATATGTACAGAATTTCTAGAATAACAAATTAACACAATACGAGATCCTGCAGCTCAAATAATGTACAAATCCTGCAGATCTATGATCAGAAAATTAACAGCACCATAGTGAAGTGATAATCATTCCTTGGCTCCCTTGATAGCCTTAGCGTATGAGCCCTAGCCTATCTATGTGCTCTGAGAAGGCTCCTTTCCACCCCCAAAAGGTATTTATACAGACCTTTCTTGGCTCTTTCAATCCCAGAATTCATTGTTTATTGTCCAGAATATCTGCCATCCCTGATCAAGTGCTTATAAAATCTGAGCAAGTGGTTCATTGCCTCAGTCTTATTTATTATTGATTTCTTTTTCAACCAGTATTGTTCCATTGAAGGAAGTATCAAAAACCTCAGTTTTGATCTGAAACCCTTCAACTGAGAACCACTGCAGGTACACTTAGAGTATTTAATCAAAGAATTAAGTTATTTCTTTCCTTCCTTTGCTTGTGTGCTGAATTGCGTGGCCATTTCAATCACTTACCTGTCTGATACTTCCTTCTTGAGTAATTCACTAAGGTTCCCACTCATTCCAGATTTTCATAAAATCCAAAGTGATCCCCTGAAGAGAGGTTCCTGAAGCAGTAAATACCACCAGTAGTCAAGGACTGAGGCCCCACTTTGTATAATATCAAAAACCATTGAGCCAAACCTATATAAACCTTGCACTTTCCCTCAAAATATAATTTACTAGAGTATTTCCCCCAAATTTGCAGACTGATTGTGATTTGATAATATTTATTAGGAATGAATAATTTGGGGGCTGGTTGGAATTTGATTTTTTATTTTCAAATTAAATCAGGATTAAGTCCAAAAATACAACTGCCCAGTGGTTTTGTCATTGCACTCTTTTAAAATACCTGGGCACTTAGGAGTGTGTTGCTTATAGGTGTAATCAAAATGGAATGCACATAAGGGCATCTACCACTTATTGGACAACCACACGTACCACATGGGCCTGTTTCCATGTCACAGATTTGGGGAAACTGGCCCCAAAACACATATAATAAGTCATTTGGTACACGGGCCATCACTGGAACATTGGGATGGATAAGCCACCCCAACAAAATGGGCTTGTGTGTGCATTATTGGGCCCAAGGTTTATTTTGGACATACTCGGCCAGATAGGCTGGCCTGCCAAAGTGTTTATAATTGAGTTATCATGCTGGGAGGGCCCGTTGGGGGTGTCACCCGTGTTGCAGCCTGTCATTTCTAATTTCCAGTTAAATCAAGATTAAGCTAAAACATACATGTAAATTTATTGAGATGTATAGCATCAAAAACCTAATTTTGAAAATGCTATTGCCCCCAATTTGGGGGAATTGGTTGTATCAAACAAATTACTTGACAAATGGGGTATTGATGTAATGAATTCAGTCAATTTGGAAATCTGGGGAATTGATTAAAAAACAATAAAATGAACAATTTCTCAAGTATTTCAACAGAGAAGCCATGAAAAAAATCATATATTGTGGAAATCTCAGTATTTAATTTTGTTTATGGATTGCATTTAAAACCTCATAATGAAAGATTTTGTCAGTTCCAAATGAAAAATAGTTTACAATTTGCAACCATAGAATAACACAATCCATTGCGTAACCAGTACCAAGGTAATGGTTTTGAAGCTTGGGGAGACAATATTAATTAATTTCTCCAAATAATTATCTTCCTTATTTTCATTAATAATTATTTTCTGAGGGAGAATTATTCCATTTAAAACTTTTATAAAATTCAGACAATCCCCAACAGATATTAGAGAATATTTAAAATTAGCATCACCCCCCACAAACAAATCTGAAGAAAGGTAAAAAATTTGAAAATATCACCAGCATTCACAGTTTACCAAGGTTTCATCAACTATTTTACAATGTGTCACCTTTTGAAAAAAAAAAAAACATTTCCAAAATTCAACACCAAGAACCAACAATCTTCCCCAAAAAGGTATATTAGAATTCATTCAATCTTGAAGTAGTCTTTCAGGCAACTTAAGAGCATGCATATGAGTCATAGGTCCTTAATCACAAATTCTCAAAAAAGCTGTTTGGAAATATCAATCCTTTTGGGAAAACATTTATGTTTATGAAACATAGTTTTTATGTCCAGGGGAATTTTAAAGGTGAGATGAGTTTTTCTTCCATTTGGTAGATTCATGGCTTCTTTTCAATTAAAACCAAATAAAATAATTACAAAGTTGAGATGATTTGTTCTTCCTTTTGGTAGATCCATGGCTATTATTCCATTTACAGCAAAAATTTGAAAGGTCTTCTTCTTTTTTATCTAACAGAACCCAAAAATCGTTTCCAAAAAAGAATGAAGAGGTTTGAGATTAATTGCGGGCATGGACAAATATGCTTTTATGAGTGTGAAAAAGATTACATTTTTGCAGATAAGATTCATATAGTAAAATCAGAAAATCCTACTCAATAGTTGTTTCAAATTTTAATAATTGTGGTGATTGACTTAAATATTTGATTTTTGAGAGCTCTTGGATCTGTAATCCCAGGGTGAATTAAATCTTCCACTGTGCAATTGGAGCATTAATTTTATGGTAAGAGGGTTTCTTCTTGCTGAAAAAGTGCCAAAGCATTCTGAAAAACTTACTTAGTTCAAAAGGGTGAATATACTCATTTGCATCTTGCATCTGCTTTGTTTAAACAATGATCAACCTCAAGTAAACCATTGCCCAAATATACCTCTCTGAAAGTTGGATAAAAAATTGTATTAACTTGCTAGTATTGTCATAAGTCACAATATTTGATTCTCCTTGCAAAACCATAAATTTGATTTATTTTGAAATATTATGTGAAAATAGTTTTTCCTTGGTGTAATCTTTGAAGAACTTCATCCAGGGCTTCAACTGGCTCAAAAACCCTTTTTATGGTCAGGAAGATGAACATGAAACCTATTCCTGCACATATCTTAACATTAATGTGGGGTTCCAAAAAATGCTTTTACTAAGGGAGGAACTAGTTTTTATTACATGGGTTTTCAATGTCCTCTGTTACAGTCCTTGTTGCAGGTGTTTTCCTTGTAACATGTGTTGTGATTGATTATATGTGTTGTGCTTGATTATATGTGTTGTGCTTGATTATATGTGTTGTGCTTGATTATATGTTTTGTGTGTTGTCCTTCTTTACATTTTTTTTCCTTTTTACATGTGTTTTCCTTGATACATGGTTTATCCTTTTATATGTTCAAAAATGTTCCATTTTCTAAAAAAAAGCTTGAACCAATTCGGGAATTAGTGTTTACTACATGTTTTGTGACTGCCCTTGGTTAAAGTCCTTGGGGTATTTCCCCTGAATGTTTATGACAGTACAAAAGGAACCTCATAAATACATACAAAGAGTTAGTTGAATAGTATGAAAAAGAAATCAAAACATACCTTACATGTGTACATAAATCACACAAAAATAAATACGTCCAAATAGGTATTTGAAAATGACTAAAAAGAAACAAATAAAAACCTTACACAAGTACATAAATCACACAAATCTAAATAAATCCAAAGGGGTAGATGGTGAAAAGTATCAAACCTTTGAATCTATGTACACACATTAGTTTTTGCACATATTCTTTTTGAAAAAAGTGGACTGGAAAAAAAATTTGGCAGAAAAAAAGCATACAGAGAAGAAAAAATTGACTCAGAAATAAATTGGAAAGAAAAAAAAATGCAGGCAGAAAAAAAAGGAGAAAGAGAAAAAAATGCCAACAGAGAAAAAAAAATCAGACAGAGAAAAAAAAAGCGGCTAAAAAAAGCAGACCAAAAAAGGGAGGACTGAATTGGGTTCAAGAGGTGCATACAGCACAATGTTGGTAACTGAATAAAAACACAAAGAGCTCAACACTGGGTGGGGTGTGTAAGTGTTTTCTAAAATTTCAGACTCTGAGGAAAGAGAGAGGCAAGCAGGCCATGAAAAGGCAAAGGGGAATAAAAAACGGGATTCAGAGGAAGAGGTTTTTTTTTTTGTTTGAAATTTCTGCTTTTGTTTGGGATTAGGCCAATATTTTGTTTGGATCAGGATGAGGATAACTTAATAAAACAAGATAAATTAAGTGGAGGAAAGCTATCAGAGCTGGAAAAATTGAATAGAATAGGGTGTATCAGAGTTGAACTTTTGAAACATTTAAATTTCTTATTTCAGGGATAGTAGGGAAATGTTAAATTTGAAATGTCACAACCTCCGTTCACAATCTAAAATGGGTTTCACGGCCCAATTTACAACCCAAAATGGGTTTCTAATGACCGTTGGGGCCGATTTGAGTATCAAACGGTCATTTGCTGCCCATTTGAGTTGCAAACAGTCATTTGAACCTCAGGTGGGTTGTGAGCTGCAGTTTGCAACCCATTTTGGGTTGTTAATGGCAAAAAAATGTAGATTTTCTTTGGGTGATGATAAATTCACCACTCCAATGAGACGTGTACATGACTGATTTGAGCCGTGTGGAATGGCTACACACTTCATTGGAGGTGTGTGGAGTCCTAAACAGTTCAAACATGGTTGGTCTCTATTCCACATGGCACTGGACGGCCGTTTGGGGGCTGCATGACTACATTTGAGTTGTGTGGGGCTATACACGGCTCAAATGAAGTTGTGTAGCTGGGAAAAACGACTACAAGTCTTGCGCGCAAAAAAAAACTAAACTAAACTAAAATAAACTAAATTAAACTACAAAAAAGCCAGAAATCAACCAAAAGATCAAGAAATTTTGATTTTTTGGTTAAAAAAAACAAAAAAATAACAAATAAAATAATAAAAATAAGTAACATTGAATAAAAAAACAAAAAACAAAACAAAACTGAAGAAAACCAAAGCCACAAAATACAAGTTCAACTTGACCAGCCCTAAAGTAAAAGGTTCAAAAAACAGAAGAAGTCTTTTGAGCAGCCCTAAAGTAAAAGTTCCCCAAAAATTAAAGTCTTTTGACCAGCCCTAAAATAAAAAAACCAAAAAAGAAAACAATTTCAACTTTTTTTAAGCTGATCCCATCACAAGTTGAACTAAATGACCATTAAAATCTCATTCAAAATACTCATCATAATGATGTTAACTCATAAAACTCAACATGTTGAAATTTGAGTTGAAGGCTCCGGTTATGATTGAAGGAAAGGATGGGAGGAGTTCTTAGGTTGCCAAGATGAGCCAATCTGAGTAGTCAGAAGAGGGCACTTGGATTCATCATAATTCTGAAAATATAATGATCATTCACTGGACAGTTGGCTGCTTAAGTAGACCAGATACAAGCAAGGCCAACAAGTGGTTGAAATAAGAAAGATGATAATGAATAAAGAGAATTCAAGGCCAAGCCAGAGAGTCCGCACCAGTGGAGGACATATCTGGAAGGACTGGAATGGTAGGGCCACTAGGATTGATGTCAAAGGAGGTACTTTAATTATAACAAAGTAAGCATAGTCTAAGAAACTCAAAAGGCAGCAACACTCAAGAGCAGAAAAAGGTGAGTAAGGTTGGAGAAGGAAAGCACTAAAGATTCAGGCAGTACAAGCACATGAAAAGAATTCCAACACAACATAATGATGTTCCAAATGTGATAACCCTTTATATTAATAGAATTACAATATCAGAATTTTATACCAAACCCAAATGATGAAATTAATCTATAATTTAGAATACAACTCAAGTTGATCTTTGAGGTGATCAACTCAACAAGCTGCTTTTTTAGAAATCATGGAACGTTTTTTGGAAACTATGGGTGGGATTGGAATCACATCTCCCTTAAGTAAAATCTGGACCCAATGGTTATTGTTAACAAACCAAATGAACATAGGATCTGATTGTTCTTTTACATCCACTTTCATAGGAGTATCAGTAAAAAATGAATCCAATGAAATGGAAAATATTGGTCTTTCATAAGTAACAGCTATTATTTGAACCATTTCAAGATTTGAAAGCCATTTTGAAGAGGTAATCCTTTCATTGATTTCATTAAGATCAAGTCTTTTTTCAATGGTTTCAACATATTTACTGCCGCCAAGGATCTTATAATAGCACCCCTTTCTTTGCCTCAATGTTTCAATCATTTACTTTCTCACTTGAAACAAACCGTGTTCACCATACCCAAGTGATTTAGCAATGACTCTAAAACCACAATCTCCATCACCAACTGGGTCCCAAACCCCACCCAAAAACTTATGTAAGTTCTCAGGTATTTGACTGAGGTAAGTCACTTTGTAAAATCAAAAAGGAGTTATCCAAAATTCTAATCTGATTAAAGGATTCATAACTCACCAAAGATGAGCTTCTGTTTGACTCCTGAATTTCTTCTTCTTCATCCTTTGAAAAGGAATCTGATTCCAACTCCATCAACGTGAATGAACTTTCAGTTTCTTTGAATGAACTTTGAAATTCAGATGAAGATCCTTAATCTGACTATAAACATTTCCCAATCAGTTCATTAAAACCAAAAAATGAACCTTTCACAAAAGAAAAGACTTAAAATCATTTTTCTTTTCTTCTTTGGTGCCCTTCTGTTTCTCTTTGCCCTCTTAAGCTCTTTTTAAAAATTTTCAAATCAAGAAGGATATTTCCAGGTATCTGTCAGTTTTGTATGGCCTCTGCTCAATTGAAAGACTTTAGGTTCAAGTCTTGGATTTGATCAATAATTGGTCATCTCCTTCATCAACTGCTTCAACAGCCCACAATAATCTTGCTAAGGATAATTCAAGATCATTGCATTGAGCTTCTCATTTAACTGAAGATTCTTGAAAAGTTCATCAACATCAGCCTATAAAAATGCAAAAGGATCAAATATTAGTCTAGTAGGAATCATCATTTTAGTCAACTAGGAATCATCATTTTAGTCAAGTAGGAATCATCATTCTAGTCAAGTAGGAATCATCATTTTAGTCAAGTAGGAATCATCATTATAGTCAATTAGGAATAATTGTTCAAAAAGCATTTATCAAATAGCATTAATCAAAAAGCATTAATCAAAAAGCATTAATCAAAAAGCATTAATCAAAAAGCATTAATCAAAAAGTTAATCACAAAGTGATTTGAAAAATCCAACTTAAACCAACTTACAGAACTAGAACTGCAAGGTTCATAATTGATCCTCCACTGAAGATAACTCTCAGGATCATAAGCCAACTCCTTTAGCACATTTACAGACCAACTGTAATTTTCTCTTGTTATACAAAAAAGAGCTTTTGTGAAATTTTTCTGGTTAGGAGTAATTCCTACAATGTGCAATAGGGGGATGTTTTACTTATTTGTCTTATAAGGACAATCAATCATAGCTATATGACGGAATTGCTTGCAGGGCTTCAATGACTCAGGGTGAGCCACAAACAGGGCCTCCAAGTGACCCTCTCCACTGAATTTTGCTTGATAAACCAAACTAAATTACCAAGTTGCTCAAAGAGGACCACCATAACACTTTTCCCCTTTAGTTCTGCTAGCGCTACCTTGCGCTTAGTGTTATAGATTTTTTGGTCATCAACTAATTAGCCACCATCAATTTTGCTCAATTTTCTTATGAGTTGAATTGTATTTAGCCCATAATTTGTGCCTTCTTTTAGATTTTATAAGGCTAACCAAGAGATTCTGCTCAAGTGAGGATGCACTGAGGGGTGTGGAGATGATTGATGGTTAATTTGATCATTCTTGTAGGAGATTAGCCACAAGGGGTCTGAATTTGTGTGACTCAGACAGATTCAAAACATGCACCCAACCTTCCTTGTGTGAGTTTGCCTTGAGCGTTTTGTGAGCAATTGCCCAGAGTACAAACAATGCCTATCACAGGAAAAATCCACATATTAATCACACTTTGAGTTGAAAAAGTCAAAGTGTAACCTTGCTTCATTGCCCATGTTTGACAATACATTTTTGCCTCTTCCCTAGTAGGAAAAGCTCTCAGAGGAGGTGGGGCAAGTGGATCTTTCATATTTACATAGTCATAGTAACATTTTCATGGTTATATTGATGGCATGCACTCCATCATTTTCAATGAAATTAAATCAGCCAAAGACCCGAGTAACATAAAATGTTACTCTCCACCAGAGGTAGTGTCCATTAGTGGCACATTTTGTTCCTCAATGGTCACCCTCAATGAGGATTCAATTGGGGCTTTTGAGTTTTATTACCCAAATACTTCCTTTCCACAGATTTTTTCATTGCACTAATGTATTCCTTGAACAGGGCCATGTTAAAAGGAGGGCTTGCCACTATTCCCATAATGCAAAAAATGCAATTCTAATTCATTATTCAATAAAAATTTCAATTGAACAACTAACAAGTCTTCTCACTTTCAAGTTGAAAAAGATTAATTTTGTGGGATGTTTATTTGCATTTACCCCCTAGTTTCAATAATGTGGTTCACGGATTCAATTTCTTTGTCACTTTGGGATTGCTTGATGTGGAAGAACAGTCCCACATAGTAAGGGTTGATCCCAAATTTGGGTTGATGGAACCAAACTGTGGTCCAAGGGTACCAAAGAATTTTGGAACAACCCCTGGAGGGCCATGTACCCCCAAACATGGCTCAAAACCACTGTGTATGGGGGTACAAGAGCCAAATACGCCCTGTACGGGGGTATATGGCCCCCCGGGGGTCGCGCATGTTTGAGACGACCCCTTGGAGGTGTGTAGACGCGTTAATGGGCCCCCACACGCACCTTGGACGCTTGCCAGGCCCCCTAAGCGTCCATTGGGCCGTTTGGGGCCCTACACAACTCCCACACGACTTGGACCATGAATTTAACATCACCCTTTATTTATATATATATTTTTTTTATTATTTTAATTTTGAATATAATTAATTAACTGATTTTTTATATATTTATTTGTTTCTTTTTTCAGAAAGTTTTTTTCCTCATGCATCAAACCCTTTATTTCACTCATTTTGACGTTGTTTTGCAGTAGCACCCCTTTCATGTTTCATGCAAATATCATTTATTTCATGCATGTTTCAAGAATTATTTTTTTTTTATTTCTGACTGTGAAGCCCCGCAGCAGGGGTTATTAAATCCCTAACCAAAATCTTTGGTAATTTTGGAGACATTAGAACCCCTTCAAAAATGCATCAAAAAGTTAGAAATTCTTTAAAAAAATTTTTTTGCATGGGTTTGTGGATCCTTATTTTGGCTATTTTGATTATTTTGTTTTGTTGATTCCAGCTTCCAGAAAATTTGAAACAAGATTCAAAGAGCTTTCAAATATTTTTTTCCATATTTTGTGGATGTATCCCGTCACCTAAAAAAAACTCCTTCAAAAAAAAATAAAGATTTAAAAAAATTGAATTTCTCTTTGGACATTTGAATCCTTTAATTTTCCTTTTTATTTAATTTTTTTGGGTGATTCTAGCTATTAAAAAGTTACGCAGAACGTTTTAGATCATTGAAATATTTCTTTCAGATTTTTTTGATGCATTATTTTACCTTAAAGATTTACACCAAAAAAGCAAAAATCTTGAAAAATTCAATTTTCTTGTTAGAATTTGGATCCTTATGTATGCCATTTTCTCTGATTTTTTTGGGTGTTCAAGCTTGAAGAATTTTGAAATAACTATAAAATAACTTTTTAAAAATATGAAGAGTAGCCAGATGGGGATTCAATTAAGATGGTGAGCTTTCATTTTCTATCATTTTTGGCTAATTGTTTTGAATATTGTTTTTCATTCATACTTTCATTCAAACTTTGATCAGAGTTCTGGAAAAATTGTGAATAAGCAGGTTGATTCTCCTGAATACAATCCTGGGACAAAAATCAAGAGGACAATGGTTTCCTATGAAGATTCTGATGCTCCTTACCAACCTCCTGGAAGGAAAGTATTAGCACAAAAAGCTCCAATAATCAGTGAGAAGCTGATTAAATTTGATATTTTCTCATTTATCCATTTTTCATGATTTTTTTTGGGATTTTAATCTAGCTTTCCTGCAAATTATCTTATTCTTCTTCTTGAATCTTTGACCAAGTATCAATTGAAAAAGTGAGTCTTACCTTTATTCCATATTATCTGCTATAAAAAATTCTGATTTTTGGTTTTGGTTCCAATTTAAACATTTTATTTCCCCCAAAACAGCCATTCCACAAATATCACATCTTCAAGATGTCATAGAGGATGGGATCTGTGGCATCAGAGGAGCATCCCTTTGTTTGCGGAGGAAACCAGAACACTGGATTGAAGTGAGGGAAGAAATGGTGAAAGAGCTTGATTCCAAGCCACTCTTCAAGGACCCAAGATTACTACATGATATCTGGGGTAAAACATTCCAAGAAGCAAGAAGGAGACTTAAGCACCTTTCTGGACCAGCTCCCATCAATATGGGGATGAAATTTCCATGCCATGGTTTCCTTCTGGCTGAAACATATGAGTGTCCAGTCATTCTGTTTTCTTCTTTAATGCCTTGCACTTATCTTCCTCTGAATAACCCCAACACTCCAAATTGCAAATATTCTTGTATTTTCTTCAGTCTTTTAGAACACTTCAAACATGTAGTCTCATTCAAGTTCAATTCTGATCATTGGCTAGCTCCCAGGTTAGATGCACTTTGGAAAAGCTTTGTGAGAAAGAATTTCAAATATTGGAAAATCATTGTTCAGAGTAATTTGGATCTTGGTAATTGTATTTTTTTTCTCCACTAAAATAAAGTTGAAACATAAAATTAATCATACTTGAATGAATTTTCAATAATTGTATCCATATTTGGGCTTTATTTTTAACTTTTGAATGAATTTTGTAAGGTGTATGCACACATAAAGATGATCTTTAAAAATTATTGATTGAAGGTTTCAATGTTCCTTTAGCATTCTCAAAGGTTGAATCACCAAAAAAAATCAATTATTAAGGCCAAAAAAATGATCCAAAAATCCAATGAAAAAAGAGAATTTTTTGAATCTTCTTGTTTTTTGGTGGAATTATAAAAGATAAAAAATAAAATCCAAAAATTCTGAAAAAAATTTCAAAAATCTATTTAATAGTTTTTTAAATTTATAAAATTTTGAAACATCCAAAAAAATTGTACAAAAATGAAAAAAAGGATCCAAAATTCCAATGATAAAATTGAGTCTTGTATAATTTTTGATTTTTTCATGTAAATGTTTCAGGTAAGATAATGCATCCAAAAAATCTGAAAAAAATATTAAAATTCTCTTTAAATGTTTTCTTAACTTTTTTATAGATTGAATCACCCAAAAAAAATTAAATAAAAATGAAAATTTAAGCATTCAAATATACAAAGAGAAATTTGATTTTTTTGAATCTTTGTGTTTTTTGAAGGAAGTTTTTCAGGCAAAAGGATACATCCAAAAAATATGAAAAATATGAAGCAATTTCAATTTTTTTTGGAATTTCCGGTAGCTTAAATAATAATAAAAAAAAAAATCCGCAAGCTTAAATAATAATAAAAAAACAATCCAAATAGCCAGAATAACAATCCAAAAACCCATACAAAAATTTGTTTTGACACAATTTTTTTTATTTTTTGATTGCATTTTTGAAGGGGTTGCAATGCCTCCCGAATTTCCAAAGATTTTGGTAAAGGGTATAAGGCCCCTGCTACGGGTCTGCTGATTCAAAATTCAAAAAAAAATGAATTCTTGAAACATGCATGAAATCAAGTATTTTTGCATGAAATATCAAAGGGGCTCAACCGCGCAACAGCCTCAAAATGCATGATGAAATTAATTCTATTTTATTTTTTTCCATTCATTTTGATTTATCTATTTTTATTCTTTTTTATATTTAAATTTTCAATTTAATTAATCAATTTATTTCTCTTTTTATTTATTTCATTTTATTTGTTTATATTAATTTATATTTATATTTTTAATTTAATTCATTAATATGTTTTTTATTTTTTCATTAAAATAAAAAAAAGAAATAATAGATAAAAAAAATCAAAAAAAATGCGGAAAATAGATATAGGGCATTTTTTCTCCCGTGCATCAAACCGTTTGTTTCACACATTTTTATGCTGTTTCCCGGTCACGCATCTTTGATATTTCACGCAAAAATACTTTATCTGAGGCATTTTTGAAGAATCCATTTTTCTTTCAATTCTAAATCCGCATCCCCGCAGCAGGGGTTCTTAAACCCTTGAACGTAAATATTTGGTATTTTTGGAGGCATTAGAACCCCTTGAAAAATGCAATCAAAAAATGAAAAAATTGTGTAAACACAAATTTTGCATGGGTTTTTGGATCTATATTTTGGCTATTTTAATTATTTTGTTCTGGCTATTCCAGCTGCCAGAAATTTCAACCAAAATTCAAACAGCTTTCAAATACTTCTTCCATATTTTTTGGATTTATTCCTTCACCTTAAAAATTCCTTATGCCTGTAGTATTGTTGCACAGAAAAAGACTACATATGAGTTGTGTACAACTGGAAACAACTCAAATGTAGTCCTTTAGGGTGCTGCACAACACAGTAGTGTTTTGTGGGGGCTACACAACTACAATCATGTTGTTTAGAGGCAACACAACTCAATTTTGGTCGTGTAGAATGCCACACGGCCCATTTGATTTGTGCACACAAATCATTTGAGTTGTGAATTTATCACCACCCATGTCTTTTCAAAAGAAATGGTGACTGACCTTGGAATTTTCTATGAATATCTTCTTTGGCCTTCCTCTCCTCTTGGGTTCTTCTAAATATTCAAAACCAGATGGATCTATTTTGCTTGAGGACTGAGAGATCTTCTTGAAGTTGTTGGATGCTTCTTTGGGTCTTCCCCTTACTTTGGATGCTTGAGTATAATTTGTCTCTTTGATCAGGTAAGTTGATATCAGCCACTGTTCAGATTCATGTCTTCACCCATATAATATAGCTGTTCTCCAGGTGAAAACTTGCTGAATGATTCATACAGTTTAGTGAAATAAAAATCCCTAAAAAAATGTTTTATCAAAGCTCTTGGATAGTTCTTCTAAAATTCTGAAATCTTCAAAAACCCAAAAAAAATTTAGTCAAATTGACAAAAATAAGGATCCAAAAGTCCAATGAGAAAATTGATTTTTTCTAACTTTTTGCATTTTTGATGTAAATTTTTAAGGTAGAATAATACACCCAAAAATCTGAAAAAAAATTTAAATTATCTGTAACTCTTGGTTTAAATTTAAGATAGCTTGAATCAGCCAAAACAAAAAAATAAAAAGGAAAATAAAAGTATTCAAATGTCAAAAGAGAAATTTGAATGTTTTGAAGTTTTGTATTTTTTGAAGGAATTTTTTAAGGTGAAAGGATAAATCCAAGGAAATATGAAAAAAATAATCAAAAGCTATTTGGATTTTTTCTTGAAACTTCTGGAAGATGAAATAAAAAATAAAAAAACAATTAAAATAGCCAAAATAAGGATCCAAAAAGCCATTCAAAAAAATTGTTTTTACAGAATTTTTTCATTTTTTGATTGCATTTTTGAAGGGTTTCTAATGCCTCCAAAATTACCAAATACTGTGGTCAGGGGTTTCAACAACCCTCTTTGGGTGCTGCGGAGTCAGAACTACAAAAGAATTAATTCTTGTAACATGCCTGAAATAAAGTATTTTTGCATGAAATATGAAAGGGGTGCAAAAACACAACAACATTGAAATGTGTGAAATAAAGTGTTGGATTCGTGAGAAAAATAATGCCCTATATATACAATATAGCAAAAGTTTGCAAACAACCATTTGTAACTCAGAAGGGTTGCAAACAGCCATGCAGAACTCAGATGGGTTTTTATGGGGTTTCATGCCTGTTTGCAATCAGAGGGTCACAAATTTAACATTCCCCAGAAAAATATCAATTTTTGAAAAAGAATTTTGTATCAAAATAAACAATGAACCAATGGTGTTTTCTGAAAAAAATAAATTCAGAAAAAATAAAAAGGATAAGCCAGAAATAAGGTATTGAATTTTTGAAATTTTTAACTCTGATACGCCCTAATTAGGACAGTTTTTCACTCTGTTTTGGGCAATAAGTCTATTTTTTCTACTTTTCATGAATTTTAAATTTTTTCCTTTTCAATCAAAGCTCAGGACCATCACCAATAAGAAATTTTTCCCCATAACTTGAGTCCTGAGACTTTGTAGAGTATGAATATCATAAAAAAAAGAAGATGCAGATGCAGATACTTATAGGCATTCAGGGAATCCAATCTTTGCTCCCACAGCTACAGATTCTGAAACCAAAAATTCGAATATTTCTCTGAAATAATCATACTTCATGATTCATTTATTAACCAATACTTTTTTTTGGTAATGATATTTAAGGTCAAAAAATTTCCCGTTTCATCTTTGGATAATTTTGGGTATCCTGTGCTTTAGTTCTTCGCCCATAGGTCTCAATTCAGGTTGAAATGCCCCGCAAGGCTCAAATCCTTCTTCAAAGAGAGGTTTTCCATTCCAAGAATGGATTTAAAAATTAGAAAATTTTCTAAATCTGAAATTACTTCATGTAAAACCTTCTTTCTTTCCAAATATATTGAATGGTGAACCCCCTTCCTTGAGTGGTAACAACTCAAGGAGGGTTGATTTTAATGCAATGATCACCAAAACCATTCCTTTCTTCAAAAAGGTGTGCATATGGAAAAGGAATTCAATTATTTAATATTCCTTTGAAGAGGGTGTGTATTCACTAAATCCAAAGGGGATTGTTTTTATTGGGTGTTTGAATAACTAATCATCAGTTCTTTTTTTTATTTTAGGTATGAATTCATTTAATTTTTGTTTCATATTTTCCCTTTGGGATGGTTCAATTTGAATAATTTTCAAACTGCCTTTAAATGAATCAAAACTGCAAAATATTTCAACAAAAAAACACCAAATTTAGAAATGATGAAAAAAAAGATGTACACCAGAAAGACTTTTTGAATGGTTGGGGAAACCATAAAAGATAAACAAGAAAGGGGGGTGAAATTTAATCAATATAATTTAAAATACAAGTGAAAATTTAGAAAAAAATAATAAAAATCAAACCAATTTCATCTTGAAGAAAACCTAAATATTTCAAAAATTCAAATTGAAAAATTATTTGAACAAAGGCAACTATCAGGAATAAATAAAGAAAAAAACATCACTCCAGAATTTAAAATATCAAAAAACCTTCCACTTTTGGAGAGGCATTAATCAAGAAATCAACTTACTAAAATAAAATAAAGTTATGGTAGAAATTGGAAGAATACTGGGAAAAAAACATTGGTCAAAAATAAATCTTGATTTTTCTGACCAAAAGGTTGCTGATCAGGTGTCAAAAAAACAACTGAACTCTCCATACTCAGTCTACACCCAGTCTCCTCACACTTTCTCAAACCTCAGTAAATTTCCACCTTCTACCCCTGGATCTGCCAGCTTAATATGCAAAGTATCTCACTGCATACCCTGCAGGTCCTAGTCAATCTCCCAGGCTCTTCCTATCTCCCTATGGCCTGGTGCATCTTCCATCTCTCCCTCAAATCTGATTTGTATGATAATTACATACTTTAAACCCATATTATATACTCCTAACTGGACAACCCATACTCCAGTTCAGTAAATAACACACATTCCTATTCAGGCCCATCAATCAATCTGTCAAGCCACAGCCTCCAGCCCAATTGGTCAAATTGTAATACCATGGGGAATCTCAGCCCCTGCACCAGTCACCACTCCTCAAGGCTTCCTCTTAGCTCTCACATATACTGGCCTCTCTTTACCTCCTGGAATAATTCCCCTCAAGGAATTAGTATACTACTTAGTCCCCCTTTCAATAGGTGTCATCTCAGAAAAAGAAAGACATCTGGCCTACCCCACTCATTATACCTATCTCTTTGGTGTTTCTCTCATTGTATTCAGTCAATCAGTCTTTCTCAAGGGCCATAATTCTGAATTGCTCTCATCCTTAATTCCTTCCACCTTGTCCATTGCTCTACCTCTTATTATTGCAATCAATCTCATCTTCACCATCCTTATTTCTGTGAGAAGTAGTGCCTGTGCCTTAAGTTTCTTGCATGCCAGGGGTAGTTGTGGCATCGGCAAATTGGAGAATTTTTCAAATTCTTAAAAAAAGAAAAGTTTCTGCTTTTTTATGAATAGAATACCTTGGCCATGGAATACAGAATCCCTTTTGAAAGAAATAAAAATTTATATTTTTTCTTGCATTGATTTGGAATGTTTTGAGAAATATTTCAATTCAAGAAGGACAATGATTTCTGCATGAAATGGCAAAATTTCTTTGTAATTTTCAAGTCTTCCCAATTATGTTGATGTGAAAGGGAAAAAATTCAAAATTTCTCTGTATGAATTTTGTTGAATGCCTCATCAATTTGTGTTTTGAAACATTTCTGACATATGAAATTCAATAGCCTTCATAGTAGCATAAAAATAGCATATATGAATACAAATATGAATTTTCAAAACATTAAAAATATTTCAATTAGTCCTAGGGCAGGAAGGCTCATCTTAAATTGGGACTTTAAATAAAAACTATAATTCAATATTTGAGATTTTCTTAATCCAAACAATTCATGCTATAAATTTGAATCAATTCAAATTTTATTTTATCCTGAATCATTGTTTGTTATTTCTCATTTTCATCCAAACATTTTTTTGGGAGCATGCAATTGACTAAGTTGTAATTTTTGAAAGAATTTTAAAATCACCATATATTAATTAGGAATCAAGCCAAAGAAATAGAAGTGGAGAAAAAAAAGAAAAAAAAATAGAAAAGCCAAAATATTTAATTCCTGGAGTTTTGGGTGGAAGAAAAGTTATGAAATTGACAAAGTAAAATTGACAAAATGGAGAAAATGAAACAAAACTGAAAGCAATTATTGTAGAATGGAACCAACCAAAATTCCAAATGCAAAAATCATTTTGAAGGAAACTCAAGTCTGGAAATTGAAGATTCCAGTGCCCCAAAACTTTCCGGAAACCCAAAAAAAGATTTCAGTTACTCAAAAATTTATGAAAAGTCCAAATTAAAATGAATTCTATTGTTGAAATATGATTACCAACTTCATGTAGCATTCAGTAGCACACTCCCTCCATGCTTGTGATTGGTTACTCCTTCATAATTTTCCTCAAAAGTTACATTTTCACCAAAATTTACAAGCATATTTCTTCTAGTGGGAAGAAATAATCCTCTTCATATATTGTAGAAGAATTGCCATGCACATGACAGAGCTGGTTTTCATTCCCAAAAGACACATATCTTTCAGAGATTCCTATGGTTGATGGAACCAGCTCTACCTGAGATCCCATAACAAGTGTTATCACGGCTTATTTACTTTCTTCCTTCACCCTGAAATAAGCAACAGGGTGTTTTGAGTTATGAAACATCATTTCAAGCATTAATCAGGCCCACAAACAATTAATGATTATATCTGGTTACTTTGCCATCCTTCTATCTCAAAGCTGGGATCATTGCCAACCTCTGCAGGCATAAATGAACCACCAAGGACCAAGTGGCCTTAATATAGTTGGTCATACAATTTTCATGCACATGCAATGACTAGTTTCATTAGAAAGTGGACACATGTAGTTTTCAAATTCATGCATTGTCCACTATAGGGTTTTTTTTGGAGATGAAGAGATACTCAAATTGACAGCTTCATCTATGTCTCACTCTGAAATATGCAAACCACACACTGAAATCTTGTGAAAATATAAAACCCTCCTGCCATACCATTTCAATGGCCTGAAAGAAACTCAAATTTCATTCAGAAATTCCTTGAACCAAAAATAATCATTTATTTTCTAACAGAAAGAGCTAAATCGGAAAATAAAAAAATTTTAAACAGATACAATTTTTTTTTTAATTTAAGTTTTAGGTTTGCAAAGCAAGGGAGAAAATAAAAAGGCTGAGTCCTCCAAGAAAAATCTACAGGCATACAATTTGGATCAGAAAATATTTTTTTTCCAAAGGAATGAGATCTAGATTCATCTGGAAAATTCTTCAATGATCAATCTTAATCAAACACACCTTTTTGTTTCAGAATTCACAAACTCTCAACCAAGGTCTGCAATTTTTCCAAGGAGCCACACAGGACCCACTTCATTTTGCGGGCGGCAGGGTGCAATGCGTGTTGCGCCGGGGGAAATTTTGAAGGAACCTCGATCAGCACATATTCCTGCAAGGATTGTGTAAGAAAAACCTTATTTCGGATGCAAAATGTACCTGAACGTCCTTAAAAGAAGAATGGTTCTCCGTCTCTAATTTAAGCAGGCAGAAGGGGTGGCGAGGAGGTTGGAAGAGGGTGAGGTCCGGCGCGGGCAATGACGCAGTAGTGTGAGCCCTTGCCCCATTTAACCTGGTTGTTGCCCGGGGTGCCAGGCATTGTGGTGAAAACCAAAGAGGAGGGAAAACTAGAAAGAAACCGAGGGCGGTGGATGCAGTTGTGGAACCAAGGACCAAGTCGGTGGTTTGAAGCGATGGTATGAAGAGCTCGGGCACTGGAGCGGCGCTCTATTTATATTCACAACGTTCGACCTCGCCTGCAGCTCTCCCCCATCGGCTCAACAGTTCACCCTCACGGGCTGTCTGCACCCAACGCTGATGGTGCGCGGTGTAAGACCTGGGGTGGTAAGGGCAAACTAGATGCTGAGCAAAGACTGCACCAGGCCACTGGTCACTACGCCCCAACCTCCTCAACTTGGCACAATGCGCGGTATTCCCACCGCCCCAGGCGTGGTGTCATACTTTCTACGCCCAGCGACATTGTGTACTCTGTGATCGTCATCTCATCAACGCTTGGTATGGAAGGCAAAGGTTGATGATGCACGCCCGCCGAGCTGGAATGGCAGTGGTTCAATCATCCACGCCCTTGCGGTCCGCCTCACACATCCCACCGAGGGCAAGTCCGACCCTGCCGAGCCCAAGGATATAACAGGCTGCGGGCAAGATCCAATGTGAGGAGTATAAGTAGGCCGCGCCTAGTGTCTAAGCTTTGGACTCCCCCTCCCGACCATCAACCTGACCTTTTGTTCGTCAACTGCATCCCCAAACCCAGGTTTCGACGACCTTTCCTTCTTTTTTTGTTTTCATCATCATGCCTGGCACCGGGGGCAAAGACCAAGGTCAAATGGGCCAATGGCTCACATTAATGCGTCAATGCCCGCGTTGGATCTCCTTCTCTTCCAACCTCCTCCCCCCCATTTGCCCTGCTTGAATTATAGGCAGCAATTTTATCTTCTTTTCAAGTGAAATTTTGAGGTACTTACTCATCAAAATGTCCAATCATATTTTCCCATTAGGAATCAAATTTATATTATCCATGTCCTGTACGCCCACTGATATTTCATTCAAGAATAGTGGCAATCTGGTGCTTCCATGGAACAAACCAGCACATTTTACAATCTGAATCAAGAAAATCCTGTGGCTGGTTCTTATATCACACTAGGGTCAGGTTGAATTTTGGCAGTAGTTTCACATCATCTCAAACACATTATTAATCCTTTCTGAATTAAAAACTTTCTGCGTCAATTTTGTGTGTGTCTAGGCTTTCATTTCCACCAAAGAGAAGCAAAAATTGTTTCTTTACCTATTTTTCAAACTGGAAAGACAAAAATTGGGTTGATTTGTGTATTCCTAAATTAAAAATTAGATCTCCCAATATCATTTTGTATCTATTATTGATTATTTATTATTTATTATTTATTATTTATTATTTATTATTTATTATTGATTATTTATTATTTATTATTTATTATTTATTATTTATTATTTATTATTTATTATTTATTATTTATTATTTATTATTTATTATTTATTATTTATTATTTATTATTTATTATTTATTATTTATTATTTATTATTTATTATTTATTATTTATTATTTATTATTTATTATTTATTATTTATTATTTATTATTTATTATTTATTATTTATTATTTATTATTTATTATTTATTATTTATTATTTATTATTTATTATTTATTATTTATTATTTATTATTTATTATTTATTATTTATTATTTATTATTTATTATTTATTATTTATTATTTATTATTTATTATTTATTATTTATTATTTATTATTTATTATTTATTATTTATTATTTATTATTTATTATTTATTATTTATTATTTATTATTTATTATTTATTATTTATTATTTATTATTTATTATTTATTATTTATTATTTATTATTTATTATTTATTATTTATTATTTATTATTTATTATTTATTATTTATTATTTATTATTTATTATTTATTATTTATTATTTATTATTTATTATTTATTATTTATTATTTATTATTTATTATTTATTATTTATTATTTATTATTTATTATTTATTATTTATTATTTATTATTTATTATTTATTATTTATTATTTATTATTTATTATTTATTATTTATTATTTATTATTTATTATTTATTATTTATTATTTATTATTTATTATCTATTATCTATTACTTATTATTTATTATTTATTATTTATTATTTATTATTTATTATTTATTATTTATTATTTATTATTTATTATTTATTATTTGTTATTTATTATTTATTATTTATGATTTATTGTTTATTATTCATTATTTATATTGGAGGCTAAACAACTTGATTTTGGTTGTTTAGCGTGCCACACAGCTCAAATGGGATGTGTAACATGCCACACGGCCCATTTGAGTTGTTCAGCTTGCCACACGGCCCATTTGAGTCCTCTAGCATGCCACATGGCTCATTTGAGTTGTGTAGGGTTCCACAATGCCCATTGAGTTGTGTAGACAACTCAAAGAGTTGTGTAGAGAGTTGTGAACACAAATCAAAGAGTCTTGAACACAACTCAAAGAGTAATGAATTTAAAATTACCCTTTAATAAATTAGATCAGTCAATCCTTTTTTTTTACAATAAAAATAGTGGAAACATGAACTCTCAGAGACAATAGGTCTACAGTTTTATTATTTGAAGAAATCACATGTGATAAGGCAAAATTTACTTGAATGTGGAAAAAAGCAGGATTTAGATATATTTGGGTGTGCTTTATTGATTTCCTCTTAGAAGTTAAGGATATGTGGAATAAATTACATAAGAATTGGAAAAGAAAACTACCTGTGGAAGCATATATGAGTTAGATTAAAGGCAAAAGGTTTAGTTCCACAAAGATAACAAAAGTACCTGGTCTCATACACTTTCTATTACCTGATTTTCCGGAAATAACTTTCCTTTTTTATTCCCAACCTTGTTGAGAGCTCATACTTTGCTTTTGTTTTATGATCATATTTTTTCCCCATTCCTCAATCTGCACCACTTTTTTTGCTACTTGATTCCAGGCCAACAGATTTTGACTCCTCCTGAATTCAAAATTAGTGATTTTTCTTTCCTTTGATTGCATCCTTCCTTTGATGGAAAAAATTTCACACCTCTTTTTTTATTCTGGATGCTTGAAATTTGTCTTTGGATGAGTGTGTGTCTAACCTTTGGGATTATATTTGTTTCTTAATTTCACGTTCATTAATTTCCACCACAAAATTGAACTTTATCCTGGACTTCTTCCAAGTGGTGAGAAAAAACAAATTTTTTGTAAGGAAGATAAATTTCAAGATCTTCAGGCAACAAAGTCTGACTCTGGTTATCTTTCATAACTGTAACAAATATGTAGCTTCCAATATATGATAAATCCTAGATTATTAGTTGTCTCTCCAGGTATCATCATCATTTTAAAAATATAATATATCACAGGCTTTAAATAGCATTATAGAAACTGAACTAGTTCTCCATTTGCTAGTCCTTCCTCATGAAATATTTTCTACTTGTTTGCACCCTGAATTTCAGTCCACTCCATTCCTTCAGTCTCCCTTCATCCTAGTACCAACCAGACTAATTTTGAGTCCTCTGAATCATACATTCACAGGAACAAACATGTTTTCCATTCAAAGAGCTTGAACCTAATATCATTTTCTAATTTCCATAAGAAAACCAATGGAAAACTTACATAGATTCTTTTAACAATAAATTAAGAAAGATATCAAAGAATGAATTGCAAAATTGACATTAACTTCAAAACAAAACAAAAAATCTTCATTGTAAGAAATGAACCATGCAATTTTGAATTTTCTAATGTTTTTGATAAAAATTTGACAATCAAGAGGTATTTTATGAGAAGTATACTTTTGGGGGTGGGAATTCATTCCAGATGACATGAATATAGAATTTTTATCTTTACTCATGCCAATGGTGCCTTTTGGGGTCTTTGTAGCAAAAAAAAAAGGAAGAAAGAAAAGAACAGCAAGAATCACAAATTTTTTCAGAAAATGGTTTGGATTTAGTAATTTATTGGGTGTGAAGTTGGATTTCTAACTGTTTTTGTATTGATCACTATTTTGATGGTTTTATCATTTTTAAGGTACTTTGTCAAACTGGCTCTGCAATATTAGATGGCTGACAGAAGAGTTTAGGGAACCCTGCAGCCTTTCAATTCATATGTATGGGAAAGCAACCAAGGAGTATTCAGTGGCCTAAACTGAGTTTGGCTGGTTTCTTGAGAAATTTAGTTGGACCAAGCTGAAGTGTCATCCTGTGGTATTGCTTTTGCACCTTCAATGGGTAGCAAATTCCACAAGGAAAATCTCTTCAAGTTATGTCCTCAAAAATATTGTCTAAAATATTTGTTTAAAATTTCACTTGAATAAAAGATAGTTTTCTGGAAAAGACACAGGGTTAAATTCAATTAAAAGAAAGTTTCCAAAATTAAATTAATTTGATTGTGATCCATCTCATTTTTTATTATATAATTTAGAAATCAAATCTTGTGAAATACTTATTTGACATAAAAATCTATTACATTGAGCTTGAAAAGTAAAGTTTCAAGAGGAAAATACAGCAGCACATGTTTAACATATCTGGGGCATGGAAGCAATCCTCTTTCTCAAAATTCTTCATCAAAACTCCTTGCTATCAGAACTAGTTCATGCCTCCTAAAAACTATGGTTGGTTTCTCCCACCAGAAAGGTCCCTGAAAAGAAGGATCCAGAAATCCAGACTAGGTTCAATGAACCTTCCAAGGATCTCAGAAAACTTCAGTCTCAGCTCCAACTGAACAAAGTAAACAAGGAAAAAAAGTTCACAGTCAAGGAGATGGAGGATTTTGCAAGCGATGAAGGCTCCAGCCAGGAAATCAGTGTGGTTTCACATCCGCAAGGAATGTCTTTACAGTACAAATGGTTTTGGTAAATCTCATCTTGAACCAACCTACAACTCCAGAACCTCTTGCTCTACCATCTGTGATCATTCCCTACTTCAAGATTCAACCCCTTTTTCCAAAAACATGAACACCTGGAGAGGCAAAACTCATATTATGCACATGGAGAAACTGGAAATCAGAGGTACCTTGAAATACCTAGTAGACTATGCTACTCAGGGCCCCCAGGATCTGGTCTCAGAAACCTAACTAGATAACTGTTTTCTGAAAATTGTTTTTCAACACCAAAACATCCTGATCAAGCTGTCCAGGAAGATTGGCTTTTGTATCCTCCATATTGGGAATTTGTATGTGGCTTTTCTAAACTTGTCCCCTACCCTCACCTTGTACTTGTTGATGTATTAAGATCAGACTTGAAAAGGAGATTGATTTGGGTTATTAAAGACAAGGATAGGAAAATAAAACAGCATTTATTATCACATTCAAAAGAGGACTCAGCAAAATAGCAGGACATAAAAAGAGAATCTGAGTGTAGTGGAAAATACAGGCTGGAAGAAATAGATTAAACAATGAACAGACAGGACTAAAGATGGTCGCTGGTTAGAAATAAAGAAACAGCATAAAGACAGAAAGAGAAAACAGGCAGGAAGGACAACAAATACTGTGCTCACTGGTCTCATTTTCCCAAGATGATAGTTTTGCAAGTTAGAAATTGTACGGGGGAAAATATCTTGGTATCTGAGCCCATGTTGCTACTTAATTTTTGCCAGCTTGGAATTGGAGCTTTGGAACTTGTGTAGATGAGAGCGCCAGAAAATGAGGCACCTGGGGCCAGCAGATGATTAACTTTAGTGGTGGGATCATGCTCACACACTCGATTCCATTAGATGAATACAGATGAAATGGATTAAACAGGAGAGGGAAGAAGCAAATACCTCAACATGATGGTCCCACACCATAAAGTTGGCTGGCACCTCCTCTTAAGACACCCTTCAGACAATTACTCAAAGCAATTCCTCTCCCTGCAATCAATCACAAATCACAACCCTGATTTCTCCTTGATCAACTTTGAGGTGTTCAAGACCTGTAAAATCAAGTGCGTGTCTCATTCCAACCCACTGCCATCATCTCCCTTCCCTTTCCATTGCCTCCACCTTGATGTACTTCATATAAATCCCCTGTCTAAACACAGAATGTGTTACATCCTGGCGATAATTGATGTCTTCTATCCCTTCAACAGGATTTACATGATGAAGCACAATTCTGACTCCAAAACATGAATAGTATCATTCATTCACAAGGTTAATAACTATCTCAAACTCACTCCTGCTTTCCTTCATTAAAATTGCGGCAGAAAATTTGGTTGACCAAGCTGACTCCAATTGGGTGAGATTGTGCTTGAATTGGTCCCAGGACACTCCCCACAGAAAAATTGCCTGGAAGAAAAGTTTAACCAGACCATTATCATTAAAATGCATTGTATCCTTTCACAGTTGTCTGTTCCAATTTCCTATTTAGAAAAAGCAGATTGATACTCTTCCACTTTCATCAACCTTGTACTGTCCAATTCAATCAAATTGTCTTCCCCAGTCAGTGTACTCACAGCGCATAACTGTACCATTGGGCCAGTTAGCAATATTTCCAAGCGCATCCCTTTTTTACTCAAGAATGCAACCATCAGTTGGTATTTAAATCATCCTTGGGCAGAATTTGATTACAGAAGCCTTCTTTCATTGAAGAAACCTCTGAAGTCCCTTCCTGAAATCCAAGTCACACTTCTGTTGCCTGCTTTGGTGAGGTTTCATTCCCCTTGCAAAGCCCACCTAAGGTCTCCTCTCTTCCACGTTGCATCACCTCTCCTCAATTGGCCACACAAAAAGGAAAGCCCTCACTCAAACCATCCAATGCAATTGAGACGCTTGCCATGTAGAAATTTTTGGTCGATTCTCTGGCTAAGGTAAGTGTCATAACCATAACTCAACTCACCCATACTCAACCCTCAGCCATACTCAGTCTAGCACAATCTACCTTCCACCCCTGGATCTACATACTGCATATCCCCTAAGTAATCTCCCAGGCATACTCTACATCCCTCTATGGCTTGGTTCATCCCTATCTCTCCTTCAAATTCTATCTGGTATGAGAAGTATACAGACAACCCATAGTACATACTCCTGGCTAGACAACCCATAACCCGTTTCAGTACATGACCTTCCTGGACAGGCCCATACTCAATCTTTCAAGCTACAACCTTCAGACCCATTGGTCAACATGTAATTCCATGGGTTTCTCAGCCCAACAACAGCCATCTCTCCTCAAGGCCTCCTCCCAGTTCTCACATATACTGGCCTCTCCTCTCCCCCTGGACTAATTCCCCTCAAGGAATTAGTATACTACTTCTTATTGGTTAGTCCCTCATCCAATAGGTGTCATATCAGCACAAGAAAGCCAACCAGCCTACCTTACTCATCTCACCTATCCCTCTGGTGTTACTCTTACAGGATTCCCTCATCACAATCCTTCAGAGCCTTACTCCTGGATTCTTCTCCTCATCATTGTCCTTACTCTACATCTCATCTTCATACGCAATCAATCTCTTTATCTCTATCCTGAGTTCTGTGAGCAGTAGTGCCCGTGCCATCAGCCCCTTGCACGCCAGGGGCAGTTGTGACATTATACTAATTCCTTCCCCTTGATTATTACCCATCTCTATATCCCAATAAACCCATTCCATCCATCCGCCAAACCATTTCATCTTCCAGACAACACTACCTACAATATTTGTGGGCGTGCGTGGTATAGAGCTAAACAGTGTGTGGCCTCCATTTTTCCAAGGGTACATCCTGCGGAATTTGTCTGTCTCAACCCCTTTCCTGGAATTGGCCCTTAAACAACGTTTTGAACTTCAACTTTGAACTTTGACTTCAACACTTTGACTTTGACCTTTGACTTTGACCCTTGACTTTGACACTTTGACTTTGACCTTTGACTTTGACACTTTGACTTCAACACTTTGACCTCAACCTTTGACTTCGACCTTCAACTTTGACCTTTGACTTTGACGCTTCAACTTTGAAACTCCAACTTTGAAATTTTGCCTTTGACCCTTGACTTTGACAGAACGTTGTACAAGCTCAAGACCTTTCTGCGACCAAATCCTCTCCCTCATCTTCTCTGGGTACCTTCTTGGGTCACTTCCCTATAGCATACTTGGAAACTATGCCTCCTCAACGTGCACAACCTTCCGTCATCACCAGTCCACCTCTTACCAGGGCAGCCCGAGGATGTGACACTACTATGGACATACAAGACCACAATCAATCTACCCCTCAAGCCCGTGGACAAGGGAGGACCTTTTCCAACCTCCCTGCACCAGCTACCAACACTATTGACACTGGTATCCTCCCTCCAGCTCCTCCAAGAGCTTCTCTGTCCCCTGCTCCTCCTGTTGTCAGACCGTTTCTTAATTGAGTGACTGGTCAATATCCCCAAGCAGGCTATGGATTGGATTCCCCATTGTATGATCCCAGTCTAATTAATCTCCCTGAGGATGAGGAAGAGGAGGAAGAAAGCAAGGATTCAGGCTTTGATTTGAGGATCCTTAGTAACCTTAACTCACCAACCTCTGGACCCCAAGAAGAAGCTTCCAAACCTTCTGCCTCAACTGCAATCCCTGATCTCCCAAGACAACCTCCTCAACCTCCAAATGTGGATCCTACTCTCCTAGCCTTGCTTCAGACCATGACTTCAGCAGTGGCCAAACTCTCTCAACCCCCAACAGCTAGTACTTTCCACTCTGGAACCTTCAAAGCCCCATTGATGAATCCCCCAGACAAATTTGAAGGCAATACCCTACCAAGCTCAGACCCTTCCTACAAGCTTGTGAACTCATTTTTGCAAATGACAAAGGGGCCTTCCGTGTGGATTGAAGGAAAGTTCTATTTGCTGTCTCCTACCTCACTGGGAACGCAAACCGTTGGATTCAACCCTACTTGACTCATCTTTCCAATCAAGAGCCCTCATTCCTGCTCAACTCCTGGAAACACTTTGCGGAACAACTTCATACTCTCTTTGGCCATTGTCTGGAAACGGCCAAGGCAGAGAAGTAACTTGTGAATTTGAAGATGAAGGACTCCAGATATGCCTCAACCCACATCACAGAATTTTGCTCCCTTATGACTAAAGTTTTTTGATGGGGGGATAGAGCCTTCTACTTCCATTTTTGTCAAAGCCTCCCTGCCCAACTTCTGGATCAACTAGCTGGCTATGATGGTTCTGTAGACACCCTTCAAGATCTCATGGTGGTAGTGTTGGATTACAATACCAGGTACCACAAACAAGTCAAGGAGAAGTCTTCCCATCCAAGCCACTCTGAACAGAAAAACTCCTCTCAATCCCCAGCCAATTATTCTCAGTCTGACAAGGGCAAAGGTAAGGCCAAGAAGAAAGACAAATCTGCAAAGAAACAAGCCTCTCAAACCAAACCTACCTTGGACTTAGGTCCTGATGGCAAGCTCAAGGCTGAAGAAAAGGCAAGAAGGGAGAAGGAGGGACTATGTATGTATTGTGGAGGGAAGCACAAGAAAGACAACTGCAAAAAGAAGCCTGCCTCCAATACAAACTCTCCCTCTACCCCCAAGCCAAAAAACAACTAGGTAGTTTTCCTGCTGTACTCCAGGATTATCACCCTACTGATGTTAGGGTACAAAAGATACAAAAAGATTACTCTGACCAACTTTCCAAAGGCGTACGTTTTATTATCTTTCACCAGGACTTGAGTTATAGTGTTTTGATTGATTCAGGTGCTACTCAATCTGTAATGGCTAATACCATGGTTCTTAAGTTTTCATTGCAGCCCATACCTCTGGGAAAACCTATTCCTCTTTTCAATTTCAGTCCAAATGAGTCACCCTCTCAACTAATTACCCACAAGGCAACTTGGGTGGTCTCTCTCCCTTCCTTTCCTAGCTTTGAATGGGAATTCCTCCTTGTTGACGCACCATTCTCAGAAGACCTTGTCCTGGGAATTGACTTCCTTCACCACTGGAATCCTGAAGTAAACTTGAGAATGGGGCTGATCACCCCAAGACACCAGCCTGCTGAAAATTTTTCCTCCCAATCCGTTGAACTCAACATGGCCAACCTACCTTCAACTGGTTCTTCTCCCACTCTGCCTTTGGCACTGCAGTCCATTGCATTCCCCTTCACTTAAGAACCCTTGCATCCTCAAAACACCATCCAATTTCCATTGACTTCAATGATTTCCCATCTTGCTTGGATATTCACTGATCCCTTGACCGTTCCTCTGGAGGAGGAACCCAAGGATTCATCCTTGCCTACCATGCAATTTGTTACCTCTTCTAAAATTTCTGTTACTCCCCATAAGAATGCTTCAGCTGACTGGGACGAGTTTGAAATTGACAAAGACCCTGAAGAAACAGAAACTGTGTTGAAAAAAGTTCCTGCTGATTACCATTCTTTCCTAGATGTTTTATCCAAGGTTAAAGCAGACCAACTTCCTCCTCACAGTGCTTTCAATCACCACATCAAACTGGAAGGCCCGCCCCCTCCAGTTGGGCCCATCTACTCACTAACCCAAGGTGAAAAGTCAACCCTACAAGCCTACATAGCAGAGAATGTAGAGAAAGGTTTCATCTGTTCCAGCACTTCAAGCACTGGAGCACCTGTTCTTTTTTTTCAAAAAGAAGGATGGGAGTTTGCGGTTGTGTGTTGACTACCGCAAGCTTAACGCTGTCACCAGGAAGAATGGTTACCCACTTCCTCCAATGACTTTCTTACTGACTGTCTTTTCAGGTTCTTCCATCTTCACCAAAATCAACCTCAGAGGCGCCTACAATCTATTGCGCATCAAGGAAGAAGATGAACACCTAACAGCATTCAGATCTCAGTTTGGAAGCTATGAATACCTTGTCATGCCCTTTGGGCTGACCAATGCCCCAGCCTCTTTCCAAAATCTTATAAATGAAATCCTTGCTGATCTCCTCACAATTTATGTGGTGGTTTACCTTGATGATATCCTCATTTTCTCAAAAAATTTACAGGAACACATCTCTCATGTGTGTGAAGTACTGACCAGACTCAGAAAACACAAGTTATATGCAAAAGCCTCCAAATGAAACTTCCATGCACTTTCTGTGGACTACCTGGGCTACGTGATCTCAGGTGATGGGATCTTTATGGACAACAACAAAGTCAAGACCATCCTTACCTGGCCTACTCCCACTAACAGAAAAGCTTTGCAATTTTTCCTTGGGTTTGCTAACTTCTATTGCAGGTTTATAAAGAACTACTCCAAACAGGTCTCCCACCTCACCTGACTGATGCCAGTGACTATGCCCTGGGTGCAGTCCTGCACCAGGTTACTGCTGACAACACTAAACACCCTATTGACTTTGACAGCAGAAAAATTTCCAGTGCTGAACTCAACTATGAAATCCATGACAAAGAGCTCCTTGCTATTGTCTTTGCCCTCCAACAATGGAGGTCCTACCTCTTGAGCGTTACTGAACCTTTTGAAGTTCTAACTGATCATTCCTCTTTGAAGTATTTTATGTCTTCCAAGGTCCTCACTAGAAGACAGGCCCGTTGGGGATAATTCCTCTCTGAATTCAATTTTTTGATCACTTACATGCCTTGCAAACTTTCAACCATCCCAGATATCCTGTCACCTTGGGACGACGTGTATCCAGCGGGGGGAACACCATATTCTGAAAAGAATCCTGGAAATTTTCAACAGCTTCTGAAACAAAATGAAGTTGAAAATTCCAAACTCTTTTTCCTTTCTGCCAATAAAATTGACAATCAACTGAGTGAATTGACTTCTGGTCAATAAGCTGACAAGTTATTTCAGGGCATCATTAAAAGATTGAATAAGAATGAAGAATTAACTGATTACTCCTTAGACCCCTTTAATGGCTTACTCCTGTTCCAGGGTAAAGTGGTCATACCTGACCAAGCTAACCATCTTAAACAAAAAATACTCTATCAAAGACATGATTCTCCTCTTGCAGGTCACCCTGGCCAACAGAAGACTCTAAACCTCATCAAGAGATCTTTCTCCTGGAAGGGAATGTCAAAGGATGTCAAGAACTATGTTTCAGCCTGCTACCTTTGCAACAGGAACAAGGCAAGGCATGAAAAGAAACTAGGACTTCTCAAAACTCTTCCAATCCCTGATGGCCCTTGGACTTCACTCTCTATGGACTTCATCTCTCAACTCCCACTCTCCAATGGATTTGATTCTATCCTTGTTGTGGTGGACTGTTTCTCTAAGATGGCCCTCTTCATTAAAACAACAGGTACACTGACTGCAGTAGAACTTGCTAACCTTTCCATCAGTCATTTCTTCTCCAAGCATGGCCTACCTGCTGACATCATAAGTGACCAAGGCTCCTTATTCATCTCTTCTTTCTGGAAGACACTTTTTGAAAAACTACAGATCCAAAGGAATCTCTCCACAGCTTACCACCCGGAAACAGATGGTCAAACTGAAAGAGTCAACCAAGTACTAGAACAGTACCTCAGAATGTATATCAGTTATCACCAGGACAACTAGGATACTTGGCTCCCCTTGGCAGAATTCTCTTACAACAACAGTGTCCATACTTCTACCCATCAATCACCCTTCTTTACCCTCTATGAATGCACCCAAGTTTTGACTTCCTACATGTGTGGGACAACCAACCTGCAAGTCACTACCTGGAACAGATTCAAAAAAACCAGATTCAACTAAAGAAAGAATTAAAAGAGTCTATGGATAAGTATAAGTACTATGCTGACCTTCATAGAAAAGACATTCCAAAAGGTATTGCTCCTGGGAATAAAGTTTAGTTATCTGCAAAGAATATCAATACTAAAAGAAGTTCCAAGAAGCTCTCCAAGCATTGGTTGGGCCCTTTTCTCATTATTGAATGTATAGGATCTCATGCTTTCAAACTCCAACTCCCTGAGCAATGGTCTTCCATCCACCCCGTCTTCCACGCTTCCCTTCTCAAACCCTACTCCTCAGACCCAAATTCTCCTAACCATCATCCACCCCCAGAACCAGTGGAAATTGATGGCCAGGAAGAATGGGAAGTGTCTCAAATCCTGGACTCCCAGATTAGACGTGGCAAACTCCTTTATCTAGTTGAATGGAAAGGTTTTTTAGAAGACTCTGAAAGAACCTCATGGGAACCAGTAGCCAATCTCACCAACTTTGCAGCCCTTCTCCACAACTTCCACTCACTCTACCCTTCCGAACCCAAACCCTCATAATGGCCACGCTTTTTCCCCAATCAACTCCATCCCTGTCCTTCTTGGTTCCTCCATGATTCTAAAATTCACTCTCACTCTCCCAAAACAATAAACCAAATCAAGTCTCTTTCCATTTCATCCATCTACATAAAGAAAACAAAAAAAATTTCTATCTACCATTCCCTTTCAATCTTATCAATCAAATTGGTAATCTTAGCTACCCAAACACTAGCCAATTTTATCTTCCTTCCTTCATATTCCTCCTTATCCTTAGCAGCAGCTCCCAACTCATATGTTACACCAGAAAAAGATAAAAAATCCTCTAGCTCTTCCAAGACTTCCTTTTTTGCCTCCTTCTTTTCCTTCTTCTTCTCCACTTCTTCCCCATTATTCAAACTCCACCCAAAAAAAGCATTGCTCCTGGAATCCTTTGAAAACCTCCCAAGACGCCTTTCAATCTCCTTCAAGTCCCCCACTGGATCATCTTCAATAGCATCCATGGTTCCAACTACCTTTCCTCCAGAGCAAGCATAAAAACCAATATCCCCCTGGGTCACCTTCTTATATCCACCTATCACTCCATCCTCAGCCAGTAACCTCCCAACCAACTCTCCAACAGACTGAGGGCCAGGGGAATCATCCTCCAATTCTATAACTTCCTTACCCTTCCCCTTGTCCTGCTCCACTCCACCTCCTTCCCCTTCCATGCCTTCTGTTTCCTCTTCTCTTCCCTCTTATTCTTCTTCTTCTTCTTCCTCTTCTTCTTCTTCATCATTTTCAGGCTCTCCAGGAGCATCTTCATCTTCATCCTCCTCTCTGCCTGCTTCAACACCCTCTTTGACTTTGACTTTTTTGGGTTTGACTTCAACTTTGATAGCGGCGGCGGCGGTGTTTCCGGCGGACGGCTCCCCCCCGATTCAAATCACCTTCAAACTTCAAGATTTGACATCTCTTTGACGCTTTGACAACTCTTCAATCCCCTCTCTGCCACTTTGACCGTGCTTTGACCAGATCACCACCGCTTTGAAAGTCCTTCTACATGGCTCAATCACCTCTACCTCATTGCTTCTGACTTCAACAGGTTTGACCCCATACCTTCAAACCTCAACCGCTTTGACCTTTGATTGTTTAACTTTGACAGCACCAACCTTCAACCGTCAAACTTCAACAGGTTTGACCTTTGACGGATTTGATTTGACCTTTTTGAACTTTGACCGGTTTGACAAATTTTTGGCTTTCTTTGACCACTTTGACTGTGGTTCGATTGGCTTTGAAGGGGTTGGCCTGGCTTTGACAAAGGTTCAATTGGCCCCCTACGCCCTTGGAGTCCGCGAGCGAACTAATCGAAGACAAATAAGGGGTCCCCCAATGCATGTCCATCTTGTTTGAACTGGCTGCTTCCTTTTTAAACGTACTTTCCAATGCCAGATGTCCTTTCTTCCTCAACTCCATTCAGCGCTTCTCCATTCTTTTCATCTTCTCCTTCAGCGCCTCCACTACAATAGTACAATCACGGGCTGGAGTCAGCCTATCTGAACAACCTCAACTCAAAAATGAAAAAAACACTCACTGTCCGAAGCCCCTACCCTACTCTCCACGCCTAGAAACACGCTCAAATCATCCGGCGCCTCCTTCACTTCAAACTTGGGACAGAATTCATCCCTCACCCAAACAACGGGTCCTAGCACCTTCCTTTGGGCGTCGTGGGCTCCAGAACAAGGCCTTTTGTAGCGTCAACAATACTTGCACTTCCCGGACTTGGGAGTGATTCTGGTGATGCAAACCTTGTTGGTTTCTGCGCACCTGGAACATGGAGGATAGTACTGGTTGACAGCGTAATAGCCGTTGGTGATTTCCATAGTGAATGAGGGGGTGGATGATCTATTATAGGATGAAAGTGATGGACAGGTTTCAGGTGGTGATGGTGATGGATATGGCGATGGGAAAGGCAGTATAGGCATGGTGAAGATCTCAGCCTGATTGTCACCTCTTCTTATGGGTATCAGGAGATACCCCTTCCTCTTCTGGGGGGGTACTGTCATAACCATAACTTGACTCAGCCATACTCAACCCTCAGCCATACTCAGTCTAGTACAATCTACCTTCCAGCCCTGGATCTACATACTGCATATCCCCTAAGGAATCTCCCAGGCATACTCTCCATCTCTCTATGGCTTGGTTCATCCCTATCTCTCCTTCAAACTCTATCTGGTATGAGAAGTATACAGACAACCCATAGTACATACTCCTGGCTGGACAACCCATAACCCATTTCATTACATGACCTTCCTGGACAGGCCCATACTCAATCTGTCAAGCTACAACCTTCAGCCCCAATGGTCAACATGTAATGCCATGGGCCTCTCAGCCCAGCAACAGCCATCTCTCCTCAAGGCCTCCTCCCAGTTCTCACATATACTGGCCTCTCCTCTCCCCCTGGACTAATTCCCCTCAAGGAATTAGTATACTACTTCTTATTGGTTAGTCCCTCATCCAATAGGTGTCATCTCAGCACAAGAAAGCCACCAGCCTACCTTACTCATCTCACCTATCCCTCTGGTGTTACTCTTACAGGATTCCCTCATCACAATCCTTCAGATCCTTACTCCTGGATTCTTCTCCTCATCATTGTCATTACTCTACATCTCCTCTTCATACTTAATCAATCTCTTTATCTCTATCCTGAGTTCTGTGAGCAGTAGTGCCCGTGCCATCAGCCCCTTGCACGCCAGGGGCAGTTGTGACAGTAAGGAGAAGATAGTGTAGGGAAGTCTTATGAAACCAAGAGGAGCTGATCCAGGAGTTGAAAGGCAAAATCAGGCTTTTTATAATTCAATAAGGATGAGGATGAACTGGCTGGAATAGAATGTCTAGATACAAGAAATTTTTTTAAGGCCAACTTGTGGTTCTATCAAAAAGAAGTTTAATGAATAAGGAATAAAAAATATAAAAACCAAAGAGCTGTCACATAATCAGTTAAAGACAGTATGAAACAATTCAGATAGATAACAAGCCATAAGACAGGGAATAAAAGCCCTGAAAAGAAGAGCAACAAACACAACACAATTGAGGTTTTAATTTAAATGATTTGGTCATTTAACAAATGTGAAGGAATCAAAAATAAGAGGAAAACTAACTATAGATAAGAGAGAATTTTAATCATAACATATTAGTTTTATAAGGCCATAATACCAGGAGATATTTAAATTTAAAGTAATTTTTGATGAGTAATTCTTTATCATTTTTATTTGATCAAAAACAAAAAGGGCACCAGTTTCCAAAATTCCAACCTGCAATCCCATCTGGGGATCACATGAAAGTCGCAAAAAGAAATCTCCAGTACTCTGGATCCCTCGGCCATTCTCCCTTCTTGCACTTGTTCCGCCACTTGGGCCAATCAATATTTGGGCAACTCCATTGGTTTGGATGAAAATGACAACAACAATTATTTATTCCTGTTGGAGGTGATCACTGCCAAAGAGGCATTTGCCAACCCCATGGATAGAATTGATGGCAGTTGATAAATTGTCCTTGATCAATTGCAACACCAAAATGTTGGTGCCACCACCATAAAATGATATTGTCATTGGTGGTATGTGGCACTTATTTTGGAAAAAGAACAAGTTGGGGGAGGTTGTGTGTCATAATTCTTGGTGATTGTGTTTCAGAAATCACCAAAAGTTCCCTTGGCACTATCTGGACTCCCATTCTTCCATAGGCTTTGATGAGAATTTGAGTTTTGGGCTAGAGGACTAAAACCAACAGACTTAATTTCACAAATTAGAAAACATATTTGAGAGAAAAATAGAATCACAAGAAAGGAGAACAAAGAGAATAGAGAGATGGATACCAACAGCTAGACCAGACTTAGCAGGAAGGACATCAGAAGGACAAGAGTGAAGGATGAGGACAGGCTGTAGGCACGTATATCTAAGATAATATTGTCAGGTTCACTTGGATGATGAGTATTTGATGTCAATTGTCTTACCAGGCAGAGATTTAGATGAGAGTTGAAATCCATTTGATGAGGTGAGTGGTGATAAAGTTGACAAGGAGAATCATGATTAATAGAGAAGAAATAGGAAAGAAAGAAGCAAAAGACGCAGAAGAAGAAAAGTAAGAATTGGAGTGGAGATTGGAGTAGAGAGAGAGAAGAACCCTCGGCCAAATCACTCTAGGCCGTGAGTCAAATTCCCGAGGGAGATCTATTCCAGAAACCCCCGGCATTCCCCGCGCGCATTGAGTGGGGGAGAAGGTGATTATGGATTCACCTCACTGGGAGGTGCGCGCGGTGCCGCATGAGTCAGAGTGAGTGTGTGAGGGAACTTGGAGATCTCAACAGGCTTCATAGAGTCTCTCAAGTCACTGCTAGCTATGGCCATTCAACACAACTTACAAGTCTTCTAGTTTGATGTCAATAAGGTCTTTTTCTACAGAAATATTGATGCAAAAATATTTGTTGCTCTGTTAGCCGGTTTTGAGGTGCCTGAAAAGGAGAATTTGGTCTGGAGGCTAAAAAAATTTTGCTATGGGACAAAGCAAGCTCCAAGTTGCTGGAAATAAAACTTATCTTCAGCTCTTTCCAACCTGGGACTTAATCCGTCACAAGGATATGAGTCTCTATCTGTCAATGAAAAAAATTCCATAATGCTCCACAAGCATGTGGACAATGGGCTTCTTTTTGGATCAAATCATGGTCAACTGATGGCTCTCCTTGATTTCATTGCAGAAATATACTTGATTCAAACTCAGGAATGTCCAGCACAACATCTTGCATACACCCTTGACTGGATATGCAATGGCTCTCTTGTGATTCACCAGCATGATTTCTGTCTGAATACCCTGTGAAAACTGAGAATGGAAACTGCCAATCCATTCAAGGCTCCTGCCCCTCTGAATATTCACCACCTCATTTGCTGCAAATCCTCTGCATTCAACACAAAAATCATGCAGAAGGTGGTAGGGATGCTGATCCACCTGTCCATCAATAACAGACCAGACATCATGTTCAAGCTCAAAATCCTCTTGCACTATTCAAATTCCCCAATTGAGGCCAACTGGAACATAGTTAAGCACATACTAAAATATCTTAAGGGAAACCCATCAATGGGGATACATTTCAAGCAAACTGACCATTCCGCTTTGGGAATCTGAGGATGGGTTGGCACCAACTATGCAACCTGAGAAATAAGTAGCAAGTCAATGACAGACTATGTGATCATCACATTTGGGAACCCCAACTTTTTGGCCAGAAGGAAGCAGTTGGTGGTGGCTCAATCTATGACAGAGTCAGAGTTCATTGCTATGAACATCTGTGCCAAGCAGGTAAGGTGGTTGTCTAATCTGTTTCTTGGTCTTGGTATTTCCATCACTTGCCCAACAATTGTGAAAAATAGCCAAGTTGCAAACTTCCTGAGCAAGGAGGGGCATTTAAATCCCATCTCCTGGCACATCAAAGTCCATTACCAGTATCTCTGAAAAACTGTAGCAAATCTCTCATCCAAGTCTCACACTGCCCCTCCAACAAGGTTGTTGCGGATATCCTGACTAAACCCTTGAGATAGGTTGAGGTGGTTCAATCTAGGAAGATGCTCAATCTGGTCCCATTCAGGCCAAGGAAGAGTGTTGGTGAATTCCCCAGGTGGGAAACCAGCGGTTGAAGCAGCATGTGGGTGCAGCTTGGCAATAGGTTTCTAAGGAGGCTAGAACTCAGGGAGGCGAGGATATGTTGCTTAAGAGAAAGAGCAAGAAGGAGCAGGAAGAGAAGAGGAGGACAAAGAAACAAAACCTCCCTCTCAAGCCAAGGCCCAAATTTGCATTGCCCCAAGTTTGACAACCATCAATCTCACCAAGACAAGTGAGTTCATGTGGCGCACATATCAAATAACTCCTCCCCATCATGCACTTCTCAACATGGGGAGATGCAGCTAGTTGATTGGCATTGAAAGTCAACCTTAGCTGTTTCATTTGATTTCCTTGTTTCATTCTTGACTAGACTTGGGGTTGTTTTTTAGTTCTCAGTCAAATCTCAGTTTTACTTATGTTTTTTGCTTCATTGTCTCATTGTTCAAGATTATCTTATTTATATAAGGGTTACTAAGTTGTTTAACTGAAATAAATATTTGAAATAAAAATATCTCATTTGAAAAATTGAATAATATTTATATTGGTCAAAGACAGGTGAACTAAATGAGTTCTCTTAAAATTCAGCACTTTGGGATTAATTGGAACAAATTCAAAAAAATAAGTAAATAAATCTTGATCAAAATTAATCCTTTTTTCATATTTTGAGGATTTTATTAGAAAATAAATACCATTCATTCAAAATTGAAATAATTCACAGTGAGAAAAGATTTACCATTGGAAAAAAAATTGATTTGAAATTGTCTGCGGGAACAGATTTTGTTTAGAAATAATCATGCCATCATTCTTTATAGAAATTCAGTTAGGAAGGATTGGAATGAATTTGGAAGAAACTCAAACTAGATTTTTTGATAAAATAATCATATTGTATTGTTGTGAGAAGATTTTTTGAAATAAACAAAGCAAGGGCTGATCAAAATTTATTGATATCCTGAGTTCTATCACCCAACAAGTTATTGAAAAAACTATAAATATAATTGGAATTTCTTTCAATTAGATCAAATCAAAAAAAGAATAAATTTATCCTATTTACAATTCTGAAAGGAATGAAAGATACAAAAAAAGTAGATACATCAATCATTATTCAATATTTAACCCCTTTGGAACATTTTAAATCCAGAAAATCTTTCAGGCAATAATATCCTGGTTTTTCTTGGTTGTACTGGAAGCCTAAGCATTCACATGATTCATTTGAAAATAATTCCATAGAATGTGGTGTAAGTGCGTGTTTGAGAATATATAAAACTAATGCAAAAATTTAAGCTTGCCCTAGTCAACAATAAGAACAAGATTATTTGCCACTGTATTTGTTTCAACCAAAGGGGAAAATATGCCGCTCCATTTTATGATACCAACAGATGGCCACTATCGTTGCATAAAAGAGGTATGGTTAGAAGGTACATGGATCAGGTGATCTCAATACCTAATCAGACGGAATAATTTACAACATTCAATTATCACTTTTTTGCTTGATTCTGCCATAGTTTCCCTTATTCTAAGTGCTGTTTAAAGCAAGTATTGAAGCCTTTATAATTCAAAAAGAACCTGAAAATGGTAGAAGCAAGCCCTGTCCATCTCAGTTTGCTAATTCCTCTATTTATTACCAAGAATTGATGATCCTGTTTGCTTTTCCTTACTGGCATTATGCTTTTCAATAGTGCCCTTGAAATTGCAATGAACAACCCAATTTGTGCCTTCTCCCCCTTTAAAAGGCCCCTTTATTGAGTCTATACTTAAAACCGTTGTTTTTAAATGAAATTGTGTCTAATTTTGTTCATCTGCACTTTATTGCTAACCAAGTGTTTTTCTTTCTTTTAATTTTTTGCAACAAATTGTCCGCTTTTGCATTTGCACAGGCCACGTATTTTGTTGCTCCTAATAAGGAAAAAAGGTTTTGGCCTTGTTTGCCGTGTTGTGTCAACCTTTCTTTGCTCAGTCAAAAATCAATGGCTTTTATTACATAAGATACATGTTCATTCTTGACAATGGTGTATCATAGTAAGCGACTATGAGTGAAAAAGTTTTACGCAGCAGACACATTGTACTAACACTAAAAAGTGAGATCACCTTTTCAATGGACTCCTTGTATTCTTTTCACCTTGCACAGGTTGTGATCAAAACCATAATTTGTAGTCAAAACAATACTTAGCGCAATCATTTACTTTCCAACAATAAATAATCTTACACCAGCTTTAGCTTTGGGCTTAAGCCTCATTCCTGGGCCAACTGTAACAGTTGATCACCCACCTTTCTCAAACTCAGCATGCCCTCCATGCCGTATTGCCCAGTAGCAACTTCAACGTTGTTGTTAAACCCGTAATCCCAAGTTGTGATCATTCAATTGTATCACTATTCAATGGTTAACAATGCATTGTGCTTTCCTCATTTTCTGCACAAAAATCACTGTTTATCTGTCCAAACCTCAGCCGTTACCTTTCAAAGTAAGTTGTTTTGGTTTCTCACCTACAAAATTAATGTCTCTATTAACTCCGCTTTTTCAAGTTGTTACGGCGTGGTGCCTCCTGAAATGTGATTTGCTAACTATTGCCGTTTTTTATTTACCAATAAGCCTTACATTCACAAATAACAAAGCTTAGCCAAACTCCAAATTTTTTTTCTCATCATGAGCACTCTTACTCCGACTCTTTGCACTGGTCATAAGCACACCCCAAGCGGTGGACCACTTACAGCCTGTATCAGTTGCAGTCAAGATTGGATAAACAATTTACTATTTTAGCTCAAAATTCATCAATCATCAATCCTCAATCAACAATTCAAAAATTGTTTAGTTTTGTAAGGAACACATAGTAAGTCTCAAGGTCAGAAAAGTATTGCTTCTTGGTCTTTCTGTGCAAAGAAAATCTATAAATACTATTGGTTGATATTGGACATTGGTCAAAACATTCATTTTCAATCTAGCATGGGGTAAGTAGTACTTGCATTCCTTCAATACATTCTTGCGTAATAATGAAACTTTTTATTTTTATGATTGGTGTTTCTTTTCCTTAGTCCTTAGTTATAGCCACCATAGCTATAGGTATAGCCATAGAACTCGCTGCTGAATAAAAGGAATATATATTCAGCCATAATTTGATCCGTGCACCCATAATCACCACATTTCTATTCCTATGTTCCTATACAATAATGACATCAGTATGAACTGTCAGCCATCCTTTTCACATATCTGGGCATTTTGCCATTTTGGAAAAGGTGAAAATCACTCATTATACTCATAGTCTCATAAATCAATTCCATTCATAGGATACCTGATAAAGCTGACTGCCATAATGCTTATTTTTCTATATAGCTTGAGAGCATCATTTCAGCAGGTTCCAATTATGGATTTTTTCAATATGAGAGCGCTATACCTTATGTAAATTCCAATGATGGGAATGCTCAAGAAGTCATAATCAAAGAATCTTCATATTCTTCAGTTAATTAGGGCCTTTAACTGGGTCAATCATATATTTTGATGGGAAGGTTATTGGCTGTCAACAATACTGTCACCCAGAACTATTTTTTTAATTCTGATTCAATTTTATCAATTGGAACTGCTCCCAAAACACCAAGCACCCATGCCAATCTTACATCTTGCTTTGGTCTTGGTGTTTTCAAAAGCATCAAAGGGATTGATTGCAAAGCTAACAGCGGAAATCCTTACAAGGAGATTTCTGTATTACTCATCCATTCCGGCTGGGATATTAATGTAAATCCATGCTTCTTTCAAAAATGTATGGTAAAATGATTTATATTGTTTTATCCAATAGGCTAGAAGTGTAGTCAAGTTTGATGTCACTTACAAAGTTGCTGGTGTAAGACTCCAAAAAGTGATAGGCCGTGGCAGTTCTGTGGATGGGAAAGGTGCTGTTTAGGCTGCCCTCCTGAGTGTTACAAAAATATTTAGATGTAACCAAGATCAAGGTCCAGAACCTGGTAAATGAGGAATCAAGGAGTAGAGGATAAAGATGATAATAGTTTGGTAGAAATGGAACAGCACTATCTGAGACAAGATTATGCAGGGAAAAAAACTTGAACAAAAGAAGTTAAAGTCTGCTTAGAGTTCAAAGAACAAAAGCTGTTGTATGTAAACAACACCCACAAGCTAATAACTCTGGTTGTCAGCAGAAGATTGGGGATGATCAACTCAAACTCAAAAAACCTCCAGGTTCTCAATGAACCTGCCCAACTCTCTGCAATCAAGCCCTTGAAGGGTGCCAGATAACTGAGGGTGGCTGTACAAGACAAAGTACAATGTTTAAGAAGCTCTAAAGCAAACAGTAACTGATTTGAAGCAAGGATAACCTCAACACTTCTCAAGGGACTCAAGAGTAGGCTGGCAGAATGCAACTCCAAAGAAAATAAAGGGAGGTATAACACTCCAGGTCTTAAGCTTAATAAGACCTCTTCAATCAATTGTGATTGGCTCCGGAAAGATGATCAGGGATCAGGACCAGTATGGTCAGAGAAAGGGATCAAGGAGTGTTATAACACACTCAAAAATTCCAACAGAGATAATTTTCTTCAACCAGCAAGGCTATTGGTTGGTGATAAGGATCAGGCCACAGAGGGGCAACGACTAAGGGTAAAAAATGGATTGGGGGGCAATCAGAGATATACCCAGGATAAGGATCAGGATCTAATTTCACAATAAAAGGGGGGGACATAAGCACACACTCCCATGGATGATGAACAAAAAGCTGGGTAGATCCCCTCCTTTTATGGGCCATGGGTCCCTGTAAACTATTTACAAGAAATACTACAAATAGAGCAGATTTTTTTTTTTTTTTTTTGAGGATGAATGAAATAATAAAAGGAAATGAATGAGCGGGGATGAAAAGGAACACCAGCCCGTGCCAATGGTGGGAAGGCAGGTGAGGGTGAGGTGAAAGGCCGCGCAGACAGGCTGACGCCCCTTGGCAACCGCTGGCCCGCGGATGACCGCGTGATCAGAATCCTTGAGGGGCGCGGGACACATCACCAACCCACACAGGCGACAGAAGACTTGCGCAGGAAACCGGTGAGAAATGAACACACGGATCAGATTGGGGGTAGTGAGTAGATGGATTGGGTAGGAGAGATGAGATGGAGTAGTGAGGATGAAGGGTCAGGGATGCCAATCTGATGGTTGGATAATGGGATGATCTTGACAATCAATGATGTTTTGACTTGGACTGGTTTCAAACAAGGGTCAAATTTGAACCTGATGAGAGTAGAGAATCTCTCCTTGGCTTGACCATCAATCTTTGAGAAATTTGAGAAGCAGACTATCAAGCCAAACAGCCTACTAGATGCTTTCAAACCCTGAGACCAAATTGAGTGTGACATTGATTACAATGATTGACCTCACAATTGTCTTGCCACCTGAAAATTGTCTGTTTGTTTGATCTGATTTGAAAATGAGTAGGACTATAATGGTTGATGAGATTGGAGATGGCAAATTGGGTAGGGGTGATGGTTTTGGTCGTAGGATTCTTGAGGACTCCTAGGATGAAGGATGGAGACAAGCCCGGCGGTCTTTTGGCCGCGCGCTCGGCAAAAAAAAAAAAAGTTGTAAAGCTGAATAGCGGAGCAACAGGGATTTGAACACAAGAGCGGGGATAAAACCACCCACAGATCGTCCTTGCCAACTGAGAGAATGAGCAGTTGGGAAGCTGGGAACCAAATGGAACCCTATTCCAGATCAAAGATTTTTTTTTCAATAATGATGCCTATGAATGATGATAAGTAAAATTCATAAAAAAAATTAAAATCTCCGCACTGCCCAGGGTGTCCAGGATGGGGCACCACATCTATCCCCAACTTACAGACTGTACCTAGTCTGCACCCAAGTTTGATGCCATAAAAAGAGAAAGGAAAGAAAGATGATTGAAACTAAGGAATGGCCATTTTGATCTTGAGAGTTATTGAGAAAGAATATGTTGATCAATCCAAAGGAAAATCCTAGAAGTGGCTGAGATAAAATGAAGAAGGCGTCTTAGGTGCTCACATGCGTGGCATGAAGTAGAGTTTCACAACAAAACACAGCAGATGACCCTGATGGTGCACAATTGCAAGGACTTACTTTTGGTACAAGTTGCCTCCACTAGAATGTAATTTCTTGACCTGATCAGCAGAGAAACTTCTGGCCATCTGAGTATCATCCAGTTCCTCCAAAACATATGATCCACCTCTAACTTGACGGACCACTTGGTCAGGACCATTCCAGTGGTTAGAGAAAATCTTTCTCCACTGAGTTTCTAAAGATCAATTATAAGCCAATACCAGATCACCAGGGTTTAAAGTGTCCCTGATTTGATTTAAGTGTTTATCTTCCCAATACTGAACTGATTTTTCTCTTGATTCCATCATCTTCTGATAATCTTTGTTACGAATATATTCAATCCGCTCCAGTTGCTTTGATCTGGCAACTAATAGGTCAGTAGTTGAGGAAACTTGTTCCCAAGAGATGCCCAAGAGAGACTCCATTTCAAGATCAAGAGGAAGAACAGCCCTCTGACAAAAGATGATTTCATAAGGAGAGTAACCAGTGGTTTGCTTGGTGGAAATTTGATCAGAGAAGAGGACCAAGGGGAGAACCTTTGAAAATAGCTGCTTGGAGGATTTTTCAATTTGATATGTTTCTTTGTAGCCCCTCTGTTCAACGCCTTGCATTACATATTCAGGATCAACAACTTGTTTATTATTGTGACTTATCACAGGTGCAAGAACAATTCCAAAATGGGACCATTTGTTGAATGAAGCTACATGATTTATTTTGGATAAACTCACTGGACGCATTTGGCTATGGGCACCATTCCCAAAACTTTCTATATCAAGATATTCCAACTCATTTTTGGTGGGATCAACAAAAGGTTGGCAAGGTTGTCAAACATTGAACGAAGCTGTTGGTTGGATTTATTTTGCATCCCCGGTTGATGGAGAACAATATTTTCTTTGGTTACTGTTGTTGAATTTTTAAGGAGCAACATATTTTCAAAACTTGAGAACAATCCCCGGTGTTGAATATGGCAAATTCTGAGAAGCTTGAAGTTTAGCGGGCATCTTGATGTCAGACTTTCACCATGAAGATACTTTGTGTGAAGCCAAGATTTGGATGATTGGTCATTCCTTACGCGTCATGTTTTCTGTAATACTGGCATTGAGTCCCCCATCTTCTCCTCAGACTTTATACAATACTTTCTTAGACAATTCGTGGGACAATTGTTGCTATAAGATAGTTAAACTTTTTCCTAATTTCAATCCAACAGAACAAAACATCAAAAGTCTCTCCAGTTATTATCTACCACAAGAAATAAATTCAAATAACAAGACCCTTGAAGACATTGGATTAGTACCTATTTGACCTGATCTATGGGAATAGTTTTCCTCAAGTTCAATGAATGATAATAGTTTTTTCTTGCAACATTTGGAGCGTTTTTCTTTTTGGGAGCCTATGATGAATCATGACCAAGCAGTCATTGTGAATCACGTCCAAACGTCCCAGTCATCATCCAGCCAATTTTTGATTTTTATTTATGGGCCTGGTGGTACTGGCAAAACCTTTCTCTTTAAAGGAATTATTTCCTACCTTTGCAGTACAAGAAAGAAGACTGTAGTGGTTGCCTCCACTGGCATGGCCCCCCTACTACTAGACGGGGGTGAGACTGCTAATTTGGGCCTTGGTATCCCACTGGACATTGATGATTCTGCTAATGTTTTGTGGACCCGGTTTTCAAAGAAGGTTTGAATTCTCCTTAACATGGACGTCATTGTTTGGGATGAAATATCAGTCAAAAACCACTAATCTGTTGAATCTGTTGACCGTGGTCTTCAAAATTTGATTGATAACAACTTACCTTTTGGCGGTGTTAAAGTCTTTTGATTATTTCCAATGATTATTTCTAAGTCACAATTCATTGTCATCTGCGTTCTTTCTTTGTTTTTGTTTGTGTTGTAAATCCTGTTCCAGAATTTCTCCATCTCTTTTGTACTTATCCATAGACTCCATGAGTGCCTACTACTGGTTCATCAGATCATGCGCGTGACTTGCTGCAATATCACTAGAATTTCACAGATGGACTCAGCCAATGCCATCTCCTTGACTCTCAAGAAGATTTAATGAAGATTGAAGAACAACTCCCAACCATTTCATTCCAAGTCTCAGGATTGTCACCATCAATGTTGAAGATTTAACCTACACCCAATTCAATCTAAGTCCCAGCAGCAAATAGTGTGTACCAAAGTGTGAATCAACTCACCATCAGTGTTGACCTTAATTCCCTTCAAAACTAGCATCACGACTCAGGAAATCAAGAACAATTGGAAGGCTCAGATTGGTTTATTGGCGTATAGTGCACATAGTTCTACTTAGTCTATTTAGAGGTCATCATCAAGCCTGTAGAATTGTGTTTGCTTGTTTGTGGTTGACTCTTTCTTCTGAAGCCTTCTTAATTTCTTATTTTTATAAACTCTTGTGTTCAGACTCATTGACTCTGCGTTTTTCATTGAAATGATGGCTTGGTCCTGGTTTTCCTACTCTTCAATTTTTCTCACAGTCATCTTTTCTGGCGATTTGAGAAACACCCTCCCAATAGTTAAGGGGATGAAATATATGATCAATCTCAAGTCTGAATGAAGAGGTCTGTATTGTGGGATCAAGTTGTCAAGTTCTCTATATCTATAAACATGCAATTGGGATCCAATGATTTGGCAAATCCAGTGTTGCTAGAACAAAGTTGTTGGTTGTTGAATATTGGTGAAGGTGAATTGCAACATACCAATATTTCTCAGGTTGACCTTTTACATTGTCATGTTATTACCTCAGTTGATGAATAGGCCTTGTTAAGAGACTTGGATTCTAAAATTTATCAAAATCTTTTCCGAGTCATTCCCCCAATGAATCTTTTGGAAAAGCAAGAGTATTTTACCTCTCGGTATCTCCTTAATTCTCTAAATGTCAATGTCAAGGCAATCAACAAATATTTATTACAAATTTTTCCTGGAGATATTCATCAATCTCTCAGTCTTCATCACAATGCCAATCAAGGCCAAGAAACCTTACACAAGGAAGTTCTTAATTCTCTGTCTATCCCTAATTTCCCCAAGCACCTCATCAAATTGAAGATTGGATGCCCTATCATTATCCTTTGCAATTTGAACTTCAAAGCGGGTCTGTGTAATGGTACACGATTATTAATAGATGGCATTCAACCGTATGCCTTGAATTGTGTCATTTTGACCGGCTCAAAGACGGGAACTAAAGTTTTTATACCCAAAATTAGATTACTTTACGACGGCAAAGAGGGCATTCTTGCTCAATTTTATTGTTATCAATTTCCTATTGCTCTCGCTTTCTCAATGACAATCAACAAAGCCCAAGGACAATCTTTAGGATTGTTGGGGTTTTCTTACCGAAGTCAGTCTTTGCCCATGGCCAGTTGTATGTTGCCCTCTCACGTGTTACAAAATTTGGGAACTTAACAGTTGCACTGTTGACCCCACAAAGTACTCATTGCACACTAAATATAGTGAAAAAAGCCCTCTTGTCAGATTAATTTCTAATTCATTTCACTTATCCAATTTTTTCTTTGATTAATGATTCCATGATTCAAGATTTACATGATCGATCCATTTTATTTTTTTTCCGTTTCAAGGAAACGTCGGTATTTTCGTCATGTTTCCTCTGTTGTTGGCCAACAACAGAGAATAATATTTCTCCCCCTCGTTCACGCAGGGAGAAGGGGGGGGCGAGGAGTTTGGAAGAGGGGGAGGCCCAGGGCGGGCAATGACGCAGTAATGTGCGCCATTGCCCCATTTGACTTGGTCTTGGCCCTCGGTGCCAGGCATGATGGTAAAAGCCAAACAGGAAGGAAGGCTAGATTAAAACTGGGTTCGGTGAATGCAGTTGACAAACAAAGGGCCAAGTCAATGCTTGTGAGGAAGGAGTATAAAGCTCAGATAATATGCGCGCTCTACTTATACTCATCACATTGGATCTTGCCCGCAGCCTGTTGTACCCTTGGGCTCAGCATTGTCGGACTTGCTCTTGCTGGGATGTGTGAGGCGGACCGCGGGGGCGTGGATGATTGAACCACTTCCATTCCAGCTCGGCAGGCGTGCATCATCAACCTTTGCCTTCCATACCAAGTGTTGATGAGATGACGATCACAGAGTGCACAATGTCGCTGGGCGTAGAAAGTATGACAGCACGCCTGGGGCGGTGGGAATACCGCGCGTTGTGCCAAGTTGGGGAGGTTGGGGCGTAGTGACCGGTGGCCAGGTGCAGTCTTTGCTCAGCATCTAGTTTGCCCTTGTCACTCCAGGTCATAGACCGCGCACCATCAGCGTCCGGCGCACACCGCCGGGCGAGGGTGAACTGCTGAGCCGATGGGAGAGACGCTGCGGGCGAGGGCGAACGTTGTGAATATAAATAGAGCGCCCCTCCAGTGCCTGAGCTCTTCATACCATCGCTTCAAAACCACCGACTTGACTGATCCTTGGTTCCACAACTGCATCCACCGCCCTCGGTTTCTTTCTAGTCTTCTTTCCTCTTTGGTTTTCACCACAACTAGGGGATTGGCGGCTGCGCCGCCCCCGGTGCATGAACCAACAACGGAGGAAACATGACAAAATCCTTGAAGCGGACAAAAAATAAAATGGATCAATCATGTAAATCTTGAATAATGGATTCAGTAATGAAAGAAACAATTGGATAAGTGAAATGAATTAGAAATTAATCTGATAAGAGAGGTTTGTTCACTATATTTAGTGTGCAATGAGTACTTTCTGGGGTTAACAGTGCAACTGTTAAGTTCTCAAAATTTGTAACACGTGAGAGGGCAACATACAACTGGCCATGTGCAAAGACTGACTTTGGTAAGAAAACCCCAACAATTTCTAAAGATTGTCCTTGAGCTTTGTTAATTGTCATTGAGAAAGCGAGAGCAATAGGAAATTGATAACAAAAAAATTGAGCCAGAATGCCCTCCTTGCCGTCATAAAGTAGTCTAATTTTGGGTATAACAACTTTAGTTCCCGTCTTTGAGCCGGTCAAAATGACACAGTTCAGGGCATGCGGTTGAATGTCAGTTATTACCAATTGTGTACCGTTACACAGACCCGCCTTGACGTTCAAATTCCGGAGGAGAATGATAGGACATCCAATCTTTAATTTGATGAGGTGCTCAGGAAAATTCGGTATGGACAGGAAATTGAGAACTTCCTTGGGTAAGGTCTCTTTGCCTTGATTGGCGTTTTGATTAAGACTGAGAGATTGATGAATATCTCCAGGAAAAATTTGTAATAAAAATTTGTTGATTGCCTTGACATTAACATTTAGAGGAGTAAGAAGACACCGCAAACGAAAATACTCTTGCTTTTCCAAAAGAGTCATTGGAGGAATAATTTGTTGTAGATTGTGATAGATTTTAGAACCAAGATCTCTTAATAAAACCTGTTCATCAAGTGAGGTAATAACATGACAATGGAGCAAGTCAACCTGAGCGACGTGAGTGTGTTGCAGTTTGCCTTCACCAATGCTCAACAACCAACAATCTTGTGCTAGCAACGGTGGATCTGCTGAATCACCAGAACCCAATTGCATGTTGATAGATAAAGGGAACTTAACGACTTGAACCCACAAAGCGGACCTCTTCATACACACTTGAGATTGATCATACATGTTACCTCTCTTAACTATTGGGAGGGTCTGTCTGAAATTGCCAGCAAAGATAACTGAAAAACCTCCAAAAGGTAAGTTATTATCATTCAAATTTTGAAGGCCACGGTCAACGGATTCTACAGAATAACAATTTTGAACCGGCATTTCATCCCAAATGATTACTTCCATTCCAAGAAGAATTCAACCCTTCTTTGAAAATTGGGTCCGCAAGACATTATCAGAATCATAAATGTTGAGTGGGATACCTAGGACAGAATTAGCAGTCTCATCCCCGTCCAGTAATAGAGCTGCGACACCAGTAGAGGCAACGACAACAGTTTTCTTCCTTGTACTGCAAAGTTACGAGATGATTCCATTTAAGAGAAAAGTCTTGCCAGTACCACCAGGCCAATTGATAAAAATCAAGAATTGAGTAGATGATGACAAAGAAGTTTGGACATGATTCAGAATTACCACTTGATCATGATTCATCATAGGCTCCACAATAGAGAATTGCTCCGAATGTTGCAAGACAAGACTATTTTCATTTATTAAACCCAAAGAGATCTGCTCCCATAAATCGGGTCTGATAGGTGCTAATCCAACGTCTTCGAGTATCTTGTTATTTGAGTGTAATTCTTGTGACAAATAATAAATGGAGAGAATTTTAATGTTTTCTTCTGTTGGATTGACAGTAGGGAATAGATTGATTATCTTATAACAACAATCATCTGACAAATCATTCAAAAATGTATTGTATAGCGCTTGGGGGGAAGATGGAGGACTCAGCGCCAAAATGACAGCAAACATTACTCGTAAGGAATGAACGGTCATCCAAATCTTAGCTTCGCGCAAGGTGTCTTCAAAATGAATGTTGGACATTAAGAGACCCGCTGCACTCCAAGCTTCTCGGAATGTGCCATATTCAAAACCATGGATTGTTCTCAAATTTTGAAAAGAAGTTGCTCCGCGGACATGTAACAGTAGCAACCAAAGAAAATATTGCTCTCCATCAATGGGAGATGCAACGTAAATCCAACCCACAGCTTTGTTCAACATTCGACAGCCCCGCCAACCTTTTTTTTGATCCCACCAGAAATACGTAGGTATGTCTTGATAAAGTAAAGTTCGCGAATGGTCTCCATAACCAACAGCATCCAATGAGTTTAGTCAAAAGTAGTCCTGCAACTGTGTACAACAAACGGTTCCGTTTTGAACTTGTTCTTGCACCTGTGATAAGTCACGATAATACACAAGCTGTTGATCCGGGAGATGTAACTCAAGGCGTTGAACAGAGGGGCTAAGACCAGACATATCAAACTGGAAAAGCCTCCAAGCAGCTAATTGAAAAAAAATATTAGCATCCGGAAAAAAAAAGACAAAGAAAAGAAATACCTTTGCAAGACCCTATGTATCAACCATCAACATATGCTTTGATTTCATTGCCTTCACCCATCAAGAGAGATTGGTCTGAGCCTTTACAAATATATTTATAGAGATATTTCAATGCAGATATGCCAAATGGAATCTCAACATTGATATGGCATTCAAAGCGTAAAGACAAGTACTTATTATAAGGAACAACAGATCCGCATCAAGAGAGATTGGTCCGAGCCTTTACAAATATATTTATAGAGATATTTCAATGCAGATATGCCAAATGGAATCTCAACATTGATATGGCATTCAAAGCGTAAAGACAAGTACTTATTATAAGGAACAACAGATCTGTTAGTGAATTCTTTTGAAGCTTTCACCACTACTTGCCCATCATCTGGTTGTTGATAGGATGGGTAAACGTCTTCAACAAAAAAAGTTTCATTGCAATAAGGTTTGGGAAAGCCTAGTTTGCATTTGCCATCTTTCCAACATGGAAGCTGCGAGAAACATGGACCATGGATCATGCACAATTTGACTATTTGATACAATTGCGGCTCTAGGTCTTGATTTGGAATAGTTGCTGTAATCAGATTGTTGACAGATTTGATTTTACGTGGAATATCCCTCCAAGAAAGTGTAAACATCAAATGTGCATGAGGGAGCCCCCTCTTTTGAAATTCAATAGTGTAGACATAATAGTGTAGACATAGGAAACAACTTCTCCAAGACGTTTGTATTCAACCATGTCTTTGATCAATTGCTTGAGCTTGTGATGGAAAACACATGCAACTAAATCAGGTCAGTCAGTTGTTTTTTGGGATCCTTTCAATTCACGTAATATTTTGGGCCATCTGGCGTTTGCGGTCATGGTTATGAACAAAGAAGGTTTACCGTGAACCATCATTAGTGCCATAGCATCTTGGTAGAGTTGCAACATTGCTCGGGGACCACAGGAAAATGATGATGGCAACACAACTTTACGGCCAACAGCTTTGGATTCTTGATGCAGAAATTCGCAAATGCCAGCAAAAACTTTGGCTTGTAAGGATTTTTGATTACAACAAATTAAATCAAGGCAATCTCTTTTGACACATATATACATATCAACAATCACCTCCTGAAACAAGTTACATGCATTCAATATTGGTGAAAAGATGTCTTGCTGATCAAAATGGTAGTAACAATACCATTCCAAGCGTGAGACTCTTGTTCCTGGATCAACATTTGTTAAATTAATTTACTCAGATTAAAAAAAAAACTGACGTCTTCCATTAGATGCTTTGTAATTTTCAACCCAACCTTGTTCACCCCAAGGAAATATGATGGGATAGCGCAAAGGGAAATACACAGAGTGGGTATTGGTTATTTGTTTGAACCCGCCACCAACTTTATGCAAAACAATATTGCAAGGATTGATTTGACCATCGTGATTGTCAATGAGATACACAATTTCATGGCATTGTGGTTCATTATAAGTTTTGGGATTGCGGGTCCCAATTGGAACTGAATGCAAAACCATAGTGCAATTTCCAGTTTGATCAATGAGATCTTTTGCTTTCCGATAAGCCTGCGCATAAGGATTATGATTGTTCAAAAAGTTTTGAAGGAAAAAAATTGTGTTTGAATCTAACTCTTTGCAACAAGCATGGATTCGCCCTTGAACCTAAACTAAATCATTTGAACCCAGAAAAAAAATTTGAGAAAAATTAGGCTTGTGGCCAGGATTAGGCCATAGCAATCCAATGTGGTGCGTGACTGCTCCTGATACGCAAAATGTATGGATTCCCCTTGTACCTTGGACAGATCAATCTATTTTTGCACCTAACGATGTAAATGAAAGAGCATTGTTGTAATGGCGGATATTTTGTTGGAAATGTTTTGATTCTAAAGGAGATAGAATCTCAAATTATAAAGGATTTTGCTATCAATAGGAATTTCAAAGTGTAGAAAAATCTGATTAGAGACAGCAATTTCATTTTTTCATTGAAACGCACCAGGTGAAGTTCCTTCAAAAAGTTACCTGAACTCGACTGGGTACTGTCTCTGAATATTTGCGACTGGAGGACAAGCATAGCATTTCTGGCAACAAATAGTGTATAAGGCTTGTGCCTGTTCCAAATTATCAACACTACATTCTTGAAGCCAATGAAAAGCTTGACAAGATATACACTTATCATTGCATAAACCCAACAAATGAGGGAAGTTATCAGGGTATTTGGCAAGGAGAGCAATGTCGTTGTTATTGGTTGGCACACAGACGGCTAGTGAAGGTTGCGTTATAAATATTGAAATGGAATAGCGTTAGAGTATTTCTGGACTTGCACAAACCACAGAATGGATTGATATAAATAGTCTAGGTTTCAATGGTATGGTGATGCCTGTTAAATCACAGGAATCATCTAATAAACATTAAAATTAAAATGTTTTGTAGGTTCCCATAACAGTGCATGATTATGGTTGTCTCATGCGCTTCCCAGAATCACCCAGAATGTCCTTAGGAGTTTGTTTTTCAGGAAATGTATTCTCAAAAAATTTGCCTTCCTCAATTGCATGCCTGGGAACGTCTGGATTGCTGTCGTGATTGTGTATTTTCATTGACACATCTTTGCTATGTCCTTGCAAAGAGCTGATCGCACGCTTTGGGGACCCAACATGACTTGGTGTCAAAGGCAAGTTTGCAACCCTTGTAGATTGCGGAGTTCCTCGCGGTTGTTGTGCCTGAAGAACCACTCTAGGATAATTTAGGATTAGTCACACCTCTTTGTGGATTATGAATGATAGAGTTTCTTACCTCTTGCGGCCAGACCCTTTGGTTCTGATTGAATTTCTCAATCCAGGGGTCTTTGGTAGGGAACCGGAGGTGACACTAACGGAATGCACCTGCAGCAAATGACATGAGCAAATTTAATTATCAGGAAGACAAATTGTGCCTTACATTGACAATCCAAATGAAGTCATCCAGATTGAAACTTCCAATTACTCCAGATAACAGCATTTCTTGCCCAACTTGAAAAAGCAATAGAGTCTTGGCAAGGTGTCTCCTGCCAGCAACCTTGTAAGTAACATCAAACTTGACTATATTTCTTGCCTGAAAATTAAAACATGGTGAGCGATTGCCATTAATAACTTATGGGAAAATGACGGATTTACATTACTGTCCCAGTCAGAATGCACAAGAACTTCAGACAGCTCCTTGTAAGGATTACCGCTGTTAGTTCCACAATCAGTCTCTTTGACGCTTTTGACCACACCAAGACCGTAAAAAGACGCAAGATTAGCATGAGTCCTTGGTGTTTCAGGGGTAGTTCCAATTGATAAAATTGAATCGGAGTTAAAGTAGTAATTTTTGATGTCACGTCGTGATCACTTCCTTAGTTGGCTCAAACCAGGCAATTGAATTACTTGAAATAGATAGGAAAAGAGATGGGAACAGTAAGTAGATTGAGTGGGGATGACAGCAATAGAAACAAGGAACAATGAATACCTTGAAATAGATCAACACAGGCTCAGTCCTACAATATTGGTCTGAAGCAGTATATGAGGAATGATAAAGGAAACAAGCCTGGGTTTATCGGTTGGTGTGAGTTGAGATTGAATAAGAGAACAGTAACTGAGTGAGGATCTTGATAGAGATGGATAGCAAAGAAATGATGAGGGAAGAGTCCCAATTTACCTTCACTTGATCCTAATGGAACCCTCCTCCTGAGTCAGCTTTGTGTAGAACGTTTGGTTGTCATGTTGATCACAAGTTGAGTCGGTGAGTAACGGCGTGGTCGGGGTTGTCAAGTGGAAGTTGATGAGGGAAAGGCGGTAAGGAAGAACTTTCTCCAAAGGTTGAGGTTGAGTCTGAGATTTGGTTTGAGGCCGCGGCCGCGGGTTGAGGGCGCGGTCGCGCGCGGCGGGCAGTGGGACGGTGCAATCCTGCATAGCGTGAATCACACCACCTGACACTCCTCCTTGATTCATGCAGTAGCAATGTGGAAAAGAGCCAGAGCTGCCCGATGCTTGACAGTGCCTAGTGGTTTGGTAAGCACGTCCGCCAACATCTCGGCGGAGGGAACCTGTTCCACGGATAGCAGGTTTTTTTCTACCAGATTGCGGATGTACTGATATCTGACTTTGATGTGCTTTGAATTTGGATTCAGTTGGGCCTCTTTGCTGATCATGACCGCGCTTGCGTTGTCGTTTTGGAGGATGACGTTGAGAGGGGGCTTCTTACTGAGGATTTTCAGGTTTTGGAGCAGGATGGAGAGCCAGCGCAGTTGCTTGGCGCATTTGTTTGCGGAGATAAACTCTGCCTCATAGGTGGATTGTGCCACAACGGACTGCTTTTTGGCAACCCATGAGATTGGGTTGTTGAAAAGGGTGATTACATACCGGGAAGTGGATTTCTTGGACAGCAGTGATCCTGCATAGTCCGCGTCCGCCCAGCCGCATAGATTGGAAGAGTCTGCAGTGCAGCATGAGTACACGACTCCCATGTTCCTGGTGCCATTGAGGTAGCGAAAGAGATGCTTGATAGCCGACCAGTGGGAGCCAGTAGGTTTTGATGAGAACTGGGACAGAAGGTTGGTGGTGAATGCAATTTTGGGCCGCGTGTGGATAGCTAGGTGAAGAAGCATCCCAATAGCCTTCTGATATGTACGACGATCCACCGGTTCCGCGTCTTGTGCCACCAACTTTTGCAGATCCATTTGAGCCGGGGTCTTTACGGGATGACTGTTCTCCATTTGAAATTTGGTGAGGGCCTTCTTGCAGAAGTCGGCCTGATGGAGGAAGATGGACCCATCCGGCCGCCATTCAAGACTGTATCCAAGGTGTTGGCTTGGTTTTTCCTTGATTCTTAGTTCATAGTGTTTGCCGAGTTGATGAAGAAACTGAAGAATGACGTTACGATTGGGTCCAACAATCAACCCGTCATCAACATGTATGTGCAGCTTCATGGCTAGGTCGAAGCTGACAAATAGTGATTCATCACCCACCAATGGTGTTAACCCGCACTTTGCAAGCGTTTCAACCGGGTGAGCTTTCCATTTTCTGGGGGCTTTCTTGGTTCTGTATAGGGACTTGTTTAACAACCAGAAGTGATCTTCCTTACCTGGTTCCTTGAATCCACTGACTTGGGACATGTAGACCGGGGCGTCAATTAAACCATTTAAGAAGGCTGTGGCCACGTTGAATTGGAAGAAATGTAATTTCTTTTGCACGGCCAGGGACAGGAGTACTTTGAGGGATTTGTTGCGGGCCACTGAGGCATAAGTCTTGAAGTAGTGAATACCCTTATCCTGGTGATTGCCAAAGCACACCCAGCGCGCCTTGCGGCGTGCAACTTCCCCAAACTCATTCAGCTTGTTCAACAACCGCCACATACCGCCGATTATCTTTGCTCCCGGGGGAGGTTTGACCAGGGTACCCGTGTTTTTGAAGATTAGCTGGCCGTTTTCCTCTTTCATTGCATCAAGGTACTTTTTGGCGTAGGGTGAATTCAGGGCGTCTTTCACAGAGATTACCTTGGTTAGGTTTGCTTCTTCAACAGGGCCGCGGCAACTACGCGAGCCTTCCAGTATGTTGGATGGGTCGATGGTGGAAGTGACATCCTTTGGGGCTTTCTTGTAGTACGGCACAAAAGCTTAGTGTTTGGGTGTGGCTGCAATTGTGGTTGGGTCTTGAGGTTGAGGACCATCCGCTCGTGGGGTGCTGTCATGATCACTTGCTGCAGTAGATTGTTGCAGTACCAAACTAACTGGCAAGGGTGGTTGTGACATGTCCCCGGTTGTGCCTGGGTTTACCTTGATGGTAGGTTTTGGGGGGCTTACGGTGATTGATATCATTGTTTGATGGGGGGATTTCAGGGGCTTGGCCCGAGGTAGCAATGAATGATGTTTCTTGACCGCGGAAGGTTGACGGTAGGGAAATTTTACCAGGGAAGGGGAGAAGTCCCAACTGAAAATTATTCGCAAACTGGAGGGTTCGAGGAATAGTGATGCATCGGAGAAAGGTTCAAAACCTAAGTACAGGAGAGGTTTTGAGGGGGGTCCAATCTTGGCTTGATTGGGCCAGGTTACAAAAACCTTGAGGCCAAAGGGGAGAAGCTTGGTCAGATCCCGCCGAGGTTCAATAGATATGTTGGCCTTCGCCAGGGTGTCCATGGGAGATGACCACACAAGAATTTTTGTGGGCAGTATGTTTATGAGGTGTGAGGCGTATCTTGCCGCTTTGTCCCAAAGGTTCACGGGAACTGACGAGTGATCTAGTATGCATCTCACTTTCGTGAGTAGCGTGGAGTTGAATCATTCCGCGATTCCTTTGGTTTGAGGGCTATCAGCTGGTCCTTGTTTGGTGGTTATACCCAGATCTGCAATGGTGGTCAGGAAAGAATTAGAGCTGAATTCTCCTCCTCGGTCTGAGTGGAGATATGCTGGTAATTTACCCGTTTTGTTCTGTATTTCCCGGATGAAGGAGAGCAATTTCGCTTCGGAGTGAGATTTTTTCTTGAGGGTGTATATACGATTGAAACGAGAGTAGTCATCAATAATCACAAGGATATATTGATAACCACTACGGCACAATGGGGTGATTTGTAGTACGTCGAAATAAAGTTTTTTGAAAACGCGAGTGGCGGAAGGAATGGGGTTGAGATGTGGCATGCGTTTGAGCTTGCATTGTCAACAGACTTCGCACACGGACGCCGGGTTTGTAGTGGTCGGTTCAGGAAGGTTGTATAGTTGTAGGAACTTCTTCAAGTAGATATTGGATGGATGTCCCGGGGTTACGTGCCAATTGGTGTGTTCAGTTAAATGGAAAGCCAATACTTGGGCGAGATCTGATGCGTAGAGGTTACGGTTCTGAGGGAATCAAGCCACAATCTTTTCTCCTTGTTTTACCACCAGCATACGGTGATGCTGGGATATAAGCAAGACGTGATCTTCAAGTTGAGAGACTGACAGTAGGTTTTGAGGCCCTTTCAGGGCGTAGTATACTGGATGTATCCAGGTGCCACGAACTCCGAGTCTGCCGGAGTGAGTGACAGGGATGGACCCACCGTAGGTTATCATCTCCTTGTGGATTGGTTCTGGGGAAATTAGCAGGGATAGGTTGCCTACAATATATTTAGTCGCGCCGGAGTCTAGGATGAACATTGAATTGGGATTGGTTGAAGGAACCAGATAGACTTCTTTGGTGAGACAGAATCCATAGTCGTCCAGGTTGTTCAATACCTCCACGCACCCGATCTCCTCCTGCAATTTGTTGTTGTTTTTGGAAGACTTGTCGGAGAGAAGATGCGCCTTGGGATTACCCTTGACTTGCTTAAGATGCTTGGCAACCAGTCTGGCAATCTTGTTGTCTAAAGATTCATTTTGGGTGTGGTTTCTCGTGGGAATAGCACTCCTAGGTTGATTAGAAGACAAAGGCGGGTGGTTGACAAACTTTCTAGGCCCGGAGTTACTTTTGTTATGTGGGTTGGTGCGGCTTGGGCCTTTGATTGCCAGGTTCATCTCTTCCTTGGTCTCCAAGTTCTCTCTGCAGTTGTGTTTGAGTATAAGACGGTCCCTTACGGTTTCCTAAGTGAAAGGGTTAACATTGAACATGTTCTGTACCAGCGGAGTTAAGTTTTTGTCGTAGTTGAGCGTAATCAATAGTGGGCATGCTGCCAATCTGGTAGATATTGATGCAAATTCCGGAATGTTGGTGAGGGATGACTTCAGTGAGGTTTAAAGAGAGGAGAACCTGTTGAAGTGATCCTGTAGGGACGTTCCAGGCGTGTATTCCATCCTTGTTAGACGTTGTAGCTTTGTCACTATTGTTAGGATGGATGCGTCCCTGCAGGAGTTGCACAAAGCAGTGTAAGCATCAAGGAAGCTTCCTTTGTTTGCTTTGATATTGTAATGGAGATCCCTCGAAGTGGTTGCGAACAATTGGTTGAGGGCCCAAGCGTTTCTGCATCTGAACATGGGGGTGCCGCGGTTTGTCTTGGTCCATTCCTTGTCCAACAGGTCCGCGTACCCCTTGCTGGTTAGAATGTTGGCGAACCTCATTTTCCACTGTTTCCAGTTCTTTCCCGTCAACTTGACAACTTTGACGCGATGGTTGGTCCCCGAGCTTGAGTCCAACAAGTTGTCCTTGGGTATTACTATTGCCGTCCCGTGATCGTTTCTCATTCTAACTTGATTTAGATTGCCTGTTGCTGAGGAAGTTTCTCTTGCTACCATGTGATGTCACGTTGTGATCACTTCCTTAGTTGGCTCAAACCAGGCAATTGAATTACTTGAAATAGATAGGAACAGGAATGGGAACAGTAAGTTGATTGAGTGGGGATGACAGCGATAGAAACAAGGAACAATGAATACCTTGAAATAGATCAACACAGGCTCAGTCCTACAATATTGGTCTGACGCAGTATATGAGGAATGATAAAGGAAACAAGCCTGTGTTTATTGGTCGGTGTGAGTTGAGATTGAATAAGAGAACAGTAACTGAGTGAGGATCTTGATAGAGATGGATAGCAAAGAAATAATAAGGGAAGAGTCCCAATTTACCTTCACTTGATCCTAATGGCACCCTCCTCCTGAGTCAGCTTTGCGTAGAACGTTTGGTTGTTGTGTTTATCACAAGTTGAATTGGTGAGTAACGGCGTGGTTGGGGTTGTTGAGTGGAAGTTGATGAGGGAAAGGCGGTAAGGAAGAACGTTCTCCAACGGTTGAGGTTGAGTCTGAGATTTGGTTTGAGGTCGTGGCCGCGGGTTGAGGGCGCAGTCCCGCACGGCGGGCAGTGGGATGGTGCAATCCTGCGTAGCGTGAATCACACCACCTCACATAATTTTGTGTGAAAGTATAATTGACAGCTAATAACCTGCCCATCAGAATATAAGATTGACCTGGTGAAAGGCCCTGATTAACCAAAGCATAGGAAGATTCTTTGATTACAACTCCTTGAGCAGTGCCATCATCAGTGTTAATGTAAGGGATGGCTCTCTCGTATTGGAACATTCTGTAATTTGAGCCCACGGAAATTATACTTTCAAGCTATGGAAAATCATTGGATAAGTTTGATCAGCTTAGTCATGTGTCCTGTGAAAGGAATCAATCTACGACACAGAAATTAAATCAACAGTAGTGTTGAGTATTCTCTCCAATAAAACTACGGAAACTATTTTTGGAAACATACAGACCCCTTTTCTATTTCTACTCCTTTGGTCACATTAATACAACAAAAACCATTCCCCGTTCCAACCCTCTTTTCTACTTCTATTCCTTTGGTCATACTAATACATCTTCTACCGTTTTCTTTATTCTATACCTTCTTATCCTCTACTCTCCCTACATGAATTGTTCCTCCTACAGCTTCCCTCTTTTTTATCATTCTCTTCCTTCTTCCTACCTACCTCACTATATAAGGCCGTTGTACCTACCTTAATATGTCTTTCCTTTCCTCATTGGCTCAATCTTGTTCATATATTGAAATACAATAATATTAACATCTATCATAAATCCTGAGTTTGGGAAATTTTGAGCCAATCTCCAAATAAGAGGAGAACACCTCCAAATAACCAAAGGACCCCGATTAACCCAATTACCTTAGAAATCCCATTATCAAGCTATTAAAAGAAACCCTCTACCCTAAAAAGGAAAGATACCTTGATACAAGCAAGATAGGATTGTATTCCTCAAAAGAAAATTTGTATCCCATAATCTACTACTTGTCATCAGAATGACCACAGACCCCTCAGGCACCCCAGGCATGAACCTAGATACCAACCTATTAACTCAAGAGTTCCAAGCCACAGGCTTGGACAAGCCTGCCTCTCCTGGAATATCCCTTTTGTACAAGTCATTCAAATCCCAACAGGAAATCCTCAAGGCAGTCAACCAAAATCTAGCAGCCGTAACCGCCACTCTTTGCGCCGTAAAAGAAGAACACTCCCACAATAAGCGCCTTATCCAGCAACAGCAATCTTTAATCACCCAACAACTCGAGATCATCAACTCCCAGCACTGAGCAACCCTAAAGACAGACAACCCCAAACAAAAAGTCAGCAAACCAGCCCTCACTCATATCCGTTTCTTGGGGAAAACGGAAGATTTGGCCTACTTCCTGGATGCCATTTGCGACTTTATCCAAAAGCACAATCACACCTTTGCCAACAATTCCCAATGGATAAACTTCATTTCTTTACATTTCAAAGACTGTATTAAACCTTCCCCTGCTGACACGTGGTTCTCTGGTCTCCTCCGCCAGAATGCGGTGGGAAACCGCAGGGAACCAACGGACTGGAATCTTAAGGGCCTCCCCTATCTTCTTCCCAAACTTTGCACTCTCAATCATTTTTGTAAAGATTTGTTCTCCACCTTTGGCAACAGGCAAGCAAAGGAACGCCTAGAAAAAGAATTCAACACCTGCAAACAGGGCTCCCAATCCATCTCGGACTTCAACTCTACCTTCTTGGCCTTGGCATCAGTGGTTGACATTTCCAAGACTACTATTATTAAAAAATGTGTTTCAGCTTTAAATACTGACCTTGCAGCCATTGCCATCCTCCTTCCCGGATGGGATTTAGCTACTGTTCTGCAAGAGAAAATGGAACTCACCATTCTAGCAGCAAACAAGATAGAACAGCTTAATCAACTCCAGGGAAAACCCACTCCCTACTTGATGAAAACTCCTTCTCTCCCCCCAGTCAAACCCCCTTCAGACGCTATGGATCTGGATGTAGTCCATTCCCAATTGCAACACCCCCCTTCTACCTTCCCCCACACCCACTCCTCTCTGGCCCCTTGGAAGAACAATAAACCCTCTCAACCCTCTCCCTTAGCCGGCTTTAGACAAGAATGTCGTCGCCAAGGCCTCTGCTACAACTGTTTGAAATCTTTAGATGATAACCACTTGACTCCGGACGGGTTTTGCTGCACGAATAACCGTCTCTCCCTCAATTACACGCTGAACTGGTTTAGACGACAAACCTCCTCTCATAGCCCTCCAGCCACAAAAGGACAACACACAGTCCACTCAGTCTCAGTCTCCTCTCCCGCGGACCCCTCTCCTCCCCCCATCAACAAAGCCCCCTCCTCTCCCCAACTCCCAACCCCTGAGTTTCCCACCAGTCTTTCCTCCATATCCTCCTCCCTCTCCTCCTCCACCCCTCGTTTTGTCTTTGACATGGAAATTTGGCACAAGGACCGTCTTTTTCAGGGGACTGTTCTCCTAGACACAGGAGCCACCGAAAATTTTGTGAATCAGAAGGTTGTGGATTCCCTCCTTCTGACATGTGATTCTTCTGCAAAACCAGTTGTTTGATCAGGATTCAATGGCTGCTCCTCCACAATCAATAAAACCTGGGAAGGCCGAGTCCAAATATCCAACAAGGATTGCTCCTTTACCTTTCTGGACAGATTCTTTTTCACACAGCTTAAAACTTACAATATGATCTTAGGAACGCTTTGGATGTCTGCTCATGGAGCCACCATCACCTTTGACACCAACGGCCCAATTATCCTTCAGCTTGGCTTGGATGATTTCCTGCCCAGTAAGCCGAGTCACAGCTCCTCCTGTTCCTCCATTGATTCTCCTCTCCCTTTTCCAGTTTCTGAGTTCCTGAACATCTTTAAACCACAGCCTTCCAACTGTTTACCCACTCATTGTGATTTGGACCTAGCTATCAATTTGAAGAACAGGAGCACCCCCCTTTGGGAAAATATATACCCTTTCCCCATCCAAAACAGAGGAGCTTAAAAATTACATTAACAATCTCCTACTAAAAGGCTTTATTTGCCCATCTTCCTCCCCAGCTGGGGCTCCTATATTTTTTGTGAAACAACCTGGGAAAAAGAACAGGCCTTGTGTCAATTACCTTGGTCTAAATAGGATCACCATCCAAGATTCCTACCCCCTTCCCCTCATCACTAGCCTTCTCAGTAAATTGCATGGTTGTACTTTCTTTTCTAAAATCAATCTAAAATCTGCCTTTAACTTGCTACATATCAAAGAAGGGTACAAATGGAAAACTGCCTTTAGAACAGAGATGGGCCTTTATGAGTATCTAGTTATGCCTTTTGGCCTGGCTAACGCCCCCGCAGCCTTTCAGCGCTTTATCAAGTGGGTATTACGAGAGGTAATAGATATTTTTTGCTTTGTCTATATTGACGATATCCTTTTCTTCTCCCAAAATAGGAAGGATCATGAGGATCATCTTCTACAAGTTCTTTCTAAACTCAGTAATCACAACCTATATGCTTCCCCAGAAAAGTGTGTTTTATTTGCCAATTCTGTAAAGTTCCTTGGCTTCATCATAGATAAGGAGGGAATCCGTATGGATCCATCCAAGACCAATGTCATCACTCGGTGGAAGCTTCCCTCTAATATTACCCAAATCCAACGGTTCTTAGGATTTTCTAATTTTTATCAAAAGTTCATTTACAAGTTCTCCACTTAAGCTCACCCCCTCAATCAGGTAACAAAAAAAGGAACGGATGTACCAAGATCCCTTTCCTCCCCTATCATTCAAGACTCCTTTGACAAACTAAAGAACGCTTTCCAGACTAATGTTCTTCTTCATCACTTTGATTTTAATAAGGATAGGATTCTCTTTACTGAAGCCTCCCAGACAGCCATTTTGGTTATTCTGTGCCAACCTGACAACCTGGGTCAAATCAGGCCTGTTTCATTTTACTCCAGGACCCTAACCAAATCGGAAAAACGCTGGAAAGTCTACAACATCAAACTTGGAGCTATCATTGCTTCCTTCTCTGAATGGCAGCCGTGGCTAATCAACACCCCAAATCCAGTTCTTGTCTTCTCCAATCATCAAAACCTTAAGTACTTCATGGGCTCCTCTGCCCTCACCCCCCGGCAAGCGCGCTGGGCTACCTTTATTTCTAACTTCAATTTTTCTATCCACTATGTCAAAGGCTCTTCTAACCCTGCTGACCCACTAAGCCAACCAGTAATCTATGATTCAATTGACCCCTCTTCCATGATCCAATTACCCCAATTACAATCTAACAAGTACCAAGATCACTCATCAGAACTTGAAATCTAATGAGATCTAATTGAATTTCAACAGAACTAAAAACCAGCTGAGGCTGAAAGAGTAGAAAAGAAAAATATCAGAACAAGAAATCAAAGAAGAGATAAAGAAACAGGAAGAGAAAAGACGTTGAGCCCTACAGCTTAGATCAATAATGATAGTCAGATGAGACAACTTTAGTTTAGGAGAGATGAGAGAGTTAAGGACAAAGAGATAATCTGAGGAGACAGGAAGAATGGGGTTTGAATATAGGCAGATTTTGGCTAGTCAAAGCAGAGAGTCAGATTGGATGCATTTTTTGTTGAAGAGCAATATCTATCTTACCAGTCAGAGATATTTATGAGATTGGGTTGAGTATATATTTGTAGGTTTGGTGACGTATGTTGAGGTTAGAAGGGATTGGAGAAAATGGAGAAATAAAGAAATTAGAATAATAAACAAGAAGAAAAGAAAGGAGAAATAGAGAGACGATTGATAGTCAAGAAGAGATTGAGAGATCCAATTGAGATAATAAATAGAGAGATCCAATCAAGATGATGAATAGAGATGATGAAATTGATGAGTTGTTGGGGTCCCCTGTCATAGACTCAATGAGTATGAGTACCCGCGCGCAGAAGCGCAGGAGGAGAAATGGACATGCGCATGGACGCGCAGTGGAACAGAAGGGCACATTGAAGCGCAGTAAGAGAGGAGGGAAGCTGGAATACTCAACACCCCTTGTGACTGGTAAGAGGAGATTTGAGTGAATTAGCAGGTGAAAGAGGTTTGTTGGAGTAGTTGAAGGGCCCCAACGGACGTTGTGGTGCCCCATCCTGGATACCCTGGCCGCCTTAAGACCTCAATCCATAAACTGTTGCGCAAACGTACCGTCCGGCTGAACAACTTATCCTCAGGCTCATCCAAACTGTCCTTTACCCGCGCGCGCGCGCCGCGCCGCGCGCGCTGCGCTTCCATTATCCGCGTTGCGCGCCGCGCCGTGCTCCTTTCATCCGCGCGCGTCGCGCGTCCTTTATCCATGTTGCTTGTCATCTCCTCTGTTGTCATAGCACGTCCTCATCTTTGTTGTTGCGTGTCTTCATCTTTGTCGTCGCGCGTCCCAATCACCTCATTGCTACCGTTGCACGGCGCTCATGCATGATTTACTGAATCCATCCTGACCGCACCCCCAAGCATTTTGCAAATCCTTGGATCCGTCAAACCTCCCATCACACTTGATCTATCAGTCGTGGATCTCAAGGCCGTCAGGATTTACTCAACTTTCTCAAACAAATCTCCTATCCGCCCATCTGCGCTCTCATGGACTTCATCCGTCACCTTTCCTGGGACTCTCCCACCCGCTTCCGCCTTTGGAAAAGGGGTGGGTGACTCTGGCATTGTTATGCGCGCCCATCCACAGACGGACGCGAGTGACCACATGGTTGCCTTCCCTTTTCGGCTCTATTTTTAGAATCCGTTGTATATAGTCTAACAGGGCCTCCTGCCCATATAAGGAGGGGCTCTCCCCTGCCTTTTTGATAATCATTGGAAATCACCAGGGAACATGAAACCATCGGAGCATGGAATGATCCAGCATGAAATCAGCACACCTTTGATCCTTGAGCCTCCATACTCAACCCTTGATCCCTGATCCTTATCACCAACCAATAGCCTTTCTGGTTGAAGAAAAATTCTGTCTGTTGGAATTTTTGAGTGTGTCATACCACTCCTTGATCCCTTTCTCTGACCATACTGGTCCTGATCCCTGATCACCTTTCTGGAGCCAATCACGATTGATTGAAGAGGTCTTATTAAGCTTAAGACCTGGAGTGTTATACCTCCCCTTAGCTTCTTTGGAGTTGCATTCTGGCAGCCTACTCTTGAGTCCCTCAAGAAGTGTTGAGGTTATCCTTGCTTCAAATCAGTTACTTTTTGCTTTAGAGCTTCTTAAACATTGTGCTTTGTCCTGTACAGCCACCCACAGTTATCTGGTACCCTTCAAGCGCTTGATTGCAGAGAGTTGGGCAGGTTCATTGAGAACCTGGAGGTTTCTTGGGTTTGAGTTGATCATCCCCAATCTTCTGCTGACAACCAGAGTTATTAGCGTGTGGGTGTCGTTTACATACAACAGATTTTGTTCTTTGAACTCTAAGGGGACTTTAACTTCTTTTTTTCAAGTTTTTCCCTGCATAATCTTGTCTCAGATAGTGCTGTTCCATTGCTACCAAACTATTATCATCCTTATCCTCTACTCCTTGATTCCTCATTTACCAGGTTCTGGACCTTGATCTTGGTTACATTTATATATTTTTGTAACACTCAGGAGGGCAGCCTAAACAGCACCTTTCCCCTCTGCAGAACTGCTACGGCCTAGCACCGTTTGAAGTCTTACATTTGGTCCCCCGGGCTGGGATTGAACCAGCAACCTTGGGATTCACAGTCCCAACTTGAAGAATCAATTCCAAAATCCGATCTGATTTTTTTTCTTTCTTTTCTTTTCTTTTCTTTTTCTTTTTGTTCTTTTTTTTAGATCTGATACGTGGAGGCAGCTTGGTCCAGAAGTAAGTCCTCCCAATTGTGCACCGCCTGGGCAAGATCCTTGTTGTTTTGTGAAACTCTACTCTTGCCACACTTGTGAGCCACCTTGGAACTCTGCTTGTTTGGATCTCTTAAGAACCCTTCAACATGGAATCTGCTGGATCCTCTTTATCTGTTTGGGCCAAGATGGTCAAAATCAAACCTCAGAACAAAAATTTAGGCTTTAACGGGACCAATGTTCAACAATTCGTGGACTCCTATGAGATGGCTGCGGAAGTGGATGGTGCCAGTGAATATGATATGGCTTATCAGTTAAGGTTTTTTATCTCTTCTGACAAAGTTATGGAGGTTATCAAATTGTTTAAGGGATTTGAAACTCACAACTGGCGGCTCCTGAAGGAGGCTATGTTAGCCTATTGGGGAAAAATAGATGTAGCCAGATTTACTTTGCAAGACTTGGATGCCCTGGTATCTCAATGGATCTCCAATGGTGGTATCTCCTCAGCCTCTGACTATCAGACTTTCAGAAAATCTTGGGACCCTATCCAGTCCTATCTTATCCGGAACAATCACATTGATACGTTGGACAAAATTTGAGTGCGATTTTTTCAGTCTTTCTCTCCAGAAGTGCAGGAAAGAATTAAGTATGAATTGGTGAAATCTGGATCCATGATCACAACAAGAGACAATCGATTCAAGCTCCCTGCTTTCATGGTTCTTAGGAATACTGTGGATAAAGTGATGAAAGGTCAAACAGCTCTCACCTTTGAAAAACCTAAAATCACTGAACCAGTCCTTGCCCCCTCTTTTCAAGCATCTAACAAAATCATGAATAAGATGGAAGCCAATTGCAGACCTAAACCCAATCCTCAGACTCACCGGGAGACACCTACTATAGATGAGATCACTAAATTACTTCAGGCATTTGAGAATAAAATAGATCAGAAAATATCCTCTTTAGCCACTCCTAAACCTGCTAATTCTGTTCCCAAGTCTACTATAGTCTGTTATTACTGCCATAGGGAAGGCCATGGTACCGGTAGATGTCCTGAACTCCAGAAGGACAAGGAGGAGAAGTTAGTAGAGCAGAAGGGAAATAATTTTTTCCTTCCTAATGGTGCTTTGATCCCTTTTGATTTGTCTTGACTGATCTGTCATGTGGTGGCCTCATACCAACCACCAACCCCTAAGAAGGCATCCTTGGTCTCTGTGGATTTTTGATCATCATGTGGAACTCTGCAACCTTGGTATCCTCCAGCTATCACTTCTTCCAGCTTCCCTGGCACCTATCAATCCGATCCAGCTAGGAAACGCCATGAGGAACCAAAACCTCATAAGTCTCCTCCTGTTCCATCCTCCATTCTGCAAAAACCCGTTAAACGCCAATCTTCAACTGAGCCTCCTTCCTCTGATGTGGAAGGCATGGAAGTAGAAAGGGAACCCCTTATGGAAAGGTTCCAGGACAACACTGATCCTCCCCCTCTTCAACCTGCCCAACTCTCAAATCCTCTTCCATCACCTATTACACCTGATCTTCCTCCCTCCACCCAGCCCAAAGTTTGATTTGAGAGGGGCATCTCCAAGGACTACCCTAATGCTGTGGAACAAGTATTAAAGAAAATTTCTGATCTTAAAATCCCCAATCTATCTGTGGCTGAACTCCTGTCAATCTCTCCATCTGTGGTGGAAGGGATGAAGAAATGGGTTTCTCGTCAACGTGTGGAGATTGGTCCGGACAAATTAAAGGTCTCCTCTGGTACTCTGATAGAGGATTCTGGTGGAACAGATCCCTCTTCAGATACCAACCTGTATTCCTGTCCTCTTGGTTTTCTTCCATGTTGTCTTGGTGATTCAACTAAAACGGTTTCTCTCCTTGTGGATTTGGGTTCTCAGCTCAACTTGATTTCGGACTCCATGGCCTGCAAGCTTAAACTTAGCCCAAAGGTCAGTTTCAACTCTGCAGTCTATGGAATTGGGAATCAGTCCTGTGAACTGGTTGGTATTGCTGAGGATATTGCTGTTCAAATTGGTCGAAATATTGTTGGCACCTGTCACTTCTGGATCACTCGTCTGGATGGTCCCATGATCTTGGGAAGGCCTTTCTTAATGGACTTTGGTGCTACCCTGATGTTTTCTGATCAAGTTGGGGAGAGAATTCTCCTCCCTGATGCTGATGGCAGAAAGATTGAAGTCCCCCTTTGTTCTTTGGATTCTGGTAGTTGGGAAAGAGACTTCCCTGGTCACCCTCACAAATCTGTCCTGAAAGGAAAGCAGAAAGAAAACTCTCATTCCTTTCATCCTCATTTTTTAGCAGAATAGTTGGCCCTACTGATAGTTGTAGTTCTCCTCAGCCTCAGACTTCAACTCATGGACCAACTCCCACCTCAGAGGCCCATCTTTCTTTTTCCTCATCACTTTCTTCTCATCCAAATAAGATCAAAACCCAAACATATGAAAAATTCGAAAAATCCAAAAATATTTCTTCTCTGTCTGGATCTGTTCTATCTTCCTTTCCTTTTTCTTTTCAGCCTGATCGCTCATCTTCTATTCCGGTTTTGAATCTCCGCAATGAGTCTAAACTAGATCTTGATCTCGATTCTTTTCTTGGTGGCTTTGGTATGAAGGAGTTTAATCTTAGGTGGAGGCAATTTGGGGTAGAAGTAAGTCCTCCCAATTGTGCACCACCAAGGGCTTCTACTACTGTTATTTTTGAAACTCTACCCTGTGCCACACATGTGAGCAATTTGTTATCTTTTGGATCCTCTTTCATGGAGAAGGCACCTTTCAAGGATGCAGCAGAACATTGGACTTGGAAGATGTTGGAACACGGCCTCAGTTTTTGTAGTCAGGTTTCACTGGTCAATGCTTGGAGGAAGCAGGGATTCCTCTCCTTTGCCACCAAGTAAAAACAAGTTGCAAAGAAGGTCCAGCCAGTCAACCAACCAATGCCTCTCAACCTCAATCTTCCTCTTATGCGGCCTCCGCTATCCCGCAATCCTTACTGTGGTCTATCCAAATTGCTCACTGGTCCATTTATTCCCTCTGTTTGGGTCACTGAAGAACGTCTGAAAGTGGTCAATTTTGGTCCAGATGGATGGCTTCTTCCTGATGAGTTAAATTTGATCAAAAATATCTTGTCTCTAAGGGAAAAATCAATTTCATTCTGTGACAAAGAGAGAGGTCTCTTGAAAGAATCCTATGGTCTCCCTTACATCATCCCGGTAGTTAAACATGACCCTTGGCAAAAGAAAAAGATCCCAATCCCTGCTGCTAAAGTTGACAAATTCATCAAGTTGGTCCGCAAACAAGTCCAAACTGGTTTATACAAACAATCAACTTCTAGCTATTCCAGTCCTGTTTTCTGTGTTCTAAAGAGTAATGGTAAACTTAGAGTAGTTCATGATCTCCAACCTCTTAATAAAGTTACTATTAAAGATTCTGGCATGCCGCCTGCTACTGAAGAATTTGTTGAATCCTTCTCTGGGAGAGCTTGCTATGGTCTAGGTGACATTATGGGTGGCTATGACAAACAATCCTTGCATCCTATTTCCCGTCCCCTCACTACTTTCGATACTCCCCTTGGTTGATTTCAGTTGACTCAATTGCCTCAAGGTGCCACCAACTCGGTTGCAGTCTATCAGGCTCAGATGATGTGGATCCTCCAGGAGGAAATCCCGGATCATGCGGGTATCTTTATTGATGATGGTGGAATTAAAGGTCCAGTTTCTGACTATGATAATGAGCTCTTACCTTGGCACTCAGGAATCCAATGATTTTTCTGGGAGTATGCTACTGTTTTGGAGAGAATTTTGTTTTGAATCGAGGAATCTGGCCTTACTGTCTCTGGATCAAAACTTGCCGCCTGTGTCCCTGCCTTGGAAATTGTTGGTCATATAGTCTGCAAGGACGGAAGAAGGATGGCACCCTCTAAAGTCAACAAAATCATCTCCTGGCCTACCCCAATAAATCCAAAGGAAGTTAGAGGTTTCCTAGGTGTTGTAACTTATGTCAGGATCTTCATTCCCTCATTATCCAAAATCTGTATTCCCTTGCGTCGCTTAACCAGGAATGATGCTGAATGGATTTGGACCCAAGACTGCAAACGATCATTTCAGTTGCTCAAAACAATTGTTGGGAAAGACATTGTTTTGAAAAAGATCACTTATGGACACAGAGCCGGCAAGATCAAGTTGGCAGTGGACTTGAGTTATCAATCTGTTGGGGCTGTTCCTACCCAGGAAGATGAAAATGGTTTGGATTGTCCTGCTCTGTATTAATCTCTTCTTTTCTCAGATGTGGAATCCAGGTACTCCCAGCCAAAACTGGAACTTTGCGGTGTGGCCCGAATGTTGAAGAAGCTTCAGACTGTCCTTTGGGGTCAACACTTTGAGTTACAAGTTGATGCGCAATCTATTATTGAAATGATCAACGCCCCCAGCCTCCCAAATGCTCCCATGACTTGTTGGGTGGCTTTCATCCAGTTTTTCTCTTTTTATATTGTTCACAGGCCTGGAAAATCTTTCACCATGCCTGATGGTTTATCTTGACAACCTATTGGAGACAATGAATCAGAGGTTGGAATGGATTTTGATGAGGAAGAACCCTTGGTCCGCCCTGTCTTTGCCTTCTCCTCCAAAAATCACTCTGGTTTCCAGCAAGGTTTCTGGCTTAAGTTGGATCAGTACCTTTCAACTCTCCAAAGACCCCCTGACCTCTCTGCCAAAGAATTTTGGTCCCTTAAAAAAAGTCCTCCAACTTCTTTGTCCAAGGTTCTAGGCTTATGAAAAGGTCAACTTCTTGTGCACTTGTTGTGGTCACTATCCCTTCCAAGCAAGATTCAATCCTGGAAAATCTCCATGAAGGCCTTGGTCATCGTGGGGAAACCAAAACTTATTGACGAATATCTGAACGATTCTGGTGGCCATCCCTGAAGAAATCTGTTGCTCAATGGTGTAGGAGTTGTGAAGTGTGCCAGAAACGTGATCTTAGGCACCCGGCCAAAATTTGTTACCCCACTGGAGAATCCACTGTCTTTGGGAGGATTGCTATGGATGTGGTTCACATTAAGGCTGGTGGAGCTAAGTACCTCATTGTGGCTAGAGATGATTTTTCTGGATGGGTTGAAGCAAAGTTTCTTAAGAACCACGGCTCTGAATCAGTAGCAGCTTTCCTTCATGAGACTTTGACAATGCGTTATGGCTTGGCCCGATCTTATTCTACGGATGGTGGCTCAGAATTTGGTGGAAAAATTGCTGAAATGATCCAATTGCTCCCTGGACAACATAGAGTTACTACTCCCTATTATCCTGAAGGACAAGGCATGGTGGAAAGAGGCCATGCTCCTTTGAAGGCTGCTCTTGTCAAATTGGCTGGTGAAAGTGGAAAGAATTGTCAAAAGTTTCTCCCCTTGGTCCTCTTCTCTGATCAAATTTCCACCAAGCGAACCACTGGTTATTCTCCTTATGAAATCATCTTTGGTCAGAGGGCTGTTCTTCCTCTTGATCTTGAGATGGAGTCTTTGTTGGGCATCCCCTGGTAAGAAGTTTCCTCAAATACTCACCTATTAGTTTCCAGATCAAAGCAACTGGAGAAGAGTGAAGATATTTGTAACAAAGCTTATCAGAAGATGATGGAATCAAGAGCAAAATCAGTTCAGTATTGGGAAGAAAAACACCGGAATTGAATCAGGGACCCTTTAAACCCCGGTGACCTGGTATTGGCTTATAATCATTCCTTGGAAACTCAGTGGGGAAAGCTTTTCTCTAACCGCTGGAATGGTCCTTACCAAGTAGTCCGTCAAGTTAGAGGTGGATCATATGTTTTGGAGGAGCTGGATGGTACTCAGATGGCCAGAACATTCTCTGCTGATCAGGTCAAGAAATTTCACTCTTGTGGAGGCAACTTGGTCCGGAAGTAAGTCCTCCCAATTTGTGCACCATCTGGGCAAGATCCTTGTCTTTTTGTGAAAACTCTACTTCATGCCACGCGTGTGAGCACTTGGGACGCCTCCTTCATTTTATCTCAGCCACTTCTAGGTTTTTTGGTTGGATCAACAAATTTTTTCTCAACCACTCTCAGGATCAAAATGGCCATTCTTTGGTTTCAATCATCTTTCTTTCCTTTCTTTTTTTCTATGGCATCAAACTCGGGAGCAGACTAGGGACAGTCTTTAAGTTGGGGAGAGATGTGGTGCCCCATCCTGGACACCCTGGCCGCCTTAAGACCTCAATCCATAAACTGTTGCGCAAACGTACCGTCTGGCTGAACAACTTATCCTCAGGCTCATCCAAACCGTCCTTTACCCGCACGCGCGCGCTGCGCTTCTATTATCCCTGTTGCGCGCCGCGCCGCGCTCCTTTCATCCGCGCGCGTCGCGCGTCCTTTATCCGTGTTGCTTGTCATCTCTGCCGTTGTCATAGCACATCCTCATCTTTGTTGTTGCGTGTCTTCATCTTTGTCGTTGCGCGTCCCAATCTCCTCATTGCTACCATCGCGTGGCACTCATCCATGATTTACTGAATCCATCCCAACCGCACCCCCAATCATTTGGCAAATCCTTGGATCCGTCAAACCTCCCATTGCACTTGATCTATCAGTCTTGGATCTCAAGGCCGTCAGGATTTACTCAACTTTCTCAAACCAATCTCCTATCCGCCCATCCGTGCTCTCACGGACTTCATCCGTCACCTTTCCTGGGACTCTCCCACCCGCTTCCGCCTTCGGACAAGGGGTGGGTGACTCTGGTATTGTTACGCGCGCCCATCCACAGATGGACGCGAGTGACCACATGGTTGCCTTCCCTTTTCCACTCTATTTGTAGAATCCGTTGTATATAGTCTAACAGGGCCTCCTGCCCATATAAGGAGGGGCTCTCCCCTGCATTTTTGATCATCATTGGAAATCACCAGGGAACATGAAACCATTGGAGCATGGAATGATCCAGCATGAAATTGGCACACCTTTGATCCTTGAGCCTCCATAATCAACCCTTGATCCCTGATCCTTATCACCAACCAATAGCCTTGCTGGTTGAAGAAAAATTCTGTCTGTTGGAATTTTTGAGTGTGTCATACCACTCCTTGATCCCTTTCTCTGACCATACTGGTCCTGATCCCTGATCACCTTTCTGGAGCCAATCACAATTGATTGAAGAGGTCTTATTAAGCTCAAGACCTGGAGTTTTATACCTCCCCTTAGCTTCTTTTGAGTTGCATTCTGCCAGCCTACTCTTGAGTCCCTTGAGAAGTGTTGAGGTTATCCTTGCTTAAAATCAGTTACTGTTTGCTTTAGAGCTTCTTAAACATTGTGCTTTGTCCTGTACAGCCACCCACAGTTATCTGGTACCCTTCAAGCGCTTGATTGCAGAGAGTTGGGCAGGTTCATTGAGAGCCTGGAGGTTTCTTGGGTTTGAGTTGATCATCCCCAATCTTCTGCTGACAACCAGAGTTATTAGCGTGTGGGCGTTGTTTACATACAACAGCTTTTAATCTTTGAACTCTAAGGGGACTTTAACTTCTTTTGTTCAAGTTTTTCCCTGCATAATCTTGTCCCAGATAGTGCTGTTCCATTGCTACCAAACTATTATCATCCTTATCCTCTACTCCTTGATTCCTCATTGACCAGGTTCTGGACCTTGATCTTGGTTACATTTAAATATTTTTGTAACACTCAGGAGGGCAGCCTAAACAGCACCTTTCCCCACCGCAGAACTGCTACGGCCTAGCACTGTTTGGAGTCTTACAATGTTTCACAATGTTTCTTTGGTTAAGGGATCTGCTATCATTTTATTGGTGGGTACCAGATTGAGAAGGAATTTAGAGAGGTTGAAGTCTTTGCGTAGGCCTTTAGTTTTGATGTTGATGTGTTGTGATTTGGAGTGAGATCCGAATTTTTTTATTTTATCGTCTAACCCTTTGTTATCCACGTATATTCTCAATTTTGTTGAGGTAGAGTTGTATATTTCATCCACAAGGTGAGTGATCCACTTCAACTCGAGGTAGCAATCAAGCAGCGCATTGAGTTCCAATTCTGTAGAGGAGTACGTTACTTTACGTTGTTGTGAGGAGTTCCAGATGACTGGACTGCCAAAATGTAATACTATATATCCGGTTTGATATTTGCGAGAAATGGGATTGTCTCCCCACGTAGCATAACTATAGCCCGCAATACAGTCCTTGGACAAGTCGTATTTTAGAGTCAACTTGAAGTTTCTAGTGGTTTTGAGGTATTTCCATACTTTAAGCACTTCCCTCCAATGAGTTATGCCAGGTTTCGCATTGAATCTTGCCAGACTGGAGACGGCAAAGGAGATGTCTGGACAAGTGTATTGAGAAAGATGGTTTAATAATCCAATCGTGGATCGATAATTAATGTTGAGCTGACAAGCATGATCTTTGTCGGAGGCCGGTTCAAGATGTAAGTTTTGTGTTAGAGGTGTATTTATATCCTTACATTTGGTGAGACCCAATTCTTCAAGGCCTCAATCAATGTGTTTTGAATCACTCAGAAATATGCTTTCCCCTTCGAATTCCATTAACATCCCAAGAATCGTATGTGGCAAATGGCAGGAAGAGTTAGAGAATCTTTTCATGAAATTGACTTTGAACAAGTCAGTTTTCCCTACTAAGATCAAATCATCAACATGGAAGTAGAGAACTTCCCCGGATTTAGAATTGAGATATAAACAAGGGTTGCTCGTTGATTTGCAGAATCCTTGTGATTTGATCCACGCGGTGAGGGTCTCGTACCAATTTTTGGGTGATTGATGTAAACCTTAGAGGGATTATTTGAATTTGAGATATGGAGATTTTCAATCCAAGCTTCCAGGAGTTTTGATGATTACAGTCTTGTTCAAGGAAGCATGGAGAAAAGCCCCCTTTACATTGAATTGCGTAAATTTCATTTTATTCTTTAGACCATAGACCAGCGCGAGACAAAGTGATCCTAGTTTTCCGGTAGGCGCCCAAGTATCCTCAAAATCTATGCCTTGAATTTGATTGAATCCCTGTACACATAGGTGGGCTTTGTATTTCACGGGTTCTCCATGACAATTTTCTTTTACTTTGAATACCCACTTCGTGTTCAATATATTGTTGGGTTTGTCGTAATATTCTTCCCAAACCTCTTGAGATTTGATTGATTTAAGCTCTTCCTGGGAAGCCTCTTTCCACTTTGGCTATTCAGAACATATCTTGGGCGGCCTTATAATAGGGAGGTTTGTAGTAATGATGGAAACCGTAACTTTGTGGTTTCTGGAGTTCATGTCTGGGACCCAGATTAATTCTTTGATGAGGCGGTTCCGGTTGTGAATGGGAAGGGAGAGGCAGAGGTTGAGGTGTAGAATGAAGAGCATCTTCTCAATCAGAGTCCGACTCAGAACTTTCCGAGTTGGTCTCCCTAATCAAGTATTGTTTATCAGTAGTTGAGAAGTCTGTTTTGTAGGAATTTGATTCAAGGTGAGAAAAGATGTCCAAGCCAGGCAATTCAAAGCAAGGGAATTTGTTAAATTGATTTTTGAGAAATTTCAGATGCTTAGTTTCAATGACGGTCCCAAGCGTATACAGGATTAAGTAAGAGTGGAAGACAGGGTTGAAACCAATCAGGACTCCTTCGAGACCTTTTTTGTCGAATTTTCTCCCTTTTTGAAGACAATTGGCAAGGTAGATCACAGAAGAACCTACAGGTTTTAAATAATTAGCTGTGAGTGTCTCGCCGAACATGAGTTCCCAGGGAGATTACGGATTACCTTCTTGAGGGATCTGGTTTAACATAAAGCAACAGCTTTGAGTTACTATATGCCAGTAGTTCTTGGCTAGGCAAGATGAGGAGAAGGTGGATCTGGCTGATTCTATGATCGTCCTATTTGCTCTTTCAGCTTGTCTGTCATGCTGAGGATGATAAGGTTTGGAAATACAAATTTTGATGAATTTTTCTTTGGCAAAATCTTCCAGGGTGGAATTAGTAAATTCAGTCCCTTTATCGGAAAATATTTCAGAGGGATAGTAGTTTAGAAGTTTATATTTGGTCTCCAGGATGTTGATAATCGTTTTGGGGGTCTTATCTTTGGAAGTTAGAGGAAAACATGCAAGGTAGCCGGTAAAATTATTGACTAGGGTGAGAAGATAAAGATGTCCAGCCTTCAATTGAGGAGTGATCGGCCCGACTAAATTGAGGTGGATTCATTCTAAAGGTTTACTAGCAGGATAAGAGACATTGGAAAATGGAGATTTGGTGATCTTACACTTGACGCAACTGTCACATTGAAAGGACTGAAGTTCATCGTTCAAAAAGCAATCCTTCAGGAGAGGTTTAAGCGTTGAGATAGAAGCGTGACCGTACATCTTGTGGAAATCTAAGAGGGTATATGTGAAATTAAAAGATTGATTGGAGATATTCACGGTATTGTTCTGACCAGCCGATTGAGGTTTTTCAATGACAAACAAGTTGTCCCTGATCAAGCCCTTCAACACGACTTGATCGTCTCAAGTTACCTTGAACAAATAGCAAGTCTGAGTGAGATTACACCCCTTTTTAGCAAGGAGTCTGGGAATGATTAGATTGACAACAATGTCCGGTACATAAGCACAATCTTCAAGGCTGATCACTGAATCTTTCCAGTCTAGTTGGACTGTTCCAATTCCTTGTATTTTAAGATTGGCCTCCAATTTTCCAGTCTTGATTTCTTCAGATTCGTCTTGTAATTTTATCGAAGAGAAAAATTTCAAATTGTTGAAAATGTGAATGTTGGCCCTGGAGTCTAATAGTAAATTTGGATTATTATCTGCATTGATCCAGAGCGTCAGTAAGGCATGGTAGTTGATGGTTGGATTTTTCTTGTTCTTATTTTTCCATTTGTTTTGTTGTTCAATCCACCATTCAGGAGCGACTTTGGGATGGAGATAAAAGCAAGAAGATTGAATGTGGGGAGCATTAGGATCATGATAGCCTTTGCGGCATCTCAGTTTTACTTTCTTGTTGTCTTTGAAGGTTCTCGTCCTGGTCAAACCAAGTGAGACGTTGGTGGAAGGTTTTCTAAGATTGGATTGAGCCTTTCTCTTGTTATGGTACTGGATAAGATGATTAAAAACTACGTCCATTGTCAGATTTTTCTCTACGTGCATGATTTGCTGCTTGAGGTTTTCAAGAGTAGGAGGAAACTTGAATAGAAGTAGGTACGCCAAGATGTCTTTTGGTAATTCGATCCCAACATCTGTCATCCTTGTGATGGCCTTTCTCATTTCTGTGATAAAACTCTCTATGGCATTCTTGTGGAAGGTGGAATGAAGGAAGTGATTGAATACTCTTGCACGGTTTGCTGTCTTGGATGAGGCAAATCTTTTTGTAATTTTGGCCCATAGAAGTTTAGAAGACAAGATCTTAGATGAGTTGACTACATTTGCGTGAGTGGTACTGTCAAGCTTGGATAAAAGAATCGCTCTAATTTCCCTATCTTGTTTTTATGATAAAGGACCGGAATTTTGAGTGATAGCATCCTTAATATCTTTGAGATAGAACAGCATTAACATCTTGTCTTGCCAAATAGAGTAGTTTTCTTCATTGAGAGGAGGTATAGCATCTACGGTTGCTTTAAGCGCAACTTGATGGAAGTAGTTGTTTGCTCCGGCTGGTTTGTTCATGGCTGGCTCGGTTAAGTTCGTGTGGAGGTCCTTTGGCTTTTAACCGTAATGAGATCTAATTGAATTTCAACAGAACTAAAACCAGCTGAGGCTGAAAGAGTAGAAAAGAAAGATATCAGAACAAGACATCAAAGAAGAGATAAAGAAACAGGAAGAGAAAAGACGTTAAGCCCTACAGCTTAGATCAATAATGATAGTCAGATGAGACAGCTTTAGTTTAGGAGAGATGAGAGATTTAAGGACAAAGAGATAATCTGAGGAGACAGGAAGAATGGGATTTGAATATAGGCGGAGTTTGGCTAGTCAAAGCAGAGAGTCAGATTGGATCCATGTTTTGTTGAAGAGCGATATCTATCTTACCAGTCAGAGATATTTATGAGATTGGGTCAAGTATATATTTGTAGGTTTGGTGATGTATGTTGAGGTTAGAAGGGATTGGATAAAATGGAGAAATAAAGAAATTAGAATAATAAACAAGAAGAAAAGAAAAGAGAAATAGAGAGACGATTGATAGTCAAGAAGAGATTGAGAGATCCAATTGAGATAATAAATAGAGAGATCCAATTGAGATGATGAATAGAGATGATGAAATTGATGAGTTGTTGGGGTCCCCCGTCATAGACTCAATGAGTATGTGTACCCGCGCGCAGAAGCGCAGGAGGAGAAATGGACATGCGCATGGACGCGCAGTGGAACAGAAGGGCGCATGGAAGCGCAGTAAGAGAGGAGGGAAGCTGGAATACTCAACAACATCCCATCAGAAGATATTTTTTCCATAAATTTGACGTTAAATCATTTTTGCCGCCCATTGTTGAAACTCCTAGCGGAGATTAGGTCAAAATTGTCGGAATCAGCCTCCCAGGGTTCCAAGCTCCCAAACACGCAATGGGAGGACGGGATTCTTTGGTACAGAGGAAAAATATTTTGCCCTTTTTCACTCGGAGGTTTGGTTATTTCATCTTGCCACAATTCCCCATTGATGGGCCATTGGGGCTCCTTTAAAACTCTCAATCTTGTCCTTCGGACCTTTGACTGGCCTTCCATCAGGAATGATGTGAAGGAATTTGTGAGAACTTGCCTTTCATGCCAGACTAACAAGCAAAATCTGAACAGAAAGAACCCGCTGAAACCTTTCAAACCCCCTGACAGGCCTTGGTCTACTATGGGCATAGATTTTGTTGATAAACTTCCAAAAAGCTCTTCCTTTGATTAAATCTTAGTTATGGTGGACCATTTTACCAAACAATCTCACTTTATCCCTGCCAACAAGTCATGGTCCTCCAAAGATCTGGCCCACTGCTTCATAGACAGGTTTGTCCCCTATCATGGGCTCCCCAACCCGATCATTTTGGACCGCGGAGCCACCTTTGTATCAAAGTTCTGGAGAGCGGTATTACTTTGGCTCAATATTTCTCCTTCTTTTTCAACCTCCTTCCACCCTCAAACCAACGGACAGACCAAAAGAATAAATGCAATATTAGAATCTTATCTTAGGCATTTTTGTAATTAAAAACAAAACAATTGGTCAGAACTGTTTTGCACCTTTGATGGAACCAGCGCGGGTTAGATTTAGAGAATCCCGGACGAGTGAGACGAATGAGGAGCGAGGACATAAGAATCACCTTTGATGGAACCAGCGCGGGTTAGATTTAGAGAATCCCGGACGAGTGAGACAAATGATGAGCAAGGACACAAGAATCACCTGAGGGTGATGAGTTTAGAGACCAGAAAAGATCAGATGTTAGATTTCTGACCCAGCAAGACATAGAAGATTAAGGAAACACAAGAGTTGTTCGGCAGGAGGAAGAGAAGGGAAATGGAGATGAACCTTTGATGGAACCAGCGCGGGTTAGATTTGGAGAAGCCCGGACGAGTGAGACAAATGAGGAGCGAGGACACAAGAATCACCTGAGGGTGATGAGTTTAGAGACCAGAAAATATGAGAAAGAAAGAAAAAGGAGAATCTGGACGGGAAAACAACAGTGGCTATTTAAGTGCAGTCGGTGATCCGTCCTCCCATGCATATGCATGTGTTTTCCTTGCTTTGCGTTTCTGGTTGCCGCAGCTCCTGTGTGTCTGTATCTTCACACGCCCCCGTGCTTGGTCAGGAATGATACTGGGTGGTTCAGTCGAAATTGGGTAATGCATTGCCAAAGCTTCTTCGGGGAAACCAGCTTGGTGAGAGAGTCGGCCAGATTGAGGTTGGTGGAAATGTAAGAGAGTTGGAAATCATTGTTGTGGACATGTTGACGCCGGAAGTGGAGGCAAATGTCATTGTGGCAAGTACGATGTTGGTATAGTGGGTTGAGGATGAGGTCTATGGCACCCCGGTTGTCACAGTACAGAGTTGAGGGCGGGACGGGAAGGGAGAAGGTCCGGAAGACCTGGGCGATTAGTTGCTTGCACCACAGTAGATCCTGAGCCGTCTTGGTGCAGGCGCAATGCTTGGCTTTGGTTGTTGAAAGCGTGACAATCGGCTTCTTGGCGCATCTCAACCCAAGCAGGCCCTTGAGGATGATGGCGGATCCCGAGAAACTTCTCCTATCTGCCAACGAGCCGTAATTGGCGTTGGCAAATCCTCAAAGCATCCATGGTTCAGAGGGCTCACCCCCCAGTGTTAGGCCAAGGTCCGACAAGTAACTAAGGTAGCGTAGCAGGTGAGAGAAGCAGTGCTGGTGGTGGGAGGTGGGGGCATTCAGGAACTGAGAGAAATAACTATTTGCGTGAGCTAAATTGGGCCTTGTCTTCTGAACTAGGTAGCCCAGTAGCCCCACAGCCCGCTGGTAATTGAATTTTGATGAAGGGGGGGTTTGCGGAGCTGGATTGAGAAGGTAGTCGGATGGAAGGGGAGATGTGATTTGCTTGCAGTCCTGCATTCTGTGCTCTTCAAGCATTTCTTGGATGTATTGGTCCTGCTTTAGCGTAATGGTACGTTGGTTTTGATCCCTTGTGATCCGCATCCCCAGGACCCACTTGCATGGTCCAAGATTGTGCATTTCAAATCTTGTCCTGAGGGCGGCTTTGATTGGTTCAATGTTTTTACCGGTGATGATTAGATTGTCCACGTGGACAAAGATTAGCACTGGGTTTGAGGTATTGGACAAAATGAAGAGGCAAGGATCGGATGAAGTAGGCGTGAAGTGCAGGTCAGAGAAGAAGGTTGAGAGAGCCTTGTACCAGCAGCGCGGACTTTTCTTGAGACCATAGAGTGACTTCTTCAGCAGAAGTCCCTCATTAGGTTTCAGAGCAATGTTTACGCCTTTTGGAGGCTTGATGAAAATCCGCATGTTGGTTAGCCCATTGAGGAAAGCACAGCGTACGTCCATTTGGTCTACCTCAAAGTCTTCAGATGCAACAATTGTGAGGAGTAATCGTAGCAAGGCGTCACGGCCCGTAGGAGCGAAAGTTTCATTATAGTTGATTCCTTCAACTTGCCAGTTGCCCAAAACACAAAGTTGTGCCTTCTTTTTTACTACGATTCCGTTTGCATCCTTTTTGCTCCGGTAGACGTACATGGTGTCCAACGCATTTTCACCAGGTCTCTTTGCTGCTACTTCCCAGACGCCATGTTGAATGATGTTGGTGAGTTCTGAATCTTCAGCAGCTATCCAATCAGCAGCGTCTGGCCTTTGTTGAATGGATTTGTATGAGGTTGGATCGGACAGAGAGGAGGGTTCTTTGATGATCATGTTTGCTTGTTGTTGACAAGGGTGGTTCAGGATTTGATTGGATCCTATGCTTAAATCAATGTTGTTTGGGGCTAGGTTATAGTGGGAACATAAACGTATCCTTTGGATGACAGAAGGGTGGAAGCGGTGGTATCCGTTACACCTTTGGGAGTTTTGTGGACTGGTGAATCCATACTGGGAGAGGTTGTTGTAGGGTCTGTGGTTCCAGAGGAAGAGGCCCGGCCTGGAGCAATCATAGTTTGCAAGATGGGGGATTGGGAAGAGATGGCTGAAGATGAGGTAGAGTGGGTTGCGCATGGAGGACGGGGAGGGGACGATTGGACGGAAGGAGTAGGAGAAGGAGGAATAGGAGCAGGAGAGATTCAGGGAGAAGAAGAAGAAGGGGAGTGAGAAAAGGGAATGAGAGGAGAAGGAAATGATAGAAGGGAGTTGGACGTAGATGGGGGATTGAGAGCTTTAATATGAAGATACGGAAAATTATTGATTTTGAAACAAATGTGGTGCAATACGTGGATCTTGTTTGCAACAGGATCCCACACCCGGTATGTTTGGTGCCCTTCCTCATAGCCAAGAAATATACATTCCACCCCTGCCGGAGAGAATTTTGACCAGCGTGAGTGCTTCTGGTTGAAAAGGATAGCTCTACAACCAAACGGTTTCAAATGAGAGAGATTAGCTACTTTGTTGAACCATAGTTCATAGGGGCTCTTCATCTCTATGGAGCTGTCAGGGGAACGATTTTCTAGATAGACCGCGGTACTTACTGCTTCCCCCCACCAGTGTAGCGGTAGTCCACAGTCAAGTAGCATGGCCCGGGCCTTCTCAATAGTGATCCAATTCCCTTGTTTGGCAAGCGGGTTTTGTTGAGGTGTGTATGGTGCCAACATGAGATGAGTGATGCCTTTGGTTTCAAATAATTCCTGGAACGCATTATTGACAAATTTGCCCTTGTTATCCAATACCACAAACTTTATGCTTTCTCCGCTTTGAGTTTCCGCTACTTTGAGGAATTTCTTGAATAGTTTGAATGTTTGGGACTTCTGTTCCATTGTAAACAGGAATCAATACTTAGAAAAGCCATCCACAATCTTGAGGAAATATTTGTTCCCCCCTTGGGAGGTTGGAGTAACGGGACCACACAGGTCCATATGAATTACTTCAAGTTTGGTGGTTGGTTGCGGAAATTTACCCGGAAAAGGTTGACAATGCAATTTGGATATGTCGCACAATATAAATTTGGTTTTTGTGAGGGATTTAGATGGGAACAGGGCTTGCAGGTACTTGTGACTGGGGTGTCCTAACGCTTGATTTAACCCTGCAGAGTTAGACAGCAAGGTGAAGGCTTGGTCTATGACGGAATCAAGAATCAATAGATTTTCAACTACCTGTCCAGTGAAGATGATGTCATCTCCCTTGCTGCATTTGAATCCATATGGGTTTGGAGCAAGAGAGTAGCCAAGCTTTAGATAGTTGGATAGTGGAACCAGCAAATGGGTGAGGCTTGGAGCGTGAAAAGCCTTCTCAACATTAAGGTTTCCATTTTTGAGCTTGATGGTGGCTTGTCCACATCCGACTATTGGGATTACTGATCCATTCGCGGCATATAGGAGATTGGAGAATTCCGAGTAGGTGTTGAAGAGGCCCTTGTCCTTTAAGTAGTGTCTTGAGGCTCCGCTGTCTAGAATCACGGAGTTGGAAAGCAGGCCAGAAGAAAGGCAGTGTCCGCAATGACTTTCCTCCTTTCCATTGTTTCGCTTTTCCATGATGCTCTGGTAATAAGCTATTGCGCGTTCTGGGTGTAGTTGATGACACTCTGCTTCTGAGTGAGTGGTGAGAGGGTTATGTTTCCCATCGGAGCAGAAGGCCCGTCGCTTAGGCTTACGAGTCCCTTTGTGATTCATTCCGGATCCAGACCCAATTGGCGCCTTTACCAGCAGTGCGGTGTTGGAGGAAGTTAATTTGTCTTGCCTTCTCAGCTCCGTCTCCAGGTCCGTAAGAAGACTTCAAAGTTCAATTACTTCCCTGTCCTTGAATTGCAAATATTGTAGGGACTTGAAAACGTGAAAGGATTCGGGAAGTCGTTCAAGGATGTGGTATGACCACATTGCTTCCAAGGTGTGGCTATTGAATTTTCCTGCAGAAACCTCTTGTAGGAGTCAGAATAATTCCCTGAATTCACTTATTTCCGCGGTGAGATTTCCTGAGGAGAAGTTGATGTTGTGCATTTTACCAATGGTGTTCAAGATGTTTTCCATTGATTTTGATGCGTAGTGTGAACAGATGGCGTCCCATAGGTTCTTAGGAAGGTACTCATAGGGGTAATCCACGAACATGGTGTAATTTTGATGATCCAGGTACATCTGAATAAACGTGGTGGCCTGTTTGAGTCTAAGTCGCTCCTGCGCGGTAGGGTTGGCAGGAGGAGAGTTTTGGATTAGGTTGTCCAGGTCTTTGAAGCCTAGTTGCATGATTATCGCATTTCTCCAACTTGGAAAGTTTGGACCCGTGAGCTTTGGAATGCTGGTTCAAAATAGTTCTTCAGCCATGATTGGTTGTGAGGGTATTTGTTGAGATGGGGAAATGGTGAGATTTTGGAATATGGTTTCAGTTGCGTTAGATAGAGTGGATGAGTGGTATGACGAGTTATCTTCTGATTTGTCGTGGTTGGACGAGGTGGTTGGAGAAGGAGAAGGGGCTGGGGGTGATGTCCGCTGGGAGTTTTCCAGGATGGTGGATTTTAGTGGGTTGATTTAGTTTTGAAGCAAGATGCGGTTGCGGTTTGCTGGGCTCATAACCTGTTTTGTAGCTTTGATGGAACCAGCACGGGTTAGATTTAGAGAAGCGTGGACAAGTGAGACAAATGAGGAGCAAGGACACAAGAATCACCTTTGATGGAACCAGCGCAGGTTAGATTTAGAGAAGCCCGGACAAGTGAGACAAATGAGGAGAAAGGACACAAGAATCACCTGAGGTTGATGAGTTTAGAGACCAGAAAAGATCAGATGTTAGATTTCTGACCCAGCAAGACATAGAAGATTAAGGAAAAACAAGAGTTGTTTGGCAGGAGGAAGAGAAGGGAAATGGAGATGAACCTTCGATGGAACCAGCGCGGGTTAGATTTAGAGAAGCCCGGACGAGTGAGACAAATGAGGAGCAAGGACACAAGAATCACCTGAGGGTGATGAGTTTAGAGACCAGAAAAGATGAGAAAGAAAGAAAAAGGAGAATCTTGATGGGAAAACAACAGTGGCTATTTAAGTGCAGTCAGTGATCCGTCCTCCCATGCATATGCATGTGTTTTCCTTGCTTTGCGTTTCTGGTTGCCGCAGCTCCTGTGTGTCTGTATCTTCACAAGAACTAACGGCTAGTGCCAAAATCTCTTGGGCTAATTCTACATCTTCCTCCACAGGCTATTCTCCATTCTTTCTCAAAAAGGGTTACCACCCCCGTCTAGGAGAAAATATCCAACCTTGGGACATCCCTTGTGCCAACAACTTCATCAAACAATTAATTGAATCTCAACTTCAAGCCTCCCATCACCTTGCCTTTAGTAAGGACACCCAGGCAGCCCAGTACAACAAAAAATCCGGGAAGATCAAGGAATTTGAGCTGGGCCAATGGGTATGGCTATCCAGGAAGAACATTCCCACAAAGCGCCCCTCCGGGAAGTTGGACGCCAGACACATTGGACCTTTCAAGATTTTAGAACTTGTTAGCTCTCACGCCGCTAAACTTCTTTTGTACCCCCCTTTCCATAAACTTCACCCGGTTTTCAATACAAACCTTCTATCCCCGTACTTCTCCAGGCTTGCAAGTAAAGAAGACCATAATGTTGAGTATTCTTTCCGATAAAACTATGGAAACTATTTTCGGAAACATACAGAACCCTTTTCTATTTCTACTCCTTTGGTCACATCAATACAACAAACACAATTCCCCATTCCAACCCTCTTTTCTACTTCTATTCCTTTGGTCATACTAATACATCTTCTACCGTTTTCTTTATTCTATACCTTCTTATCCTCTACTCTCCCTAAATAAATTTTTCCTCCTACGGCTTCCCTCGTTTTTATCATTCTCTTCCTTCTTCCTACCTACCTCACTATATAAGGCCATTGTACCTCCCTTAATATGTCTTTCCTTTCCTCATTGGCTCAATTTTGTTCATATATTGAAATACAATAATCATACAATCTATCATAAATCCTGAGTTTGTGACAAGTAGTTACCTTTTAAAATATTTCAAAAGGCCCAGACATGTGGAAACAATGGCTGAAAATTTGTGCGGAGGACATCTTGTAAGATTGTGACTTCAGGGCCACGCTCAATTGAAGGCTCGGTAACTTTTTTTTTGATTCTACGGCACTTTCTGGCTTATTCCTACAACTAAGACTAACAACCAAGAACAAAGCACCAATCAAACAGACTTGTTTATTATTATGCTACAATGTTTGGAAGAAAGCAAGTATTACTTACGCTATGCTAGATCATACTGAAGGAATTTGGACTCAACCCAGCAACCAGCCACGCAGTATGGGATACCTGGAGGACATCATGTAGACGTAGCGGCGACTGTCATTTGTGGTATTAACCTAACTTATGTAATCTCAAACTTGTTTATCATTCGATTAGGTCTATGAGCATATATCTAGTTACTATTTCACCTCATTCTGCTCTACCCTTCTTTCCACATTCATGTTGCTTCTCTTCTATTTTGTACCTCGTTCAGGTACCGTCTCCTCCTCATCTCCTTTGTCCCACTATTTGAGCCTCCCTTGACTCAGACTCGCTGGTCCATCTCTTCAGGTTTGCCTACCTTTCTCTTCTTCTCACTTCTACTGTGTTTTTGTCTCCTTTTTCTGCTTGCCTGTCTGAAATCTTCATATTCATGTTGCTTCTCTTCTATTTTGTACCTTGTTCAGGTACTGTCTCCTCCTCATCTCCTTTGTCCCACTATTTGAGCCTCCCTTGACTCAGACTTTCTGGTCCATCTCTTCAGGTACTGTCTCCTCCTCATCTCCTTTGTCCCACTATTTGAGCCTCCCTTGACTCAGAATCGCTGGTCCATCTCTTCACATACAATACATTGACTGGTGGATGTTTGATTTGATTACTTTAAACTAATTGCAATGTCTGCAACAAGTTTTAATAGGATTTTTTTCAGGGATAGGCCATGAGGCAGACACATTCTTGATCAAGAGGGTTGGTATGTGTGCCTTGCAAAGCAGGATGATTAATGAATGTCCAAGGTGTGTGCCAAAATAGTAAGTTGTTCAACCAATCTTGGCTGCATACGTTAGAGCTCACAAAAGGTCCAGGAGTCAGGGTGAAGTGATCATTGAAATATACTCTGTAAGTTGTGTTCTCATGATTAAAACTGTCAGGGATTTAACCTCTATTGCTATACCTAGCTGTGGTTAAACCTGCAAAAGAATAAAGACAAACCAATATTTAAATTATTTTTGACTTATATATTGCAAACAGCAACTTTAAAAGTTTACAGACTCGAATAATACCAATTTATTATGAGTAAATAGCCACACCTTAAACCTTTATAATAGGTAAGGGGCCTTAGTCTTAAAGGAGTAAGACCAAAAGGAGCTTTGCTTATAAATAAGCTCCCACACTTTAAAGAGTAACACACAGGGGTTACTTATCCAAGTGAGACCTTCCACTCGAAATTGGTGTTGCCAGATAGGTTATTGATTGAATTTAATACTAAAGTTTATAGCCCCAGTCAATCTTCTTCTTGAGATTAAGGTTAATGGGCTTGTTAACTCTTGCTTGTATTCTTGTTCAAATAATAATATATAATGGATGATGAAAGGGCTATAGGGTAAAGACCCTGCTCTTTTAAGGTAACAGGAGCCCTCAGGGAACTCTAGTAATCACCAGGGGAGTGTCAGGCTCTCCTTGGTTTCGTCCTCAAAGGCCCAAGACATCATTACATCATTCCCAATGGGTAATGAAGAACTAGTACTCATTGGGAAGGATTTTCAAGGTAAAGTTTTCATTTTATCTACTAAAAGGTTACTTAATTGGTCTTAGGAATTATACACCACTCAGATGGACGGTATAGAAGCCTTAGAATCCATCATAATGATTATTTATATTTATTTAATGTAGCTTAATACCTTGGCAAATAATTTAATTTTAATTATAAGTATCTTGGCTCATACTATACACATAGAGTATGTATACTCTTTGAAATGTTTATTAAAAAGTTTAAAGCCTACGGATGAACTCTGAGACCTCTGAGTGGACGCACTCAAGGCTCAGTGAAGTATATTAAAGCATTATTACATCCAAAAGGGGATAATATTAAATAAGTAATTAATTTATGATTATACTATACCTATAAGGGGTATATACTCTTGGCAGTGCTGCTAGAAGGTTCATAGCTTACAATTAAGTTCTAAAGCCTCTGAGTGAACGCTCTCAAGGCTCAATAAGGTGTATTAAGTGTAAAGAGGGATTATTACTTATAATTACATCCCAAAGAGGGATAAGGTAAAAATCATGCATTTTAATGTACAGAGTGGAGAGTATGGGTTAATATGATTACCATGGCTCCCCACTGAGCCCTGAGCCTTCTGAGTGGACGCACTCAAGGCTCAGATTAGTATATTAAGGTATAAATGTATCCCAAAAGGGATAATATTAAATATGTAATTAATTTATACAGTATAGAGAGTATGGGTCAATATGATTACTGTAACTCCTTCCCAAAGAGAGGAAACACTTTGGGAACTTCTATATCAATAATTGGGACGCATCTGAGTCCTCATAACTTAATTTAAAGTTATATTGGGTCCCCTTCTTGATAATATAAATTATCAAGGTTTTAATTCCATAATCCATACTCATAAAAACATACTTATACAACATTATATAATATTATTAAGATTTAATATATAATAACAAAAATACTCAACATTTTCATTATTGTCTCCATGGTGGGTTGAACCAGTGACCTTGGTATCAGATACTGGGAAGTGCGCCTAGTACTTAGCCACTATACCAGCAGGAAATATGAGTTTCCAGAAATTTGGACAAGTCTAACTGTCTCATGGCTGACAAAAACAAACATTTGGGTTAGGCAAGGCATTATGAGATGTCTGCATAAAACCCTACAGAACAAAAAATTGAAAACAATTAGAACGGTGGTGCTTAGCTGATTGCAAATGATTGAGAATGTTTCCGGAGGACTTGACAAGGCGGATTTAATAGGATATTGATGTTAGAGGTCAGAAGCCAAGACAATTCAATTTGAAAAATAATGGCCGGATATTGGAAACCAGAGATTGATGTAGGTGTGTGAATAATAACAAATGGAAACAATGCATTGATAGTCATGGAGTAATCAGTCAAATTGGGTATGCACAACTTGGGATTGCATGGTCAACGACGCGGTTGATGTGGATGCAAAGAAAATAACGCATACGTGAGGGCTCCTTGGGAAAGAGCTGCTCAGTCGATCATTGGATTATCCAAAAAAATAGAACTGGGACTCAACAAATGATCACAACTTGGGATTACGGGTTCAACAATGACGTTGAGGTTGCTACTGGGCAAGACAGCATGGGTATAAGGCTGAGTTTAAGAAAGGTGGGTGATCAATTGTTATAATTGGACCAGGAATTAGGCTTAAGCCCAAAGCTAAAGCTGGTGTAAGATTCTGTATTTTTGGCAAGTAAATGATTGCTCTAAGTATTGTTACCAGCATGAGCTGACTACACATTACGGGTTTGATCACAACCTGCACAAGAGGAAAAGAATACAAAGAATCCATTGCAAAGGTGATCTCACTGTGCAGTTTTAGTACAATGTGTCCGCTGCGTAAAATGTCTTCACTCATAGTTGTTGAATAAATCTCAATTTCCCCCTTTTTCTCTTTTTATTCTTTTCCTTTCTTTTTATTCTTTTCTTCTCTCTTTACTTGTCTGTTCCACTTGATATTTTTCTTGTTCTTTTTCCTGTTTTTCTTCCTGTCTCTTAGATGCCACAACCGCGCCTCTACTCTCACATCACTTGTACCCACGCGCGATCTTGATCTATGTCACGAATCCACTTCTTTTTCACATGGTTGTTCTCTCAACTCGTGCCATCTCGTTGAACTCAAAGAACTCTACGTTCTACATCAACCAATCTTCCACGTACTCAAAAACCTTGACCTGAATCTTCTTTTGACAAATCTCTGAGCGCTATTCTTCAATCCTTTCTTATTTCTTCATTCTTGATTTCTTTCTTTCTCATTTCCAATCTCTACCTAATAACTCTCAACCTCAATCTACTCAAACTCAACCTCTCAAGTCTATAACTCAGCAAGACCTGACTTGTAAGATATGAACTCGGCAATATCTTTTCTTCCTTTTTCTCAGAATTCTGACGCTTTATTTAAATCTCTTCCTAAAAGTTCTTCACCGCCATCCATCTCTGTGCTCTGTTTCTTCAATCTTGAAACCTGAAATAACCCAACCTTGCTGAATGTCTCAAGTCATCCTTTAGCCGGATGTTGGTTTTCTTTATTCTTTTATCTTCTCTTTTTCCTTCTCTTAAATTTCTTTTGTCTTGTTTTCTCATTTCCTTATACTGATATTTTTACTTGTCTTAGCCCTCTCAGTTCTTAAATTCTTAAATATTTTTCAGTAATTCAACACGGTTAAAAGCCAAACTCAATCCAACGAATCTAATTGAATCCATGGAGGGATCCAGCAACAACGGCTTCCGTCAGATTATTCTCAAGGCGGCTCTCAAAGCGGTACCCATTCTCTCGGACAAGAACTACTCCATCTGGAAGGACAAAATGTCCATGTTACTCGAGCTCAATGGAATAAAAGAAGCCCTAGAGGATGACTCCAAGAATCTCAGTGCAGCGGACAATATGGAAACCAGAGTCATTCTTCTTTCTCAAATCGACTCAATAACTCATAACAACGTCGTTAACCCTTCAAACATTTCTTCTGCTCAATTACTTTGGCAAACCATAAAGGAACAATTTGCTTCTTCTCAAACTGCCAATTGTGCTTGTGTCTTTAATGAATTCCTATATCAAAAATTCAAACCCAATGCGATCAACCAGTTCATCACTGAAACCAAAATCTCCGTTAAGAAGATGGTCAATGTAGGAATTGACATACCCAATGAGATTCTTTCTTATCTCATTCTATTTAAATTTCCTCCATCTCTTCATTCCCTTAGGCAACAAATCATGCATTCAGATAAAACTGTCACTCTTGATTTAGTTCTTAATCACCTCACTCAACTAGAGAATGAAGTCAAATTCAAATCTAAAGAAACTAAACTTAGCGACACAGCTCTGGTCTCATCTCATCCACCAAAGAAGCCTGTTCCTGCGGAATTTCAATGTAGAAAAGGATACCATAACCCTCAATCCCCAGATCATCCCGAAAATAAATGCTGGCATCTCCACAAGAATCTTGCTCCCGACTGGTGGAAGGAATCTCAAGCTTGTTGGAGAGCCCAGCTCAACTCTCAATCAAAGGCCAAGGAAGTTGCGCACTACGTATCTCTTCTCACCACCTGGATTGAAGAATTAAACCCTTTAAATCAAATTATCCTTGACTCAGGTGCCTCATGTCATATGTTCAATGCTTGAGAATATTTCACGCATCTAGAGGAACTCACTGGAGACAAACACATTAACACTGGAAAGAAGGACGCGAAACTACCAATTAAAGGAAATGGAACTGTCAAATTAATCTGGAACAGTTCTTCCGTTTCACTCAGTAACTGCCTTTTTGTACCTGATCTTTTGGTCAATTTAATCAGTCCCAGTGAACTCATCTCCTCCAAAAGATGCACACTCGTTTCTTCCAAAAACCAATTCACTTTGCTCGCTGACTCTCAACAGGCTTTCACGGGATTCATTCGTGAGAATCTTTTTGTTCTCAATCTGCCTTCTTGAATTGGAAACAACAACAAGTTTTGCCACTTAACACTCAACAATACGAACTTCAATTCTATCTCTTTCCTTCATCAATCTTTTGGACATGCTAGTCCGTACCGTCTTAAAAACTTAATTCCTTCTCTTTCTTCTCAATCTATTTCTGACTTTCAATGCAAAGACTGTATCTTCTCCAAAATCTCCAAATCTCCATTCAAAGCTACATCCAGTCCTACTACGAGGCCATTCAAACAACTTCACATTGACTTAATTGGACCAATCAACCCCTCCTCTCGCAATGATATGAACTATATCATGACAGTCATTGATAATTTTTCCGGTTATATCTCTGCGATACCTCTCATGTACAAGTCTGACACATGTCTTCAACTCAAACTCATTCTCAACCACAAACATCAAAAACAAAACCAATTTCCTGCCACTATTTGTACCGACGGGGGCGGGGAATTTTATTCTTCTGAAATTCAAGATTTCTTCAAGATCAACTCCATTCATAACTTAGTTTCAGAACCGTATCATCATGAACACAACGGCAAAGTCAAAAGAGCCAATTGAAATCTTACCGAATCGATTAGAGCTATTCTTTGAAGCTCCAAATTGCCGCTCAATTTGTGGGCAGAAGTAGCAAAGGCCCCTTCTCTTTGTCTGAACCAAATCCCCAAGTCTCCTAATCTTCCTTCTCCCTATCAACTGTTTACCGGAAAATCTCTTCCCACCTCCTACTTTCATCCTATAGGATCTAAGGTTGCATATCTAGACAACAGGATTAATCAAGGTGAAAAATTCAAAGACCAAGGGCTTCCCGGTACCCTTGTGGGTTATAACCCAAACTTCTTATCTTTTCAAATCTTGAAACCTGACAACTCGATTATTTCTTCTAAACACGTAAAATTTATTAAAAATCCCAATCCTACTCAAACTCCTGTGGACACCAACTTTCAGTCAGAACAAATTTGAATTGATCTTGAGGATGATCTCGTACTCTCTTCTGATAATCCATCTTCCCAAAATCCTCAAACTCCGGTCGAATCCTCTGATTCTCAAATCAGAGAACAAGATCATATCCCCTTCTCCTCAATCGATCCACCAAATAACTTGGAGTCCGACTCTGAATCGGATCCCTCAATTGAACTCGCTGAACAACTTATCCCTAGATATTCTCTTCTCGATTGATCCAGCTTAAATCCCCCCAAACAATACGGATATCACCATTACTTCGTACCCAGATCATTCAAACAAGCCAAACAGTGTTTCAATCATTTGAAGTGGGAATCCTCAATGGACGCCAAGCTAAATGGAATTGAATCTCTTGGTGTTTGGGATGATTACGATGGCCCCAAGCCTGACAATCCTCTAAATACAACGTGGGTGTATTGACTCAAGGAAAACTGCCATGGCAATCCACTTGTTTACAAAAGTAGACTTTGTGTGCAAGGCTTCAATCAAATCTATGGCTTAGACTATCAAGACACTTTCTCTCCAATGGGAAAGGCAGCTTCTTTGCGAATCGCTCTTCTTTTTGGTTTATTCCATTCACTTCCCATAACTCAATTCAATGTGAAGAGTGCGTTTCTACACGCCCCTCTGTTGGTTAAGGTCATTATCAAGAGACCAAAAGGATCTAATTGAAAATCAAAATTTCTTTTTTTATGAAAATCCCTCTATGGTCTCAAACAAGCCCCCGCAAATTGGTTTCACACTCTCACCTCGTGCATCCGAGAACAGGGCTTTCACGAATCTATTTCTGATCCTTGTCTATATATTCACTCAGCTTCTAATTCCGTTCTATTCTTTCATGTGGATGATCTCATAATGGTTGGTCTGGGAGATGATTTTCAACATAAATTCCTTGAACAATTTCCAAACTCAAGTCATCACAAACTGAATACTATACTAGGTATGAAGTATGAACGTATCAAAAATAAAATTCTCTTATCCCAACCCAAACACATCGAGCATGGATTAGAAGAACTGAAAATGACAGAGTGTAAACCAACTTCAATTCCACTCACCGCTAATATCAATCTTTCACCAGCAACCAATGACAAACATGAAGAGTTCAAAATCTTAAACATCAACTATCGCTCCGCAGTCTTTCTTATGAACTATATTGCCTGCCTAACTTGCCCCAATCTAAGCTTTGTGGTCTCTAGTCTTGCTAGGTTCTGCAAAAAGCCGGGAATTCACCATTGGAGGGAGGTTAAGCGATGTTGGAAATACCTGAAGGCAACGAAAGATCTTAAACTTACCTTACAAATCAACCACTCTGACACTCAAATCCAGTGTTTTAGCAATGCGACCTGGAGCGATGATCTGGATACAAGACATTTGCAATCCGGTCACCTATCTCTTCTCTTCAACTCCCTAATCTCATGGAGCAGCTATCACCAGCGCAATGTCACTCATTCCACCACTGAGGCCGAATTGAACCCGTTGGTTGACTCCTTTCTGGAATCAATCTGGATGAGAGGTCTAGTATCCGAACTCTGGAAAACAGAAATATCTCGAAGCCGACACTTTATTGATAACAAAGGACTTGATGATAAACTCAAAAATTTTGGTTGTAATTTGAAGACCTGCCATATTGATATCAAGACAAAAGCACTTCAAGAGGAACTCAAGCTCGGCAATCTCATTGTCAAACTAATCCCTGCCAAGAATATGAAAGCTGATGGTCTTACCAAGGCGCTTTCTCTCTGCGCTCTTGCCTCTCTTCTCAAGCTCATAAACCCATCATTTTCTACACTGAATTCAGTCATACAAGTCACCGGGGGTGTTGAATAAATCTCAATGTCCCCCTTTTTCTCTTTTTATTCTTTTCCTTTCTTTTTATTCTTTTCTTCTCTCTTTACTTGTCTGTTCCACTTGATATTTTTCTTGTTCTTTTTCCTGTTTTTCTTCCTGTCTCTTGGATGCCACAACCGCGCCTCTACTCTCACATCACTTGTACCCGCGTGCAATCTTGATCTATGTCACGAATCCACTTCTTTTTCACATGGTTGTTCTCTCAACTCGTGCCATCTCGTCGAGCTCAAAGAACTCTACGTTCTACATCAACCAATCTTCCACGTACTCAAAAACCTCGACCTGAATCTTCTTTTGACAAATCTCTGAGAGCTATTCTTCAATCCTTTCTTATTTCTTCATTCTTGATTTCTTTCTTTCTCATTTCCAATCTCTACCCAATAACTCTCAACCTCAATCTACTCAAACTCAACCTCTCAAGTCTATAACTCAGCAAGACCTGACTCGCAAAATCTGAACTCGGCGATATCTTTTCTTCCTTTTTCTCAGAATTCTGACACTTTATTTAAATCTCTTCCTAAAAGTTCTTCACCACCATCCATCTCTGTGCTCTGTTTCTTCAATCTCAAAACCTGAAATAACCCAACCTTGCTGAATGTCTCAAGTCATCCTTTAGCCGGATGTTGGTTTTCTTTATTCTTTTATCTTCTCTTTTTCCTTCTCTTAAATTTCTTTTGTCTTGTTTTCTCATTTCCTTATACTGATATTTTTACTTGTCTTAGCCCTCTCAGTTCTTAAATTCTTAAATCTTTTTCAGTAATTCAACAATAGTCGCTGTGGTAGTCCAAACCTGTCCTATAGCCATCAGACTCACTTTTCTAGTGTAACAACAGCTCAAACCCTCAAATTAACCTCAGAAATGGATTCTACATTGAAAATAACCCATAGTCACTCAGCCAACATACCCCTCTATCTCTCATGGATTAGAAGATACAACCCAAGAAACCTTCAACTGTGGCAAACTCATACCCACCCAGGTGTCACATCTCTGTGGAAGACATAAGGCATACCTAGTAAACCCTCAAGTACATACCAGTGGCAGCTTATCCTCAAGACCAGGACCACACAACAACCAGTCCATCCAGAATACAGCATACAGATACAGGAGGCAGTGCAGCATGCCAGATCCAGTCACCTCATCCAGAATACAGCATACAGATACAGGAGGCAGTGCAGCATGCCAGATCCAGTCACCTCATCCAGAATACAGCATACAGATACAGGAGGCAGTGCAGCATGCCAGATCCAGTCACCTCATCTAGAATACAGCATACAGATACAGGAGGCAGTGCAGCATGCCAGATCCAGTCACCTCATCCAGCATACAGTATACAGATCCAGGAGGCAGTGCAACCAGTCCAGATCCAGTCACCACAGCCAGAATACAGCAATACAGATACAGGAGGCAGTGCAGCATGTCAGATCTGGTCACCTGAACCCAACAAACATGCAGCAAATACACATACAAGAGGCTGTGCAGAAGTATACAGGAGCAATATATGCAGGAGAAAGTGGAACCAGCCTTAACCAGAACCAAACAAACCAACAGTATTGCACAGCAATACATGTAGGTAGAAGCAAGAATCACTGAATAAACTACCAGTACAGCACAGCAATATACCTTATCTGAACTACACAGCAATCTATGCAAGGCTGTGCATGCATGAAACCCCTGTACAAGCTTTTCCCAACCAGCAGAAATGCCTCATGTAACTGTACAAACTTTTCCCAACCAGCAGAAATGCCTCATGTAACTGTATCTCACTGTCCTCACCAGAACAGGGAGAACCCTCAGGGGCAGCCTTGAGCACCCCTGGGGGCAGGATTTTTCTATTTAAGGAGGGCCTCTCTGCCCTATCCAAGTTGTATACCTACTCACCGAATCATTACGACCCATCTCATCATCTATCCATCCACCCCATCAACCCATCCATCTGTGGTACCTACCCAGATACATATTAGTAGTGAACCAATTATAAAGAAACAGGAAATCAGAAACCAATTTATTAACCATATTTAACCAGTTAAACCACCCAACAGGTGCTTGAATAAGGGTTCTTCTGTGACCTAAATATTCAGCACCAGATTAAAGAAAACCCACCCATTAATTAATAAATAACCCTTACAAAGAAAGAGAGCACAACAAAAAGAAACTACCAACCTTTCCTCTACCCAGCCCCCTGTGGGTAAACCCATCCTTGGGTCCTCTCCTGAACCATTGCTTTGATAAAACCCTTGAACCCTTTGATATTGGGATACTGGTTAAGATCACATATATCTGATCAATAATTAACCAATAATCCAATACATCTGGTCTATTCTTCAACAAACCCTACCAATAACAATTAATAACTAACCTAGGTCTGATCTGAGACCTATTTTAAGTCTCAAAGAAACCAGCCATTAATTTAAATAAATTATTGGGCACACTTACTATAGTACTAGAAGGGCAGGCAATTCAAAACCACTCTTAGTATATACTATTACTCCAAAGGAGTAGAAGCAATACTAAATTCCCCTTCAAGGACTGCCAGCAAGATATTTGCTACTTTATTTATATAATCCCACAGGAGTCTCTACATCGCTTACTATGATACACCGTTGTCAAGAATGAAAATGTATCTTATTTAAGAAAAGCCTTGATTTTGGACTGAGCAAAGAAAGGTTGAAACCACGCGGCAAATAAGGCCAAGACTGTTTTTCCTTATTAGGAGCAACACAATACAAAGCCTGTGCAAATGCAGAAGCGGACAGTTTGTTGCAAATAACTAAAAGAAAGAAAAGCGGTTGGTTGGCAATAACTTGCAGATGAACAACGTTAGACACAGCTTGATTTAAAAACAACGGTTCAAAGTATAGACTCAAGAAAGGGTTCTGGTTAACAGGGGAGAAGGCACAGATTAGATTGTTCATTGCAATTTTAACGGCGCTTTTGTAAAGCATAGTGCCAGTAAGGAAAATCAAACAGGATCATCAATTCTTGGTTATAAATAGAGGACTTAGCAAACAGAGATGAACAGGGCTCGCTGCGACCATTGGCAAGTGCTGTTTGAATCAGAAAGGCTCCAATCCTTGCTTCAAACAGCACTTAAAATAGGGGAAACTATGGCAGAATCGAGCGAAAAAGTGATAATTCAATGTTGTAAATTAATCTTTGAATGACCCATTTCTTGACAATCTTGAACTTATAAATTAATATTAATCACAATTTTCTTCATTTATTTCAATTACTTTTCCCAATGCAATACAACATGACAATTTCTGACTAAATCTAGGTTTAATTTAATCCTGATATTTTCCAATGATTTCTACCTGTTTTCTTATCATGATTTGGGCAAGATTTGTTTAAAAAAAAAATTTATACATATTTTCTTAAAATAAAATTGGTTCAAAATACTTGATTGGATTATGGGCTGCTGTCATAGTGCATTTAATTTCTAAAAGAAATGCACGCAGACAGGAAACATTGGGAATTTGATAAAATTCTGGAATCAATTGACTAGGTACTGCTCCATGTCTCCATTGAATTCATTCTAAGAAAAAGATTTGAAATCAGATAGGAAAATTTAAGAATTTTGGACGGACTTTTATAAAGGTTAATGTCAAATTCATAGCTCCAGTTGTGTGGGAGTTCTGTAGGGCCCCACACGACCTGTGGGAGTTTTTTAGGGCCCTTCAAAGCATGAAGGCCCATCCACGACTCCAAAAGTATTTTGTAAACATGCGCAACCCCTGGGGGGGCAAATAGCCCCCATAATGGGCATTTTTGATTTTTGTTCCCCTGTACACAAGCATATTATTTATTATTTATTATTTATTATTTATTATTTATTATTTATTATTTATTATTTATTATTTATTATTTATTATTGTATATTATTTATTATTTATTATTTATTATTTATTATTTATTATTTATTATTTATTATTTATTATTTATTATTTATTATTTATTATTTATTATTTATTATTTATTATTTATTATTTATTATTTATTATTTATTATTTATTATTTATTATTTATTATTTATTATTTATTATTTATTATTTATTATTTATTATTTATTATTTATTATTTATTATTTATTATTTATTATTTATTATTTATTATTTATTATTTATTATTTATTATTTATTATTTATTATTTATTATTTATTATTTATTATTTATTATTTATAATTTATTATTTATTATTTATTATTTATTATTTATTATTTATTATTTATTATTTATTATTTATTATTTATTATTTATTATTTATTATTTATTATTTATTATTTATTATTTATTATTTATTATTTATTATTTATTATTTATTATTTATTATTTATTATTTATTATTTATTATTTATTATTTATTATTTATTATTTATTATTTATTATATATTATTTATTATTTATTATATATTATTTATTATTTATTATTTATTATTTATTATTTATTATTTATTATTTATGTTTTATTATTTATTATTTATTATTTATTATTTATGTTTTATTATTTATTATTTATTATTTATTATTTATTATTTATTATTTATTATTTATGTTTTATTATTTATTATTTATTATTTATTATTTATGTTTTATTATTTATTATTTATTATTTATTATTTATTATTTATTATTTATTATTTATTATTTATTATTTATTATTTATTATTTATTATTTATTATTTATTATTTATGTTTTATTATTTATTATTTATTATTTATGTTTTATTATTTATTATTTATTATTTATTATTTATTATTTATTATTTATGTTTTATTATTTATTATTTATTATTTATTATTTATTATTTATTATTTATGTTTTATTATTTATTATTTATTATTTATGTTTTATTATTTATTAGGGTGTATCAAAGTTAGCAAACCCGCCATTAGAAACCCGCCATTTTTTTTGGAGAAACCCGCCATTTTTAATGGCGGGTTTCTGAAATACACAAACCCCCTAACTGTTGTATTTCAAAATGGCCTGTTTCATGAAAATGGCGGATTTCAATCATCAAACACGCCATTAAACCCGCCATTTATGCATCATCATCCATCCACCATCCATCACATCAGCCAGGAAATCTGATCATCCATCCCAACCTTGATCTTCTTTCCATCCTTTGATTCTCGACAAGAGCACAAACTTCAACAAAATCTCAACGATTAGCAGATGATCCATCAAGACACTTTGAACGAGGATCCGACGATGCCAACGGATTCAGAACCAAAGATGCCATCATCGAGTTCAATGTTCAAGAAGAGGTCGTACTCAAAACCTCATCCAAGCCTCCCCCTTTCGTCCCTTTCTACCCTCTCATTCTTCCTCTCAAGCCCATCATCCTCACCTCATCCTCAATCCTGCAGCTACCAATCATACTACTACCCCCACTCCCACCACTCCATTCACAACTCAAGTCCTGGCTCAACAACCCACACCTTCCAATCTTCTACCCTTTGCCCCTCATTTGGTCCCCAGTCTCGGACTCACCAAGGAATAAAAACAGTTACTCTGGACTTGGAGTCTCTCCTTCCAGTGTGTCCTCAATATTGGCGTCAGGGGCACCGAATCCATTCGGTTCGTATCGTCGTCCGATCAGATGTCTCTCCAAATCCATCACTTTGATCCCCCTCCTTACCTACTCAACTGACATCATCATCATCATCATCATCATCTCTCCCTTCCTCCTGATTCTCTCCCTCTCGTCCCCCTCCCTCTCTCTCTCTCTCTCTCTCCTTGGCTCCTACTCATCAGCACTCGGGTCGTGGAGGCTGGTGTCTTGCCAGTCATCATCAGTGTCCTTGGAGGTTTTCTACATGAGATGGAGAGAGTTTGTCAACAGTCTGAGAACCTAGAACGTGCTCGTCGGAAAGCTGTCCTTGCTGCCAATTCTGCCGCATCTTCATTCAATCCCTCTCCTCAACTTTCCGCTTTGTCTGCTGTCAGGCCATCTTCCTCTCATTCCAATCTACCACAACCTCCTCGTCCCGTTCTCTCCTCTCGGACCCTAGCTCAACCCATTCTTAATCCTACATCTCCACTCCCAACTTCAGACTTCCCTCCAGGGTTTTCAATCAGCCATCCTCGTAATAAGCCTCTACCTCTCCCCTCAACACCCTCCCCAATCCTCCCCATCATCTCTCCTATGGATCAACGTAATTCTGCCGTCTCAGATCCCATTCCTCCCAGACCCCTTCCTTCCCAGCAGGCACGCCGAACTCATCATCATCAGTCTCAGGCGTCCGAGGAGCTTCATGTGATTGTCACCTCCGACCAGTCGCCCCCTCAAAACTCAGTCCTTACCCATTCTCCCAATGATCCCGTCTCGCAAACTGGAAGCATCTCTCCCTCCTCAGTGTCCTCCTCATCATCCCTCAAAATCTCTTGTCTTCCGATCACCCATCAATCAGTCCTTCCCAACGTGGGTTCGACCCCCTTCTCTACTCTCAATTGTCCCGCTGGTCTGATCAATATCACTAACTCCAACAACCTCCAAGGCGACAGCCTCAATTGTCCAAGTCCTCAAGCCCGTCCAATAGTTACTGATCAGATCAAAAATTCATCCGCTGCCGATGAGAGCAAGGCTGACCTCCTGCGCCTCTCGGCCTCAATTCTTCAACCTTGAGTTCTACATGGCTCATGACTCGGATTCAGTCAGCACCAACGAGCTATTGCATCGCTTGATTGCCGAAGTCAAAGGCCTTAGGGACTCACAAGCGTCATTGGAGCTGAAGGTTAGTCATCGTGACATTTGATTCGCCGTGCTTGATTGGATCTCAGGAGCCCTTTCTGACCAAGCGGCGTGAGCCTTCCGATACCCGCAACATAGCTCAAAACCTTAGGTTTATCAGTCCCATCGTCACAAACTTCTCCAACTCCCAAGGGAAGCACCCCAAATTCGCTCGCCCCTTCTTCTCTCACTCGACCTCCTCCTGCGCCTCTTGGCCTCAATTCTTCAACCTCGAGTTCTACATCCAGGGCTAACAAGCAAGGAGGGGCGTATGAGGATGAAGGAAGTCTGCGTGAGAAGGCTTGCTTTGCAGAGTGGATGAAGACCAAAGGGGCCTTGGTTGGTGCGGAGCATAATTCATCCAAAACCTTGGCCAAGCACGCCCACATGTACCCTCAACGAGTAGTCTTGACAAGTTGGTAAATTCCTTATATGTATCGTCTGGTGACTACCACCTCCCTCCAAGTAAACTGTCACCCCCCCTTGAGTCAATGCGCCGCCATCGATCTTGAGCTCAACCTCGTGTTTTGTTTCCGTCAGCTTATCCTGGCGAGACTGGTATACATCCCATCCCCTTACAGTGGGGAGCTTCTGATCCTCAGAAGAGGGGACCCGTTGTGGCAAGCAGACATCCCCAAAGCCTGAGGTTGCGGTATGTTCTCTTTCCTTTTGCTGAATGCTCATCATTCATAAGCCTCGATCTAAGCCTCTGGATTGTTTGGTGTAGTAATGCCATAGGAGCTTACTCAGGGTACGTGTCATCCGATAATCTATCTCTTTGGATGACTCGAAACCAAATGAGCTGGTGACGTGGTGATGAATTTTATTCTAGGCCATACTGTATCTACAAAGCATTAGCAACCGCAATTGGTGGAATCGACCCCAACCACCGTCCCGATTTTACAAACGTCAGTCAGTTTAATTATCCCCATTGGAGATTTGGCGCCAGGAAATTGCGCTTGTCTAGACCTGACGGTGACTTTCGAACATTCGGATTTTTAAGACCAAACCCCCGTTCAATATCTCTCCCAATCCGTCTTGGTTTGATGCATCAAAGATTGTTAGTATGGATCCTTGGGGTCATCTAGCTCCTCAAATATTCAAGTCTTACTTTGAATCTGGCGTGGATATCCGACCCACTGGTCTGCCTATTCTTTAATTACAACGTAGCATCTCCATGCAACAATGTTCCTATCTGGAGATTGCACCAGTTGACTCTTGACCCTGAAAAATTAGTTGCCTGCACAAAGGCACACTTGAAACTAGCCAAGCTTGATGAAGCTGTTGTTGAGGGAAGGCTCTTAATTGATGGCAAGATTATTTTTAAGTCTCCCAGAAGCTGGGCCAAGGCAGCCGCGCAGACTGCAATTGAAACAAGTGGTGGGAAATGGGATGAACTTTCAGAGGAAGAATGCCAAATACAGAACTCCAAACGTGCAGGCGTTGAAGTTCAAGTGACCAAGGCCGCCGTTGAACCAGTTGTAAGATAGTTTCTCTTGGTGAGCAACATTTTTTTTTATTTGTTTGACCTGTCTTTTCGTTTGTCCAACCCCTTTTTTGATATTGATTCCTTCACTGCCTACCAAACTCAAAATGTTATAAAACCATTCAGGTTTCACCTTGATCCTCACCTTGGGTGCAGCAAGTGCCTGGGAGGGAGAAAGATGGAAGGAGATGGTATGAAAAACATAAAGAGAGGTGGCAAGCAGAGGAATCGTAGAAAAAGGAGGGCTCAAATGAGGGATTCAGAAATTTCTTTGGAAGTGACTGACAACTGGATCAAGGAAAAGTTTGCCTGGTCTTCCAAGCCTACACCTTTTGATTGCTCCCCACACCTCACTTTCACCTTGGATTCTTTTTACAATTCTCCTCATATTGACAAAGGCGACATCTCTGGCTATTCCTTTTTACTTGTGGTCCCAACCAAAAAATTGAATGGTTGACTTATTGAAGATACGCATGAATATCAAGTTTGGGACGGTCAATTTGTTTTTCCTGACCTTGGATTTGGAATTGATTTCAAGCAAAAAGGTATAGTCAAAATGGTTTGGGCGGCTAACAAGTACAAGCACTGTACCTTTCCAGCTGTGGAAACAGCAACCCATACCAGAATGGCCATGTCACTCCAAATTAATAAAAAAACTCAGAGCACTTGTAGGGACATGAAAAACAGCCAAATTTACTCTAGAGAAAAAAATATCAATTAAAACAAAAAAGATCTGTATATTGGTGGGGTTAAGAATGCTCTCAAACGTTGTTGTAGTAAAAAATAATTTGTTTTTCTTTCATCCATTCAAATATATTTACAAGCCCAGCATTTGAGTAATCTTCTGTATTTCTTCTACCAATCTACCACTGCCAATGCAAGCCAAAGCTACTGATACCTTATCCTTTTTTTTGTTTGCCCGTTGTTCCCTCTCCTTTTCCAGTTGCACTTGCTGCCGATCCTTCTCCTTTTCCTCTTTTTGAAACTCTAGCTCAGCTTGTTTCAACCTCCACTCAGCATCCAATTTTTGTTGATTAGCCAAAGTCTCGGCTTGCTGCTTTTGACCATCCATGGCCAGTTGACAATCCCACTTTTGCTTTTCAAACTGAAGTTTATCTGATTCAATTTGTGATTTCACTGTTTTTTGGAGGGGAATGGCAATGAGCATGATTTTGAAAGCAAGGATATTGAATCAATCAACTTACATGAATCTTGCTTCTCCATGATTTCTTCAAAGCCCAAAAAACTGGAAGTGTTTCTCCTCTTTTGATGACTTTTGGGGTTGACATTGATGGAATTGGAGGCCTTTTGCTTACCCTTGGCAGAGGAGGTTTGAGTCTGAAATTCCTCACTAGTATTTGAAGGCAATGTGGGAGGCCCCATTGGCTTGAGTTTTTGGCCAATCAAAAATGGATGAGCCTGTTTTTTTACAATGTAAATCAGTCAGGAGCAACCAGACAGAATTGAAAACAATTTAGTTCCTTACTTGAGCAGATGTTGATGGCAACGGTGATCCAGGAATAACATCCTCCTCATTGGGCAAGTTCTCCAGTTGTTCTGCCCCAGGAAGAGAGCAATCAAAAGAAGGAAGTGAGGGGTCCAAGAATGGGATTGACTGATCAATCAATACCAAAGTAGAAGTGATTGGAGCTGATTGTGTTTGAATATCCTCCTTGTCATCAGATGGGGGCCACTCCAAGGCCAAGGTTTCATCAAGGTCCCCGTTGGTAGGCTGAGCATCCCCAGCCAAGTCCTCGGCATCAACGGAATTGGATTGTTGGGCATCAAAAGCAGCTAGGGGGGTGATGTTGGCCTTCTTTCCAAAGATTTCATCCATTTGAATATAAAAAGGACAAATGGAGTCCAACTTATCAACCACCAAGTTGATTCCTTTGGCTTTTTCCAAGTTGGTGATACCAAAGCCAGTGGAGATAGACATGGAGTGGGCCTTTTTGTACTTGGCTTGATAGTTTTTGAACCGCTCCCTCATCTGTTTGGATGACAGATCCAGCCTACCTTTTGTTTTGTTCTTGAGTTCATTGGCCATCAGGAGATAACCATTGACCTTAGAGGATGGAGGTCGGCCAACACGTGTTTTGTTGTCGGATCCAAAGCAGGCATTGTAGTTGGAGGGAATTTTCAGCCAGTTTACCAGGATGATGTGATCAGCTCTCTTGAGCTGACTTGAGCCCTTGGAAGCTGATGGGGGAGGATTTTTTGTTGTGGAGTTCCTTGGCAATGTTCTCTTGGGTGTGTTGGACTTGCGGGGGGAGGTTTGCTGAGGGGCCATTTGAAAGAGTAAGGGCTACGCAAGTGATGAGAGCAATAAATTGATGAGAGTGGTGAAGTTTTGAGAGCAATAAAGTGGATGAGAGTGATCAAGTGATGAGAGTGGTTAAGTGATGAGAGTGATGAAGTTTTGAGAGCAATGAAGTGGTTGAGAGTGATCAAGTGATGAGAGCGATAAAGTGATGAGAGTGGTCAATCAATTTTATGATGAGGGTGGGGGTAAAAAATTTTCCGATGAGGTCGGAGGTAGAAGGAGGTGGGAAAACAGGGGTGTATGACGCGGACAGGTGGTGATAGCATTTAAATACTTTATTTGAAAAAACCTACTTATTTCAGGTTAACTTTGACACGTCTGATCTGAAATAAGTGGTTTTTTTTGATTTTTAATGGCGGGTTTGAAATGGCGGATTTGGGTTGAAACCCGCCATTAAAAAATGGCGGTTTTGGTTAACTTTGATACCCCCTATTGTGAGAAACAGTGCTCAAAGCTGAGATTTTGAACAAGCTTGCACACAAAAGCTTGTTCCAAACCTGTCCACTAAGAACAGATCTCCCATTCATATCAATGATAAAACTATCTTCTTTGAGATAACAAATCTGGAACCCTTTTTTCCACAAAACTCCAAGGGACACAAGGTTATAAGGCCACTCTGGTAAATAGAACACTTTCTCAAAAGAAATTTTGAAACCCAAGTGATTTGCAAGAATAACTTTTACAATTCCTTTAATCTGAATTGTTCTGCCTTTCTGACCAATATTTACAACTCCATCATAATCATTAAGATTTGAAAATAAATTTGGTTCAAAGAACATGTGATCTGTACAGCCAGAATCAATAAAAACAAGAACATCCTCCTTCAATCCTCCTAATAGGAAAGAAGCTTTATCAGTCACTGATAAGTTCTCATCTTTGAGGTTAAGATTACTCACTTCATAATCAATCAAGTCCATTTCTTGATCCTCATCAATTTTGGCCTTCTTTTTGGGACCTTCTTCCCCAACTACCATTTCCATTGGACCATGAAACACCACCATTGCAACGTTTTCAGTAGTGAGATTAACCTCCTTGTCATTCTATTTGGAATTCTTCCTCTTCTTGGCCTCCTTGCAATCCTTAGCATAATGCCCCTTATTCTGAAAATTATAGCATAAGACCTTGGACAAATCCTTTTTTGCCTTCTTGCAAGATTTTCTGGTCTTTCCAACAAGGGCTGTTCCAGAACCCCCATTCATCTTGAACTGAAGATCATCCTTTTCAATCCTTTTAAGCACATCCTCCTCCCCAGGAAGGGGATCCAATTGTGAAATAATTCTGACTAAAGAATCAAACACCTTTGGTAGCTTCTGAAGGATTAAGAGTGACAAACACTCAGGATCCATGTTAAGTCCTGATGACTTAAAATTGGCTATGCTAGACCTAGCATCTGCAACAAACTGTTTACAATTCAAATATTGTAACTTGAACAGTTTATTGAAATCTATACCCTTCTGGTGAACAGAATCACCAGCATACTTGGACTTCAGCAACTTCCAAAGGATGCTGCCCCTCCTTCTCTCATCTTCCCTAAGAGAATTGGCAACCCATGTCACATGATTCTCATCAAGATGCCTAAGGATGAGTTGATAAGACTTTTTCTCCACTTCTGAACTGATAAAAGTGTCTTCTGCATCCATAATCTCCCCAAAACAGATGTTATCCAGCTCACTATCCATAAGGACAGCCCAAGAACTATAATTCTGACTGTTCAGAACTATCTTGGTGGAGCTAACATCAGGGATATAGGACATCCTCTAGGAAAAATTGGTCTTTGAGGTTCTCCAGAGTAAGGTATAAGGGTCTAGATGGCTTGGAAGTAATGATGATTTTGGTACTGATGATGTTTTATAATTATGGCCAGAAGTTAGCTTAGGAAAATGAGCAGTATTCAAAGAAAAAGAAATGCTGGACACCTTGTGTCAATAGTTGCTGATGGGCTCTCACAATGGGACAATATGTTGGATGATATTGGTGATGAATTCAATTGGATAATGAATGAATGATGGAAAACAGCAGGGAAAAGAGCTCCTTAAGTACAAAAGATTGGCCTCTTGTGAGCCCATGATACAACAAACCAAAATGCAAATTTTCCGCCCCAAAAGAGCTCTACAGGCTCTACAGGCCTTGTTACTTGGTTTGGGCTACATCAGGCCGCATGGCATCAGTCCCTGTACCCTTACAACCAGCCTATTCTGGTTATTTCTGGTGTTTCCACCTCAATGGGGCTGAACCAGCCCCTTAGCTGTTCAAAACCCTGGCGGGTTGTCTATTACAACCGGCATGTTACCTCACATGCTGGATGGTTGCCTCATGCAACCAGCCCCTGGCCATAAAATTGCCCAGGAGGGACCCAGGACACACCTGGGTCTGGTCTCAGACACACATGGGGGGGGGGTGGCCAGCAGACATGCTGTCCCCCCCTCCTTCCCACAGATCCCTGGAGGGGGCAGTCAAATCCCCCTACCAGGGGCCCTGGGGGTTGATACCCCCAGGGAATTTTAATGCTAGGTGGGCTGGGGGGTAGTCAGGTCCCGTCCAGCCCGTCGCTCCTCCCCCTTGGTAAAGGGGGGGGGAGGGCCCCTTCAATGGTGGGGGGGTGGTTAATTCCCCCCCACCGCCAGTTGCCTTGATGCAACCAGCCTGGCCACCACCTTTGGTGGGGGGGTGATCAATTCCCCCCCACCGTGACTGGTCGCCCCTTGCAACTGGTCGCTGGCTGGTTTCATCCAGCCAGCCCTCCCCCTCCCCCTTGCAATGGAAAGAAAGGGGAGGGGGAGGAGCCGGGGCCACCAGCCCCGCGGCAGCCGCAATGGGCTCAAAAGCCGCAACGACGGCCCCGCGCAGGCCTTTGGGCCCCATAGACTGGCCAAAGGAAAAAACAGCGGCCCTGAGCAGGCGGCAACAGGGGCAGCGGCCCCAAGTGGGCCACAACGCAGGCAGCAGCCCCAACTGGGCTGCATAACGGGCAGTGGCCCCAATGGGCCGCCCAAAGCCCCAAAACTAAGTAAACCATACTTTGGCGGCCCGTCTGGCCAAGTTAGTCCAAAATAAACCTTGGGCCCAATTATTCCCATAAAAGCCCATCTGGCTGTATTTGCCCATATACCTTCCCATGCCCATTAGGGCCCGTGTACCAATAGGCCTGTTTCACGCGTTTTGAGGCCAGTTTCCACAAATCTGTGACATCCACACAGGCCCGTATGGTCTGTGTGAGTGTCCAATGGGCCAGAGAGGCCCATATGTGCATCCCATTTGGATTAATCTTATACGTAGCAAACGCATAAGTGCATATGTATTTTAACAGTATTGCCATGGCCCCCGGCTCTTCTCAAGTTCTCCACCTAGATCTCATCTTTCTACCATCTTGATAGTTGCTGCTTGACCGTCCTTCATCTGAAAACCCTTTGCTCTCTTGGTCAACTTACCTGAACGCCAACCTTGCACCATCCTTATCAACCTCAAGTTTCCCAGCCCGTTTGCTACCTCAATTCATACTGGCGCCCTCTCCACTTGCATCAATTTGGCAGAACAATTCATCTAGTTTAACCTATTTGATTGTGCTCTCTCATCCAATGCTTGTTTGGTCCCTTGGCACCTCATTGTCTTATCAACTTATTTGACCAAATCATGATGGTGTGATCTTGGTCCCTCTTGAAGTCCTTCAACCCTTGCTTTCTATTGCTCAACTTTCCCCCTCCCTGCTTCAGTTGGTTCAATTTGGTAGGTTTTTCAATTCTCAGCTCAAGTCAATCAATTCCATCTGTTTGTTCCAATTTCTAGCTTCAGTTTTTCAACCAAGCCTCCTCAGTTTGATGCGCCATTTGAGCCAACTCCACCTTCCAATCACCCCCCCTCACTCCTCTTTTGGCTCAATCATCCTGTTCTCTTGCTGGTTTACTTAAATCATCCCTAGTAGTATTGAACTTGCGCCTGCTCGCATCATTGCTATCATGACTTGCCTCTATTGTTTCAATCTTTTTATTATTATTATTCTTCTCAGGTTTGGTAGCTACCTCAAAAGTCCACCAACATTGTTGCTGATTGTGTAGTTTGGGTGCTACCTTCTAAGTCTTTAAATTTCTATGCTCCTTTTATTCTATTAAGCCTTCACCTCCCTAAAGCTTCAGGCAAGGGGGCATGTTGGAATTCTTGTCATGTGCTTGAACTGCCTGAATCTTTAGTGCTTTCCTGCCCTGACCTTACTCACCTTTTTCTGCTCTTGAGTGTTGCTGCCTTGTGAGTTTCTTAGACTATGCTTATGTTGTTATAATTACAGTACTTCCTTTGACATCAACCCTTGTGTCCCTACCATTCCAGTTCTTCCAGATATGTCCTCCACTGGTTCAAACTCAACAGCTTGGCCTTGAATACTCTTTATTCATTATCATCTTTCTTATGTCAACCACTTGCTGGCCTTGCTTGTATCTAGTGTACTTAAGCAGCCAACTCTCCAGTGAATGATCATTATCTGTTCAGACTTATGATGAAACCAATTGCCCTCTTCTGAATCCTCATATCTGCTCCTCTTAGCAAAATATGAACTCCTCCCATCCTTTCCTTCAATCATAACAGGAGCGTTCAACTGAAATTTCAACATGATGAGTTTTATGAGTTAACATAATTATGATGAGTGTTTTGAATGAGATTTTGATGGTAATTTAGTTCAACTTGTGATGGTATTACCTTAACACAAGTTGAACTTGTTTTCTTTTTTGGTTTTTTTACTTTAGGGCTGGTCAAAAGAATTGAATTTTTGGGCACTTTAACTTTAGGGCTGGTCAAAAGACTTCTTCTTTTTCTGAGCCCTTTTACTTCAGGGCTGGTCAAGTTGAACTTGTATTTTGTGGCTTTGGTTGTCTTCAGTTTTTTTTTGTTTTTTGTTTTTTTATTTAATGTTACTTATTTTTATTATTTTATTTCTTCTTTTTTTGTTTTTTTAACTAAAAAATCAAAAATTCTTGATCTTTTGGTTGATTTCTGTCTTTTTTGTATTTTTATTTATTTTATTTTAGTTTATTTTTTTGGCGCACAAGATTTGTAGTAGTTTGGCACATCTAAACGACTACATTTGAGCCATGTATAGCCCCACACAACTCAAATGTAGTTGTGCAGCCCCCAAAGAGCGATCCAGTGCCATGTGAAATACATCCCAACCATGTTTGAACCATGTAGGGCTCTACACGGCTCCAATGTAGTTGTTTAGCCATTCCACACAGCTCAAATCATTCATGTAAATGTCTCATTGGAGTGGTGTATTTATCATCACCCAAAGAAAATCTACATTTTTTTGCCATTAACAACCCAAAATGGGTTGCAAATTAAAATTCACAACGCACCTGAGGTTCAAATGACCTTTTGCAACTCAAATGGGCAGCAAATGACCGTTTGAGACTCAAATTGGCCCCAAATGGTGGTTATCAACCCATTTTGGGTTAGAAATTGGGCCATGCAACCCATTTTAGGTAGTGAACAGAGGTTGTGAGGTTGCAAATTTTACATTGCCCTATTATCCCTGAAATAAGAAATTTAAATGTTTCAAAAGTTTAACTCTGATACACCCTCTTGTATTCAATTCTTCCAGCTCTGGTAGATTTCCTCCACTTAATTTATCATGTGTAATCAAGTTATCCTCATCCTGATCAGAACAAAATTTTGGCCTAATAACAAACAACAACAGAAATTTTAAACAAAAAAATAACCTCTTCCTCTGAATCCTGTTTCTTATTCCCCTTTTCCTTTTCATGGCTTTCTTTCCTCTCTCTTTCCTCAGAGTCTGAAATTATAGAAAACACTTACACACCCCACCCAGTGTTGAGTTCCTTGGTTTTTTATTCAGTTATCAACATTGTGGTGTATGCACCTCTTGGACCCAATTCAGTCCTCCCTTTTTTGGTCTGCTTTTTTTTAGCCGCTTTTTTTTTCTCTGTCTGATTTTTTTTTCTCTGTTGGCTGTTTTTTTCTCTTTCTCCTTTTTTTTCTGTCTGCATTTTTTTTCTGTCCAATTTATTTCTGAGTCACTTTTTTCTTCTTGGTATGCTTTTTTTCCACATAATTTTTTTCCAGCCCACTTTCTTCAAAAAAAAATACGTACAAAAACTAATGTGTGTACATAGATTGGAATGTTTGATACTTTTCACCATCTACCTCTTTGGATGTATTTAGATTTGTGTGATTTATGTACTTTTGTAAGGTTTTTATTTGTTTCTTTTTAATGATTTTCAAATACCTATTTGGGCCTATTTAGGTTGGTGTGATGTATGTACATATGTAAGGTATGTGTTTATTTCTTTTTAATACTATTCAACGACCTCTTTGTATGTTTATATTAGGTTTCTTTCATACTGTAATAAACATTCAGGGCAAATACCCCAAGGATTTTAAGCAAGGGCAGTAACAACACATGTAGTAAACATTAATTCACAACTTGGTTCAAGCTTTTTTTTAGAAAATTGAACATTCAAAAACATATAGAAAGGATAAACCATGTATCAAGGAAAACACATGTAACAAGCAAAACACATTTAAAGAAGTAAAATACACAACACATTCAACCAAGCACAACACCTTTTACAACAAAAACACATGCAACAAGGACCGTAACAGGGGACATTGAAAACCCGTGTAATAAAAACTAGTTCCTCCCTCAGTACAATACTTTTTTGGAACCTTGAACATTTTTATAAACCCCCTTCCATCCCACCTTGATTTGATATGCTTACCCCTCTAGCTATAAATTAACACACTTCAGTTTTTTCACTTATGAAGTTCATAAGGCTTTTTCACTTCCCCGATTTGGCATATAGAAGAATGTCCTCTTCCCCTTACTTTGTCGTTCCAAATTTTCTACAAGTTCTTTACAATGGGTAGTTAAAGCAGTTAACCCATATGTAGAAAACACCAGAATGGAAATACCCTTTCCCTGAGGACAAATCATACAAACTTCTTCATTGGTAATTCCTGGGTTGCTCTGTACAATCTTTACGTTTTAGAAAAGTACTGATTCCCACATGAACGTTAAGATCTTTGCAGGCATAGGTCTTATGTTTATCTTCCTGACCATCAACAGGGTTTTTTTGAGCAATTTGAAGCCCTGGATGAAGTTCTTCAAAGATTACACCAAGGAAAAAGTATGTTCACATTACTTCTTTGATGAATTACTCTAAGTTTACCTGCAGTTGTTCTCAGTTGAAGGGTTTCAGATCAAAACTGGAGTTTTTGATACTTTCTTAAATGGAAAATACTGGTGGCAAAAGAAATCAATAAAAAATAAAAATGAGGCAATGAATCACTTTCTCAGATTTTATAAGCACTTGATCAGGGATGGCAGATATTCTGGACAATAAACAATGTATTCTGGGATTGAAAGAGCCAAGAAAGGTCTGTATAGATAACTTTTGGGGGTGGAAAGGAGCCTTCTCAGACCACATAGATAGGCTAGGCCTCATACTCTAAGGCTATCAAGGGAGCCAAGGCATGATTAGCACTTCCCCTTGGTGCTTTTGATTGTCTGATCATAGATCTGCGGGATTTGTACATTATTTGAGCTGCAGGATATCTTATTGTGTTAATTTTTTATTCTAGAGATTCTGTACTTATTCTTGATTTTCACTATTATTACTTGATTAAAGTGATCAGTAGTGGGTTTTTATTGTTTTATAGAGCCTGCTGATCACTTTGATGATTTTTGATAATTTTTATGACAACTCCTTGATAAGCTGTGGGATCCTTCAAGTTCTGGATCTGTTAATATTGTGGCATCATGCGGGAATTTTAACATAAGACTTTTCCACATGTAACTCCTGAAATATACACAACACATAAATTCTGACTGAATTTTAGGTGTGAAAACCATACATGCCCACAGACATGAAATTTCAAGTGGCCAAAGGGTCACCTTGGTGGTGTTGTGGTTTTTGGACATTTAACTAATAATTTATTGAAAATGTGTAGAAGTGGGAATTCAAAGGTGGGTTCAGTGAGTGACCCTGCCTACTTTTGGATGGGAAATCAAATTCCCTAGCAAAATTTATGAGTTTCCCACTCCTTCTTTGTTTTATGAATTAGTTTTATTATTTGCTAATTTTTTTTCTTTATTCTGGTAATTTGACAGATTGCTCTGTAAATATTAGCAATCTGAAATCAATTGAAATCAAATAATGGATTTGGTGAATTAAATGAGAATAGAAACCAGAAGAATTTTTTAAAAATCTTTTGAAGTAAGAGTGGATTCTGCCTATTCTAGATATGGTTTTATACCCAAAATTCAGGTATTTTTTGCAGCGTATGAAAAAAGTTTCCTTTTTAGAGGAATCCAGGTGGCAAGAAGCTGTTCAAAAGTTGGGGTATTGAAAAATAGAGTGATTTTGGCAAATGTTCCTTGATATTAGAAGTCAGATTTGAATTTGACCAGCATAATCAAGGGTTTTCTGAAGATAATCAATTTTCCATCAGATTTTGAGTGTTTTCTACAATGTGTTTGATTTTTTTTGAAGATATACAAGAGAAAGAGTAAATGAAAAGAATTTTCAAAAAAATCTTTGATGAAATGAATGAGGGCATATTCTTTTTTTGTAAAATTAAATTTACTAATATTATATGAAGTTGATAAGGACCCAATTTGTAGCCATCCATCTTTTCTTGGGATAAGAAAGATAAAGAAAAAGAGAAGGTTCTAGCAAAATTATTCAAGCCAAAAATTCCACAAAGAGGCATGAAAAATTGATTTTTTTAATAGGTACAGTCAAAAGTTAATACCTATGGAAAGGGTTTGATTAATTTTATATAATCAGGGTGAGAAATTAATGAAAAACTCAAATGAAAATTTTTATTATTTATTGAATATTCAAAAGAAGTTTTTATTAATTAAATTATTGAATCTTTCTTGGTTAAATTCACTTCTAGTTGGATTTTTGTGATTTTTGATATTTTTTTATAAACACTGATAAGTTTTGTGTGAATGGGGAAAGTGGAGGATTGCATTAAAGAGTTGAGGATTTTGATGGCAGGAACTCCATATTATCTGGATTAATTGACCACATCCTCTTAACCCCCCTAAATCCTTCTATGAACTTGATGCATGGATGGATCATTTTATGGAGGATGATTATCATCACGGCATTTGATTTTCATTTCAAAAAATACCAGTCCTCTTAAAAACACTTCCAGTGAATTGAAAATTTCAGTTTGTTTTTCTACTTGTTGAAACTCTTTTGTTAGCCAAATTGGCTTGTTATTCCCCAGATTTTTCACATTGGTAAGTTTATCTTTTTTTCTTAGCATTAGAGACTTTGGTTGAGATGGAATGTACATGGGAGTTAGCCCACTCTTGAACATCATCACAAGTTTCATTTTTGGATTAAATGATAATTCAGGTGGAGGAGCCAAAGTTGTGAGATCATGGGCTATATCTAAACCATTTTGAGCAAAAGAAGAAAAATGAGCAGAGGCAGATATTTTATTGTAAAATAAAGCATTGGAGGCAGATAGAAAAAGTGTTTTGATGTTTTTGCTAGTGATTTTTTGATTTTGATTTGGAGATGGTTTAGTTTTATGACTAATTGGGAGTTTTAGATAAAGCATATATAAAGGAAAAATTGAGAATATGAGATAAAATAAGAGTTCAGAGACTTGAAATTGCAGGTAAAAAAGTTTTTTTTTTTAATTTTGAATTTTGGATTCATTTGTTAACAATAAAAAAAATCAAAAAAAGTTGGTAACACATTGTTAAACAGTGATTTTTAATTTTTTCAATTAATTTTATTCATGCAAGGGTTTTGAATTAGTGGTTTTGGATTATTAGTGATGTGTCATGGGTGATTGGTGTTGAGTTCAGATGATGAGTAATGATGGATAATTGGTGTGGTGTGGAGTGGAGTCTGCATTTTGACAGGTAATGTTATGGTTTAAGAGAGCATCAGTCCTCTTCAAGCTGTGAGTTTGATGCAGAAAATCACTCAAATTATATTTAATATCAGGCTATCCATATAAAAAAGCCCAAAATGCATATGGATAAATACCCGCAAAAGGGGTCTCAACATGGTTTTGGGGTTATTAAACTTTCTAGTGAGATTTGTTTCCCTTGGAAAAAAAATGGATCCAAAATCCCCTGGGCTTGCACTCCTGTAATATTGGTCACCATTCTCCCACTCTCTACTTCCTTTTATAGTAATATATGCCTGATCCACTTCTCACACAAATTTATGTTCACCAAAAATCATTTTTCATAGGCAAGCCCACTACTCCAGGATCCCAAATATATTTTCAAGCCCACTGGAAATTATGAAAAATCACAGGCAGCTTATTAATACTATCAATTCTAAAACTCCCTCAATGAATCCTCACAAATTCTCAAACATATTTTTATTTTGAGAATTATAAATGACAAGACTCTTGAAATACTTTAACTTCTAGATGGGATGGAATGAGAGTATATAAATTTTTCAAGGTGGTGCATCAATGATCTTTAATTATATGAAAAAAAATCAAATGAAAGGAAGGGTTTTTCATATTGGTCAAAGTTATTTTTAAGAATGGATTTTGTATGAATTAGATTGAAAATGAATTGGATTTAAATGGGGACTATCATTAATATAGGGAATCTTTTGCACCTTTTTGGGGGGATCAAAGTTTTAATCCATCTTCCTCTTACTTTGGGACCTAAGGATAAGGGAAATATTATCCAGAAAGGATTTGGTAGAAAAAGAAACATAGAATAAAGAAATCAATTGATTGGTGAGTTTTTAAGACCATTTTAACTGAAATTAATTATCCAGTGTGGTGCCCCATCCTGGACACCCTGGCCAGTGCGGAGATTTTAACTTTTTTATGATTTTTCCTTATCATCTTTCATAGGTATCATTATCAAAAAAAAAAAAATCATCCATCAAACTCGTCCATCGCCTTCAATCCTCACCAACCACCTTTATCAAGATGGCCAATAGGACTCATAAACTCCATGAGCGTAAGCTGGCTTGCAAGCAAAAAGCTACGGCTTTGATTCAACCCAGTCTATCATCCACCTCCTCTACCACCCACCCTTGTCAAAGTACTTGGTTTCCCATCCAATCCAAAGCTTCAAGATGATTGACAATTGTTGCATCTGTCTCTTGTTTCCCTACAAAAATCAACCCTTCCGGAGGTGACGGCCACGCCAGGATCTGTCCTCAATGTCATAATGGAAGCTTCTTCCAAGCTGAAAGTTGCACTTGGCTTAAGATTTGTTTTGTTTCTCTCCTTCCAATGAAGATCAAACAGATTTGGCACTGTAGTATCTGCAGTTCAGTCTCTCTGTTTTGTTCAGCTTCAATATTTGATCTATCCGTTGGCAGGCTGATCTGGGCACTTTCCAACCCCTCATTGCGAGCACCTTTCCACCCCCGCCTATGCAAGTTCAACCTACTTAAGGTACCCCAATGATGACTCCATACCCTAGCCAATCACCTCCATCAATGTCCATTGAATCAGATCCCCTTCCTCTGATTTCTCATCCCACCATCCTTCCATCTCCAATTCACCCTGCCAGCTGTCCCATGACCAACCGTGCACCAACCTAACAGCAAGGTTGACGCCGACTTGCGACGGCTGTCACCATCATCGTTGATTCCCCTTGGCCACCCTAGCCGATCACCTCCCGCAATGGCGACCAACAACCAACAACCGGCCGTCTCAAGCAGCCGTCAAACCTCTCTCTTCCTCCCCTCCTAGCTCGCTGTTCATCCAGGGGTCTCTTCAGTTGCCGGTGCCCGTCGGACACCTCCTGGCGGTCATCCGCGGCCTTGGCAGTTGCCCGGGCCCATCAGGATGCCCGCGGGCGTCCCAATAGCAGCTCGCTTGCCCGTGCCCATCATTTGGCACGGGCCAGGGTCTTGATTTGACTCCTTGGTTTTTTTTCTGAGCGCTTGTTTGTTTCTTTTTTTTTCTGTTGTTTTCTCATGACACTGATCCTTAAAAAAAAAAAAAAAAAAATCCGCTCCCATTTGTAAATCTCTCTTGTAAATAGTCTACAGGCCTCTGGTCTATAAAAGGAGGGGCTCTCCCCTGCTTTTTCTGCATATCATATCACATCATCAGATAATAGAATCATCCATGGGAGTGTGTGCCTGTGTCCCCCCATCATCGTGAAATTTGATCCTGATCCTTATCCTGGGTATATCTTTGATTGCCCCCTGATCCATTCTTGACCCTTAGTCTTTGCCCATCTGTGGCCTGATCCTTATCACCAACCAATAGCCTTGCTGGTTGAAGAAAAATTCTGTCTGTTGGAATTTTTGAGTGTGTCATACCACTCCTTGATCCCTTTCTCTGACCATACTGGTCCTGATCCCTGATCACCTTTCTGGAGCCAATCACGATTGATTGAAGAGGCCTTATTAAGCTTAAGACCTGGAGTGTTATACCTCCCTTTATTTTCTTTGGAGTTTCCTTCTGCCAGCCTATGCTTGTGTCCCTTGAGAAGTGTTGAGGTTATCCTTGCTTTGAATCATTTACTGTTTGCTTTGGAGCTTCTTAAACATTGTGCTTTGTCTTGTACAACCACCCTCAGTTTTCTGGTACCCTTCAAGCGCTTGATTGCGGAGAGTTGGGCAGGTTCATTGAGAACCTGGAGGTTTCTTGGGTTTGAGTTGATCATCCCCAATCTCCTGCTGACAACCAGAGTTATTAGCTTGTGGGCGTTGTTTACATACAACAGCTTTTGTTCCTTGAACTCTAAGCAGACTTTAACTTCTTTTGTTCAAGTTTTTCCCTGCATAATCCTGTCTCAGATAGTGCTGTTCCATTGCTACCAAACCATTTTCATCTTTATCCTCAACTCCTTGATTCCTCATTTACCAGGTTCTGGACCTTGATCTTGGTTACATTTAAATATTTTTGTAACACTCAGGAGGGCAGCCTAAACAGCACCTTTCCCCTCCACAGAACTGCCACGGCCTAGCACCATTTGGAGTCTTACACCAGGTAGTGGGATGTGAGCCTGTTTCTATTCTTTGATTCCTTACCAAATTTCATAATTATATTCAAAAATGTGGAATTTTGAATAAAATTGTCAGAAAAATATCATGAAACACTCCTTATCCTTTGAAATATTTCATTCCTGTATGGGAAAATTTCCATATGTATGATAATGAGGAGCTGGCAACTTTGAATTGTGAAAAAAGCCTGAAATTATCCCTTTTGAGTTTATCATAGTTTCTTTGAGTGTTATGAGGTTTCATTTAGGGGAAGGGACCTTTTCCCGAGGCCAGTGGAAGTTTCCATAGAGTGCTTGAGGACAGATGGCCTTGTCACATTCCAAGAAATATCATATTTCTGGAATTTTTGAGTGATTATGGTTTGGAGAATGAGTCTGAAACTTTTGTAGACTAGATGAGGATTTAATTTTGCTTTGTAAGGTGCGAGGAAATGAGAATGAGACATAACACTGAAGCTTTTAGGGTCATGATGATGAGGGAAGTTATTGAGGCTTGTGGGGTGATCAAATCATGGCTGGCACTAGCAGTGGTTCTTCCTGGGGTCTGAAAAATGTATTGAGGTTTTGGCCTGTGAGGTTGGTATGGAAAAAGGTATAGATGATTGAAAGAGAGAGCAGGGAGCTGAGAAGAGGATGAAGGAAAGGGACAGAGAAAAATTGAGTGGGTTGTCCAAAGGGTCTGCCTGTCCCAAAGTTCAGTATTTTACCCATGTTGATTGAATTTATGGGCTAGTTTGGAAAGTTGGTTTGAGCTCATGGCTGCGCTGGGGCACACTGAGAATTGGAATATCTTTAATTTGAATCCTTTTCTGGAACATGCAATTCATTTAGTATCTTCTTTGATGTCAATATGCCCTGCGCCTTGTTTTGATGGTATTTTTGAACCATTTACTTAAGGGGTTCAAGATAAGGTTTCTGAGGGTTCTTTCAGCATGTGATCTTAACTTTTTTTTGGGATTCAATCAATGAAAAATATAATTATGGGGGATTTTTCACTGATTTTCTTTAGTTATCATTATTTTTATCATTTTATTATTTTTATGGTTTTTTTGCAATCTGGAACTGGAATATTAGATGGCTGAAAGTTAAGGCAAGGGGAGCCCTCAAGTTTTCACAGTAGATACACAGTAGATGAATCAAGGAGTATGCAGGAGTTGGAATTAAGTTTGGATGATTTCTGGAGAGATTTTGTGGGACAAAGCTGGAGTTTCAATCTGTAGTATGACACTGGGAAATTATAGGGATAGAAACTTCTTCAAGGATAATACCTTTGAGCTTTGTCCAAGAAAATATTTTCTCCAATATTTATTGTTTTATTTCCTTTGAACCCATGGTGATTTTCTTCAAAGAAACAGGGGTCAGTTAAATTGAACACATTTGTTCACAATTATATTATTCTCATTTGGATCCACCTCTTTTTGTGAGTATCCAATTTCAAATGAAATCTTGTTTAGTAATTATTTTGAATGATAGTTTAATACATTGAGCTTTGAAAAGAAACTTTCAACAGGAAAATAGAGAAGAAATATTTTTCCCAGGTTCTTGAAACAGTGGATAATATTGTTATTTATGAAATACAGGTGAATTTGAGGTTCTCCCCACATGAATTTTTTGTTTCAAAGTTTTTGGAATCAATTTAAAATATTTCAAAAACAGAATTGTTTTCTAGTAAAACAATTTTGATTCAAATTCAATCCTTTTTTCATATTTTTCAGATTTTGTTTGAAAATAATTTCAACAGATCACTAATTGGAATTATTCAGAACCAAGAAAAGATTCACCGTTGGAGCAAGATTTGATTCATAATGATCAGTGGAAATGGATCCTTTTCAGAAGAAAACATGCTTTAATTCTTTTGAACAAAGTATTTGTCAAGCATTTGCATGAATTTGCATGAAAATAAACCTTAATTTTTTCAAATATCATCATATTCTTTTGCAATGGGCATATTATTTGAAATTAAGAAAGGAAAGTCTTCTAAAAATTTATTGATATTCTGCAGTTTTTTAACCAATATGACATTGAAGCAAGTTTGAATTTGACAAAAATTTGTTTCAATCAGATGAAATCAACAAAAGAATCAATTGATCAAATTCACAAGTCTGAAATGAATGCAATATTGAAAAAAAGTGCTTACATTGGAAGTAACTAAAACGTTTTGTTCATTTGTCTTGTTTATGTTCAAACATTTGTCTAGCAGGCCTCATACTGAATAATTTTATTTGTTTATTTCACAATTTTCCTCTAACATCTACCTGCTTTCCATCCATGGTGCTGCGCCCATCATGTCCACTTCATTCTCTTCCATCCTGACTGTGATCCTCACACAAATATTTCCAATTACCTTAATACTTTCTCACTCCCAATCCCCCTCATCCAGATCGTCATCAACCCCCATAAATGAATATTTTAACCCAGAGCCTCCAGCTTCCTACCTTTGTTTGCCACCTTGTGCCTTTTTCACATAACTCACTAGGTCCATCCGCGCTGCTCCCATGCCCACTTAACTCTGAGGCTCAAATCTCACTCTGTGTTTTCTCAAAGTTCTTTCCCGTAAAAAGGTACATTAGTCATTTTTCCACAACTATTTCAAAGGAATCCAAAAAACAAATAAAAAAATGTATCAATAAAAAAAAATTTTGGGGCATTCTATTCAAAATTGAAAAATTAAACATGAAACCCCGTTGGACAATTTCCAGTTTGAAACATTTTCCAAGCAATAATGTTCTTGTTTATTCGGTTTACTGCAAACCTAAAAACACAAAATATTTCCATTCAAAATGATTGCCATTGAGGGTTTCCCAAGTGTGTGCAAGATTCTATCAAACTACTGCATCAATGCGGACTTACCCTAGTGACCGATAGGAACAAGATTACTCGCCACTGGACTTGTTGGACCCAAAGGGGAAAATACGCATCTCCGTTCAATGAAAGTGACCAAAGGCCGCTATTGTTGGATGAAAGAGGTATGGGTAGAAAGGATATGGATCAGATGAGCTCAATACTTAATGGGACGGAATAATAAGGAATTGATGAAATAAGTATCTTCAAAGCACCTGAAGAGAGTAATATTGCTCCCCGTTGTTCACGCCAGGCAAAGGGGGGGCGAGGAGGTTGGAAGAGGGGGAGGTCCAGCGCAGGCAATCTAAAAAAAAGAATTGTCAGTTTTTTGTTTCATTTTTCAATAGTTTCCCCTTGGCCTGGTGCTGTTTGAAGCAAGGAACAGAGCCTTTCTATAAATCCAATTAGCACCTTTGCGGGTTTCAATCATCTTGCACCCTTACGCTGTATTTATGTCAACTCATGGTGTCTCTTTTTTTTTTTTTTTTTTGCTTCTCCTCGCCAAGGTTTGCCTTTGCTCCCCAAGCTTCTCGGCGCTGAGCTTACAAATTGTTCCCCTTTCGTTGTTTTTTTCAGAGCCAATGAAAGCATCACTTCCTTTCTGCTGCATGAGTCTAAGCAACCAGTGCGTCTTTGTGGCACAATTGCCAACGTTTGCATTCAGTCACGCGCCCGTTTAGTTCACTCATCCTTTACCTGTTCTACTGTTAGATTCATTGAACGCCTAAATTTGTTCTTTCCTCCTCTTATTATTTCATGCTTTTTGCCAGTTTCTATAACTGTGTCTGTTTGTGTTTACCTAACTCATCTCGCGTGATGTCTTAATGCTAGGTTGCTTATTATCTAGATGGATCAGCGCAGTTTGCTGCATAATAGCAAACGTTTGTCTTCCTTTTGTTTTATAGTATGAACGTTTTCCTTACCTTACTCCTTCTTTGCTCCTGTGCTATTGTTAGGCTCAGCATATTCACCTCGGTTGTCACCAATCGTTGTGCCCCCTCACATGTTGGTTTTCTTTGTATAATCATTTAACCCCTTGACTGTTTATCAGACGCCGCGCAAACGGTACTGAATAGCTTAGAAATCACGTCTTTCCGTTCTTATTGCAGGGTTTGCAATTCTGAGATACATTCATAAAGTTTATTCAATGCCGCAGAAACGCTTTGTCAAACGGTTCTGACCAGCTTAGAAATCACATCTTTCCGTTTTTATTGCAGGGTCTGCGGTTCTGAGATACATTTATACAGTTTATTTGATGCTGCGGAAACGCTTTGTTGGTTGTCTTTGTTAAACACCTACTTCTCAACTGTTCATCACATGCCCCGCAAATGTTTGCGATCATCCTAGAACTCACATCTTTTGTTTCTTTTTCAGGGCCCGCGGTTCCGAGACAAATCTGCACAGTTTATTTGCCGCCGTGCAAAAGTCTGTGATCAGCTTACACGTTTTTTTATATTATATACAGGTATGTACATCTTTTAAATGCAATCTTCCGTTGCATACGTTGACTTTTTTTGCTTGCATTACCGTAGGTGTTGTTTTCCTTTTGATTTTGCGCTTCTTTTGGTCATTGCGCAATTGATTTTTCCAATGTTCAAGCAATGAGCGACGCTGGTTGATTTGTTCAATGAAGTTGTTTGTTTATGTCATTCAACGCATCCTGTTTTTGTTATACGTATTGCAGGTCCCCCTTTTCTATTCAACCCTTGACGCATCAAACGCATTCCTCTTTCATGAATTTTGGACTGCAACCCTCCAGGTATGATTTCCAATTTCTGTTAAGACGCATCAAACGCACAACTCATGTCTACATTTGTGTCTGATCTTTTTAACGTATGTATAATATTGTTCATCTCCCTCCAATCAACGGGACGTTTTTCATCAGTTTCTATTTCCGACCTGAAGGCACCATGGATTTGTTTTTCAATTCATGTCTTCAAAAATTAAACTTACAACCGTGATGCATTTAACCTTCAATTTCTTCTTATGACTTTGGCTTTGTTAAATTGTATGTACAATTCTCAATCCTTGTCTTGACACATTGAGCACACCATCCATTCTCACTAATTTTGTTTGTTCATCCCTACGTTGCAATCATGTCTAATTCCTTTTCATACGTATGTAGTCTATTCTCATCTAACGGTGCTCAAAGTGATTTCTTTCATTCTTTCCTCCTCAACTGCATAACAGTACCACAAACATGCTAAAGAAACAATATAAATAGAAACCTTGAAATGCCAATCTCAATCTCAAACATTCGATGTGTTTTACAGCACCCTTTGTTCAGCACATTATTGTAGCGTTAACACTTTGCAACCAATACAACAAGTTTTCAATGGCAAGCACTCGCACTGTCATTCATCCTTTTCACTTCTGTGGGCTTTTTGGCATATTTGAGAAGGTAAGTAGTTTTTTCACAACAAGGTTAGGTTTGCACAGTTGTTCATTTCCCTTTCACACTTTGCCCAAATCAGTTTGAAAGCAAAGTTTCTATAGTTTCAAGTTATGGCATGTATCATTACGAGTCCACTGTAACTTACCTCAATTGGGAAGATGCAATGGCGCAAGAGATTGCTATCAAGGCTTTGTTGTACGCATCAAGTCAACAAGTGTTAACTGCAGGTCAATTGTACTACTTAAAGGGACAGCTTCTAGCCATTAACAAGACCAAAACCCAATTTTTTTTTTTAATTCCGATGAAATTTTACCCATGGGCCCTACACCCAAGACTGCCAACTTATTTGCAAACTTAACCTTATGTCATCGAATTGGTATTGTAAAAAGTCTAAAAGAGAATACTTGCAAAACAAGCAACGGTAACAATTACAAAGAGCTCTTTGTAATTATCTGCCACACTGATTGGGATAGCAGCGTCAGTTCAAGATAGAAAACTCATGCAATAGTTGTTATAACTTCTAAAGCAGAATTTCTTTTTTATTCTTCCTTCCAAAACCAGGCTTGCAATGTTGTCAAGTTTGACGTTGTAGAGACTCCAAGGGATAATGGGATTATTTAGCAAATTGCTTGCTGGCAGTCACTAGAAGGGGAATTTAGTTTACTACTTATCTTGAAGAGATAGAGGTAACCTAAGATGGTTTTGAATTGCCTGCCCTTCTGAACTATAATAAGTCTGCACAATAATTTTTTTTAATTAATGGCTGGTTTTCTTTGAGACTTAAAATAGGTCTCTTATCAGACCTAGATTAATTATTAATAGAGATTTTTAGGAATTGCAAGACTATTCCAGGTTGGATTGGATTATTGGCAAGCTTCCACCAATTAATAATCAAGAATTTTCGACTTTTCTGACTATTTTTTCCAAGTTCCAATCAAACGACTAAGGGTTGACTAAAAGGTGTTTAACCAGTTGGAGGACCCAAGAATGGGCTTGCCCACAGGGAGCTGGGCGGAAAAAAAGCTTGGTTGGTTGTTCTGTTGTGCTCTTCCTCTTTTATGAATTTACTAATCAAAAATAAGGGGTTTTCCCTCTTAAAAAAAATAGGTGCTGAATAACAGGCCTTTTCTCAAGAAACCTACTTCAAGAACACCTGGATTTGGGTCAAATGGTCAATGATAATTTCGTGATTGATCCTTTATTTCCTTTTCACTTGATTCTGGTTCACTTATAACTGGGTACTAGGTAAGTAACTGGTCAGGCAGAGGCCATAATTCACACCCCCCGGGCAGAAGCCATGCTAGACAACTTGGATAGGGCAAAAGAGGCCCCCTTAAATAGACAAATACTTCCTCAGGGAATGCTCAGGGCTCCCCTGAGTGCGGTTCTGAGCCTCTCTCTGCACTGTTGAAGCACAGGAGGGTAAAGTTACATGAGGGAATAATTCTGGTGAGAAAACATGTGAAACAAACCAAGAGATAGCTGTATTTTTCAGTATAAATTTTGATAGACAGGCAAAAGTATGAGGAACAGGCTAAGATTGGTGAGTTATGGACGCTTCTGGGAGCTTATCTTGTATAAAAAATGATGCAGAAGTTCCCTGCAGCTTGAGTGAATTTTGCTGGTTGGGAAAAGCATGAAACATGCTTGGCAGCTGCAAGCCCTCTTTGGTAACTGATGTTGTATAACTTGTATTGTTTAATTGGTGGAACACTGCTTTGTTGGGTGTTTCTCAGGACGCTTCTGAAGCCTTATCATGTATAAAATGTTGCAGGAACTGACTGCATGCTTTTTCAATGGAATTAGCTGTAGAGATATGAGGTATTTTGTTTTACCACATCCTCCCTTGGGTGACTTGAGAGTGTGGCTTGCAGGTGTTTTATGGTTGATATGGTGGCAAACTGAGTATCAGAGTGCTTCAGAGAACGGTTCAGAGGCCTTATCTGGTGGTGGAAGTTCCAGAAAGGTCATGTGTACTGAGGTTTTATTGCTGGTTGGTGTGAATTGAGATGTACTTGGCTGCATGAGCCCCTACTTCTGTTGGTGCATGTATGAGTGTTGTATGGTTGGATTGGTGGCAAACTGAGTGTCAGAGTGCTTCAGAGGACGGTTCAGAGGCCTTATCTGGTGGTGAAAGTTCCAGAAAGGTCATGTGTACTGAGGTGTTATTGCTGGTTGGTGAGAATTGAGACATACTTGGCTGCATGAGCCCCTACTTCTGTTGGTGCATGTATGAGTGTTGTATGATTGGATTGGTGGCAAACTGAGTGTCAGAGTGCTTCAGAGGACGGTTCAGAGGCCTTATCTGGTGGTGAAAGTTCCAGAAAGGTCATGTGTACTGAGGTGTTATTGCTGGTTGGTGAGAATTGAGACATACTTGGCTGCATGAGCCCCTACTTCTGTTGGTGCATGTATGAGTGTTGTATGGTTGGATTGGTGGCAAACTGAGTTTCAGAGTGCTTCAGAGGACGGTTCAGAGGCCCTGAATTTTACTGAATGATCCAGGAAGGTAGTTTAACTTGGTTTCATAGTACTGGTTGTAGTGTAACATTGGTACTGGTATGGTTTAAGTCCTGCTGGTATGGGTCTGTTGTTTTGTTGTGTGGTTATTTTAATCATAATCTTTTGCCATTATATATTCAATGAATCTTTCATTTAGTACTCCTTGTGACATCATCCAGCCTTTGCAAGGTGTTGGGTTGTTTGTGACAGGTGTTTGATATGGTTGAAGGGGGTTATCTAGTGATGTATTTGGGCTTTGAGGTTGGTTTTAGTTCAGGGTGTAGTTTATGAGAGGTTTGGAATTAATTTGTGAGGCTAATTTAATAAAAAAAACAATAAAAATTGATTCTGATGGCTATAGGACAGGTTTAGTTTACCACAAATTAACTTACAAAGTTGTTGGTTGGGGTCATTTGGCAAAAATGTTGACGTTATTCCAAGTTGGTTGCGAGATCCTGTTATCTGGCTCAATTGTTGGTTTTGATTATGAGCGCCTCATGTGGATAGTGAATGTTAGTCATGTGTCTTGCTGTGGCGCCTTTCCCAACACTTATCTGTTTTCATGTAGGTCAACTCTGTTAGCGTAACGTCTGGATCTCTTGCTAGGTCCGCTATTAATTCAAGTCCTAATAAAATAGAAAGTACAAGCAGACACCAGTAAGTTTATTGTTTATGTAACACAACATTATATTTGCTCATTGGTAATATTACAGTGTTGTGCTTGAGTCACGACTTACCAGCAGTCCTCAAAGTAATCAATCATTAGCTTTGCCCAACCCCTCAATGTGAATAAACTCCATAGTCTCTTTATTGCAGTTCAACATATATATATGTATAGATAGCTCTTGTAATAGTAAACTTTGGTCGACAAGAAAGAAGAAGGAAGAGCAGTCACGGGTTGAGTACTGAGATAACAGAGAGCGTGTACAAATACAAGATTATTGACGAGAAGGAAACAGAAACGGAGTGACAGAAATGAGACTTGAGTTATCACCTTGGTTGAGTGCACTACTAGTGGTCTTGGCAGATTGATTGTAGGAGGAGAGGTTGTGAGTAGTTGCTCCTCCTTGATTCTGATGGGATGCCAGAGATGAGTTTGTGTGCTGTACCGGTCTTCAGGCTGACTGCTTGAGGATGAAAAGGACGGTGGTTGGGTGAGGGACAATTATCAAAGTGACGGAGGGAGTTGACACAAGAGGATGTGGGGGAACACTTGTTGGGCTGAAATTGGGATTGCGGCCTGGTGGGGAACTGAGTACACTCGTGGAGCCGGTTGGTATGGCTGCGCGCGGGAGCTGCAGGATCTTTAGTTGACACTCCTCCTAGATTCCGCGGCGGTGAGGTGTAATTGAAGTCTGGCCTGGATTACCTTGACGTAAACAAGCGGCTTTGTAAGGATATCGGCAATCATCTTGTCTGTTGGCGTATGTTTGACAGAGATTAGTGATTTTGATACCAGGTCTCTGATGTACTGAAATCTTATCTCAATGTGGCGGGAGTTTGGATTCAATTGGGCTTCTTTGCTTATGAAATTGGCCCCTTGGTTGTTGTTCATTATCCTGGGTTTTGAGATTGAGATCCCAAGACCAATGATGAGGGTGGACAACCATCTGATTTGTTTGGCGCAAAGATTTATCGCTACAAACTCCGCCTCCGTTGTGGACTGAGCAACTATGGGCTGTTTCTTGGTAGTCCAACTGATTGGGTTACCGTATAATGTAACTACAGATCCAGAGGTTGACTTCTGCGAGTTGATCGATTGACCGTAGTCGGCATCTGCCCAGCCGCATAGTTGATCTCCAGGATCGGTGGATTTGGTGAACAGGATCCCAGTGGAGGTGGTTACTCTCAGGTATCTGAACAGGTGCTGAACCATCTTCCACTGGGCTTGCGTTGGTTTATTAGCGAACTGTGACAGGAGGTTGACGGTGAACTGTATGTCAGGTCGGGTGTGGATAGCCAAGTGTATCAGTGTGCCTAGTACTTGTTGCATGGTTTTCACGTCAAAGTCCGGTGATTCTTGTCCCACCACGTTGTGTATGTTCATAGGCGCGGGGGCTTTGACGGCGTTGAGCTGCTCAAAACCAAAGTCCTTCAGGGCCTTCTCAGTGAAATCCCTTTGATGCATCCTGAGCAAGCCATCTCAATTCCATTCTAGGTTGTAGCCCAGATGTTGAGTCGGGCGTTCCTGGAGCTTAATTTTATACTTGCCCCCCAGAAGTTCCAGAAACCGCACAATCTCAGTCCGATTGTTGCCAACAATAAGGCCATTGTCCACGTGTAGATGCATCCAAAGAGTTTTTGACTTGTTTACAAAGGTTGATTCGTCACCGACTGAAGGGCTGAGACCGAGTGAGAGCAGTGTTTTGGTGAAGTGGGTGCGCCAGCACCTTGGAGCCTGCTTAGTCCCGTAGAGGGATTTGTTCAGCCGCCAGACCCAGTCTTCTTTGCCGGGCCCCTCAAAACCGGCCACTTGAGCCACATGAACCACCGCGTCGATGTCGCCATAGAGAAAAGCTGTTTTGACGTCAAATTGGAAGACATGCCAATCATTTTGTACCGCAGCAGAGAGAAGTACCTTGAGAGACTCGCTCCGGCCGACAGAAGAGTAGGTGTTGAGGTAGTGACAGGGATACTCCTGGTGATTACCAAAGCATACCCACCTTGATTTGCAACGGGTGACCTTGCCGAATTCATTCTTCTTTTGCACCAGGCGCCACATGCCGCCGATAACTTTGTCGTCGTCCGGCTTCGGAATCAGGGTCCCTGTTTCATGCATGAGCAGCAATTGGTTTTCAGCTGACATCAACTTGATCCACTTGGGACATTTGTTCGGGTTGGCTAGAGCCTTATCAACCAAAACAACCTCACTGATGAGTGCCTTGTCTGCATCGTCGTTGTCAATATGACTGCTACGTAGTTGTCTGGCGTGCGGGAGAATGGACGCTGGATCAATGTCTGCTGAGACGTTCTTGGGGGCCTTGTCAAAGTACAGCACGTAGGCATAGCCTTTGGGTGCCTTGAGGGGAGGATCTGGGTGGTCCCGTTGGGCAACAGGTTCATTGACGGGCAGGGTGGGACACGGCGTGGCCACAGGAGAGGCCGTCAGCGGTAACGTGGGAGGCATTGAGTTAGCAGGAGTGGGTGTTGCCAAGGTGGCTGGGCATGAGTGCGATTGACGGCGTGACACGGGAACATGGACAGAGACAGACGTAGTTGCGGCATCAGGGGGTGGTGGCATGAGTGATGCACACTTTGGCAGCAAGGAAGGGGACTTCTTTAATGACTGAGCGGAGTGATAGGGGAAGACTACACGAGTTGGCCTAAAGTCTTGGCTTACCACAACCTTGTGCCTGTCAGGGTCCAGAAATCGGCCGGCATCCAAATATGGTTCATATCCCAGAAAGAGGAGAGGCTTGGATCTAACCTCAATCTTTGATGGGGGAGAGCCATCCACATGCACCTTGAGTCCAAGCGGAACAAGTTTCAGTATGTTTTGGACGGGTTCTATGGTTGCATTCACCTCAAGTAACATGCTAACCGGCGATTTCCATCCCAACGACGCAGAGGGGAGTAGGTTGATCAGCATGGATGAGTACCTTGCGGCTTCATCCCAGTAGTTTATTGGCACATCTGATTGGGCAAGGAGGCAGCATATTTTTGTAAGAATTGTCTGGTTGAATCGCTCGGCAAGTCTGTTTGTTTGCGGTGAGTCGGCCGGGCCTTGCTCAAGGACGGTACCACGCTTCGAGAGGAATTTGCAAAGCTTCGTTGATCAAAACTCTCCACCACGATTGTAGTGCAGGAAGCCCGGGGTGACATTGAGTTGGTTTCTTATCTCATGAATGTAACTGACAATCTTCTCCTCGGCATTGGATTTATTCTTCAGGACATAAATCTTGTTGAACCTTGAGTAGTCGTTGATGATAGTCAGTATGTAGGATGACGACTGCTTGCATGGGGGCATTATCTGTAGGATGTCCATGTGAAGACGTTGGAACGGTTTATTTGAGGTGGGCAGCGGGTTTGAGTGCAACCTTTGCTTGATCTTGAATTCCAAGCATACGTTGCACCCATTTGAGGACGGAAAGGTTTTTGGAATGGGGATCTGATGGAGTTGTAGGAATTTCCTTAGATAAACATCCAACGGATGTCCAAGGGTGATGTTCCAATCCACCAAGGCATTGGTCAAGTCGACAGCGTTGATGTTGGGAGGAGGGGAATAGTACAAGATGTACAGGTTACCAATCCGCGGGAACCAATAAACTATTCAATCCGCAAGCTTTACCAGTACCGTGCAATGTTTGTGAACTACTCTTAAACCGTGGTCCTCCAGCTGGGTGGCCAAGATTAAGTTTCTAGGTCCGTCCGGAGCGTAAAACACAGGGAAGATCATGGTTCCGCCTATGTTCAGTTTCCCAACATGAGTGACTTTGATGCACCCACCGTACATACTCAGCTGTTTAGTGACTGGAGTTGGATCGAGAAGTAGCAATAAATTGCACACCGTTGATCTGGATGCTCCCAAGTTGTATACAAGTTTGATCCTGGGATCCTCTGGGACGTATGTGTTGTAGAGGGTGTCTTCACTGATTAGAAAACCACAGTCTTCTGGGTCAGTAGATTCATTGGCCACCACGAGGACATTGTCCGCTTGATCATCGACATGGGATTCCTCAGAGCAGTCCTCTGCCACGTTGATAGAGTGTTGAGAGCGTAGTTGCTTGAGTTCTTGATCTAGCCTTTCTATTTGGGCAGCCAGAGACGTCTGTTGAGTGAGTCAAGGGCAAGATTGTGGATTCTTTTGAGTTGGAGCCACTGAGCAGGGACGGAAGGAGGGAGCTAGCAATGGAGTGGGTGGTGGCTTTCTTACATCTGGCTGATGTGGGCGTGACGGATTTCTGGACGCATAGTAACTGGAGTCTACCGAGTTAGATTCTCGTTGCGAGTCTTCAAGCAGAACTCTTGTGGAGACGGCCTCCAGTGTGAAGGGTTGAATATCGTATAGCATCAAGGTGATACTAGAAATCATGTTGTCATGTCTCAGACTCTTGATAAAGAAGACCGCCGCCAGTGCCGTTGAAACGTTCATGATTTGGTTTTTGGCTGGTTGGCTGTTGATCATATCTGTTAGGTTTAAGTATGCATCCTTGAACAACAAGGTGTGTTCTTGTAGACTTCTACCCGGTTAGTAAGTGAGATTCACCAATTGGATGAGGGCGTCCCCAATGACAATCAGCGAGTCTTTTCCACACTCGTTTGCAAGAAATTGGTAGGCCCTACTGAAGTTTGATTTGCTGGAATTCACGCAGTATAGTAGGTCTTGTTTGACGGATTTCCTTAGCAGACTGAGAGCCAGCGCGTTCTTGCAACGGTAGGTTTTTGAGTGCGAGTTGGCTTTGATCCATTCGTCGTCTAGGATTTCCTTGTGCCCTTTTCCAACAATTATATCCTCAAACGCGCTTTTCCAGTTGTGCCAATTGTGCCAGTTGAGCTTTACAATTTTCAACTTAGTTGAGTAATTGTCATTTGAGTCGTCCGAGTGGGGGATGTGTATGGGGTGTCCTTCGCCATCAGCCATTGGAGAGGGTACCTAAATTAAACGTGCGTTTCTATTCAAGAGCTATATGTTCTGAACCAAGAGTCGACTCTCGCTACCATGTGAATAAACTCCAGAGTCTCTTTATTGAAGTTCAACATATATATATGTATAGATAGCTCTTGTAATAGTAAACTTTGGTTGACAAGAAAGAAGAAGGAAGAGCAGTCACGGATTGAGTACTGAGATAACAGAGAGCGTGTACAAATACAAGATAATTGAAGAGAAGGAAACAGAAACGGAGTGACAGAAATGAGACTTGAGTTATCACCTTGGTTGAGTGCACTACTAGTGGTCTTGGCAGATTGATTGTAGGAGGAGAGGTTGTGAGTAGTTGCTCCTCCTTGATTCTGATGGGATGCCAGAGATGAGTTTGTGTGCTGTACCGGGCTTCAGGCTGACTGCTTGAGGATGACGAGGACGGTGGTTGGGTGAGGGACAATTATTGAAGTGACAGAGGGAGTTGACGCGAGAGGATGTGGGGGAACACTTGTTGGGCTGACATTGGGATTGCGGCCTGGTGGGGAACTGAGTACACTCGCGGAGACGGTTGGTATGGCTGCGCGCGGGAGCAGCGGGATCTTTAGTTGACACTCAAATCAAATGGGATTCATAGCCGTGTCTAACCCACCCATCCAAACTCCGGCTGATGACTCCTCTATGCAAGTCGACAACAGTAGCTTAACTCATAACACTGTTCAAAGAGTTGTTGAAGAGGGTGAGGTTTTTGAGAATACCTTTCCCAAAAAGAGGACTAAAAAAGATATTTTTCGAGATGCTAATAAACGCATCAGGCAACCTTGAAAATTGTCAAGATTCCTAATCCGCATTGCAATCCTAAGGTGTTTAACACTATTCAACAAATCACATATCTTTATCATATATGGCTTGCCATCACTATTGTAGCTAACTTTCCACAGGAAATCTTTGTACAAGTTTTCTAACTCATGTCAACAACTCGGAGCAGTATTGTCATTTTTTTGTCAAGAACATTTCCTTGATTTGAAAGAATCCTGCCTACCTTTCAACTATGTCAATAATAAGACCATCTCTTGCTGTGCGTCACCCAAGCGAAAATAACAAACCCACCTTACTATCTAGGTATTCTACCACGTTACCTCATATTCTTGGATATTGTAACGACAAGTGTGTTTCTTGCCTTGCTCTTCATTGGAAACAAGAAAGAACAGTCGACAATCTAGACCGAATCAGTTCTCTTTACAGCACTTGTTATTTGAACGACAACTATTCTTCATCATTTATATTCAACATGGTTCATGTAAATATTGGATCAATACTTGATTTTTGCCGTTTTTGATCAATAGACCGACGGCGGCGCAGCCGCCAATCCCCTAGTGACGCAGTAATGTGAGCCATTGCCCCATTTGACTTGGTCTTTGCCCTCGGTGCCAGGCATGATGGTACAAGCCAAACAGGAAGGAAGGCTAGATTAAAACTGGGTTCGGTGAATGCAGTTGACAAACGAAGGGCCAAGTCGATGGTTGTGAGGAAGGAGTCTAAAGCTCAGACAATATGCGCGCTCTACTTATACTCATCACATTGGATCTTGCCCGCAGCCTGTTGTACCCTTGGGCTCAGCATTGTCGGACTCGCTCTTGCTGGGATGTGTGAGGCGGACCGCGGGCCGTGGATGATTGAACCACTTCCATTCAAGCTCGGCAGGCGTGCATCATCAACCTTTGCCTTCCATACCAAGTGTTGATGAGATGACGATCACAGAGTGCACAATGTCGCTGGGCGTAGAAAGTATGACACCACGCCTGGGGCGGTGGGAATACCGCGCGTTGTGCCAAGTTGAGGAGCTTGGGGCGTAGTGGCCAGTGGCCAGGTGCAGTCTTTGTTCAGCATCTAGTTTGCCCGTGCCGCTCCAGGTCTTAGACCGCGCACCATCAGCGTCCGGCGCACACAGCCGGGCGAGGGTGAACTGCTGAGCCGATGGGAAAGACGCGGCGGGCGAGGTCAAACGTTGTGAATATAAATAAAGCGCCCCTCCAGTGCCTGAGCCCGTCACACCATCCCTTCAACCTCATCGATTTGACCCTTGGTTCATCAACTGCATTCACCGAACTCGGTCCCTTTCTAGCCTTCGTTCCTCTTTGGTTTTCACCACCATGCCTGCCACTGGGGGCGGCAATCAAGTCAAATGGGGCAATGGCTCACATTACTGCATCATTGCCCTTGTCGGACTTCCCCCCCCCTCCTACCTCACCGCCCCTCCTTCTCCCTGCTTGAATAAAATGGGGAAATTCTTTATTACTTGAAGAACCTCAAGGTACTTGTTTCTCCAAAATCACGTTTTCCTCGGGCAACCGTTGCGCAAACATGAGCTGATTGAGGTTCCTTCAAAATTGACCGACGCCCACCACGCGCCGTCCGCAAATTGGAATGGGGCCTTTGTGGCTCCTCGGCCTCATGGGACATGTCAGCTTATTTTTGCGGTTTTTAAAACCGCAAAGGTAAGTTTCATTGACATATATCAAGAATGATTTGTTCCAAGGAATCACGAGCTCATTTCCTTGGACAAAAATATTTTCTGATCAAAAATGTTAGCCGGCAGAATTCTCTTGGAGGGTTTAAACTTGGAATTTGATGCCTGGACTCATCAACCTGTAATTTTTCTCCAAAAAAATCTTGAACTGTATCTGTTTTCAATCTCTTGATCCTTGAATTCAGCTCTTGCTTTTAAAAAACCAATGATTATTTCTATCCCAACCAATATCTCAATGGAATGTGAATTTATTTTAGGACAGTGCAATTGCATGGCAGGAAATGTTGTTCATTTCAGGATATGGAAGTGTGTGGTTTTGTTAACTCAGAGGAAAATTGAGAGCGGGCTTTTGAGTGGGATGTCCCTCCAGCTCCTACACAACCCTGTAGTTGTGGATGTAAGAATGTGGAAATGACATGTTTCCTCTATAAATCAAACCCAGTTATGTCACGTGCATGGCAATTTTAGTACCACCTATATGAAGGAGACTTGGTCCTTTGTGATTCCAATATTCCTGCAGAGTTTGTTTATCATTTCACTTTGGAGGAAGAAATGATGATTCAGTAACAAAATGCACCCATGAAGGAAGTGTGATTTAAAATACTGCTTCAAAGCATGTGTCATATTTTGACACACCATAGTGCTGAGTTTAGGTTGAAGGAAGCCAGGAATTGTTCTATAATCATACTTGGGACAGGCTCTCAGGTAGCACTGGGCTCATAACCTCTAAGAATCTTTGAACAAGATGTGTCCTCTGGGAATATAACAAAGTTCTGTCATGTGCATTTCAAGCTTTCCACCCACTATACAAAGGATGCTTTCACCTTGGTGGTCAAAATATAGTTTTAAATTTTCCTGATAATTTAACTCTTGTGAGAATAATGATTATTTATTAAAAACTAAAAGCCTGAGGAAATTGTGTTACTGAATCCTGCATGAAGGAATTGATGATATATCAACAGCAGAAATCACTCATATATTTAGTTTCCAGAGATCTGTTGTACCCTGAAATGTTCAGTTTGCAGGCATAATTATTCTGCAGCAAGTTTTTTTCATTTGGAAAATTATGTGTTTCCTTTTTGAAAAAATTGGTTTGATTTTCATTTCATTTTCTCTGTTTTGTGACTTTTCATTTTTTCCAATCTCAATATTTTTTTTACCCATGGATCCTGGAAATAAAAATCATGGCTTTGATTATTTTTTTTTTATATGGTCATTTCCTAGTTTTATGGCTTTTTCTTCATACCTATAGTTTTTTTATTTATTTGAATTTAGTTCAAAAATTAAAGAGGGATCAACCCAATGCTCCAAAAAAAGCAGAATAAAAATTCAAAGTACTAAATATGCATTCAGGAAGAATAATAAGAAACAATCAATTATGAATCTTAACTCATAACTCATGAATAATCACTTTGAAATCATATGTTCAAACAAAAAAATCAGACTCAAAAGTAATTCAGTTTTCACAAACACAATATTGATCCCAGTACTATTTAAAATTGGTGATTGAAAAGGTATCTTTGCGTTGCACATAATTCAAATCTCAGGAATGCATATATTTCACACATTTATTAATCAATAAATCCTTTTTTATAGTTTTTTATGCTTTGGAAATAGTTGGTTGAATGTTCTGTAAGATCAATCCCATCAACTCTCAAATATTAGTACGTATTCTCATGGCTTCAATTTATACCATACACAATTCAATTATAGCCAATGAATTTAGAAAGCCTAGGCCATAGAACCTTTTAAAATTAAGTATGTATTTCTTGTACGTCCATGACTCCAGTCAGGAATAGTCCTTTGATACATACAAAAAACCCAAAATTTTACCTTTTTGAGCTTATAATGCACCAATCATTTCTGTTATCAATAAACTGATAAATAAATTCTGTTAGTGTGAAATCTTGTGATTTTGGTTCTACCATTAAATGAAATTTGATTAATTCAATATCTTCAAATAATTGTTCAATGAATAACCTAGAGGAAGATAATTTCCATTGAAAATTCACAAGACAAAATAACACCTTTGAAATTATTAAATCTGCACCCGCCTTTCAAGAGAGATATCATTTTAGGAACTTCTCAACTAATTTTATGTCTTCTGGAGTTTTTTACCACCCCAGGAAGGTTTAATTTTACACTGTTCCTGAAATTTATCTTCCTCATATCCTGTGGCAGCATAATATGACTTCCACTCCCCGTACCTATCAACTGGTACTCTAATCCTACCACTCCTTCTAATTGGACGTGGAGGCTCATCAGGTTCCAAATTAGCAGACTCCCCTGAAGCGGGAACTGAACCCTCTGGTGGCACGTTTGCCATCTCTTCATCTTCTGGAACCACATTTCCCGCAACTTTTGCTGGTGAAATATGTGCTGATTCTATTTCTTGCTGTGACTTGTTCACAACAACATCTTCACTCCTTTTGAGTATAAAGGTACTTTCATCAATTTTTACATCCCTACTGTGGATAACCTTTCTTGTTTCTGGAAAATAGATCCTATATGATTTATTTATTAAATAATAGCCTACAAGTTCCCCGGTTCTGGCTCTAGGGTCTAATTTTCCAACCATCTTGTTATGGTGGACACTATAATACACCAAGCAACCGATTGTTCTTAGGTGTGATGTTTAAGGGTACAACTTCCAAAACTGATAATGAGGAATCTTCCCATTAACACTTACAAAGTTGTGCAACAGACAGACTTTACAAATCAACTCAGCCCATAAGAACTTTGGTAGACCAGATTGAGACATAATAGTTCTGACCTTGTCCAGTAAAGTGCAATTCATTCTCTCAACTGTTCCATTATTTTGTGGAGTACTTGCAGTAGTGACTATATGAATGATGCCATAATCTTTCAATAACCTCTAAAACTCTTTACTCACAAATTCACCACCTCCATTGGTGATAACCCTCTTGATCTCCTTCATTAGACTATTCTGTTTCCAGACTTTGAAGATTACAAAAACCTCCTCTGTGGTATGATCCTTAGATTGAATTGGTTTAACCCAAACATAATTAGTTGCAGTATCAACTAAATTGATGAAGTATCTTTCCCCGCAAAGGGAATCCGGTGTGAATGGCCCTGCAAAATCAATGGAAAATTCCTCTCTAGGAACATCAGTGCAATATCTAATCTTTAAGAACACATTTCTAGTCTTATCCCCCAAGGTACAACTCTCACAGTTGCTGTCCTTTACCTTATGGCCACTTAAATTGTGAGCAACAGTGCTCAAAGCTGATATTTTGAAAAAGCTTGCACACAAAAGCTTGTTCCAAACCTCTCCACTAAGAACAGATCTCCCATTCATATCAATAACAAAACTATCTTCTTTGAGATAACAAATCTGGAACCCTTTTTTCCACAACACTCCAAGGGACACAATGCTATAAGGCCACTCTGGTACATAGAACACTTTCTCAAAAGAAATTTTGAAACCCAAGTGATTTGCAAGAATAACTTTTACAATTCCTTTAATCTGAATTTTTTCGCCTTTCTGACCCATATTTACAACTCCATCATAATCCCTAAGATCTGAAAATACATTTGGTTCAAAGAACATGTGATCTGTACAGCCAGAATCAATCAAAACAAGAACATCCTCCTTCAATCCTCCTAATAGGAAAGAAGCTTTATCAGTCACTGATAAGTTCTCATCTTTGAGGTTAAGATTACTCACTTCATAATCAATCAAGTCCATTTCTTGATCCTCATCAATTTTGGCCTTCTTGTTGAGACCTTCTTCCCCAACAACCATTTCAATTGGAAAATGAAAAACCACCATTGCAATGTTTTCAGTAGTGAGATTAACCTCCTTGTCATTCTCTTTGGACTTCTTCCTCTTCTTGGCCTCCTTTCAATCCTTAGCATAATGCCCCTAATTCTGACAATTATAGCATAAGACCTTGGACAAATCCTTTTTTGCCTTCTTGCAAGATTTTCCGGTCTTTCCAACAAGGGCTGTTACAGAACCCCCCTTCATCTTGAACTGAAGATAATCCTTTTCAATCCTTTTAAGCACATCCTCCTCCCCAGGAAGGGGATCCAATTGTGAAATAATTCTGACTAAAGAATCAAACACCTTTGGTAGCTTCTGAAGGATTAAGAGTGACAAACACTCAGGATCCATGTTAAGTCCTGATGACTTAAACTTGGCTATGCTAGACCTAGCATCTGAAACAAACTGTTTACAATTCAAATATTGTAACTTGAACAGTTTATTGAAAGCTATACCTTTCTGGTGAACAGAATCACCAGCATACTTGGACTTCAGCAACTTCCAAAGGATGCTGCCCCTCCTTCTCTCATCTTCCCTAAGAGTATTGGCAACCCACGTCACATGATTCTCATCAAGATGCCTAAGGATGAGATGATAAGACTTTTTCTCCACTTCTGAACTGATCAAAGAGTCTTCTGCATCCATTATCTCCCCAAAAAAGATGTTATCCAGCTCACTATCCATAAGGACAGCCCAAGAACTATAATTATGACTGTTCAGAACTATCTTGGTGGAGCTAACATCAGGGATATAGGAAATCATCTTGGAAAAATTGGTCTTTAAGGTTCTCCAGAGTAAGCTATAAGGGTCTAGATGGCTTGGAAGTAATGATGATGTTGGTACTGATAATGTTTTATAATTATGGCCAGATATTAGCTTAGGAAAATCAGCAGTATTTAAAGCAAAAGAAATGCTGGACACCTTGTGTCAATAATTGCTGATGGGCTCTCACAATGGGGCAATATCTTGAATGATATTGGTGATGAATTCAATTGGATAATAAATGAATGATGGAAAACAGCAGGGAAAAGAGCTCCTTAAGTACAAAAGATTGGCCTCTTGTGAGCCCATGATACAAAAAACCAAAATCCAAATTTTCCACCCCAAAAGAGCTCTACAGGCTCTACAGGCCTTGTTACTTGGTTTGGGATACATCAGGCCGCATGGCATCAGTCCCTGTACCCTTACAACCAGCCTATTCTGTTTATCTTGGGTGTTTCCACCTCAATGGGGCTGAACCAGCCCCTTAGCTGTTCAAAAACCTGGCCGGTTGTCTATTACAACCAGCATGTTACCTCACATGCTGGATGGTTGCCTCATGCAACCAGCCCCTGGCCATAAAAGTGCCCAGGAGGGACCCAGGACACACCTGGGTCTGGTCTCAGACACACATGGGGGGGGGGGGGGGGGTGGCCAGCAGACATGCTGTCCCCCCCTCCTTCCCACAGATCCCTGGAGGGGGCGGTCAAATCCCCCTACCAGGGGCCCTGGGGGTTGATACCCCCAGGGAATTGTAATGCTAGGTGGGCTGGGGGGTAGTCAGGTCCCCTCCAGCCCGTCACTCCTCCCCCTTGGTAAAGGGGGGGGAGCGCCCCTTCAATGATGGGGGGGTGGTCAATTCCCCCCCACCGCCAGTTGCCTTGATGCAACCAGCCTGGCCACCACCTTTGGTGGGGGGGTGATCAAGTCCCCCCCACCATGACTGGTTGCCCCTTGCAACTGGTCGCTGGCTGGTTTCATCCAGCCAGGCCTCCCCCTCCCCCTTGCAATGGCAAGCAAGGGGAGGGGGAGGAGCCGGGGCCACCAGCCCCGCGGCAGCCGCAACAACAGCCCCGCGCAGGCCTTTGGGCCCCATAGACTGGCCAAAGGCAAAAACAGCGGCCCTGAGCAGGCGGCAACAGGGGCAGTGGCCCCAAGTGGGCCACAACGCGGGCAGCAGCCCCAACTGGGCTGCAAAACAGGCAGTGGCCCCAATGGGCCGCCCAAAGCCCCAAAACTAAGTAAACCATACTTTGGAGGCTCATCTGGCCAAGTATGTCCAAAATAAACCTTGGGCCCAATTATGCCCATTAAAGCCCATCTGGCTGTATTTGCCCATATACCTTCCCGTGCCCATTAGGGCCCGTGTACCAATAGGCCTGTTTCACATGTTTTGAGGCCAGTTTCCACAAATCTGTGACATCCACACAGGCCCGTATGGTCTGTGTGAGTGTCCAATGGGCCACAGAGGCCCATATGTGCATCCCATTTGGATTAAACTTATATGTAGCTCACGCGTAAGTGCATACGTATTTTAACACTATTGCCATGGCCCCTGGATCTTCTCAATTTCTCCACCTAGATCTCATCTTCCTACCATTTTGATAGTTGCTGCTTGACCTTCCTTCATCTGAAGACCCTTTGCTCTCTTGGTCAACTTACCTGAAAGCCAACCTTGCACCATCCTTATCAACGTCAAGTTGCCCACCCCAATTGCTACCTCAATTCATACTGGCGCCCTCTCCACTTGCATCAATTTGGCAGAACAATTCATCTAGTTCAACCTATTTGATTGTGCTCTCTCATCCAATGCTTGTTTGGTCCCTTGGCACCTCATTGTCTTATCAACTTATTTGATCAAATCATCATGGTGTGATCTTGGTCCCTCTTGAAGTCCTTCAACCCTTGCTTTCTATTGCTCAAATTTCCCCCTCCCTGCTCCAGTTGGTTCAATTTGGTAGGTTTTTCAATTCTCAGCTCAAGTCAATCAATTCCATCTGTTTGTTCCAATTTTTAGCTTCAGTTTTTCAACCAAGCCTCCTCAGTTTGATGCGCCATTTGAGCCAACTCCACCTTCCAATCACCCCCCCTTACTCCTCTTTTGGCTCAATCATCCTGTTCTCTTGCTGGTTTACTAAAATCATCCCTAGTAGTTTTGAACTTGCGCCTGCTTGCATCATTGCTATCATGACTTGCCTCTATTGTTTCAATCTTTTTATTGTTATTATTATTCTCAGGTTGGGAAGCTACCTCAAAAGTCCACCAACATTGTTGCTGATTGTCTATTTTGGGTTCTACCTTCTAATTCTTTTAATTTCTATGCTCCTTTGATTCTATTAAGCCTTCAACTCCCTAAAGCTTCAGGAAAGGGGGCGTGTTGGAATTCTATGCATGTGCTTGAACTGCCTGAATCTTTAGTGCTTTCCTGCCCTGACCTTACTCACCTTTTTCTGCTCTTGAGTGTTGCTGCCTTGTGAGTTTCTTAGACTATGCTTATGTTGTTATAATTACAGTACTTCCTTTGACATCAATCCTAGTGGCCCTACCATTCCAGTTCTTCCAGATATGTCCTCCACTGGTGCAAACTCTCCAGCTTGGCCTTGAATACTCTTTATTCATTATCATCTTTCTTATGTCAACCACTTGCTGGCCTTGCTTGTATCTAGTGTACTTAAGCAGCCAACTCTCCAGTGAATGATCATTATCTGTTCAGACTTATGATGAAACCAATTGCCCTCTTCTGAATCCTCATATCTGCTCCTCTTAGCAAAATATGAACTCCTCCCATCCTTTCCTTCAATCAAAACCGGAGCGTTCAACTGAAATTTCAACATGATGAGTTTTATGAGTTAACATTGTTATGATGAGTGTTTTGAATGAGATTTTAATGGTAAGTTAGTTCAACTTGTGATGGTATTAGCTTAACACAAGATGAACTTGTTTTCTTTTTTGATTTTTTTACTTTAGGGCTGGTCAAAAGACTTGAATTTTTGGGAACTTTAACTTTAGGGCTGGTCAAAAGACTTCTTCTTTTTCTTGGCCCTTTTACTTCAGGGCTGGTCAAGTTGAACTTTTATTTTGTGGCTTTGGTTGTCTTCAGTTTTTTTTGTTTTTTGTTTTTTTATTTAATGTTATTTATTTTTATTATTTTATTTCTTCTTTTTTTGATTTTTTAACCAAAAAATCAAAAATTCTTGATCTTTTGGTTGATTTCTGTCTTTTTTGTATTTTTATTTATTTTATTTGAGTTTATTTTTTTGGCGCACAAGATTTGTAGTAGTTTGGCACAGCTAAACGACTACATTTGAGCCATTTATAGCCCCACACAACTCAAATGTAGTTGTGCAGCCCCCAAACAGCGGTCCAGTGCCATGTGGAATACATCCCAACTATGTTTGAACCGTGTAGGGCTCTACACGACTCCAATGTAGTTGTTTAGCCATTCCACACAGCTCAAATCAGTCATGTAAATGTCTCATTGGACTGGTGAATTTATCATCACCCAAAGAAAATCTACATTTTTTTTGCCATTAACAACCCAAAATGGGTTGTGAATGGCAATTCGCAACCCAACTGAGGTTCAAATGACCTTTTGAAACTCAAATGGGCAGCAAATGACCGTTTGATACTCAAATTGGCCCCAAATGGTTGTTAGCAACCCATTTTGGGTTAGAAATTGGGCCATGCAACCCATTTTATGTAGTGAACAGAGGTTGTGAGGTTGCAAATTTAACATTGCCCTATTATCCCTGAAATAAGAAATTTAAATGTTTCAAAAGTTTAACTCTGATACACCCTCTTGTATTCAATTCTTCCAGCTCTGGTAGATTTCCTCCACTTAATTTATCATGTGTAATCAAGTTATCCTCATCCTGATCAGAACAAACTTTTGGCCTAATAACAAACAACAACAGAAATTTTAAACAAAAAAATAACCTCTTCCTCTGAATCCTGTTTCTTATTCCCCTTTTCCTTTTCATTGCTTTCTTTCCTCTCTCTTTCCTCAGAGTCTGAAATTATAGAAAACACTTACACACCCCACCCAGTTTTGAGTTCCTTGGTTTTTTATTCAGTTATCAAAATTGGGGTGTATGCACCTCTTGGACCCAATTCAGCCCTCCCTTTTTTGGTCTGCTTTTTTTTAGCCGCTTTTTTTTTTTGCTCTGTCTGATTTTTTTTTCTCTGTTGGCTTTTTTTTTCTCTTTCTCCTTTTTTTTTCTGTCTGCATTTTTTTTCTGTCCAATTTATTTCTGAGTCAATTTTTTCTTCTTGGTATGCTTCTTTTCCACCTAATTTTATTTCCAGCCCACTTTCTTCAAAAAAAAAAAAATAGGTACAGAAACTGATGTGTGTACATAGATTGGAAGGTTTGATACTTTTCACCATCTACCTCTTTGGATGTATTTAGATCTGGGTGATTTATGTACTTGTGTAAGGTTTTTATTTGTTTCTTTTTAATAATTTTCAAATACCTATTTTGGCGTATTTAGGTTGGTGTGATGTATGTACATATGTAAGGTATGTGTTTATTTCTTTTTAATACTATTCAACTACCTCTTTGTATGTTTATATTAGGTTTCTTTCATACTGTAATAAACATTCAGGGCAAATACCCCAAAGACTGTAACCAAGGGCAGTAACAACACATGTAGTAAACACTAATTCACAACTTGGTTCAAGCTTTTTTTTAGAAAATTGAACATTCAAAAACATATAGAAAGGATAAACCATGTATCAAGGAAAAAACATGTAACAAGCAAAAAACATTCAAAGAAGTAAAATACACAACACATATAACCAAGAACAACACCTTTTACAACAAAAACACATGCAACAAGGACTGTAACAGGGGACATTGAAAACCCATGTTATAAAAACTAGTTCCTCCCTTAGTACAATACTTTTTTGGAACCTTCAAAATTTTTATAAACCCCCTTCCATCCAACCTTGATTTAATATGCTTACCCCTCTAGCTATAAATTAACACACTTCAGTTTTTTTCACTTATGAAGTTCATAAGGCTTTTTCACTTCCCCAATTTGGCATATTGAAGAATGTCCTCTTCCCCTTACTTTGTGGTTCCAAATTTTCTACAAGTTCTTTACAATGGGTAGTTAAAGCAGTTAACCCATATGTAGAAAAAACCAGAATGGAAATACCCATTCACTGAGGACAAATCATACAAACTTCTTCATTGGTAATTCCTGGGTTGCTCTGTACAATCTTTACCTTTTAGAAAAGTACTAATTCCCACATGAACGTTAAGGTATTTGCAGGCATAGGTCTTATGTTCATCTTCCTGACCATCAATAGGGTTGTTTTGAGCAATTTGAAGCCCTGGATGAATTTCTTCAAAGATTACACCAAGGAAAAACTATGTTCACATAATATTTCAAAATAAATCAAATTTATGGTTTTTCAAGGAGAATCAAATATTCTGACTTATGACAATACTAGCAAGTTAATAGAATTTTTGATCCCACTTTCAGAGAGGGATATTTGGTCAAGGGTTTATTTGAGGTTGGTCATCATTTAAAAAGAGCACATGCAAGATGCCAATGAGTTTATTCACCCTTTTGAACTCAGGAAGTTGTTCAGAATGATATTGGCTTTTTTTGAGCCGGAAGACCCCCTCTTACCATTAAATTATTGCTCCAATTTCATAGTGGAAGAATTAATTCACCCTGGGATGACAGATCCAAGAGTTCTCAAAAATCAAATGTTGAAGTCAATCATCACAATTATCAGAATGTGAAACAACTATTGAGTAGTATTTTCTGATCTTACAAAATGAATCTTATTTGCAAAAACTTAATGTTTTTCATACTCATAAAAGCATATTTGTCCATACCTTAAATTAATCTCCAACCTCTTCATTATTTTGTATAAATTATTGTTTGTTTCTGTCAGATAAAAAAGATGAAGACCTTTGAAATGTTCTGTAAATGGAATAACAGCCATCAATCTACCAAATGGAAGAACAACTTTTCTCACCTTTGTAATTATTTTATGTGGTTTTAATTGAATAGAAGCCATGAATCTACCAAATGGAAGAAAAACTCATCTCGCCTTTAGAATTCCCTTGAAGGTAAAAACTATGTTTCATAAACATAAAAGAATTCCAAAAAAAGATTGATATTTCCAAAGAGCTTTTTTGAGAATTTTTGATCCAGAACCTATGACTCATATGCATGCTCTTAAGTTGCCTGAAAGACTACTTCAAGATTGAATGGATTCTAATATACCTTTTTGGGGAGGATTATTGGCTCTTGGTGTTCAATGTTGGAAATGTTCCTGTTTTTTAAATGGTGAAAAATCCTCAAATAGTTGATGAAACCTTGGGACACTGTGAATGCTGGTGATATTTTCAAATTTTGCACCTTGCTTCAAATTTGTGTGTGGGGGGTGATACTAATTTTAAGAATTATCTAATTTCTGTCAGGGATTTTCTGAATTTTATAAAATTTTTAACTGTAATACTTCTCCCTCAGCACACAATTATTAATGAAAATGAGGAAGATAATTCTTTGGAAAAATTAATTAATATTGTCTTCCCATGCTTCAAAACCACTACATTGGTACCAGTACCCAATTGATTGTGTTATTCTATGGTTGCAAGTTGTAAAATGTTTCTCATTTGGAACTGACAAAATCTTTCATAATGAGGTTTTTAATGCCATCCATCAAGGAAAGTAAATTCTGAGATTTCCACAATATATGATTTTTTTTTCATGGCTTCTCTGTTGAAATACTCAAGAAATTTTTCATTTTATTATTTTTTAATCCATTCCCCAGATTTCCAAATTGACTGAGTTCATTAAAAAAATATCCTATTTGTCAATTAATTTGTTTGGTCCAACCAATTCCCCCAAATTGGGGGCAATAACATTTTTAAAATTAGGTTTTTAATGCTATACATCTCAATAAATTTACATGTATTTTTTAGCTTAATCCTGATTTAACTGGAAATTAAAAATGATGGGCTGAAACAGGGGTTACACCCCCAACGGGCACTCCCAGCCTGATAAATCAATTATACACACTTTGGAAGGCCGGCCTATGTGGCCAAGTATGTCCAAAATAAACCTTGGGCCCAATAATACACACACAAGCCCATTTTGTTGGGATGGCCTATCCATCCCAATGGTCCACTGATGGCCCTTGTAGCAAATGACTTATTTCATGTGTTTTGACGCCAGTATCCCCAAATCTGTGACGTCCACACAGGCCCATGGGGTCCGTGTGGCTGTCCAGTAAGTGGTAAAGGCCCTTATGTGCATCCCATTTTGATTACACCTATACGCAACACACTTGTAAGTGCCCAGGTATTTTAAAAGAGTGCAATGCAAAAAAACTTGGCAGTTGTATTCTTGGAATTAATCCTGATTGAATTTGAAAATCAAAAATCAAATTCCAACCAGCCCCCAAATTATTCATTCCTAATCAACTTTATCAAATCACAATCAGTCTGCAAATTTGGGAGCAATACTCTAGTAATTTAAATTTTAGAGAAAGTGAAAGGTTTATGTAGTTTTGGCTCAATGGTTTTCAATATTTTACAAAGTGGGGCCTCAGTCCTTGAATACTGGGGGTATTTACTGCTTTAGCAGCATCTCTTCAGGGGATCACTTTGGATTTTATGAAACCCTGGAATGAGTGGGAACCTTATTGAATTACTCAAGAAGGAATTATTAGACAGTTAAGTGATTAAAATGGCCACAAAATTCAGCACAAAAGCAAAAGCAGGAAAGAAATAAATTACTTCTTTGATTAATTACTCTAAGTGTACCTGCAGTTGTTCTCAGTTGAAGGGTTTCAGATCAAAACTGGAGTTTTTGATACTTTCTTCAATGGAAAAATACTGGTGGCAAAAGAAATCAATAATAAATAAAAATGAGGCAATGAACCACTTGCTCAGATTTCATAAGCACTTGCTAAGGGATGGCAGATATTCTGGACAATATACAATGTATTATGGGATTGAAAGAGCCAAGAAAGGTCTGTATAGATACCTTTTGGGGGTGGAGAGGAGCCTTCTCAGAGCACATAGATAGGCTAGGCCTCAAACTCTAAGGCTATTGAGGGAGCCAAGGCATGATTAGCACTTCCCCTTGGTGCTTTTGATTTTCTTATCATAGATCTGCGGGATTTGTACATTATTTGAGCTGCAGGATATCTTATTGTGTTAATTTTTTATTCTAGAGATTCTGTACTTATTCTTGATTTTCACTATTATTACTTGATTAAAGTGATCAGTAGTGGGTTTTTATTGATTTATAGAGCCTGCTGATCACTTTGATGATTTTTGATAATTTTTATGACAACTCCTTGATAAGCTGTGTGATCCTTCAAGTTCTGGATCTGTTAATATTGTGGTGTCATGCGGGAATTTTAACATAGGACTTTTCCACATGTAACTCCTGAAATATACACAACACATAAATTCTGACTGAATTTTAGTTGTGAAAACCATACATGGCCACAGACATGAAATTTCAAGTGGCCAAAGGGTCACCTTGGTGGTGTTGTGGTTTTTGGACATTTAACTAATAATTTAATGAAAATGTGTAGAAGTGGGAATTCAAAGGTGGGTTCAGTGGGTGACCCTGCCTACTTTTGGATGGGAAATCAAATTCCCTAGCAACATTCATGAGTTTCCCACTCCTTCTTTGTTTTATGAATTAGTTTTATTATTTGCTAATTTTTTTTCTTTATTCTGGTAATTTGACAGATTGCTCTGTAAATATTAGCAATCTGAAATCAATTGAAATCAAATAATGGATTTGGTGAACTAAATGAGAAAAGAAACCAGAAGAATTTTTTATAAATATTTTTAAATAAGAGTGGAGTCTGCCTATTCTAGATATGGTTTTATACCCAAAATTCAGGTATTTTTTGCAGTGTATGAAACAAGTTTCCTTTTTAGAAGAATCCAGGTGGCAAGAAGCTGTTCAAAAGTTGGGGGATTGAGAAATAGAGTGATTTTGGCAAATTTTTCTTGATATTAGAAGTCAGATTTGGATTTGACCAGCATAATCAAGTGTTTTATGAAGATAATCTATTTTCCATCAGATTTTAAGTGTTTTATACAATGTGTTTAATTTTTTTTTGAAGATATACAAGAGAAAGAGTAAATGAAAAGAGTTTTCAAAAAAAGCTTCAATTAAATGAATGAGGGCATATTCTTTTTCTGTAAAATTAAATTTACTAATATTATATGAAGTTGATAAGGATCCAATTTGTAGCCATCCATCTTTTCTTGGGATAAGAAAGATAAAGAAAAAGAGAAGGTTCTAGAAAAATTATTCAAGCCAAAAATTCCACAAAGAGGCATGAAAAATTGATTTTTTTAATAGGTACAGTCCAAAGTTAATACTGATGGAAAGAGTTTGATTAATTTTATAAAATCAGGGTGAGAAATTAATGAAAAACTCAAATGAAAATTTTTATTATTTATTTAATATTCAAAAGAAGTTTTTATTAATTAAATTATTGAATCTTTTATGGGTAAATTTACTTCTAGTTGGATTTTTGTAATTTTTGATATTTTTTTATAAACGCTGATAAGTTTTGTGTGAATGGGGAAAGTGGAGGATTGCATTAAATAGTTGAGGATTTTGATGGCAGGAACTCCAGATTATCTGGATTAATTGACCACATCCTCTTAACCCCCCTAAATCCTTCTATGAACTTGATGCATGGATGGATAATTTTATGGAGGATGATTATCATCACAGCATTTGATTTTCATTTCAAAAAAGACCAGTCCTCTTAAAAACACTTCCAGTGAATTGAAAATTTCAGTTTGTTTTTCTACTTGTTGAAACTCTTTTGTTAGCCAAATTGGCTTGTTATTCCCCAGATTTTTCACATTGGTAAGTTTATTTTTTTTTCTTAGCATTGGAGACTTTGGTGGAGATGAAATGTGCATGGGAGTTAGCCCACTCTTGAACATCATCACAAGTTTAATTTTTGGATTAAATGATAATTCAGGTGGAGGATCCAAAGTCGTGGGATCATGGGGAATATCTCAACCATTTTGAGCAAAAGAAGAAAAATGAGCAGAGGCAGATATTTTATTGTAAAATAAAGCATCGGAGGCAGATAGAAAAAGTGTTTTGATGTTTTTGCTAGTAATTTTTTGATTTTGATTTGGAGATGGTTTAGTTTTATGACTAATTGGGAGTTTTAGATAAAGCATATATAGAGGAAAAATTAAGAATATGAGATAAAATAAGAGTTCAGAGACTTGAAATTGGAGGTAAAAAAGTTTTTTTTTTAATTTTGAATTTTGGATTCATTTGTTAACAATAAAAAAAATCAAAAAAAGTTGGGAACACATTGTTAAACAGTGATTTTTAATTTTTTCAATTAAGTTTTTTCATGCAAGGGTTTTGAATTAGTGGTTTTGGATTATTAGTGATGTGTCATGGGTGATTGGTGTTGAGTTCAGATGATGAGTAATGATGGATAATTGGTGTGGTGTGGAGTGGAGTCTGGATTTTGACAGGTGATGTTATGGTTTAAGAGAGCATCAGTCCTCTTCAAGCTGTGAGTTTGGTGTAGAAAATCACTCAAATTATATTTAATATCAGACTATCCATATAGAAAAGCCCAAAATGCATATGGATAAATACCCGCAAAAGGGGTCTCAACATGGTTTTGGGGTTATTAAACTTTCTAGTGAGATTTGCTTCCCTTGGAAAAAAAATGTATCCAAAATCCCCTGGGCTTGCACTCCTGTAATATTGGTCACCATTCTCCCATTAGGGGAAGGGACCTTTTCCTGAGGCCAGTGAAAGTTTCCATAGAGTGCTTGAGGACAGATGGCCTTGTCACATTCCAAGGAATATTATATTTCTGGAATTTTTGGGTGATTATGGTTTGGAGAATGAGTCAGAAACTTTTGTAGACTAGATGAGGATTTAATTTTGCTTTGAAAGGTGCGGTAGAAATGAGAATGAGACATAACACTGAAGCTTTTAGGGTCATGATGATGAGGGAAGTTATTGAGGCTTGTGGGGTGATCAAATCATGGCTGGCACTAGCAGTGGTTCTTCCTGGGGTCTGAAAAATGTATTGAGGGTTTGGCCTGTGAGGTTGGTATGGAAAAAGTTATAGATGATTTACAGAGAGAGCAGGGAGGTGAGAAGAGGATGAAGGAAAGGGACAGAGAAAAATTGAGTGGGTTGTCCAAAGGATCTGCCTGTCCCAAAGTTCAGTATTTTACCCATGTTGATTGAATTTATGGGCTAGTTTGGAAAGTTGGTTGGAGCTCATGGCTGCGCTGGGGCACACTGAGAATTGGAATATCTTTAATTTGAATCCTTTTCTGTAACATGGAATTCATTTAGTATCTTCTTTGATGTCAATATGCCCTGCGCCTTGTTTTGATGGTATTTTTGAACCATTTACTTAAGGGGTTAAAGATAAGGTTTCTGAGGGATCTTTCAGCATGTGATCTTAACTTATCTTTTGGATTCAATCAATGAAAAATATAATTATGGGGGATTTTTCACTTATTTTCTTTAGTTATCATTGTTTTCATCATTTTATTATTTTTATGGTTTTTTTGCAATCTGGAACTGGAATATTAGATGGCTGAAAGTTAAGGCAAGGGGAGCCCTCAAGTTTTCACAGTAGATACACAGTAGATGAATCAAGGAGTATGCAGGAGTTGGAATTAAGTTTGGATGATTTCTGGAGAGATTTTGTGGGACAAAGCTGGAGTTTCAATCTGTAGTATGACACTGGGAAAATATATGGATAGAAACTTCTTCAAGGATAATACCTTTGAGCTTTTTCCAAGAAAATATTTTCTCCAATATTTATTGTTTTATTTCCTTTGAACCCATGGTGATTTTCTTCAAAGACACAGGGGTCAGTTAAATTGAACACATTTGTTCACAATTAGATTATTCTCATTCGGATCCACCTCTTTTTGTGATTATCCAATTTCAAATGAAATATTGTTTAGTAATTATTTTGAATCATAATTTAATACATTGAGCTTTGAAAAGACACTTTCAACAGGAAAATAGAGCAGAAATATTTTTCCCAGGTTGTTGAAACAGTGGATAATATTGTTATTTATGAAATACAGGTGAATTTGAGGTTCTCCCCACATGAATTTTTTGTTTCAAAGTTTTTGGAATCAATTTAAAATATTTCAAAAACAGAATTGTTTTCTAGTAAAACAATTTTGATTCAAATTCAATCCTTTTTTCATATTTTTCAGATTTTGTTTGAAAATAATTTCAACAGATCACTAATTGGAATTATTCAGAACCAAGAAAAGATTAACTTTTGGAGCAAGATTTGATTCATAATGATCAGTGGAAATGGATTCTTTTCAGAAGCAAGCATGCTTTAATTCTTTTGAAAAAAGTATTTGTCAAGCATTGGAATGAATTTGCATGAAAATAAACCTTAATTTTTTCAAATATCATCATATTCTTTTGAAATGGGCATATTATTTGAAATTAAGAAAGGAAAGTCTTCTCAAAATTTATTGATATTCTGCAGTTTTTTAACCAATATGACATTGAAGCAAGTTTGACTTTGACAAAAATTTGTTTCAATTAGATGGAATCAACCAAATAATCAATTGATCCAATTTCCAAGTCTGAAATGAATGCAATATTAAAAAAAAGTGCTTACATTGGAAATAACTAAAATGTGTTGTTCATTTGTCTTTTTTATGTTCAACCATTTGTCTAGCAGGCCTCATACTGAATAATTTTATTTTTTTATTTCATAATTGTCCTATAACATCTACCTGCTTTCCATCCATTGTGCTGCGCCCATCATTTCCAATTCATTCTCTTCCATCCTGACTGTGATCCTCACACAAATATTTCCAATTACCTCAATCCGTTTTCACTCCCAATCCCCCTCATCCAGATCGTCATCAACCCCCATAAATGAATATTTTAAGCCAGAGCCTCCAGCTTCCTACCTTTGTTTGCCACCTTGTGCCTGTTTCACATAACTCACTAGGTCCATCCGCGCTGCTCCCATGCCCACTTAACTCTGAGGCTCAAATTAGGGCGTATCAAAGTTAGCAAACCCGCCATTAGAAAACCGCCATTTTTTTGACAAAACCCGCCATTTTTAATGGCGGGTTTCTGAAATACACATACCCCCTAACTGGTGTATTTCAAAATGGTGTGTTTCATGAAAATGGCGGATTTCAATCATCAAACACGCCATTAAACCCTCCATTTATGCATCATCATCCATCCACCATCCATCACATCAAAAACACCCATCCACATCAGCAAATCCATACCGGTCCCATCTCCATTGCATCACACACATCTCTATTGTTTTTCACATACCCATCTTCACACAAATCCCATCATCATCTCATCACCCCACATCACTCACCACCTTTCTCAACATGTCCAATCAAACATCCCGCCAGCAAGTTGAAAACGCAAAAAAGCTGACTGAACTTTTTCTACTGTTTGACTCCCATTCAGACTCTGATTCAGAATCCGATTTGGAATCAACTTGGTTAGCTTTGAATTCTCTGTTGGAAAAGCAATACATGGTTCCAAGAATACACACTCTCCATAACCCTATGTATGAAAGGCAAAAGCTTCATCTCATCCCTGACTTAAGCTTCCAGAAACTGTTCCAAACTTTGTTGCCTTCTTTCATGAAACTTTTGGAAATGATTGAAGACCACCACATCTTCCAGAACAAATCTCGCAATCCTCAACGCGATCCAGCCATCCAACTTGCCGTTGATCTTTGTAGATTGGGGTCAAATGGAAATGGAGCAGCAATCCATCGATTGGAAAATCTATTCTCAGTCAGTTACGGAAGGATTGACTTATACACCAAAAGAGTCATGATTGCTATCCTATCTTTCCGCCGCTCGGTCCTTTCATGGCCAACCAAAGAAGAACGCAAGGAGATATCTCAAGTAATGGAGACAGAAGGCTTTCCTGGTTGCATTGGTTTTGTTGATGGAACCACCATCCCCTTGAGTCAAAAACCCAACCTAGATGGCAACCACTATTTTGATTGTAAAAAAAGGCAATTGATTAATTTCTTTTCCAATTGCTATGATAAAACTTTTGATCACACACTGACCAAATATGTTCCATCTCTTTGTTTAGATACTCCGTGGCACTACAACTTGTTTGCAATAACAACAAGAAGTTCATCTCCCTCCATGCTGGCCTTCCAGGTTCTTGTCATGATTCATATGTTTTCAATTGGATGCGGATTGCCCAACAACCAGAGATCTCCTTTGACCAAGATCAATACCTTCTGGCCAATTTGGCTTATGCTAGTGGGAAATATGTAGTTCCAGAATACCGGAATGTTTTGTCCAATTATCAAGGAAAAACCAATTTTAACTATCATCTTGCCCAATCACGAGTTCGGACTGAGCATGCCATAGGAATTCTGAAAGGAAGATGGGCCAGCTTACGGGAGATGCGAAACCAGCTCCAATGTTCCAAAGATATGAGGTTCCTCATCAACTGTATTATCACTTGTGAAATCCTTCACAACCTTTTGGCCGACATCAAAGATGAATGGGACAAAATATTCCAAGATGATATTCCTGATCGGCCTCAAGTCATCCCTGTCTCATCTGGTCCCTCATCTTCTTCTATGAGAGAGCGGATTCTTCCTCTCAGCCTTGCTTGCTTTGATGAGTAATTTTTGATTTTGAAATTGGTAAAAATTCCCTTCACCGTATTTTTTTGGTTTTGGTTGTTCACCCAAGATTCATAGGCTGAGTTTTTTATTTATTTTTTTTTAGTGGACTTGAATCCAAAAACACCTCCACCTCAAACCCTGCCACTCACCAAATGCCACCCCCCTCCCCCTCACCACTCAACCCCTTCAACCTCACCCCACTCACTCACCGGTCAAACCCTGCCTCCTCCTCACCAAACCACCTCACTCATCACCACCACCTTACTCACCACCACCACCTCATCTCACCTCACTCACTGAATCCCCTCCTCCTAATCCTGGTAAGCCCCCTCCACCCTCTTCCTCTTCCTTCCCCTCACCAGTTGCTGATCCTTTGATCATTCAACCTTTAGTCCCCCCCTGGATCCATTTCTCTATCCATCAAGGTGAGCCCCTCCCCTCCTCCAATTCCTCCTCTCATTGATTGAGCAATTGATTGCCAATGTTGGGGGTATTTTATTGGAATGAGATGGTGACATTATGAAAACCAAGGGGCAAATAAACAAAAGGATTGATGTTTCAGGCATGGCGCAGCCACAGCCCAATCAATCAAATACCATCATCAATTAGAAAGCACTTTGCATGGTTTCCTTAATGGATGCATTCATGCAAGGCATTCAATCTCCGGCATGCTTTGGTTGAAAAACCAAAGCACCTTTTAGGGAAACACGGAAAGAGTGAATAATGCCTTCTGGCATGGTTGAACTTCTTGTTACTTTTGGATGTTGAAGTAACATCTGAGTTTGGTAGTCTGTGTTGTTTTCCTACTACTAGAGGCTTTGATCCATGTTGTGTCTCCTTGGCATCTCCTGAAACGCCAAGCTCATCAAAACTACAAACCGTGTTTCAGGATGACACCCAGGAATCACAACATGAATGGAAAACCCAAAGAAAAATAATGCAGAATCAAAACTAGAGGCTTCAATCCATGTTGTGTCTCCTTGGCATCTCCTGAAATGCCAAGCTCATCAAAACTACAAACCATGTTTCAGGATGACACCCAGGAATCACCACATGAATGGAAAACCCAAAGAAAAATATAGACTATCCTTGGTATCTGTGAAAAGTAGGCAGTTAGGATAACTCCCAGAGACATTGCACTCCAAGGGTTTTTAAGTTGAACACCATACCGGGGCTTCTAAATTGGTGAGGATGGAGTTCTCATTGAGCTCTTCAATGTCACAATGGAGAAACTTGCGCAGGGCAGGATAGAGTATACACCAAACATTGGTTGTGGGCAATACTTGGGATACTGTTACGACTAGTTGGGTAGAAGCTAGAGTGATTTACGCGATTTAAGTTACAGTCAGCAAGGTCAAACTAAGTTACTCGCCCGGTTGGAGAGCAGTGAGCGATTTGACAAACCTTGTCTTATCCATGAATTGGGATGGCTCAACAAAACTATAACAGTGGCAATCAGCTCCCAAAGCTTATGCTCCTTGAGTATTTCTTTCTTGATGATTTTGGTTAGTGCAGTGATAACACGAGTACAAACAAACTCTTCGGAGTCTACAATAATTTAGGTCCAACGTGGGGGAAAACAGAAGCAAGCAGGTCAATCGGTCAGTTGTGGATGCTTTCAGCCTTTCAAAGTTTGTTCTGACCTGCAAAAGCTTGCATCATCATGGGTAATATATACTCTTCTACGCTCACCGGCCCAGTATTGGTATTGATGTCAACCATGTGTTCAAAGAATGAAGCTTGCAAAATGTAGTCGTTCTTGTTTAGATACGTTAGGATGTGGGATAGGAGAATGTCACTACCAAGATGATTTGATGGAACTCAGGTTAGAAATCTGGGTTAGTTGAGGCCAATGAAAGTAGAGTTACTTGGTCTTCAAGCGGCCAAAAAACTTTGACAAGTCAGGAAGGCTTGTAAGAAGCAACCTCTTTGTCACGGTCAAACTGTTGGTCAGGAGTGATATGAAAATTTCTTGGAACTGTCGGTGAAGTTCATTAATGTTATAATTGTACAAGGACTGCAAAGCCGGACATATCAGCCGGAGTAACTCAATTGAGAATTTCATGAAGAAAATGCAGACATCAAGTTGTCAAACAAACCTCAAAATTATCCACGGGATCATTCAAATTAATTTGCTTATTATCCCGTTTGACTCGGTTCTTCTGATTGATGACTTGGGCCAAGTTCAGAAATCTTTTGCTGGTCAAAGCCAGGGAGCCAATACATTTTCCAAGCGTGGCCCGAACAAACTCAGATGGGTCGTTAACCAAATGCTTGAGGTTAGGGATAAGATACTTTGGGAAAAGGGATGAGTTTGAAGGAGTGAGTGTGTCGACTTGCAATAACTACTAACATTGACAAGTTTTCTGTTAACCAAAACAAATTACGCCACGTTACAGTCGTGAAAAGTTCACTTACAACCTGAGTCAGACACAGCAAGGTGCTACTTTTAATCAAGTCACAGCTCTTGGGGCGATTCAGCAGGCTGACCAGGTATGGCAGCACACGATCCAGTTTGGTCTCATTGGTCAAATGTTTGATCAAGACAAGATACAAATCCAAACCTTTCGTAACTGAGCTAGGATATAAACAACTGCGAATATTTGAACTGAGGACAGATAGTAAGACCAATGCAACGTCATCTTTTTTTTTTTTTTTTGTAAAAAAAAAATGATACATTCATGAGCATGGGCGCAGCTGATTGCTTCAATTGTTGAGACAAATAATACAAACCATTTGTAAAGATTGGAGATAACCCTGGGAAAGCTTTGAGATAGATGCCGTGCCCAGGAACATTGAGGCTAAGCGGGAAATCAACCTGGAGAGTTTGGAATCACATTAGCCTCACAATGTTACCAAGGGCCCAAGATAAACCAGGACATGATCTCAGCGTAAAAGTCTTTACCCAAGCTGTTTGAGAGGTCTGAGTGAGTGCACATTTGGATGGCTCAACGGATAACGTGTGGGAGTATGGGGGAATCTTGTCGACAATGGGCTCGATGGCCTTGGAGCGAGTTTTCCGCTGGTGAGAGGAGCCAATGAAGCCCAAGATATAGTTGAAATCTGACCACAACTTTTCTATGATTCCGTTGGTGTCATTCCTGAGTTTAGATTGGAACGTGATCTCAGGGACTCTGGCCCCACCCGGAAACGGCCCACCGATCCCGGGCGCTTCAAGGTTTGTCCAACGGTGTGGTCCAGGCAAATGGATTGGACCGGAAAGATATTGCAGGCTTAAGAGAAACGGATGGAGAAACAAATAGAACAAATGCGGGAAGGTTTGGTTGCTTTGACAGTTGTTCAAATACATCTCAAACATTAACCGATCAGAGGGATTGAGCTGAATCATGCTTTGGACGAGATCCTGGAGATGAGAGGTGATAGATCAGTGGATCCAAATCAACAAACTTATAGTCACCAATCAAAACGCTGACCCAAATCTTGTCATCTTCAATTCCACGTAGGTAAGGTTCTACGGAATATTTGCCAGACTTGTAGTTGAACATTTGACTAAGACTGAACGGACTACAACCCTTGGTGAATATTTCACCAATCACGCATCCTAAACTAAAGACATCCATGGATTCTAGGACCTTAGACTTGGTCATTGGCTCCAAGTCAACTTGGGTGGAATAAAACCTCTCTGGGGCGAGGTAACAAGATCAACGCGAGGAATTATCAAAGAAGTATGAAAATTCTGCAGGATCATCCTCGGGTAAGAAGGTCAGCTTGAAGGTTGATGAGAAGTCTGTGATGTAAACCCAATTCCAAGATGTTACGATCATGTTTTCTGATTTGATGTCACCATGGGCCACCTACCCGAGTCGTAGAGGGATGACGAGATAGAGGAAGTGAGTAGGAGGAGGTTGTTGGGGAGGTATCCATTGGGCCTTTTCAATGGTTGTCAATGTGAGAGGATTGGCACTCGGTCAGTTGGGCCAAATTGTTTCATTTGCAACCTTGGGTTTGAGTATAACTGTGATCCCTTTGCAGGAAAGTATGATGTTCAAGACCATTGTGTGACAGGGTCTGGTTTGATTTAACCCACAGTGGCACTGCCTTGAGCGAACAATTGTCTCCTTGCCCACATCAGGCTCAAACAACTGGGCCAAAGTGCTTTAGTTGCAAGCTTGATTTCAAGCAAAAAGGTATAGTCAAAATGGTTTGGGCGGCTAACAAGTACAAGCACTGTACTTTCCAGCTGTGGACACAGCAACCCATACCAGAATGGCCATGTCACTCCAAATTAATAAAAAAACTCAGAGCACTTGTAGGGACATGAAAAACGGCCAAATTTACTCTAGAGAAAAAAATATCAATAAAAACAAAAAAGATTTGTATATTGGTGGGGTTAAGAATGCTCTCAAACGTTGTTGTAGTAAAAAATAATTTTTTTTTCTTTCATCCATTCAAATATATTTACAAGCCCAGCATTTGAGTAATCTTCTGTATTTCTTCTACCGATCTACCACTGCCAATGCAAGCCAAAGCTACTGATACCTTATTCTTTTTTTCGTTTGCCCGTTGTTCCCTCTCCTTTTCCAGTTGCACTTGCTGTCAATCCTTCTCCTTTTCCTCTTTTTGAAACTCTAGCTCAGCTTTTTTCAACCTCCACTCAGCATCCAATTTTTGTTGATTAGCCAAAGTCTCGGCTTGCTGCTTTTGACCATCCATGGCCAGTTGGCGATCCCACTTTTGCTTTTCAAACTGAAGTTTATCTGATTCAATTTGTGATTTCACTGTTTTTTGGAGGGGAATGGCAATGAGCATGATTTTGAAAGCAAGGATATTGAATCAATCAACTTACATGAATCTCGCTTCTCCATGATTTCTTCAAAGCCCAAAAAACTGGAAGTGTTTCTCCTCTTTTGATGACTTTTGGGGTTGACATTGATGGAATTGGAGGCCTTTTGCTTACCCTTGGCAGAGGAGGTTTGAGTCTGAAAGTCCTCACTAATATTTGAAGGCAATGTGGGAGGCCCCATTGGCTTGAGTTTTTGGCCAATCAAAAATGGATGAGCCTGTTTTTTTACAATTTAAATCAGTCCGGAGAAACCACACAGAATTGAAAACAATTTAGTTCCTTACTTGAGCAGATGTTGATGGCAACGGTGATCCAGGAATAACATCCTCCTCATTGGGCAAGTTCTCCGGTTGTGCTGCCCCAGGAAGAGAGCAATCAAAAGAAGGAAGTGAGGGGTCCAAGGTTGGGATTGACTGATCAATCAATACCAAAGTAGAAGTGATTGGAGCTGATTGTGTTTGAATATCCTCCTCGTCATCAGATGGGGGCCACTCCAAGGCCAAGGTTTCATCAAGGTCCCCGTTGGTAGGCTGAGAATCCCCAGCCAAGTCCTCGGAATCAACGGAATCGGATTGTTGGGCATCAAAAGCAGCTAGGGGGGTGATGTTGGCCTTCTTTCCAAAGATTTCATCCATTTGAATATAAAAAGGACAAATGGAGTCCAACTTATCAACCACCAAGTTGATTCCTTTGGCTTTGTCCAAGTCGGTGATACCAAAGCCAGTGGAGATAGACATGGAGTGGGCCTTTTTGTACTTGGCTCAATAGTTTTTGAACCGCTCCCTCATCTGTTTGGATGACAGATCCAGCCTACCTTTTGTTTTTTTCTTGAGCTCATTGGCCATCAGGAGATAACCATTGACCTTAGAGGATTGAGGTTGGCCAACACGTGTTTCGTTGTCGGATCCAAAGCAGGCATTGTAGTTTGAGGGAATTTTCAGCCAGTTTACCAGGATGATGTGATCAGCTCTCTTGAGCTGACTTGAGCCCTTGGAAGCTGATGGGGGAGGATTGTTTTTTTTGGAGTTCCTTGGTGATGTTCTCTTGGGTGTGTTGGACTTGTGGGGGGATGTTCGCTGAGGGGCCATTTGAAAGAGTTTGGGCTATGCAAGTGATGAGAGCAATAAAGTGATGAGAGTGGTGAAGTTTTGAGAGCAATAAAGTGGATGAGAGTGATCAATTGATGAGAGCGGTTAAGTGATGAGAGTGATGAAGTTTTGAGAGAAATGAAGTGGATGAGAGTGATCAAGTGATGAGAGCGATAAAGTGATGAGAGTGGTCAATCAATTTTATTATGAGGGTGGGGGTAAAACATTTTCCAATGAGGTTGGAGGTAGAAGGAGGTGGGAAGACAGGGGTGTATGACGCGGACAGGTGGTGGAAGCATTTAAATACTTTATTTGAAAAAACCCACTTATTTCAGGTTAACTTTGACACATCTGGTCTGAAATAAGTGGGTTTTTTTATTTTTAATGGCGGGTTTGAAATGGCGGATTTGGGTTGGAACCCGCCATTAAAAAATGGCAGTTTGGTTAACTTTGATACCCCCTAATTAGATTATTCTCATTTGGATCCACCTCTTTTTGTGAGTATCCAATTTCAAATGAAATCTTGTTTAGTAATTATCTTGAATCATAATTTAATACATTGAGCTTTGAAAAGACACTTTCAACAGGAAAATAGAGCAGAAATATTTTTCCCAGGTTGTTGAAACAGTGGATAATATTGTTATTTATGAAATACAGGTGAATTTGAGGTTCTCCCCACATGAGTTTTTTGTTTCAAAGTTTTTGGAATCAATTTAAAATATTTCAAAAACAGAATTGTTTTCTAGTAAAACAATTTTGATTCAAATTCAATCCTTTTTTCATATTTTGCAGATTTTTTTTGAAAATAATTTCAACAGATCACTAATTGGAATTATTGAGAACCAAGAAAATATTCACTGTTGGAGCAAGATTTGATTCATAATGATCAGTGGAAATGGATTCTTTTCAGAAGCAAGCATGCTTTAATTCTTTTGAAAAAAGTATTTGTCAAGCATTGGAATGAATTTGCATGAAAATAAACCTTAATTTTTTCAAATATCATCATATTCTTTTGAAATGGGCATATTATTTGAAATTAAGAAAGGAAAGTCTTCTCAAAATTTATTGATATTCTGCAGTTTTTTAACCAATATGACATTGAAGCAATTTTGACTTTGACAAAAATTTGTTTCAATCAGATGAAATCAACCAAATAATCAATTGATACAATTTCCAAGTCTGAAATGAATGCAATATTGAAAAAAAGTGCTTACATTGGAAATAACTAAAATGTGTTGTTCATTTGTCTTTTTTATGTTCAACCATTTGTCTAGCAGGCCTCATACTGAATAATTTTATTTGTTTATTTCATAATTTTCCTATAACATCTACCTGCTTTCCATCCATTGTGCTGCGCCCATCATGTCCACTTCATTCTCTTCCATCCTGACTGTGATCCTCACACAAATATTTCCAATTACCTTAATCCGTTCTCCCTCCCAATCCCCCTCATCCAGATCGTCATCAACCCCCATAAATGAATATTTTAACCCAGAGCCTCCAGCTTCCTACCTTTGTTTGCCACCTTGTGCCTGTTTCACATAACTCACTAGGTCCGTCCGCGCTGCTCCCATGCCCACTTAACTCTGAGGCTCAAATCTCACTCTGTGTTTTCTCAAAGTTCTTTCTCGTCAACAGGTACATTAGTCATTTTTCCAGAACCATTTCAAAGGAATCCAAAAAACGAATAAAAAAATGTATCAATAAAAAAAAATTTTGGGGCATTCTATTCAAAATTGAAAAATTAAACATGAAACCCCGTTGGACAATTTCCAGTTTGAAACATTTTCCAAGCAATAATGTTCTTGTTTATTCGGTTTACTGCAAACCTAAAAACACAAAATATTTCCATTCAAAATGATTGCCATTGAGGGTTTCCCAAGTGTGTGCAAGATTCTATCAAACTACTGCATCAATGCGGACTTACCCTAGTGACCGATAGGAACAAGATTACTCGCCACTGGACTTGTTGGACCCAAAGGGGAAAATACGCATCTCCGTTCAATGATAGTGACCGAAGGCCGCTATTGTTGGATGAAAGAGGTATGGGTAGAACGGATATGGATCAGATGAGCTCAATACTTAATGGGACGGAATAATAAGGAATTGATGAAATAAGTATCTTCAAAGCACCGGAAGAGAGTAATATTGCTCCCCGTCGTTCACGCCGGGCGAAGGGGGGGCGAGGAGGTTGGAAGAGGGGGAGGTCCAGCGCGGGCAATGACGCAGTAATGTGAGCCATTGCCCCATTTGACTTGGTCTTTGCCCTCGGTGCCAGGCATGATGGTACAAGCCAAACAGGAAGGAAGGCTAGATTAAAACTGGGTTCGGTGAATGCAGTTGACAAACGAAGGGCCAAGTCGATGGTTGTGAGGAAGGAGTCTAAAGCTCAGACAATATGCGCGCTCTACTTATACTCATCACATTGGATCTTGCCCGCAGCCTGTTGTACCCTTGGGCTCAGCATTGTCGGACTCGCTCTTGCTGGGATGTGTGAGGCGGACCGCGGGCCGTGGATGATTGAACCACTTCCATTCAAGCTCGGCAGGCGTGCATCATCAACCTTTGCCTTCCATACCAAGTGTTGATGAGATGACGATCACAGAGTGCACAATCTCGCTGGGCGTAGAAAGTATGACACCACGCCTGGGGCGGTGGGAATACCGCGCGTTGTGCCAAGTTGAGGAGCTTGGGGCGTAGTGGCCAGTGGCCAGGTGCAGTCTTTGCTCAGCATCTAGTTTGCCCTTGCCGCTCCAGGTCTTAGACCGCGAACCATCAGCGTCCGGCGCACACAGCCGGGCGAGGGTGAACTGCTGAGCCGATGGGAGAGACGCTGCGGGCGAGGTCAAACGTTGTGAATATAAATAGAGCGCCCCTCCAGTGCCTGAGCCCGTCACACCATCCCTTCAACCTCATCGATTTGACCCTTGGTTCATCAACTGCATTCACCGAACTCGGTCCCTTTCTAGCCTTCGTTCCTCTTTGGTTTTCACCACCATGCCTGGCACTGAGGGCGGCAATCAAGTCAAATGGGGCAATGGCTCACATTACTGCATCATTGCCCTTGTCGGACTTCCCCCCCCCCTCCTTCCTCACCGCCCCTCCTTCTCCCTGCTTGAATAAAATGGGGAAATTCTTTATTACTTGAAGAACCTCAAGGTACTTGTTTCTCCAAAATCACGTTTTCCTCGGGCAACCGTTGCGCAAACATGAGCTGATTGAGGTTCCTTCAAAATTCCCCGACGCCCACCACGCGCCGTCCGCAAATTGAAGTGGGGCCTTTGTCGCTCCTCGGCCTCATGGGACATATCAGCTTATTTTTGCGGTTTTTAAAACCGCAAAGGTAAGTTTCATTGACATATATCGAGAATGATTTGTTCCAAGGAATCACAAGCTCATTTCTTTGGACAAAAATATTTTCTGATCAAAAATGTTTGCCGGCAGAATTCTCTTGGAGGGTTTAAACTTGGAATTTGATGCCTGGACTCATCAACCTGTAATTTTTCTCAAAAAAAGTCTTGAATTGTATCTGTTTTCAATCTCTTGATCTTTGAATTCAGCTCTTGCTTTTAAAAAACCAATGATTATTTCTATCCCAACCAATTTCTCAATGGAATGTGAATTTATTTTAGGACAGTGCAATTGCATGGCAGATAATGTTGTTCATTTCAGGATATGGAAGTGTGTGGCTTTGTTAACTCAGAGGAAAATTGAGAGCGGGCTTTTGATTGGGATGTCCCTCCAGCTCCCACACAACCCTGTAGTTGTGGATGTAAGAATGTGGAAATGACATGTTTCCTCTATAAATCAAACCCAGTTATGTCACGTGCATGGCAATTTTAGTACCACCTATATGAAGGAGACTTGGTCCTTTGTGATTCCAATATTCCTGCAGAGTTTGTTTATCATTTCACTTTGGAGGAAGAAATGATGATTCAGTAACAAAATGCACCCATGAAGGAAGTGTGATTTGAAATACTGCTTCAAAGCATGTGTCATATTTTGACACACCATAGTGCTGAGTTTAGGTTGAAGGAAGCCAGGAATTGTTCTATAATCATACTTGGGACAGGCTCTCAGGTAGCACTGGGATCATAACCTCTAAGAATCTTTGAACAAGATGTGTCCTCTGGGAATATAACAAAGTTCTGTCATGCGCATTACAAGCTTTCCACCCACTATACAAAGGATGCTTTCACCTTGGTGGTCAAAATATAGTTTTAAATTTTCCTGATAATTTAACTCTTGTGAGAATAATGATTATTTATTAAAAACTAAAAGCCTGAGGAAATTGTGTTACTGAATCCTTCATGAAGGAATTGATGATATATCAACAGCAGAAATTACTCAAATATTTAGTTTCCAGAGATCTGTGGTACCCTGAAATCTTCAGTTTTCAGGCATAATTTTTCTGCAGCAAGTTTTTTTCTTTGGAAAATTATGTGTTTCCTTTTTGAAAAAATTGGTTTGATTTTCATTTCATTTTCTCTGTTTTGTGACTTTTCATTTTTTCCAATCTCAATATTTTTTTTTACCCATGGATCCTGGAAATAAAAATCTTGGCTTTTTTTTATTTTTTTTTTTATTTTTCTATGGTCATTTCCTAGTTTTATGGCTTTTTCTTCATACCTATAGTTTTTGTATTTATTTGAAATTAGTTCAAAAATTAAAGGGGGATCAACCCAATGCTCCAAAAAAAAGCGGAATAAAAATTCAAAGTACTAAATATGCATTCAGGAAGAATAATAAGAAACAATCAATCATAAATCTTAACTCATAACTCATGAATAATCACTTTGAAATCATATGTTCAAACAAAAAAAATCAGACTCAAAAGGAATTCAGTTTTCACATACACAATATTGATCCCAGTACTATTTAAAATTGGTGATTGAAAAGGTATCTTTGCCTTGCACATAATTCAAATCTCAGGAATTCATATGCTTCACACATTTATTAATCAACAAATCCATTTTTATAATTTTTTTATGCCTTGGAAGTAGTTAGTTGAATGTTCCGTAAGATCAATCCCATCAACTCTCAAATATTAGTACATATTCTCATGGCTTCAATTTATACTGTACACCATTCAATTATAGCCAATGAATGTAGACAGCCTAGGCCATAGAACATTTTAAAATTAAGTATGTATTTCTTGTATGCCCATGACTCCAGTCAGGAATAGTCCTTTGATACATACAAAAAACCCCAAATTTTATCTTTTTGAGCTTATAATGCACCAATTATTTCTGTTATCAAGAAACTGATAAATAAATTCAGTTAGTGTGAAATCTTGTGATTTTGGTTCTACCATTAAATGAAATTTGATTAATTCAATATTTTCAAATAATTGTTCAATGAATAACCTAGAGGAAGATAATTTCCATTGAAAATTCACAAGAGAAAATAACACCTTTGAAATTATTAAATCTGCACCCGCCTTTCAAGAGAGATATCATTTTAGGAACTTCTCAACTAATTTTATTTCTTCTCGAGTTTTTTCCCACCCCAGGAAGGTTTAATTTGTGCAAATGCAGAAAAGTCACTGTTTTAGGCAAGTAGGCTTTGGCATATTTTTTGAAGGCTTAAAGGCATTTCTGGGTGTGTGTGTTGGGCACACTTTTTGAGGCTTTCTTTTTCACCCAATGCTTTTGAGAATGATTTAGGACTTGAAGGCTAAAATAAAATGACCCCATACCCAGTGTGTGGAATTTCTTGGGGTAGGTTTTTGTTAGATAAAAAATGTAGTTGTGCACTATGGGATGTGAACCCATGACCCAAAAATTCAGGAATGATGCTTTAACCACTAAGCTAAGGGTGGCATTGCTTTCAAAACACACATGGAGCCAAACACACATGGAGCCAAACACACATGGAGCCAAACACACATGGAGCCAAACACACATGGAGCCAAACACTCAGTGTTTTCATTGCGCCGGGCCTGTGGTGACATTTCAAATTTTTGGTTGGCAAAATGTTTTTGTTTGGTTGGCCCGCAATAATGGATGTTGGCTCAACCATTGGTGAAAAAATCTGTTTACAAAAAATGTAAAACATCAGCACCATGCGGAAGGTGTGGATGAGCGATTTGTCCAGTCCACTTCCCAAGTTTTTCCTTTTCTTGCCCTGGAAAAGACTGATCTTTTGTTTGAAAAGGCTGCTCGGGATTTCAGGATCAAGAAATATAATCCTGGGGTGGAAGCCTGCATAAGAGCAGATTTTGACTCCAAAAGTTTTTTCTGGAGAATTCAATGATGGAAATTGATGGTGTTGATGTGAAATATAAAAATGAAAAGGCATTATTTTTCAAATCCAAATTCACATTTAATTTGATTCCAAAAATCAAACTTTATCAGGTACAAGAAAAATAAGAAAATTGACAAGAAACTGTTTCTTTTCTTTTATTTTCTTTTTTTTTGTACACAAAATAAGATATTTCTGTGGGATTGCAAAGAAAATAAAAAATATCAAGATTCTAAATATAAATGTTTGATCAAAGGGAAGTATATACATCCACTCATATTTGCATCAAAATATCACCATGCAAAGAAAATATGAAACAGAAATTGCATGTGATAAAACCTTTATTTATGATGCAATTTAAATAATTTTTACAAAACCCAATAATAATGATGAAGTATAAAACAATGAGTTATATTTTTTTTGTAAGTAGAATGATAAAAAGTTAAAATAATTCACAAAAATTTAAAAAAAAATATTGAAATTGGATTTCTTTGAATAAGTTTTGATATATGCAGTAGGAACTAATAACCCATACCAAACATAAAAAGGAATAGAAAACAATAGATTAAAGTTTTTAATTCTCAATATTCAAATATTTTGAATAATTTCAACATAAAATTAACTGATTAAACTAATAACACCGTTTGGATCACATATTTTCCTATTTTCAAAAATTGGACTGTTTGTAATCAAAAGAAGCAACTAAATATTGTTTCATGAACCTATGTTATGAGTAAGTTTCAACTAATTTTGGATCATTGAAAAATTAAATTAATTGATAAAAATTTAAAAAATGTTCAAATCAGAAGTTGGCACCTTTTTTTAAATAATATTTTTTTTCTAATGAAGAAATAAAATCATTTTACCACAAATGAAAAAATGGAACATACACCTACGTGACAACGATAAATTGAAAATGGACCTCTTTGTATAAGAATTGATATTTCAGTGGAACTTGAAGAAATTATGGTTTCTAATCAACAATTGAAATCCTTCAAAGAAACATGAGCAATTTTTTGGAATTAAAATATGCTTGAATATTTTCAAAACAGTCAATCAAGAAGAAAATAATAAAGAAAAAATATTTTTTTTTCTTGGAATAAAATTTAACATTTGTGATGGAAACTAGATCACTTTGAAAAAATTTAAAAATTCTTCAAATATGCTACATATACTTCTTTGCTTTAGAAAATTGCAAATATTTGAAAAAATGGGAACAAGAATCTAATTCAACTAATAAAAAAAGATGTTTTAAATTTAAATGAATTAATTTTTGAGATTGCTTGGATTATTCTTGCATTTGAGGAATTTTATTTTGTAATTTTGGATGATATTCTAATTACAATCATCAAATAGGGGTAAGTGCATTTTTTTGGGAAAAAGACAATTAGATTGCATTGGAAAAATTAATTTTTATTAAATTTGGGTTATATCTTTTTTTTGTTATTCCATTTGGTATATCATATTCAAAAGGTTAAAAAAATGAAGCCACTGATTTCATGCGTATCCCAACATGTTTTCATTGAAAAATATTTTCTTTTTTCTATTTTTTTGTATACAATATATTTTCCCAAACTGGATGGGTTTAATTAAATCAGCAAACCAAAGTTTTTGAGTTTTTGAATTTTATAGGCCCTATGGAACAATTTGTTGGAAAATTTCAACATATATTAGTTTAGCTTGTAATAAAGGTACATGTAGAATTTTGGTGTCTCTTTTTATGGTTGATAAAGTGTATAAAACATGCACTGGATTTTTGAAAGGCTCAATTAGGCCTCCACAGCAACTGAATCCACACATTTTTTGGAACAAATGTATTATTTCAGAACAGGCCTCTGTCAACTAAATGTGTGATCATACTGTTTTTTTTCTAGATTCACGCCTTTGATCTGGGGTTCTCACCATAGGAAGGAGGTTGAACCTTATAAAGATTTGCAAATACCAAAAAGGAATCATACAGAAGATTAAGGATTCAAGAAAACTTTTCATTTTCAGAGCAGTGCCTGGAATGAAAGAAAAAATATTTTTAGGAATTTTTGGTCTCCCAAAGGCCATTCAAGATCAATTGACAAATTTGGAGTACAAATTAAGGCCTTCAGATCACTGTGATGTCTTTCTGGGGTAAGAATATCTGGATAATTCAATGATAGACACCAATGGACTTCATTTAATCTGTAAAAATGCAATAAATGCCAATTTTTGGCAATTTATTTGAATCTGAAGTCATTCTGGAGAAAAAAAAATATCTAATATAAGAAAAATAAGAAAAAAGATGTAAAATCAATTTTGTTACACCAAAGGAATATTTCCTTTGTAATAGAAAAACTTGATCAAACTCAAATAAATAAAGAAAATATAGAAATTCTACCTAAAAATATTGGATGAATGTAGTTGAAATATTTCCAATAACATCAATTAAAGAAAGAATTGGAAAAAACATCAACAAAATTTTTGTTTTAATGAAGATTTTTCATGGAAGCTAAATAAATTTATATAAATCAAAAATAGGATATCAAAGTAATAGATATATCTATTACTTTAGGAGAATTCAGGTTTTCCTTGAAATAATTTGATAGAATTTCCATCAAGTTCCAAAATAAAAAACATCAGATATAAAACATGGATTCTTTTCAATGGGAATGAAATATTCAGTCTGATTTAAATAAATTATATTGAAGTTTTCATGAGGTGGAGATATTCTGAAAATAACTCCATTATGAGTAGATTCAGAATATGTTTAAATATTACAACAAAAACCTCTTTGAGTAAAATAATTAAAAAGAATTAAAGAAAAGCTTCATTTTTTTCAAGGAAAATTACAATTTGTTATCAAATGTGAAGAAAATTATACCAAACATAAGGAAATTTCATAAAATAAAAAAAAAACCATGAAATCAAGACTCTGGTCATTAAGCGGTGTAAAGCTTCCAACCAAATTTTTAGAGTCAAAATATTCACAAAGGCTCATAACAGAAGGGAAACACCAGGGGGTAGGTGAGATAAGTGAGGTAGGTTTGTTGATTTTTCTTTTGCTGCAACAATGCCTATTGGAAGGATACTAACCAATAAGAAGTAGTATACTAATTCTTTGTGAGGAATTATTTGAGGAAGAAGAGAGAGGCAATTATATGTGAGAACCAATGGGAGGAATTGAGTGGGGAGTGACTTTTTCTTGGGCCAAGATGCCCCATGGAATTGCATTCTCTTTGGGATTGCTAGGTGTGGAGCAACAGTCACAAAAAGTATGCATTAATCCCAAATTTGGGTTGACAGAACCCAAGTGTGGTCCAGGGGGTGCCCAAAATTCTGGCTCAACTTCTGGGGGTTACACAGCTCCTACACGACCCCCTGGGTGTTGCGCCTGTTTGAAAAGGCCCTTTGTAGTCGTCTTGGGGCCCCCACGGCTCATTTGAGCCATTTAGGGCCCTACACAACTACCACACAGTTGGAGCCTTGAATTTAACATCACCCATAAAAAATATAGAAATTCTACCTAAAAGTATTGGATGAATGTAATTGAAATATTTCCAATAACATTAATTAAAGAAATAATTTGAAAAAATATTAAAAGAAATTTTCCTTTGAATGAAGGTTTTTCATGGAATCTAAATAAATTTATAGAAATCAAAAATAGCATATCAAAATAATAGATATATCTATTACTTTAGGAGAATTCAGGTTTTCCTTGAAATAATTTGATGAAATTTCCATCAAGTTCCAAAATAAAAAAATCAGACATAAAACATGGATTCTTTTCAATGGGAATGAAATATCAAGTCTGATTTAAATAAATTATATCAAAATTTTCATGAGGTAGAGATATTCTCAAAATAACTCTATTATGAGTAGATTCAGAGTTTAAATATTTCAAAAAAAACCTCTTTGAGTAACAGAATTAAAAATAATGAAAGAAAAGACTAATTTCTTTCAAGGAAAATTATAATTTGTTATCAAATGTGAATAAAATTGTACCAAACATAAGGAAATTTCATAAAATAGCAAAAACCCATGGAATCAAGACTCTGGTCATTAAGCAGTGAAAAAGCTTCCAAACAACATTTAAGAGTCAAAATATTCACAAAGGTTCATACCAGAAGGGCAACACCAGGGGGTAGGTGAGATAAGTGAGGTAGGTTTGTTGAATTTCTTTTTTTGCTGCAACAATGCCTATTGGAAGGATACTAACCAATAAGAAGTAGTATGCTAATTAATTGTCAGCAATTATTTGAGGAAGGAGATAGAGGCAATCATATGTGAGAACTGAGGGGAGGGCTTGAGGGGTGAGTGACTTGTTCTTGGGCCAAGATGCCTCATGGAATTGCATGTTTACCTCATGGGATGGAGGTTGTGGGTTGACACATTTGGTGATGGGTCCTTCTTGGAAGATGTGACGTTTAATGAGCTGGAAGTATGGGCTTTTTAGGCAGAATTATGTAATATGAATACAAAAAATGTAGTATTTATACACTTTATGTAATATGGATTTGATTCTTATAACAGAAGGAGAGATGAAGGATTCACCAAGCCACTGAGAGAAAGGGAGAGCCTAGGAGACTGCATAGGACCTGCAGGGGATCCAGGGAGACACTTCATGAGGTGCACGTAGTAGATACAGGGTTAGAGGTTGATTTTAATGAGGCTTGAGGATGGCTCTGGATACTGAGTATGCAGAGTCAAGTTGTGGTTATGAATCCTACTAGGCTCAAAAATTCCTGCAGAAACTCTCACCAATCCTCATTTATACTGGAATTTTCAGCCTGCTAGATGCCAAGACCCTTGACATACTAAAGGTGAAAGAGGTCATGGGTTTAGGAGAAATATATGATTCAAGGTGATGCAGAAATTCCCCATAAATATAGGAATAAATCAAACTGAAGGATTCTTTTTAGTGTAACAAAAGTTAAACTTATCATTAAGCAAATGAAAACATGTTTCACAGTTTAGACTTTGGCACTTTAAAATCCCTCTTTGGAGAATTCAAGCTAAATTTACTTGAGTTGAGACCTTGGAACCATTGTATTAATTGGGCTTTGACCAGAAAATATTTCATATGGCTTTCACTTGCAATGAAAAAAGAAAAAGCAGAGAAGGATAACTTAATCAGTGATTTTTAAATACAATGGTACCTGCAGTAACCAAATCCAGGGTAAATTTAGAAGTTTTTGGGAAGATATATGGAAATTTAACCATGTCCAGTGTACCATTCCCTTAATTTTACTTTTCATTATAACCACCTTGCAGCTTTCCATCCTGATTTTTTTTTCAAAAGATCAAATACTAAATAATTTTCCACTGAAGGGACCAATGGATAATTTCCATTTCAACAGTAATTCCCTGCTTGTTTCAGATGCCTAGATAGTGGAAGGATCTGAATCACCAGCATGACTACCAAATCTGGAAATTTTGGGTACTTTGGGACGTATAAAAAACCTTTTTATGGCCTTGAAAAAGATGCAGGGCATTCATGTGGGCCAGTTGTGTGGGTCAAGGACAAAAGTGGACCCAAATATGAAGTGATGGAGGCCCCAGAAAGTAGAAGTTCTTCTGTGTAAGTTTCCAGAAAATTATTTACAGTGGATGGTATGTACTTCCTTGTTTTCAGATGGGCAGAGTTGGGTTTGTGAAATTTTTTTATAATCTTTTCCTAGTTGAAGCTTCTTGGGAGAAGTTATGAAGTATGGATTAACTTCAAAAATAATTGACAAGGAAGGGACTGTTGGTTTATTTTGGGTTACTTGTTTCTTGGTTTATTTTTTTTTATATTCCTCTGATTTTGCTTCTCCTAAATACCTTTCATTTTCATTTCAATCCCATGTCACAGAGCTTGTACCTGCCTGGAGCAGGATGAGTGGTACCACTCTTCTTGTAATCCTTCTGTGTTCAATCATCTCTGCTACGGTTGATCTCAGCAGGGATAAATGGCATTGGATGGCACATAAAAGAAGTATTTGAAATATCCTATTCTATGTCCTTGGGGGGACAAAGGCTTTGATTAAACTCATGAACCTTCCACTTACTAAAATGAAATATTTTAAATTAATTTCATTTAATTTCTTGATTAAAAAAAATCTTCAGCTTGGTACTATGTACAGAGCAACCTTTCAAAATAAAAAAATACAAAATAAAAATAAATAAATAAAATATTAAGAATTAGTGGGAAATTGATAAATATATTGCATAAATGTGTTTCCCACCCAAAAAAAGGTAGGGCCACTGACTGATCCCACCCTTGAAATATAACTCCTTCATATTTTAAATATACAAGAAAATTTGACCAAAAGGTCACAGCGCAATACGGAACCTTTTGGCCCACTAGATATTTCACACATGTTGTCACATATAGGTTTCACACCTGAAATTCAGTCAGAATTGAGGTGTTGTGTATATTTTAGGAGTTACACACAGAAATGTGTTATGTCACAATTCCCGCGCGCCTCAAAGCGTGCCTATACAAGCCCTACGCATCACCTTCCTGCGTACAGAAGTACCACGCGCAGCCAATTATTCCACACACGCAGCAGATCCTACCCTGCGCGCATCCAAATGGACTGATCACTGTGTCAGGATCAGTTGTGACAAAACTGAAAAGGAGGTACTGCTCATAGGTGCTGTAACCTAGTAGGGCTTACCTGGCATATTTAATGAGGTTACATATGCATTAAAAATGATTTAAAAACCTTAAAACATAAATAAAAATATCCTATAATTAATTTAAAAATTTTAAAAAATAAATCAAATATTGAAGGTAACCACAAAACAGACAGATCCTAATCTTTGAAGACCAATAAACACTGGCAGTAAAAATTATTGAAAATTACCTAAGTGCTCATCAGATGATGTAAAATCAATGAATATTCAAATCAGTCTACTTTAAAACCAATATTAATAGTAAAAATGAAGGATGAGTTCAGAATGATCAGAATTAAGCCATTCACATATTAACAGATCCTGTGGCTAAAATGATAAAGAAATCTAGCAGATCTGAGGACAGCTGATGGACAGCACCAAGTGGAAGTGCTAAAATTGTCCTGACTGGCCTACTAGCCTCATCCAATGAGCAGAAACCTCTCTATGTGCCCTGAGAAGCTCATTATCACTCCAAAAGGTATTTTTACAGACCTCTTTGTATCCATTATTCCCCATCAGTTTTCCCAGGAATTTCTTATTATCAATCATGCGCCATATCATTTTTAATATAGTGCTTATTAAGAGATGAGAAAGTGATTTATGAATTAGTCTGCAGTATTATTATTATATCCCAAAATCAATCACCCTGATTCATTAAAGTTTAGTCTGGAAATCAACCCCATTTGCCCTGAAACCATTTAACTCAATCCTGTCAGGCTTTTCTGTGAATTATTGACTCAGATTGAGTGTTTCCCTTCCTGCCTTGGCCATTGTGCTGTTTTTCCCGGCCATACCAGTGGATAAGTCCTTAGAAGGCACCCATTATTCATTCCAAGGTTCTTAAACTGCCTAAGGAGGCCCTTTGAAGAGAGGTTGTCTGTCTGTAAAGATCCCCAGTATTACAATAATGTGTCCCCTCTATTTATAAAAAATTCAAAACCATTCTAAATGGAACCAATTAAACCTTGCACCATCTCTTAAACCTATTTATTATATGAGCCTTTTAAGTTTTTATCTTTGTAATATTATTATTATTATTATTCCAGTATTTTTATAACTCTCTGTAGCTCAATGACTGCAAGATTGCTGGTATCAGAGAGCTGACACAAATCATGTAGGATTTGATTTTTCTTGAATTTCATTTCAAAAATAACATTAATGTCAAAAAAAAGAAATTTTTTATTTGGGAATTTTTTTGTGCTTCAAATTAGATTAAATTTAATTTATTTGGAATCATAAAAATATATTAAGAACTTGATTCCATGCTTAACTTGAAAAAACAACACCCCATGAATCCAAACCATTTTCTGGGAAGTCTTTTTTTACCATAATATATTTTTTATCCAAAATTCTATCTATCAATTTTTTAGAATCATTTTGTGCTCAAAAGAGCTTGTGGAAATTGATCTGATTCATTACAATGATGTCTAATACAAAGTGGCTCAAAATTACACAGGCACTAAAATTTTCTGAGAATTAAAAAAACTGGCATTATGTTGTTTATCCAGTCTTTCATTGGAAGCTGAATTACCTCAAAAAGGCCTCAGAAAATAATGAATAACTGAGAGAATATTTTCTAATTTTTTTAACAAAAGCTTAAAAAACTAGGGTATCCAATTCAAACACCAAAAAGCTATTTTATATAATTTAATATAAATGAATTCATAAAGAAAAAAGTACAAAAGAAAATCAGAAAAGTATTGAAATCTAGTCTTACTTTGTCTCACTCTTCCTTTTCTAGATTCCTCCACATAATTCTCACTACTCTTATCAAGACCCTGCTTTTTACAAGGTCTGTTTTTTATTTATTTCTTTTTATTTATCTCTTCACGCATCCTGAGTTGTCTATCATTGGCATGGGTGCTTGAGTCTGCAGGCCTATGGAATGTGGATTTATCAGAACTGTGGTGCTACACATCAACTCCAGAGTACAATAGTCACTTTTGACTTGCTCTCTCAACTCTCAATCAGAAAAATCAATGATCCTACTCAAGAAACACTAGCAACAATCCAAACTCTGAATTGACTAAAAAAAAGGAAAAGCAGCCAGTTAGACAGGAGGAAAACCAAGTGCATCAACTCATCCATCAGTCAATCAATATGATCCATTCTCTCCTAGATCTTTCAAGGCACCTCAACTCTTGTCATCAGTCAAACAAACCACTGGCTGGATTTTTCATCATTGGGCTCATTGTAAATCAGCTCCTGATGATCACTCATTCATCCAAATAAACTGATTAGCTCTATCTCATAGAACTCCAATCTCATTCTACTCATCATTCACTCGGATTAATAGTTAACCCATAGCATGTCTAAATAAACATGTTGGTGTTATTCCTAAAATTTGTTTTCTACGCATTACCTTCCTTTCATTTACTTAATGGTCTGAAATTGAATATTGCAGCTTGGTCTTGGCTTCCAATTCTTTTGTTTACATGGTTTAAAGCCTGAGATGCTGTATATGGACTGAATGAAAGCATCTTCAACACCAGGACAAGGGGGGACTCTACTAACTACAAATATATTGCAATCAAATTTTTCATTGAGTCAAATCCACTACTTACTTCCAACAACTACAGCATGTGGCAGAAAAAATTTGAAAAAATATTCAAGCTCCAGGGCGTTTCCAAAAGAATGAAAGGTCCCAACAAGCTCATTGAACGTGACAAAGAGATTAACCAAGAATTTGTAGCTTACTTCCTCACAAAACCCAACTCAGACAATTAAAACAGTATTGTAGATGAAATCAACAAGGACAGTGCCAAACTCATTTGGATGGCTACCAAAGACCACTTTGAATTTTCTCAATCTGAGAATAGGGCAAGGGTCTTCAACAGTTTTTAACACTTAACCATGGGGAGACATTGAATCCTTTGTCACTTCAATCAAGTTCTATCTCAAGAAGTTTACTGAAGTAGGCATTGGTCTTCCCTCCAAAATAGTAGGGTACCTTGTAATTTTCAAATTCCCATCCAGAATTTTAAACATGAAATCTCAGATCATTCAATCAACTGCCAAAATGAAAATAGATATAGTACTCAACCACCTTATTCAACACAAGAATGAAGCTTTGGTTCAAGAAGATTGCGCTGAACCAGTGAATTTAGCTCTACACAGGGGACCCAGATGCAAAAATGGGAAAAATCATCCAGCCACCACCTCTCATCCCGCTAGTTCATGCTGGTTTGAATTCCCAGAACTCAAACCTCCCAATTTCAACCACCGCGGGAAGAAGGCTAAACAAAAAGATCAAACCAAAGCTCATTTCTACTCCTTCTTCTGTGGTCAAAGCTCTCTGGAAGACTCCATATCAGGCTGTTTTATCCTATATTCTTGATTTTCTATTCACATGATTGTGGACAAGAACAGATTATTTTCTCTGACCAAAAGAAACAAGAATAAGAATATTCTAACGGTAAAAAAGGACGCTGCAATAAAAATAGAGGCCACGGGAATGCAATACTGATCACAAAGGATACCAATCTGAGGTTATCAAATGTTGCACGGGCGCCAGAACCTCTTTCAATCTCATCTTGCTAGGTGCTCTAATGTCATGGGGTGCCAAACTGAAGGTTGATTCCAGCTCCAGCCCGTGTGTCTTTGAATTGCTCTTAAGCAACAATGTCCTCTTGTTGGGCACCATTCACAACAACCTGTTTGTAATTGACATGGGAAAAATTTCTCACCACTCTTGCTACTCTAACAATGAACTACTATCCATCCACTGATCTTTAGGCCATGACAGCCTTCACAGAATCAAGAAATATCTCAATTTCAATTTACCAGCTACTCAAAAGAAAAACTTTGAATGCCTCAGTTGAAATAAAGCTCAGATAACCCGGAAACCTTTTGATCACCAGCAGCAGTCCACTCAAACATTTTTTTAGAAGATCCATATTGATCTTATGGGACCCATAAATCCCAAGTCAAAAGGCCAATTCAGATATATTCTCAATCTTGTAGAATCATACTGCGGATACATCTCATTCTTCCCTCTGAAACATAAATTGGGTGGCGCCAAGACCCTAATATTCATCATCAAAAATTAAAAAAGGAAAACAGGTCTATATCTCAAAGAGGTCTGATCTGATGGAGGTGGCAAGTTTTTCAATGCTCATTTACAAAATTATCATAAGATTCATCACATCAATCAAGGAATTAGAAAACCATATCATTCCCAACACAATGGTTGAGTCAAAGAAGCCAAAAAACCTATCATAGAATCAGTAAGGGCAACAATCTCTGAATCAAATCTGCCAAAATACTCCTGGTCAAAAATAGTGAGAGGATGGGGCTTACTGCTTAACCAAATTCCTAAACAGAAGGAAAATGTGTCACCATGGTAGAAAATACATGGCAAGAAACTCCCAAAAGGATATTTAAAACCCCTAGGTACTTCTCTCACCTACAGACCCAGTGAAACAGAAATCAAGTCAAAACTTGACAAGAAAGGTGCTCCTGGAATTCTGATAGGTTTCAATAACTCACTCCTCTCCTACGAGGTAATGTCTCCATCTGGTAAGATTATCAATACCAAACTTGTGATCTTCAACAATCAAAAACCAGTCTCAATCTTCACCAATGAGGAAAAAAACATTTCACATGTACCTCCATCTCTTCCCAATCAGGTGACCTTGCAGATTCCCCCTACTGACAACAAAACATTGATCCCAATCAACAAGGAATCAGACGCTATATTGGAATCAACCTCAGACAACAATTGCATTATAGAAAATGACCTAAGACCCAACCTGCAAAATTGAGAGACAATATCAAAGCCGCAAAGGTATGGATTCCTATGTGAAAAAGTACCCATATTGCTCAAGGAGGCCGTGAGCCTACCAGGTGGGAAGGAATCAGCTAAAAAGGAATTTTATAACATAGAGGACCTTGGAGTGTGGGAGGAAGTTGATGATAAGGTAGTTACAAATCCACTTGATATGGTGTGATGTTGTTCATAGCCTTGGATTGGGAAACTTGCCATGGGTGGCTAGTTTGAGAAGATAGAGCAGGGAGATTGGGGCTATAAGAGCAGCGCCGGGAGCGCAAGCATGGGAAAAATCCTGGGGAAGGAAACCAAGCGGCGCGCAAGGCGGATACAGACAAGCGGGGGCTCCAAGTAGGGCGCAGCGGAGGGCTGCATGTGTAACAGTAGGCCAGCTTGAAGTTGTTTGCGGTATGGGAAAGGCTATAGGAGCAGGCTGGGCGCACGCAAGCGTGGGACAACACGCGGGGCAGAAAATCACGTGGCGCCCAAGGTGGATACGGACAAGCGGGGTCTCCGAGTAGGGCGCAGCAGGGGGCTTCTTCATGAGAAAGACAAACTAGATGTAAGTAATGGTAAGGGGGCAGGGAATGGGTTAGGGTTAGGCTAGGTTTGTGGGCTTACGGTTTCTTTTAAATTTTTTGTTTAGCTGTTATTGCGCTTGTACTAAGGTTAGGGTTGAGAGGTTGGGCATAAAGTCCGCGCTCTCAACCCCAGTTCTGGGGGGGCATCTAATCTTATCTTACATTGGATCAGATCTTGGGAAAAGTAAAGGAAAAGGAAAAGGAAAGAGAAAGAGGAAAGAGGATTGATTGAGGGATGGAAGGATGAAAGGATATGGAAAGTAAAGTAAATTCATCTCTTTATCTCTCTCTCTCTCTCTCTCTTTACTGGAACATCATTATCCTTACAGATGCTAAAACAATTGATACCAGAACTCAACGATAACTAGGAGTAACTCTCTGATTGTTTTAACAATGGTTCCAGTGTTCAAGATCAAACATAACAGGCCAAACAACTCAGTCATCTTCAAGAATTGTCTGTTTGTTCAAGGATTCAATCAGAAATACGGATTGGAATACTTTGAAACATATGTTTTCAATGGGAAATTTGTGTCATTAAGAGCAATAGTAACCTACATGGCCAAGAAGAACCTGGACACCCTTGAACTCAATCTGAAAGGTGTAAGAATTTATCCTTGTTCTTTATTTCAGCACAGGTCTTTGACCAAAGGTTGGTTGTGGTAACAGTAAATGTAACAGGTGATTGCAGTGACCACTTATGAACAGTGGGACCTCATTCTCAGATAGTATTTTGAGCAAGTACAAACTTATACCTCCAGGTAGTTTGCCTCTAGCTCCTCCTAAGTTCTGAGACAGTTGCTATTTGGGGTACATGGCTGGTCTGAGGTGGCAAACCGGTAGGGACAGGGGAGTGATTGATTGTGCAGGACTAGGACGGTGAGTGCTGATTACCTTTCTTAAAGAGATGGAGCTTCTGCTACCACCATGTTGGCAAAAGGCCAGACGGAAAGGTGGGGCTGATGCAGGTTAGGGCTTCCCTGGGGCGCAACGCGTGTGACGCAGGGATTTCAGGCTGTGAGGCAGCTGAAGTTGTTGGCTAACACTCCTCCTGACTTCTGCCTCTGACATCCCTAGCTGGTTGCGGGCTGTGAGTACCTTTTTGTCTCCAAGGGGCGTGGTGAGGATGTCCAAAATCATATTTGAGGAGGCAACTTGGGATACTGAGAGTAAGGACTTGGAGACTAGATCTTGGAGTTATTGATACCGCACCTCAATGTTTTTTGACTTAGCATTGAGTTGAGCCTCCTTGCTGATGAAGTTTGCCCCAGAGTTGTTGTTCAAGATGACTGGAGTTGAGAACTTGATCCCAAGGTCATTGAGTAGCATTTCCATCCACCGTAGTTTCTTTGTGCAGTGTTTCATGGCTATGAACTCTGCTTTGGTGGTTGACTGCGCTACTACAGATTGCTTCTTGAACATCCAATGTACCGGTTTGCCGTAAAGGGTGACAACTAATCCCAAGGTTCACTTCCTCAGATCTGTGCTGTTTGTGTAGTCCGCATTGGCCCAGAAGTTGAGTTGATTGGTAGAGTCAAAGGGCTTTTTGAATATGATACCAACCCCTGATGTGCCTTGTAGGTGTTGGAGAAGATGTTTGATCAGGCTCTGGTGCTTGACAGTAGGCTTGGTGGTGTAGTGGGACAGGATGTTGACAGTGTGAAGGATTTTGGGTCTGGTGTGCAGCGCAAGATGATTTAGCATCCCAATGGCCTTTTCCATAGTCTTGAAATCTATTGCCTCAGCTGGTTTGGCGGCTTGTTTCACAAGGTTCACCAGGGCTGGAAATTTTATTTGATTTGCATCAGACATGGACAGTTCTTTGAGCACCTTTTTGAAGTAGTCCCATTTGTGAACAAGTACAGTGCCATCCTCCTCCCAATCAAATTTGTAGACCAAGTTCTGAGCCGGCTTCTTGGTAGACTTGATCTGGTAGGTTGCACAAAGTTTTTCCAGCAATGCAAGCACCTCCAATCAAGACTTGCCCAAAACTAGCCCATCATCAATGTGAATGTGCAATAGGAGAGATTTTGAGGAATTAAGGAAGAGAGACTCATCCTCTCTTGAGGTTTTCAAGCGCAAGGTGTTCAATGTGTTTGTCAGGTGTTTCTTCCAGCACCCCAGTACTTGTTTGGTTTTGTAGAGTGATTTTTAAAGCCTCCACACCCAGTTTTCTTTTCCGGGGAATTCAAAGCCTGAAAATTGAGATACATAGACTGTAGCATCAATTTCCCTGTAGAGTAACGCAGTCTCTAGGTCAAACTGGAAGACCAATCAACCATTCCAAACCGCCATTGATAGGAGTACCTTCATTGACTCATTGTGCCCAAAAATTGAATATGTGTTGTAATACTGCTGGTCCTTCACCTGATGGTTTCCAAAAAATACCCACCTAAATTTTGGCAGTACCACCTTGCCCTGCTTGTCCTTCTTTCTAACCAGTTGCCACAGTCCACAAATGAATTTGTTGTCCACAGGAGGAGTTACCAGGGTACCCGTGTTCTTTGAGAGGAACAACTGATTCTCCTCTGACATGGAGGCCAGAAATTTTTGTCTTTCCTCTGGGTTTTCCAGGACTTCTTGTAAGGACACAACCTCTGATAAGTCAGCTGATTCTTCCAGCAGCTCCTTGTTGCATATCTGTTTTATGTGCAAGATACAAAGGATAGGCAAGGGATCCAAGTTGCTGGAGATGTTGCTTGGAGCTGTCTTGTAGTAGGGGATGTTATAATTATGGCCAGCAATTAGCTTAAGCAAATGAGCAGTATTTAAAGCAAAAGAAATGCTGGACACCTTGTGTCAATAATTGCTGATGGGCTCTCACAATGGGGCAATATGTTGGATGATATTGGTGATGAATTCAATTGTATGATGAATGAATGATGGAAAACAGCAGTGAGAAGAGCTCCTTAAGTACAAAAGATTGGCCTCTTGTGAGCCCATGATACAACAAGCCAAAAGGAAAAGTTTCCGCCCCAAAAGATCTCTACAGGCTCTACAGGCCTTCTTACTTGGTTTGGGCTACATCAGCCCACATGGCATCAGTCCCTGTGACCTTACAACCAGCCTATTACCGTCCATTCTGGTGTTTCCACCGTTACGGGGCTGAACCAGCCCCTTTGCTGTTCAATCCCCTGGCTGTTTCTCTGTTACAACCATCCCAGTCACTCTTATTTCCTCACTTAAGGGCTGGTTGCCTCATGCAGCCAGCCCCTGGCCCCACATATGGGCCAGGTGGGACCCAGGACTCACCTGGGTCCGGTCTCAAACGCACTTGGGGGGGGTGTAACCAGCGGACATGCCACCCCCCCCCCCCCTCTTTCTCTGAAATCCCTGGTGGGGGCGGTAAAATCCCCTTGCCAGGGGCCCTGGGGGTTGATACCCCCAAGGCATTGTCAAGGATATTGGGCTGTTGGTGGTCAGATTCCCTCAGCCCTTTGCTCCTCCCCCTTGTTAAAAGGGGTGGGAGAGCTCCCCTTTTGCTTTTCTGGTGGGAGGGTGATCAGATTCCCCCCACTGCCGGTTGCTCCCTCTGTGGCCGGCATTGTCATCCCCTGGGCAAGGGGGTGATGAAATCCCCCCTGCCCTGACCAACCGCCTTGTTGCAGTTGGTTGCTGGCTGGTTCAACCCAGCCAGCCACCCCCTCCCCCTTGCAATGGCAAGCAAGGGGAGGGGCAGGGAGCCGGGGCCACTGGCCCTTGCTCCCGCGGTGGTGGCCTCCGTTTGCAACCAGCCAGGCCCGCGTGGCATTGCACCGCATGGGATCCCTCAGCCGCTGCGACAGCCCCAAGCAGGCCGTTGGGCCCCGTGTGGGCCAGACCAAGGGATACAAGCCGCCCTGAGCAGGCCACGGCGCGGGCTGCAACAAGGGCGGCGGCCCCAATGGGCCTCCCCAAGCCCCAAACCTGAGACAAACACACTTTGGCGGGCCAGCCCATCTGGCCAAGTATGTCCAAAATAAACCTTGGGCCCAATTATGGCCATACAAGCCTATCTGGCTGTATTTGCCCATATCCCTCACCGGGCCCGTTAGGGCCCATGTACCAGTGAGCCTGTTTCACGCGTTTTTAGGCCAGTTTCCCAAAATCAGTGACATCCACAAAGGCCCGTATGGTCTGTGTGAGTGTCCAATGGGCCGGATAGGCCCATATTTGCATCCCATTTGAATTACACTTATAGGTAGCACATGTGTAAGTGCATAGGTATTTTAACAGGGGACATAAGAGTAACCCATCCACGCAGGCAGTCCTATTGGTGGGGATAAGCCTATAGCTGGTTTACTGGACCAAGCAGCAGGGATTACAATAAGAGATTCAATTGAGTTGGATCTAGAGGAGTGAAATGGCGCGGAGTCCCGCGGGGGCAAATGTGAGGGTTGCAGGCAAACAGCTGGGTAGTCTGACTGATGGTTGGAAGTAGTTGAGGGAATACCAACCGTTAGGATGTGAGGGAGAGTGGAGACAGGTTTAGTGAGGGAGGTTGGCAAGTTGTATTAAAATTTCACCATGGATGGTGTGAAGTCTTTTCTGACAACGATTTTCCCCTTGTGCAAGTTGAGAAACCTAGCCGCATTGGACCATGGCTTTTAGCCAATGAATAGGAGTGAGCAAGCCTGAGGAAGAATTTTTGAGGAGGCTGACCATTGATGAGCATTCACCTTGAGACCAAACAGCATGAGACAGAGAACGTCTTGGGTTGGCTCAATAGTACTGTCCTTCTCCCCAAGTCTCTGGAAGGGTGTTTGTCAGCTCAGGGACTTGCTACATAAGTGGTTTATGATCATGGAGTGGCACTTTGGCTCTTTGTCCCAGTAGTTTTTTGGTACATTTGATTGAGCCAGTACGCATTGGAGTCTGGTCAAAAGTGTCTGATTGGAGCGTTCAGCTAGGCCGTTTGCTTGAGGTGAGTCAGCTGGTCCCCTTTCCACCGCAGTTCCCCTATGATGAAGTTCAGTGAGGAATGTTGTTGAGGTAAACTTACCCCCTTGATCCAAGTGAAAGACTGCCGGAAACCGGTTGAAGCGGTTCCTAATCTCATTGAAATAGGACAGGATGTTTGCCTTGGATTTTCTCTTGGCTTGTTGGAGATATATTTGGTTTTATTGACTGAATTTGTCTATGAGAACCAGCACATATTGATACCCATTTTTAGAAGATGGGTCAATCATCAGTACATCCGAATGAACGGTATGGAAAGGTACAGTGGCTTGAGGGAGGGGATTCAGATGGGGTGATCTTTTCAGCTTGCAGGAGTGACACAGGGCACAATTATTTGCAAGTTGGATAGAGGAGGCGGGTTGTAGGTTGTGGATATTGAGAAACTGCTGGAGGTAAGAATCAGAGGGGTGGCCAAGGGTCATGTGCCAGTCTGTCACCCTTGGGTTGTTGACAATGGAGTCACATGACAGGGTTGGCGCAGGGCGGTTCCCAATTTACAGATTGCTAACCTGGCAGAATCAAAAGACAATTGAGTCAGAAGACTTGACAAGTACCTATCTGTGCTTGTGAACTATTTTGAGACCGTGATCTTTGAGTTGCAAGGCAGAGATGAGATTCCTGGGACCTCCAGGGGTGTAGTAGACTGGGTGAATTGAAACTGATCCAAGGCTCAGTTTCACAACTTGAGTGATCCTGACTTGGCCACTTTATGTGTTCATTGGCTTACTAAATTGACACACTTTGGACAGGAGGTCTTAGTTTCCTACCCTGGACTGGGTGGCGCCCGCGTCGTAGATGAGTTTGGTTGGTGAAGTCTGAGGTGTGAGCAAGATTCTATAGTTGGCCTCTGGTTCATCAAAGAAACCAGAGTCTTCTATTTTTTTGGTTTTGGCTATGTGATTGGTGGTGGGAGTCAATTCATTGGTTTCCTTGTTGTCACTGACCAGTTTAGCTGATTTGGGGTTTTTCATCTCCTCAATTTCCCTCATCATGTTGGAAACTTGCTGTTCAAGTTGATTCAGTTTGGGAATTGCCGCATGCGGTGTGGCCTGTGGAGCGTGATTATTCCTCCTTGGCTGGGCTCTGGTGGGAATTCCAGCTCTAGGATTCCTCAAGATGGAGGGTGAGTTCATTTGAGATGATGTGGAAGCCAAGCTTTCAAGAGGGTAGGTGACCATACCTGCATTGGAGCTGCGGTTGTGAGGGGAAGAAAGTTGGAGGGATTTTGTATTGCCGGTGAGATACAGCTGATTGATATTTTCACTCTCACAACAGGTTTCTTCAGCTAGCAATTGGTCATAGACTCTGTCAAAGCAAAAGAGTTGTATGTTTTTGCAGGATTGAATGAGTGAGTTGAGTGAAGAGTTGAGTTGGAAGCTCTTGAGAAAGAGTATTGTGGCTAAGGAGGATGAGATAGAAATGCTTTCCTTGTATTCTGCAGTATCTTGAGCATCTAGAGTCTCTCTGAGGGATAGGTATTGTTCTCAAAACGCCACAGCATGTTCTTGGAGTGGGGAGTTGGGTTGAAAAAACAGGTGGACAAATTGAGACACCTGATCCCCAAAGACTATCAATGAATCTTCACCGCAGGCTTTTTTTATCTCCAGAAAGGCTTGACAGAAGTCCTTGCAATGGGGAGTGACATATCCCTTGAGTTTGTGATCCACTGATCTGAACAGAAGTTGCACGGCAATAGCTGTCTTCTGCCTAAAGCGCTTTGTTTTGGAGTTATCTTGCACCCACTTTGGTCCAGGAGTTCTTCTTGTCCTTTGCTTATTAACAGTTTTTCAAACTTGGCATTCCAATTGTACCAGTTATGTTGGATCAATACCGGCAGCTTTATCTTTGTCAATTAGTCATCCCCGGAATTTCTTGAGTCTAGAATTTTGATATTGAATCCACTGTTGCCTTGGTTCTGAGCCATATTGCGTGACTGAGAGCTTTTTATTTCTGATCTGCTAAATTTTCCAAGAAGGGAATCTTGCTACCATTTAAGAGTTTATCCTTGTTCATTCTTGCAGCACAGGTCTTTGACCAAAGGTTGGTTGCGGTAACAGTAAATGTAACAGGTGATAGCATTGACCGCGTCATAACAGCAGGACCTACTTCCCAGATAGGAGTTTGAGCAAGTACAACCTTATACCTCCAGGTAGTTCGCGTCTAGCTCCTCCTGAGCTCTGAGATGGTTGCTATTCAGGGTGCGTGGCTGGTCTGAGGTGGAAAACCGGTTGGGACAGGAGAGTGATTGATTGTGCAGGCATAGGACGATGAGTTTGGAGAACCTTTCTTTGAGAGACAGAGCTTCAGCTACCACCATGTTGGCAAAGGCCGGATGGGAAGTTGTGGCTGATTCAGGTTAGGGTTGCGCTGGGGAGCAAAAACCCCAACGCGGGGATTGCAGGCTGTGAGGCCGCTGAAGTTTTTGGCTAACAAAAGAAGCTTTCTTACACCCCAAAAACAAAGAATAGGCGTTTATCAAGACTCTGGTTGGGTTCAACAGAAAATAAAAGTACCTCAGACTAAACAAATCTCTATACTGACTCAAACAAGTGCCAAGAAATTGGTATTGAATGCTAAGCAAGTTGATCAAGGCTAAAGGATTTTGCAAATCCAACTGGAATTCCTGTCTGTACTTAGGAAACAACCAGCTATCTGTCATATTATTTTCATGTACACAATTTTTTAATGGCTGAAAAAATGAAAGAATTCAACAAAAAATTTCTCTCTAGGTTCAAGGACTCCAATGCTCACAAACCCAATACCCTTGTGGGGATTGGAACTGACAGAAGAGACGGTTGTATAAAGCTTTTTCTCCCTCTTCACATTTGAAGGAGTCTCAAAGAGCTAAATATGACCAACTGCCAACCTGTATCAACTCCACTCACTCCTGGGCTTCATCTCATCACGGCCAAACATGAAGATCAAGACAAGTTCAAGTCCTTGAAGATCAATTATCAATCCCCCAAAGGTTTCCTAGACTTCATAGCAGGATTAGCTTGGCCAGATATTAGTTTTTCTGTCTCAAGCCTATCCAAGCACTGAGATAACCCAGAACTGAGCCATTTTAACAAAGTTCTACACGTCTGGAGATACCTATCAAATACAAATAATTGAACCCTCACTCTTGGACCCAGGTCCATCTCCAATTGACTGGTGTGTTTCAGTGATGCCACCTGGGGCAATGATCCCAAATTGAAGGTCTCTCAAAGCAAATTCCTCTGCACTTTCAAGGGAATACCACTATACTGGACCAGTAGACAAGAAGAATGAATCTTGCACTCCTCCACCAAGTCAGAATGCATAGCCTTATCCAGTTGTCATCCAGAAGCTTGTTGGATAAAAGCTTATGGAAGATATTTATTGATCTCCACTCAAGTTTCCAATCCACTTGATTGATAACAAGGGCCTAGACAATAAGATTAAAAAATTCAGGTCAAATTCTAAGGCCAAACACATAGATCTCAAGACAAAGAGTCTGAGGGACACTTCAAAATCACATTAATTGAGGTCAAGTTTATCTGGTCATTTTCTATGACTGCGGATGCTCTCACTAAGGCTGCCAATAAAAATTCTAACAACCAGATTGTGAATTCCCTCATTTCTTTCCTTCTATGATGCATAAGTTGTGGGGGCCTGTTAAAATCTTGTCTTACTTTGTCTTACTCTGCCTTGTCTAGATTCCTCCACATAATTCTCACTACTGTTATCAAGACCCTGCTTGTTGTCAGGTGTGTGTTTTTTCCGTTTTTTTTTTTAATTTCTTGTTCTTTATCCCTTCACTCATCCTGCGTTTTCTATCATTGGCGCAGGGGGATTTAGTCCGCGGGCGTATGGAGTGTGTGTTGTCATTTTTCTGTTCATATTTTGTAACTGACAAATTTAGTCAGCCTTAGATCTATCTTACTGCTTTTATTATCCTATTATTATTGTCTCAGGCCCCTTCTGGGGGCTCTCTAGTTGTTTTAACCCTGCTACCCTAGGCCCCCTTTGGGGTTCTCCAGTTGTGCTTAAATACTGGTCCTCCCCTTGGACCAGGAATGAAACTCATCTGATTACCAGTCAACAATACCGGAGTGCCCCTTCCTCCTCATCAGATCAGTTCCTCTTGACTATACAAGAATTATCCCCTCTCTATTGGCTCCTGGTAGCCTTATTATTCCTCCTCATCAGGCTCCTCCATAGCCTTCCATTACCTTTTCATCCCTCATGGCAATATAGTCATTATTCAACTTTTCACGGTTAAAAGCCAAAATATCATCCCACTAAGCTCTCCAGTCAACTTCATTGTTCCAACTGGTTTACTTATCATTATCTTCTCAACCCATCTTGCCCCTTTGCCGATTTGCTGCTCAGCCTTGCAACTCCTATTACTACATGCCTCATTGGATCATTCATCATCCATTCCATCTTCATCCCCGCTCTACGCCATCATCCCTCTCACCCCACCAGCCTTATCTTCCATCTGCTCCCATCTTGAGTATCATCCATCCCCCTTGTCCACTGCTCCCCTCAATCAAATCTCCTCCAGATTAGAGCGCTCTCATCTCACTCCACCATCTCGGGACTCAGTCGGTCCTCAACCTATCCATCCATCCCAATCCTTCGACCATGGTCCTCCTCCACCCCAATCTACTACTCACCTCCCCCATCAATATTCCCCACGACTTTGATCACAAGTCCGCTCGAAAGGCCCAAGTGATCCATAAGGAACATCAATCTCCTAGGTTCAATCACGTTCACGATTCCATTGGATCCACTCGAAACCCTCCTCAATCAATCCTTGATTCCTCATCCTCCGCCTACTCTTCCTCCTCATCTCATCATCCCATCCCTCATCCCTCTGTCTCCCTACCCACACCAGCCATCGCCCACTTCTCAGACTACCCTCATCCCCCCACACTCCATTGTTGATTGACGCGTGCAGCCTTCCAGCTGATTTCCTCATCAGCTCCCGCATCTCCATCCCTCCTCCCAGCATCATCAAGCCAGTCCTGGGCCAAAGCACTCGATCCATCCCTAGATACTTGAGAAACACGCAAGGATTGATCACCCCGACTGCAGCCCCCTCAGGCCATCCTCCGACTTGCGCCCCTTGGTTTCCACTTGACTGCTCCTCGTTGCCACAGTCAATCAAACATGACTTGCCAGCATGAATCTCTTGTCTTTGTCACCTCAGCCCGCCCAGCAATCATTAGAACCTTTCAAGAAGCAATCCTCCCCCACTCACAAGAATCTCTTTGGTACTATGAATAGCCTTTTGATCAATCCCCTCACACGTCAGAACTCACCGGCTCTAAGCCCCGCCGTTGGAAATCTGCTTGATTAAGCTTCCTCCTCCCGACCATCAAACGCTTTGAGTCATTCCAATCCATTTTCAATATCCCATACACCCCCTGGAACGTGGTCCCTCTCTGGAAAACTGGTCAGGAAGAAGGCCAGTGGTCTCTTCCATGAGGCTGCTCGTAGTTGGGGTTGTTCAAAGAGTAAAGGGGTCCTTTTGTTTGGATTGGGTGTCCTCATCAGCAATCAGGATGCCCAACAAACTTGCTCCACCGCTCTGTCCACAGTTCCCCCACTACCACCAACCACCACCGATCCATCCACTTCACTCCTCGATCCATCCCCTAATAAGGCTCCTGACACCCGCCAAGCACTTCATTCTCAAACCACTCCTAGCTTGGTTGGTACGGTTATCAAGGGTCCCAAGAAGCGGATTTTGTTCCATGGTACCAAAAAGGTTAAGGGAAAATCTAAGGAAAACTCAAAACTCAAACGCCGGAGTGAAATTGGCTTTGGCAATTGGGCTGATACCCTCAATACTGCCGTAGCCTCTTCATCCCCTCAACCATTACCTACTCCTACTAATCAACTTCCCCAGCTTCCTGACTCTTCTACTCTCATCCATCCCACTATCACCGCTCATCACTCACTTGCAAATAACACTTCCGTTTGCTCGTCCTCCCTTGCGACCTCGCTCTTCCACCTCTCAATCTCGCTTGTCACCTTCCTCATCCCCACATCCCTCCATGGCTCCATCTCAACCTCTCACTTGCTCTCCTCCATCTCATCCGCTCCACACACTACATCATCACTTGCTTGCTCTGCTCCATCTCAGCCGCTTGCTTGCTCCCATCCATCTCCTCCGCTCCACCTGCTACATCATCAATACCTCCATCATCCTTTGCCATCCAATCTCCATCAACAATATCAACAATCAACTCTCAACACCATCAACAACATTCAATTCAAATCCAACAACACATTAACATTCCTCCCATCTAGTATTGAACAGGCTGGTGTGTTGGAATCTTCCCATTCTTTTGTTCAATACTATCTGTATATACCTTTCTATTATCCACCCTCTTTCATTACTAAAATCACACTCATTATAATTCAAGACAATCATCACCCACCATTATTCAACAACTGCTACCAATCCATTTCACCACCATCACAATCACCATCACCATCACCATCACCATCACCTTTACCATTACCCTCATCTATCATCATTATCATCATATCATCCTCCCCATCATGCTAGGCAGCTATGCCTGAGGTCCTTGTTGCTCCTCTTAAAATATTAATATCACTCCTCCCATATCATGCTAGGCAACTATGCCTGAGGTCCTAGTTGCTCCTCTTAAAATAGGCTTTCATTCCCCATCTCATATGCTGACAAGGTGGTGTCTTGTCATCCTTTCTCAAATCTCATATCTCTCATTCTCATGTTCTTTTCTCATATTCTCATGAATCTCTGAAATGTTGATTGGTCTAAAATTGGTTCCTAAATTTGTCAGTTAAGGTGGTGTGTTGTCATTTTTCTGTTCATATTTTGTAACTGACAAATTTAGTCAGCCTTAGATCTATCTTACTGCTTTTATTATCCTATTATTATTGTCTCAGGCCCCTTCTGGGGGCTCTCTAGTTGTTTTAACCCTGCTACCCTAGGCCCCCTTTGGGGTTCTCCAGTTGTGCTTAAATACTGGTCCTCCCCTTGGACCAGGAATGAAACTCATCTGATTACCAGTCAACAATACCGGAGTGCCCCTTCCTCCTCATCAGATCAGTTCCTCTTGACTATACAAGAATTATCCCCTCTCTATTGGCTCTTGGTAGCCTTATTATTCCTCCTCATCAGGCTCCTCCACAGCCTTCCATTACCTTTTCATCCCTCATGGCAATATAGTCATTATTCAACTTTTCAGTGTGGATGTCTCAGACCTGCCGCGCTACACATCAACTCCAGAGTACAATTGTCACTTCTGACTTGCTCTCTCAACTCTCAATCAGAACAATCAATGATCCTACTCAAGAACCACTAGCAACAATCCAACCTCTGAAAAAAAAGAACCAGAAGCCAGTTAGACAGGAGTAAGACCAAGGGCTTCAGCTCATCCATCAGTCAATCAACTTGATCCATTCTTTCCTAGATCTTTCAAGGCACCTCAACTCTAGATGTCAATCAAACAAACCACTGGCTGGATTTTTCATCATCAGGCTCATCATAAATCAATCCCTGCTGATCACTCATCCATCCAACTCAACTAATTATCTCTGTCTCATAGAAATCCGATTTGATTCTCCTCATCATTCACTTGGATTCATGGTTAACTCGTAGCCTGTCTACATTAACCCGTTGGTGTTATTGCTACTGTTTGTTTTCTACGCATTAACTTCCTTTATTTACTTATTGCTTTGAAATTGAAAATCCAGCTTGGTCTTGGCTGCCAATACTTTTATTTAAAAAAAGGATGAGTAAGCAAAATCAGTGGTACTGGGTGAGGAATCTTATTTCTTCTATGGAAGGAAATTAAGAGTTGAGGCAATAAGGGAAAGGGGTTTGTTGTTTAGAATAATTTAGCAGGAGGCCCTGCAGGAAGAAAACAGAAGATGTTTGAAATGAAAGGGAAACTTGATATCATGGCTTCTCAAAAAGTGTATCAAATCAGTGGATTTGAATTCAAGTTGTAGGAATACTTAAAAAGAAGGGAGCAAAGATTTGTCTTCTCAATATTAAAATTAAGGTTTGATTGATGTCAAAAAAGCCTTTAGGGCATAGACAGGGGGATCAAAAGCACCAAGAATCACTAGGAAGGGGGTGGAAAGGGGGAAGTGTTCTTCAATGTTTTAATTAATATTTAAGGAATGGTTTATGGAGGGAGGTGGTGAAATTTTTCTAACCTTTAAGATGCAACAGAGGATTTAACATTTTTAAGTTGTGCATGAATAATTTAACTTATTTTGCAAATTTTTATTTCAATTTTCCCTTCATTATTGTTTATTGCAGAGGATCATTTTTTGGAAAAAGAAATTCCTATCTAATGATTGGCCAACATTGCAAGCCTATAAGCCAGCTGAAAGTTTGATTTTTTTGGTTTTCAAAAATTGAAGCAGGTTCTTTCAAAATCCTTTATACTTCTCGGTTGCGTTTCCCACAACATGGAGCTCTTTTTCAAGTGAAATATTTAAAATTTCTTCAATTGAGATTGCTCAATGAAATTGATATGGGCCCTGCAAAAAAAATTAGCATACCAAGACAAACCCTTGTATTTATGGTGGGATCCAAAGCAACATTTGAAAAGCCTTCACTTATTGAACAAGGGAATTGTTTGTATTAAGCTTTATTACAGTAAAAGAATTAAAAATTGATTCCTGAAACTTCTTTTACTTCAAATGTTGACTCCTTCCTCTTTTGAAATTATTTGAATGATGAATCAAATCCCATTAAACTATTTTTAGAAGATTTTGACATACAGTGCGTTTCTAAGTTGAAGGCCCATCACAAAGATACCATTTGTGAAGGCTGGATCTGGATGAATTACCACTTTAGATGTTTGGTGTTTTCCGTAACTCTCATTTTTAGTCCTCAATCATTCTAATAAATCTTTGAAGATGAAATATTGTAAAACTTTCTAAATAAAATCACAAATAATAATCCAAATATTTAAAATGTATTCACAAATTCAAAATTTCTTACAGATATTTATATAAAGCTGAAATAGAAGCCAACAATAAGATATTACCAGAATTCAGGGTAACACCTTTCAACCCCATCCTTTGGAAATATTTTTCTGATACAAATACAAATGAATGAAGTTTTCAAAGCTTCTCTTAATTGAACATTCCATCAAAAACAACTTGCAATTAGTGATTCATTTTTTAAAAATGCATCTCATCAAGTCTAAAAACTGATGTATTCACATTGATAAGCCTAATGTAACTCAAAATATTAATGTTTTATGTAAAAATAAAACATATAATCAATGCAATGCTGAAAAAATTCAAATAGCGTTTTGTAATTAATATTAGGTGCATGGAAAAATGCTCATTCTTGAATTTTCCTAATTCTTTACTTGAAGTATTATAGAATTTTTTCTTAGAATCTTTTCACCAAATTGTGTTTCTAACTCAAGGAAGATTCTATCATTGTTTGGAATGAAATATCTGTTCAAAATCAAAAGCTAAAGGATTATGAGAAGATTCCTTGACATGTTTGCACCTCCCATACCCTTTTTGGTCATTTATCTGTCATTTTTAAATTGATTCATTTATGTAATACCTTCAAAAATTGCCAAACCCTCATTTATCACATGAAAATATCTGAAAGATAATCATGCTCCATTAAATTATAAAACATTTTTTGATTGTTTGTCAAAATTAAATGCATCAATAATCCTTTGCTACATAATCTTTGTTAAAATTTTAATTATTCTTACAGTTTCAATCAAAAAACTGAAAAGGGGAAGGAAATTTTACCAAAGGATTTCTTAAAAAAACAGCCTGGAAATTATTTTCCTCAAAATCTATCAAGCTTGAAATTTGTTGTTTGCTTTTAAAGCTGTGGAAAATCCAATTTTAATTCAGGGTTACATAATAGCACCAGACTCCCAGTGAAAATAATTCAATTGCATGTGCTGGCCTTTTTTATCTTGGATGGATCATGAATTGGAACTAACCCTTTTTTCTTAACTTCAATTGATATATGCTGGCAAAGGCAGGTTTCTTTCCCAAATCTTCTGTAAGAAATTCTCCACTTTCCTTGCCTTCTACAAGGAAATAAATAAAGCACGGGCCAAATGTCTCTCAATCCTGCTTTTGCACACATTCATGTAAATTTTTCCTTATGAAATTTTATTTCTTAAAATAATCAAACTGTAGACCTATTATATCTCATTTTTCATGTTCCACTATTTTCATTGTAAAGAAAAAATCTTTTACTGATCTGATTTATAGAAATCTATCCAAAATTCTTCAAATTTCCAATCTCATTTCCAATCTTTTTCTAATACTTAAATCAATGGAGACATGGAGCAGCCCCTAGTTGATCAATTCCAGAATTTTATGCATTTCTTTTAGAAATTAAAAGCACCCTGACAACAGCCCATAATCCAATCAAGTATAAGATTGTAAAGGAATGGGTCATTCACAGATGTATTAAAAAAGTGTAAAATTTATTTATTGGAATTGAATCAAGAGATGTATAGGTTTATCCTGTTTACACATTGAAAAACTGCATGAAAGGAATTTAAGCTTTGTAAACATTTTTTAATTGCTGATTTTTCCACAACTATTGAATAGTAATCCCAAAATCACTTTTGGAGATCTAATTTTTAATCCATCAATGTACAAACAAAACAAATTTTTGTCTTTCTAGTTCAAAAAATAGCTGAAGAAACAATTTCTTTGTCTTCTTTGGTGGAAATGCAAGCCTAAAAACACACAAAATTGACGCGGAAAGGTTTCAATTGAGGAAGGATCAATAATGCGCTTGAGATGATCTGAAACTATTGCAAAAATTCAACCTTACCCTAGTGTCATATTAGAACCAGCCACAGGACTTGTTTGAGTCAAATTGAAAAATGTGCTGGTCCGTTCCATGGAAGCGGCGGATGGCCACTATTTTTGAATGAAATATCATCGGGCATAAAGGACATGAATAATATAAATTAGATTCCTATAGCTAGCGCGAAGAAGATAAAATTGCTCCCTCTAATTCAAGCAGGGCGAACGGGGGGCGGGGAGGTTGGAAGAGAAGGAGGTCCGATGCGGGCAATGACGCAGTAATGTGAGCCATTGCCCCATTTGACTTGGTCTTTCCCCTCGGTGCCAGGTATGATGTTGAAAACCAAACAAGAAGGAAGGGTACACGAAACCTGGGTTTGGGGGATGCAGTTGAGGAACAAATGGTCAGGTCGATGGTTGGGAGGGGGAGTCCAAAGCTCAGACGATAGGCGCGGCCTACTTATACTCCTCACATTGGACCTTGCCCGCAGCGTGTTGTACCCTTGGGCTCAGCATTGTCGGACTTGCTCTCGCTGGGATGTGTGAGGCGGACCGCGGGGGCGTGGATGATTGAACCACTTCCATTCCAGCTCGGCAGGCGTGCATCATCAACCTTTTGCCTTCCATGCCAAGTGTTGATGAGATGACGATCACAGAGTGCACAATGTCGCTGGGCGTAGAAAGTATGACAGCACGCCTGGGGCGGTGGGAATACCGCGCGTTGTGCCAAGTTGAGGAGGCTGGGGCGTAGTGACCAGTGGCCAGGTGCAGTCTTTGCTCAGCATCTAGTTTGCCCTTACCACCCCAGGTCTTAGACCGCGCACCATCAGCGTCCGGTGCAGACAGCCCGGGAGGGTGAACTGATGAGCCGATGGGGGAGACGCTGCGGGGGAGGGCGAACGTTGTGAATATAAATAGAGCGCCCCTCCAGTGCCTGAGCTCTTCATACCATCGCTTCCAAACCACCGACTTGATCCTTGGTTCCAAACTGCATCCACCACCCTCGGTTTCTTTCTAGCCTCCCTTCCTCTTTGGTTTTCACCACAATGCCTGGCACCCCGGGCGACGACCAGGTCAAATGGGGCAATGGCTCACACTACTGCGTCATTGCCCGCGCCGGACCTCCCCCTCTTCCAACCTCCTCGCCACCCCCGCTGCCTGCTTGAATGAGAGACGGAGAATCATTCTTGTTTTAAGGAAGTTCAGGTACATTTTGCATCCGAAATAAGGTTTTTCTTACACAATCCTTGCAGAAATATGTGCTGATCGAGGTTGCTTCGAAATTTCCCCAGGCGCAACACGCATTGCACCCTGCCGCCCGCAAAATGAAGTGGGCCCTCCGTGGCTCCTCGGAAAAATGGCAGACCTTGGTCGATATTTTGTGAATTATGAAACAGAGAGGTGGGTTTGATTAAGATTGATCATTGAAGAATTTTCCAGATGAATCTAGATCTCATTCCTTTGGAAAAAAATATTTTCTGATCCAAATCGTATGCCTGTAGAGTTTTCTTGGAGGACTCAGCCTTTTTATTTTCTCCCTTGCGTCGTAAAACTCAAACTTGAATTCAAAAAAAAAAATCTATTTAAGATTTCTTTATTTTCCGATTTAGCTCTTTCTGTTGGAAAATAAATGATTATTTTTGTTTCGAGGAATTTCTGAATGGAATTTGAGTTTCTTTCAGGTCAGTGGAACGGTATGGCAGGAGGTTTTTTCAATTTCACAAGATTGCAGTGTGTGGTTTTCATATTTCAGACTGAAACATAGAGGAAGCTGTCAATTTCAGTGTCTCTTCATCGCCCATAAAACCCTTTAGTTGACAATGCATGAATTTGTTAACTGCATGTGTCCACTTTCTAATGAAACTAGCAATTTCATGTGCGTGACAATGGTATTACCAACTATTTCAAGGCACTTGGTCCTTAGTGCTTAATATATGCCCGCAGAGGTTAGCAATTATCCCCGCTGTGAGATAGAATGATTAAGAAGTGACCAGATACAAGCATTAAGGGTCTTTGGGCATGATTAATGCTTGAAAGGATGTTTCATAACTCAACACACCCTGGTGCTGATTTCAGGGTGGAGGAAGCAAGTAAATAAGCCAGAATAACACTTGTTACCAGCTCTCAGGTAGAGCTGGGCTAATAAACTGTAGGAAATTTTTAAAACATATGTTTCATCTGGGAATGAAAAACAGCTCTGCCAAGTGCATGGAAATAGTTTTAAAATCTATGAAGAGGATTCTTTTTTCCCAGTGGAAAAAATATGCTTGTAAATTTTGGTGAAAATTTAACTCTTGAGGAAAATGATGAATAAGTAATCAATCTCAAGCATGAAGGGAGTGCTGTACTGAATAATGTGTGAAGTTGGTCATCATATTTAAACAATGGAATTCATTGTAATTTGGACTTTTCAGAAATTTTTGGGGAACTGAAATCTTTTTTTGGTTTCGAGCAACTTTTAGGGCACTGGAACCTTCAATTTCCAGACTTGAGTTTTCTTCAAAATGATTGTCTCATTTGGAATTTTTGTTGGTTCCATTCCAAAATAATTGGTTTCAATTTGATTTTGTTTTCTCTCTTTTTTCAATTTTTCTTGTCAATTTGATATCTTTTCTTCAACCTAAAACTCCAGGAATTTAAAATTTTGGCTTTGCTATCATTTTTCTTTACTTTTTTTTTCTCCAATTCAATTTCTTTGCCTTGATGCCAAATTAATTTATGGTTGGTTTAAAATGCTTTCAAAAATCAAATCTTAGTCAGTCATAGTTTTCCAAAGCAAAGGGTCAGATGAAAATGAGAAAAAATGAACAATTATTTGGGATAAAATAAAATTTGAATTGATGCAAATTTATAGTAATAATTCTTTGCATTTGGAAAATCTCAAATATTTCATTATTCTTTCTATTTAAACTGCCAATTTAAAATTAGCTGTCCTTCCCTAGGACCAATTCAAATGTTTGTGATGTTTTGAAAATCCATATTTGTATTCATACATCCTCTTTATATGCAACTATGAAGGCTATTTATCTGCATATGTCAGAAATGTTTCAATAAACAAATTGATGAGGCATTCAACAACATTCAAATGGGGAAAATTTCATTTTTTTGCCTTTCATATAAATATAATTGGGACAACTTGACCATTAGCAAGGAATGTTTCCATATCATGCATAAATCATCATCCTTCTTGCATTGAAAACTTTCCCCCACCATTCAAAATGAATTCCAGAAAAATTATAGACTTTCATTTCTTTCAAAAGGGATTCTGTATTCCATGAAAAAGGGATTCTATTCATAAAAAAGAAGAAGATTCTATTAATTTAAGAACTTGAAAAATTCTCAAATGTACTGATGTCAAAACTACCCCTGGAATGCAAGGGACTTAAGGCACAAGAACTCCTGTTCACAGAAATTGTGATTGAAAAGATGAGATTGATTGAAATTATAAGAGGTGGAGTCATGAAAAAGGTTGAATGAAGTAAATATGAGAGAAATTCAGAAGTATGGCTCAAGAGAAAGACTGATTGAATGAGTACAATGAGAGAAAAACCATAGGGATGGTTGAACTGAGTGAAGTAGGCTGGATGGCTTTCTTGGGCTGAGATGACACCTATTTCAAGAGGGACTGACCAATAAGAAATAGTATACTAATCCCTTGAGTGGAATTTTTCCAGGAGGGAAATAGAGGCCAGTATATGTGAGAGCTGAGAAGAGGCCTTGAGGAGTGGTGAATGGTTTAGGGGCTGAGATCCCTCATGGTATTACAAGTTCACCAATTGTGCTGGAGGCTGTGGCTTGATAGATTGAGTGATGGACCTGAGTAGTAATGTGTGTTATGTAAGGAACTAGAGTATAGGTTGTGCAGGTAGGAGTATGTACTATCATTTTAAAGTATGCAATTCTCATACCAATCAGATTTGAAGGAGGGATGGAAGATGTACCAAGCCGTAGAGAGAGAGGAAGAGCCTGGGAGATTAACTAGGACCTGCAGGGTATGTAGGGAGATACTTCATAAATGCAGCTGGTAGGTCCAGGGGTAGAAGGTGGAACTTTACTGTGGTGTGAGAAAGTTTGAGGAGACTGGGTGTAGACTGATTATGGAGAGTCAGGTCTTGGTTGTGAAACCTGATCACACCTGATCAGCAACTGTTTGCTCAGAAAAATCAAGATTTATTTTTGACCAATGTATTTTTTTACAGTATTCTTGCAATTTCTACCATAACTTTATTTTATTTTATTAATTTGAGTTTTTTATTAATGCCTGTCCAACATTGAAAGGTGGGTTGCAATTTTCAATTCTTGAGTGATGATTTTTTTCTTTATTTTTTCCTGATAATTTCCTTTATTCAAATCATGTTTCAAGTTTAATTTTTGAAATCCTTAGGTTTTCTTCATGATGGAATTGGTTTGATTTTCATCATTGTTCTAATAATTTACACTTATTATAGTCATTTGATTCCATCCCCTTTCCTTTTTTATCTTGTATTATTTCCCCAACCATTCAAAAATTTGCTTTGGTTTACATCTTTGGTTTTTTTTTATTGAGATCTTTTGATTTTTTGATTCATCAAAAAACAGTTTGAACCTTTTTCAATTTGAACCATTTCAAAGGGGAAATATGAAACAAGAAAAGATGAATTCATACCTAAATTAACAAAGAATTGATGATGAGTTATTCAAAGGAAACGGAAAAATGAGCCCCTTCAGATTTAATAAATGCACACCCTCCTTGAAAGTAAAATTGAATTCAAGAATTTTGTTGCCATATGCACACCTATTTGAAGAAAGGAATGTTTATGATGATTATTTTATTAAAATTAACCCTCCTGGAGTTTTTAACACTCAAGGAAGAGGGTTTACCAGTAAAGATATCTGAAAATAAGCAAGGCTTTAAAATCAGTGATTTCAGATTTAGAACATGTTTCTAATTTTTAAATCCATTCCTGGAGTGAAAAACTTCCCTTTGAAGGATAGTTTAAGCCCCTTAAGGCATTTCAACCTGAAGTTTATCCTAGAGGGGAAGAATAAAAGAACAGAATCCCCATAATTATCCAAAGATTAAAACGGCAATTTTGTGACCTTAAATATCATCACCAAAAAAAGGAGGGGTTGATGCATGAACCATAAAGCATGATTATTTCAGAGAAATATTCAACTTTTGGGTTTCAAAATTAATAGCTGTGGGAGCAAAGATTGGATTCCCTGAAGGCCCATAAGGATCTGCATCTGCATCTTCTTTTTTTATAATATTAAAACTCTACAAAGTCTCAGGACTCAAATTATGGGAAACAACTTCTTATTGGTGATGGTCCTGACCTTTGATTGAAAAAGGAAAATATGAAAACTAATCAAAAGGAGAAAGAATAGACTTATCCCCCACAAAAAAAATTAAAAAATGTCCTAATTAGGGCCTATCAGAGTTAAAAATTTCAAAAAATCAAATGGCTTGTTTCAGGATTAATTTTTTTATTTTATCAAAATTTCCTTTTTTTCAGAAAAACCCACTGGTTCACTTTGTATTTGGATACCAAAATATTATTATGGATACAAATATTTATTCAACTAAAATTGGTTTCATTTTCCTTCATGATTTCCTTGGAGGGAACAAAACATCATTACCAAGATGTAAATTTCTCTGAACAATGGTTTTCCAAAATTTGAAATCCTTTGTCACAAATATTTTTCAAAGTGTATCCAACCCGTGAGCTGGCCACCAATCAGACTAGAACTTGAATGAGACTATATGTTTTAAATCTTCTAAAAGAATGAAGCAAATAGGAGAAGATTTGGAATTAGGAGTGGGAGGGGAATTCAGAGGAAGATAAGTGCAAGGCATTAAAGAAGAAAACAGAACCACTGTACACTTATATTTTTCAGCCAGAAGGAAACCATGCCATGGAAATTTCATCCGCATATTGATGGGAGCTGGGCCAGAAAGTGGTTAATTTCCCTCTTGCTTCTTTGAAACTTCACCCCAGATATCATGCAGTAATCTTGGGTACTTGAGGATTGGGTTGGAATCAAGCTCTTTCACCATTTCTTTCCTGAATTCAATGCATTCTTCTTGGTTCCTCCCCAAAAAAGGGCTGCTCCTCTGAAGCCACACTTCTCATTCACTATGACATATTGAACATGTGATATGTTTTGAATGGCTGTTACTGGGGAAATAAAATCTTTCAATTGGAACTAAAACCAAAGATCAGAATTTTTGTATAACAGAAAATATGGAATAAAGATAAAACTCACTTCTTCAATTGATACTTGGTCAAATATTCCAGAAGAAAAAAAAGATAATGTGCACAAAACCTAGAAGAAAACAGCAGAAAAAATCAGAAAGAATGGATAAATGAGAAAATATCAAATTTACTCACCTTCTCACTGATTGTTGCTGCTGTTTGTCCTAATAATTTCCTTCCAGGAGGACGGTAAGGAGAATCAGTATCTTCATAGGAAAAATTTTTCCTCTTGATTCTTTTCCCAGGATTTCATTCAGGAGAAACAACCCTCTTATTCAAAATGGTTCTAGAGCTCTGATCAAAGTTTGGATGAAAATATTAATGAAAAATATTATCCAAGAAATTGGCCAAAAATACAATAAAATTAAAGCTCACCATCTTAACTAAATACCCATCTGGAAGCTCTTCATCTTTTCAAAAAGCTCTTTAATTGTTTTTTTAAATTTCTCAGAGCTTGAAACACCCAAAATAATTAGACAAAATGGCATACATAAGGATCCAAAAGTCCAATGAGAAAATTGAATTTTTCAAAGTGATTGCTTTTTGGATGTAAATGTTTTAGCTCAAATGATACATCAAAAAATCTGAAAAAAAATTCAATGTTCTTGAACTGTTGGCTTAGCTTTGCAAGAGCTTGAATCACCCATAACAATGTAATAAAAAGTAAGATAAAAGGATTCAACTGTCTAAAGAGAAATAATTTTTTTTTGAATTTTTGTGTTTTTTGAGGGAATTTTTTAAGGCAAAAGGATAAATCAAAAAAATATCAAATAAATAATTCAAGTATATTTAAATGTTGATTGAAAATTCTGGAAGCTGAAATAACCTAAAAAAAAATCAATTAAAATAGAAAAAGTAAGGATCCAAAGAACCATGCAAAAATTTGTTTGTTCAGAAGTTTTTCATTTTCTCATTGCCTTTTTGAAGGAGTTCTAATGCCCAAGATAAATACCCAAATAAAAATTTGTAATTATTGCATTTTGTGTAAGTGGAATAGCAGCCATGAATTTACCAAATGGAAGAAAAACTCATCTCACCTTTGGAATCCCCTTTGGGATCAAAACTATGTTCCAAAAATATAAAAGCATTTCTAAAAGGATTCATATCTCAAAAGAGATTCTTTGATAATCTTCAAATAAGGACCTATAACTCATATGCATGCTCTTTAGTTTAGTTTCTTGAAAGACTACTTCAAGATCTAATGGATTGTAACATACCTTTTTGTAGAAGATTATAGGTTTTTGTTGGTGAATTTAGGAAATGTTTTTCTATTTTTCAAAAGGTGAAACATCCTCATATAGTTGATACAACCTTGGTAGGTTCTGCATGCTGATGATATTTTCAAATTTTGCACCTTTCTTCAAATTTGTGTGTAGAAGGTGATCCTGATTTTGAATATTCTTTAATTTCTGTTATGAATTGTCTGAATTTTATAAAAGTTTTAAATGGAATACTTCTTCCTGATGACAAAATTCTTAATGGGAATAAGTAAGATCATTCTTTGGAAAGATTAATCAATATTGTCTTTCTAAACTTACAAAACCACCAAAGTGGTACCATCGACCTAATAGATTGCGTTATTCTATGGTTGAAAATTGTAAACTAATTTTCATATGAAACTAAAACATTTTTTCATAATGAGGTTTTGAATTCCATCCATCACCGAAATTAAATACAGATATTTCCACATTATGTGATTTGTTTTCACAGCTTATCTGTTTAAATACTTCAGAAATGGTTCATTTTCTTATTTTTTAATCCATTCCCCAGATTTACCGCTTGATTAAAATCATTAAATCAATATCCCATTTCCCATGTTATTTTTTTTGATCCAATCAATTCCCCCCCATATGGGGGCAATAAAATTTTTAAAATGAGGTTTTTAATGCTATACACCTCAATAAATTTAGGTGTATTTTTTAGCTTAATCCTGATTTAACTGGTAATTAAAAAGGAAATGTATTTTTGGAATTAATCCTGATTTAATTTAAAAATAGAAAATTGCAAAGCAACCAGCCCCCAAATTTCTCATTCCTAATCCAATTTGTTAAATCACAATCAGTCAGAAAATTTGGGGGAATACTCTAGTAATATATATTTTGACAGGAAGTGAAAGGTTTAAATTGGTCTGGTTCAAAGGTTTTCAATATTCTACAGAGGGGGGCCTCAGTCCTAGACTACTGGGGGTATTTACTGCTTTAGCAAACTCTCTTCATAGGATCACTTTGGACCATATAAAACCCTAAAATCAGTGGGAACCTTATTGAAGTACTCAAGAAGGAATTATTATCCAGGTAATTGGTGAAAATGGCCAGCAAATTCAGCGTACAAGCCAAGGAAGGAAGGAAATAAATTATTTCTTTGAGTAATTACTGTCATTGTACCTGCAGTGGTTCCTAGTTGAAGGATTTCAGATCGCGCTTCATCAGAGATGGCAGATATTCTGGACAATAACTGATGAATTCTGGGGTTGAAAGAGCCAAGGAAAGTCAGTATAAATACCTTTTAGGTGCGGAAAGGATCCTTCTTTGAACAACTAGATAAGCTGGGGCTCATAGGATAAGGCTAGAAAGCAAGCCAGGGCAAGATTAGCACTTCCCCCTGGTTCTTTTAATTGGCTGATCATGGATCTGCAGGATTTTTACATTTGTAAGCTTCAGGATCTGTTATTGTATTAATTTGTTATTCTAGCAATTCTGCATATATTTCTTATTTGAGCTTTTGTTATTGGATCAAAGTGATCATTAGTAGCTTTTTATTTATTCCTATAACCTTCTGATCACTTTGGTGATTTTTAATAATTTTTATGACAACTCCTTGATATTTTTTGTGATCCTTCAAGTTCTGGATCTGTTAATATTGTCGCTGCGGGCAGGAATTTTAAGAAATCACTTTTCCACATGTGAATCCTAAAATATACACAACACCTCAAATCTGACTGAATTTTAGGTGTGAAAACCATACATGACCACACACATGAAATTTTAAGTGGCCAAAAAGTCACTTTGGTGGTGTTGTGATTTTTGGTTAGTTCATTATAAGTTATTGAAAATATGTAGGAGTGGGAATTAAAAGGTGGGGTCAGTGAGTGGTCCTGCCTACTTTTAGATGGGAGGTCCAATTCCATAACAACATTTGTGGGTTTCCCACTCCTTCTTTGTTTTATGAATTAATTTTTTTATTTTCTAATTTTGTTTCTTTATTTTGTTACTTTGAAAGATTTCTCTATAAATATTAGCAATCTGAAATCAATTGAAATAAAATAATGGATTTGGTGAAACAAATTAGCAAAGAAACAAAAAGAGGTTGTGATAAATTTTTTTAAAACAGGTTGGAGCCTGCCTATCCTAGAAATAGTTTTATAACCAACATTCAGTAGTTTTGGCAGCATATCAAACAAATTTATGTTTTAGAGTAATCCAGGTGGTAAGAAGCTGGTCAAAACTGGGAAGAATCAAGAATAGAGTGAGTTTGGTAAAATGTTCTTGATATGAGCATTCAGATTTGGATTTGAACAGCATAATCCAGTATTTCCTGAAGATCATCTATTTTCCATCAGATTCAAAGTTTTTTCTAAAATCTTTTTGTATTTTTTTGAATATATGCCAGAGAAAGATTAAATGAAAAGATTTTGTAAAAAAAAGCTTCAATGAAATGAATGAGGGCTTTCTCTTTTTCAGTAAAAATGAAATTTTTTAATATTATATGAAGTTGAGTGAGACCCAATTTATAGTCATCCTTCTTTTCTTAGGATAGGAAAGAGAAAGAAACAGAGAGGTTCCTAGCAAAGTTTTTCAAGGCAAAAATTTAAAGAAGAGGCATTAAAAATTGTTTGTTTTCATAGGTACAGTCAAAAATTAATACTGATGGAAAGAGGTTGATTGATTTTATATGACCAGGGTTAGAAATAAATAAAGAAATAATATGAAAATGTTTATCATTTATATAATATTTAAAAGAAGTTTTTATTAATCCATTTATTGAGCATTTTATGGGTAAATTCACTTCTAGTTGGATTTTTTTAATTTTTGCTCTTTTTTTATACATGCTAATGAGCCTTGTGTGAATGGGAAAAGCAGAGGATTGGTTTCAAGAATTGACGATTTTGAGGGCAGGAAAACCAGATTTTTTTCTTATTTGACCAAATCCTCTTGAGAGACCTAAATACTTCTATGAAATTGATGATTGGATGGATCCATTGATGGAGGATGATTATGATCAGGAAATTTGATTATCATTCTAAAAGAAAAATTCCTCTTACAAAAGCTTCCAGTACATTAAAAATTACAGATTGTTTTTCTACTTGTTTCAATTTTTTTGTCAGCCAAATTGGCTTTTTATTCCCCATATTTGTCACATTGGTAAGTTTATCTTTGCTCCTTAGCATTGGAGACTTTGGTGAAAATGGAATCTGCATGGGAGTTAGCCCACTCTTGAACATCATCACAAATTTGATCTTTGGATGAAATGATAATTCAGGTGGAGGAGCCAAAGTGGTGGAATGATGGGGGATACCTCAATCAGTTTAAGCAGAAGAAGAAGAACCAGCAGAGGCAGATATTTTATGATAACAATAAGAATCAGAGGCAGGTAGTAGAGAAATGTTTATGTGTTGATTGGTCATTTTTTGATTTTGACTTGGAGATGGTTTAATTTTTATGAATACTTGAAAGTTCTAGATCAAGCATATATAGGAGAAAAATTTAGAATTTGAGATAAAATAAGATTTCAGACTTGTAATTGGAGGTAAAAAATTTTTCTTTGTTATTTTTTTTTGATTTTGGATTGATTTGTTAATGATTGAAAAAAAATTGAGAACACATTGTTGAACAGTGTCAGAATTTTGAGCAAATGTTCCGGTTGAAATAGAAGGAGAGGATGAGGAGGAATCTTGTGACGTCAAGAGAAGCGGATCCAGGAGTCAGATGGGGCACTCAGGTTCAAAGTAAGTAAGAACGGATGATGTTTATTTCTTAGTCTTTAGGAGTTCTTATATACATACAACTTCCTGATTCTTGACAGGGCCAAACAGTGGTTGTGCTGATCAGAGACAGTATGCATAAATGACTAGACAATGAATAGAACAACCGGATAAAGTCTTAACCAAAATCATAACTAGCAGCAAAGATAAAGAAAATCAGTATAGTCACAGAAAACTAACTGGGTCTTAAGCCACTGGGTCTACAAGCCTCTTGGGTCTTCTCTGCCTCTTGAGTTTAATGATAAATACAAGCAATCCCTCATAATCATCTAAGAGGGTCAATAATCCTCCTAGTCTAGATACAAATAATGGAAAGAAAGGCACTTCATGGATGTCTTGACCTGAGGATACTGAGCTTAAATAAGAACAATCTTAATGAATAGCATGTCAGAGGCTACTTGATCCTTCTTGTCCTGCATCTCTTAAGCGCACTAGAATGTGTAGTAATTTTATTTAATTTAATATTTTGTTTTTGATGAAAGAAAATGAACTTAAGTATGAGCAGAAACAATAGAATTCCAACAAACAGTAATTTTTTATTTTTTATTTTTTCAATTGAATTTTTGCATACAAGGGGTTCAATTTAGTGGTTTTTGATGAGTATTGGTGGGTGATTGGTTGATTTGTGTTTATTTGTGATGATTGGGGATGATGGATGATGATTGGTGTGGTGTGGTGTGGATTCTGGACTTTGAAAGGTTATGTTGAGGTTTAAGAGAGGATTGGTCCTTGCCAAGATGTGAGGATGGGGCAGAAAATCATTCAAAATCATGTTTAATATATATAGAAAATCCCAAAAATGGATATGCATATATTCCCCCAAAAGGGGTCAAAACATGGTAATTTGAGTTGATTAAACTTTACAGTGGGATCTGCTTTGCTTGAAAAAAAAATCAAAAAAAAAAAAATGTTAAAAAATCCCCTGTGCTGGCGTTCCTCTTATATTGGTCACCATTCTCCCAATCTCTACTTCAATTTATAGTAATATATGCCTGATCCACTTCTCACACAAATTTATGTTCACCACAAATCATTTTTCATAGGCAAGCCAACTAATCCAGGATCTCAAATATATTCTCAAGCCCACGGGAAATTATGAAAAATCACATGCAGCTTTTTAATACTACCAATTACAATACTCCCTCAATGAATCCTCACAAATGCTCACACGTATTGTAATTTTTAGAATTATAAATGCCAAGACTCTTGAAATACTTTAACTTCTGGATGGGATGGAATTAGAGTATATGAATTTTTCAAGGTGGTGCCTCAATGATTTTTAATTGTATGCATAAATCAAATGCAAGGAAGGGTTTTTTATATTGGTCAAAGGTAATTTGATGAATGGATTTGATATGAATTAGATTTAGACAGGGACTGTAGTGAATATAGGGGATCTTTTACACCTCTCTTTGGGGGGACCAAAGTTTGAATTGATGTTCCTATTAATTTGGGACCGAAGGATAAGAGAAATAATACCCAGAAAAGATATTTTATGACAGGGATTTGGTAGAAACAGATAACAAACAGGAAGCAATTAATTGATTGGTGAGGTTTTAAGACCATTTTAACCAGAAAAATAAGGGGATCCCTAAAGTTTTCAGGGGAGATACTCAGGAGATAAATCAAGGAGTATTCAGATGTGGGAATTAAGTTTGGCTGATTTCTTGAGATATTTTGTGGGAAAAAACCTGCAGTTTCAATCTGTAGTATGACACTGGGAGTTTCTGTGTATAGAAAATTCTTCAAGGATAATCTCTTTGAATTATTTCCACTAAAAGATTTTATCCAATATTGAATGTATTATTTCCTTTTAATACATGGTGATTTTCTTCAAAGACACAGTGGTAAGTTAAATTAAACACATTTGTTTGAAATTATATTATTCTCATTTTGATCCACCTCTTTTTTTGCGTATCCAATTTCAAATTAAGTCTTTTTTAGTGATCCTTTTGCATCATAATTTATTATATTGAAGTTTTAATACACAGTTTCAACAGGAAAATAGAGAAGAAATATTTTTCCAAGGTTGTTGGATTACTTAATCATATTGCTATTTATCAAAGACAGGTGAATATAATGTTTTCCCCAAATTAATATTTTCCCAGGTTTTAGGAATAAATTGAAAATATTTCAAGAAGAGAATGGTTTTCAAGTAATTTTTTTTTATTCCAATTCAATCCTCTCTTCATATTTTGCAGGTATGATCAAAAATAATTTTTATGAGTCCCAAATTGAAATGATTAAGAACCAGTAAAAGATTAACTATTGGAACAAGATTTGGTTGGAAATGATCTGTGGAAATGGCTGCTTTTTGGAAGCAAACGTGCTTTGATTCATTTGAAAAAAGTCTTCAGAAAGCATTTGAATGAAGTTGCATTAAAATAAACCTTAATGTCCTCAATATCATCATATTCTTTTGAAATGAGCATATTATTTGAAATCAAGAAAGCAAAGTATTCTCAAAGTTTATTGATATTCTGCAGTTTGTCACTCAATATGAAATGGAAGCAAGGTTAAATATCACACTAATTTGTTTCAATCAGATGAAATCAACAAAAGAATGAATTGATTCAATTTACAAGTCTGAAATGAAAGCAGATACCGTTGGAAATAACTAGATTTTTTTTCATTTCTATTGTTTATGTTCACCCATTTTTCTAGCAGGCGTCATACTGCATTTTTTTATTTGTTTATTTCATAATTTTCCTATAGCATCTACCCGGTGTCTATCTGTCGTGCTGCACCCATCATGTCCACTTCATTCTCTTCCATCCTGACTGTGATCCTCACACAAATATTTCCAATTACCTTAATCCCTTCTCACTCCCAATCCCCCTCATCCAGATTGTCATCAACCCCCATAAATGAATATTTTAACCTAGAGCCTCCAGCTTCCTACCTTTTTCTGCCACCTTGTGCTTTGTTTCCGATAACTCACTAGGTCGTTCTGCGCAGCTCCCATGCCCACTTATCTCTGAGGCTCAAATCTTACTCGGTGTTTTCTCAAAGTTCTTTCCCGTTAACAGGTACATTAGTCATTTTTCCACAACTATGTCAAAGGAATCCAAAAAATGAATAAAAAAATATATCAATAAAAAGGTAATTTTGGGAATTGTATTTTAAATTGAAAAATTAAACATGAAACCCCGTTGGAAAATTTACAGTTTGCAAAACTTTTCCAAGCAATAATTTTCTTGTTTATTCGGTTCACTGAAAACCTCAAAAAAAAATATACATTCAAAATGATTGCCATTGAGGGTTGACCAAGCGTGTGCGACATTCTATATAACTACTGCATAAATGCAGACTTACCCTAGCGACCGATAGGAACAAGATTACTCGCCACTGGACTTGTTCGACCCAAAGGGGAAAATACGCTGGTCCGTTTTATGATAGCGACGGAAGGCCACTATTGTTTGATGAAAGAGGTATGGGTAAAAAGAACACTGTTCAGATGATCTCAATACCAAATGGGACGGAATAATAAGGAATTGATGAAATAAGACCTTCAAAGCACCTGAAGAGAATAATATTGCTCTCCGTCGTTTACGTAGGGCGAAGGGGGGGCGAGGAGGTTGGAAGAGGGGGAGGTCCAGCGCGGGCAATGACGCAGTAATGTGAGCCATTGCCCCATTTGACTTGGTCTTTGCCCTCGGTGCCAGGCATGATGGTACAAGCCAAACAGGAAGGAAGGCTAGATTAAAACTGGGTTCGGTGAATGCAGTTGACAAACGAAGGGCCAAGTCGATGGTTGAGAGGAAGGAGTCTAAAGCTCAGACAATATGCGCGCTCTACTTATACTCATCACATTGGATCTTGCCCGCAGCCTGTTGTACCCTTGGGCTCAGCATTGTCGGACTCGCTCTTGCTGGGATGTGTGAGGCGGACCGCGGGGCGTGGATGATTGAACCACTTCCATTCAAGCTCGGCAGGCGTGCATCATCAACCTTTGCCTTCCATACCAAGTGTTGATGAGATGACGATCACAGAGTGCACAATGTCGCTGGGCGTAGAAAGTATAACAGCACGCCTGGGGCGGTGGGAATACCGCGCGTTGTGCCAAGTTGAGGAGGTTGGGGCGTAGTGACCAGTGGCCAGGTGCAGTCTTTGCTCAGCATCTAGTTTGCCCTTGCCACTCCAGGTCTTAGACAGCGCACCATCAGCGTCCGGCGCACACAGCCCGGCGAGGGTGAACTGCTGAGCCGATCGGAGAGACGCTGCGGGCGAGGTCGAACGTTGTGAATATAAATAGAGCGCCCCTCCAGTGCCTGAGCCCGTCACACCATCCCTTCAACCTCATCGATTTGACCCTTGGTTCATCAACTGCATTCACCGAACTCGGTTCCTTTCTAGCCTTCGTTCCTCTTTGGTTTTCACCACCATGCCTGGCACTGAGGGCGGCAATCAAGTCAAACTAGGGGATTGGCGGCTGCGCCGCGCTCGGGGTAAAGAAAATTTAAGTTGACAAAAAATAGGTGACATGAAATTGGAAATATTATATTAAGGCTTGTGGATAGTAAATCATGGTTCAATCCGCTAATAAGTCTCGTTTTACAATGTTAAGGGTGTGAGTCTGCGATTCAGGGGATAACAGGGCTACAGTTAAATTATCGAAAGACATGACACGTGATAAAGCAACATACAATTGACCGTGAGCAAAAACAGGTTTGGGGAGCATGACCCCGACATGCTTTAGTGATTGACCTTGCGCTTTGTTAATAGTCATAGAGAAAGCAAGGGAAATCGGGAACTGATATCGATAGAATTGAGCAAGGACCCCATCTTTGCCATCATAAAGTAATCTAATTTTAGGGACGACGACCTTGGTTCCCTTTTTTGAGCCATTTAAGATAACACAAGCCAAAGTATGCGGTTGAATGTCTGTGACTATGAGTCTAGTGCCATTACATAAACCGGACTTAACATTTAAGTTTCGCAAGAGGATAACGGGACAACCAATTTTAAGCTTGATGAGATGTTCGGGAAAATTAGGTATGGATAAGGTGTTTAGAACTTCCTCGGGTAAGTTTTCTTGGCCTAGGTCAGCATTATGGTTGAGACTATAAGAAGAGTGCATAGTTCCAGGGAGAATCTGTAACGAATGTTCATTGATGGCTCTGACGTTAACGTTTAATGGACAAAGGATACATCTTTCAGTGAAATAAGCTTGTTGATCAGATAAATTCATGTGAGGAATGTGAGCTCGGAGGTTGTTGTACGTAATAGATATAATCTTCCTTAGAATAGTTTGATCGTTGTTTGAATGTATGGTCTGACAATGCAAAAGTTCAACGTGAGAGGTATCAGATTCTTGCAGTTTTCCTTCACCAACGTCTAATAGCCAACGACTTCGATCCAATAATTCGGGAGTAGATATATTGTGCATAAGTAATCGCATATTAACACGTAACCTGAATATGACTACATCGTCCCATAGAGGAGAGGATTTCATGCATGCCCGACTTTGATCAAGAATATTACCTCGTTTGAAAATGGGTAATGTCTGTCGAAAATCTCCCGCAAAGATAACGGAGACCCCACCAAACGGAGCTTCAGTGTTGCGTAAATTTCGGAAACTACGCTCAACAGCTTCAACAGCGTTGCGATTTTGTACCGATATTTCGTCCCAAACGATGACATCGGTATTCAAGAGTTTACGGCCGAGTTTTGTGAACAAAGTCCAAGAGCAAGTTTGGTCAGGTTCTAACTCAAGAGGTATACCGAGCCCAGAGTGAGCAGTTTCACCGCCATCTAATAGTAATGCTGCAACACCCGTAGAGGCTACAACAACAACTTTCTTACGGACGGAATGAAGGAAAGTGATAATAGTATTTAGGATATAAGTCTTCCCGGTACCGCCGGGCCCGTCAATATATATAGTGTAAGGGATAGCGTCCATAGTATGACTTTTGACAAAGTCAAGTACTGCTAGCTGATCGACATTCATTGATTGTTCAAGTATAGGAAACCGCACTACCGAAAGCGCAATACAATTGGCTTCCTCAGTGTTGGTATCAGAAAAATGAGGCCAAAGATTGGGTTGGACAGGAATGAGACCAACTTCTTCTAAAGTCTTATTGTTAGCTTCTAGCTCGACTGAAAGGAGATAGCTGGAAAGGCTTTTGGCATTTTCAGGTTGAGGTTCAACGTTTGGATAAAAATTTCGAATTTTATGGAGGCAATCGTCCGAAAGATCATCTTCAAACATATTGTATAAACGTTGGGGAGAGGATGGAGGACTAAGAATGAGAATAACAGAAAACATAAGGCGCAGAGAGTGACCGGTCATCCAGATTTTGGCTTCGCGAATGGTGTCTTTGTAGTGAGAATCGGACATCAAAAGGCCAGCTGCGTTAGCAGCTTCTCGAAAGGTTTCGTATTGGATGCCATTGATGGTTCGGAGGCTTTCAAAAGACGTGGGACCAAGAACGTGAAGTAAGAGGAGTCGGAGAAAGTAACGTTCTCCATCCGTTGGAGAAGCAAAATACATGCATCCAATAGCATTGTTCAAGATTCGACGGCCCTTCCAACCTTTCTTTGGATCCCACCAAAAGTACATGGGAATGTCTTGATATAAGAGGGACCGCGCGCGGTGCCCATAACCAATTGCATCAATTGAGTTCAATCGGAAAAAGTCAAGCAATTGAGTTTTGCGAATAGTTCCACGTTGGACTTGATCTTGAACCTCTGCAAGGTCTCGGAAATATGTTAAGAATGTCAAGATTCACAAAGCTGTTTCTTGTTTCTATCCTAAGTCTAAGTGCGCGCACACTTCAATGATGAGTGTGTATACTCTACTATGAGAGATAATAAGCCCCGGAGACACTCTCTGATTCGGGGTCACCGGGGCGGATTACAACCGGTACTTAGTTCTCTCCTCATCGGGATGAGGCTCTGCTTTGTTTTATTTTTGTGATGCTTCTTTCTTTTTTCTTCTTTCTTTTTTCTTCTTTGGTTATTTCGATTCTTTGTCTATTTTTGTTATTCCTGTTCACTTATGCCTCGTCAAGCTCATCTACGCCTAATCAACTCAACCTTGTACGATTGTTGACCTATCCAGTTCATGATCTCTACTCTATCTCAATCACTCGATGAGGTCATCTCAATCTGAATATCTCTTCCAAGTTGTCTGCCTGGTAAGAATTTACTTCCCGAAGATTCATAAGCTTGGCAAACTCCGACAACATAGCATGGTGGATTATAGCCTTCATCCTGCCTCCACGTGCCTCATCTACTCTTTCCGTGCTCATCTCTTCTTCTCAACTTAACATAGTCCAACCTGTTGGTGTTTCTTTTACTCTTATCTTCTTTTTCTATTATCTTTGACCTAAGCCTTCTGTTGTGGACAATTTTACCCAGGTAAACAGTCACGACCGCAGTAGCGCGCAGGCGGCCCAAATCGCAACTACATCACTCATGTCAATCCCGCCCATTGCAACCTCTCAGCCCCCACCAGGCCAGCTCACAAGAAGGATACTAACCCGGAGCCACCTCAAAGGTCACCTGAACCATCACCAACGGCGGACAGTGCCAACCATTGGATCCCGATTCCAGTTGACCAAACCCCAGCGCAGACTTCAGGAGGAGCCAGAGTAAGATTGGGTAGAGGTGACTGTTCCTTCTATCTTAACTTCTTCTTCATTTTCTCTCCCATGGCCACGTCTCTGCTGCTCTCATGCATACCACGAATCCCAACTCAGTTCTATTCTTCTCCTACTGCCTCAGGCCCATATATCTGTAATCCTTGTTGTACTTGCTCTGAAGTCAAATTCCAACGCTGACCCGCCAGACTGAGATCTTTCCCTGGTGAATATCTCATCCCTACTCAGTCTCTACCTCATCTGTCATACATTGTCCTAACTTCTCTTCTTACCTATCCACAATATTAGTTTTTACTGTTACTACTGTTTGTTTCCATTCCGATTGATTGACTAGCTGCAATAAAGAAGGATTCGCGATATTACATGGTAGCAACAGTCCATTCTTGGCAGTCAATCACGGTAGAACAGAAAAACCCCCAGATCCAAAATGGCCAACAGACGCGAAGGCACCCAGATAATCATCCCCAACTCCAGTGGCTCCAAGGGCAATGATTTTTCCACAAAGGCAAAGCTCCCATTACTCACACAACACAACTGGTACAAGTGGAAGGCCCAATTTGAGAACCTTCTCATCAGCAAGGGTCACGAGGAACTCCTAGACAAAGATTGGATCAAAAAAAACTGTGGCACTAAGAGGTTCTGACAGAAGACAGCCCTAGCTATAAGTCTACTATACGGATTGGTCAATCGCAAGCTTCAAGGGTACGTCACCCCCAACCGCAAGGACTTCTCCAAGGCCCTGGAAGAGCTAGGAAAGGCTTGCGGCAAAAATTCCCTAATAACCATTGGCAACCACGTTTCTCAGTTGGTGCACCTAACGTACCAACCCTCAAGCTCAATCCGTGATCATGCGGTCAAATTTTGAGAAAAATATCTGTCACTGAAGGACACCCTTGACGCTCAAGCCCCAGACAATGAAGACGAGTACATCGGCATATCCTCCCCACTGGCGGCAATCCTCTTCCTCAAAAGCTTCCAACTAGACCAGTCTCTCAATCCGTTGATCCAGGCATGTCACAAAATCAAACCGTTCAGGTTTGATTGAGTTTACAATTGCATCCTGGCTGAAGACACCCGCCGCCAAAGCAAGATCTCGGAGACAGCGTACTCCACCTCACAAAGAAAGCGCAGGACCAGCACCAATCCCCCCGGTCGTCGATCCAACCCACGCGGATTGGGAACTAGCAGGCCAACTAATGCCAACACTCCTAGGCCAGCGGTGCTGACCAAACGTCAGTTGGCCAACAGACCCAAACGTACCCCTGATCTGTCCAAAATAGAAAGATCCATCAAAAACCTAGCCAAGGAGCTGAGAGCAATCAAAGCCAAGGACGCGCTGAATACCGCCAAGGAGGAGCCCAATCCCACTCAAGCCAACTACGCAGACGCTCAAGCTGAATCGGAAGAATCCAACTTCTTCATTGACGAGTCCGCCCTATACTCCACCTCATCAACCTCCCACAACGCTGTGGGAACTTAAGAAGAGTTACCTTTGCAAGTTGTCCTGAGTTCCAGAAGTTATTGGTCTAGCATCTGTAAGATGATTGGGCGCAATGAGTTTTTAAGAAGAGAGAGTGATGATATGATGAAATTCCTTCCTAATCTTCCTTTTTCCTTGGTCGGAGATCGTTGTCTCGAACCTGGCCCCGGACACGTCCTCTACCGTCAGCGCCTCCGTCCCTTCTTCCTTGTTGAATGCCATCCGGGCCCGGAACCCAAACATAAACGGTCAACCCAGGATCACACCGCCGCACTCAACCGAAAGGAATGACAGCGGCTTCTGGACCTTTGCAACCTCCACCTCCTCTCCTTCCACCACCCCTTCCACCCAACACTCACCACCGTTGAGCGCCCGCAATCCCATGGCGCACTTCCTCCGGACCAGCCCCAACTCGTCCACCAATCTTGACAGGAGCAAGTTAACCATTGACCCGCTGTCCACCATTGCCCACACCTTCCAATCCGCGATCTTCATCGAGACGTAGGCAAGCGGGACCAACACGGCCTTGGGTGGGCAAAACTCACGTTCCCCCCTTCCTCCGCCGCGTTCACGCGCTGCACCGTTGCCGGAACCCTGCCGCGCCCATACTCCCTTAACGCCTGCACCATCTCTTCGACGACCGCCGGAGAGACCGCGGCCAGCTCCCATAGCATGAGAGGGACCGGCATCTTGCTCCCCATCACCCGCCACACCACTTCTGCGGCCTTCCTTCTCCCTCCAGAGCCGGCCAACGGCGTGTTGCCCAACGGTCCTTGCGCACCAGTCTTCAGGGCTTGAGTCGTCAGCCGCTCCTTCACGTCTACCTCCATCTTCTCTGACAAGATTTGCTCTTCCGCCGCCAACGCCCTAACCTCCGCCTCCACTCGCGGAGCTTGCCACGTTCCGGGCCCGGTGACGATTCCAAGCGACACCCAAGCGGCCCCTGCAGACTGCGCTCTTGCCCTGACCTGGTCCAATGGGGACAGGTGGTTGGGCCCAAAACTTACTGGCTCACCTGTTGGAAATATGAAAGTCGATCCGGACGCACGGACCAATCCCCTGTCCATATCCCTTGTCAACTCCGCGCAACCCAACCTCCAATGTCTCCTGTCGCCACAATATGTGCAGATTCGGGCCGGGAACCCTCCCAAGGGTCGGCTACCAGGCCGAGGACCCCCCACCACGTGGGGCGGCTCATTGCGCCAAGGAGGCGGGGGCGGAGCCGTTGACTGGATTGTTGGCTGGGCCGTGGGCTGTGCCGCAGGCTGCGCCGTTACCCAATTGAGGAGTATCCGCAGATCCTTCAACATGTCCGTCATCTCATTCACCGGTACCTCCATTGTACCCGGCCGACTCGTCATGGATGGGCCCGCGTGTAGTTCCTGCATCGGAGGCGGGGCTGAGGAAGCCGCTGGTCTCTTCAAGGCTGACGGGAATGCCCTAGCCGTGTCCTCAATCAGTTCCTCCAGATCAATCTTGCTCTCTACCACCCCGTTGATTGCCCTCAGGTCCGGGAGAAGGATGACACTCTGGTCCACCAACCGCAATACTATCCCGTGCTCGAAGAGGTGCCGCTGAACCCGTGCGCGAAGTTGTGGCGCAAGCCCGCCCAAGAACGCCCGTTTCATCGCTCCCGTCTGACCCGCCACCACCTGGTTCTTTGCTAAATAACTATAGACACGGTCAAACAGAGATTTGTACTCAGACAAATTGTTCCGCGTCCGCACCCCACCTCGCAAGATTGCATCCGCCGCCGCCCGCTCAAAATCCGTTTCCCGGAAGAGGGGTTCTTGCTTTCCCCAACTCGCCATCATCTCGCCCCGGAGCCTAATCCAGTCCCGAGCTTTGTAACCGGCCATATCCTCCACATCCCGCAGCTTACTTTTGTCCGTGATGAAGAGAACGACGGTGCGGACCTTGTCCTTGCTCGTCGCGTTTTTGGAGTCCGCAATATCCTCAAACCTTGCAAGAAAACGCCCAATATTGGCAGTGTCAAACCAAAGATGGGGAAATTTCTGCGGCCTAAGCCATACCCGCCGTGGGGCCTCGGCCCCCTCTGAAGGCTCCAACTGAGGGGGGGCGAAGCCGCCGGTCCGAGTGGTTGGAGGTGGGGGAGGTGTTGGTCCGCTGACTCCCGCCCGGGGGGGAAATGGGGGCCGATTGGTCGATCCTGGAGTAGTTGTTGGCAACATTGCGTACGCTATCTTTGAGAGACTGAGACAAAAGGTGACTTCCCGGCCAGACCCCCAGATGTGGAAACTTAAGAAGAGTTACCTTTGCAAGTTGTCCTGAGTTCCGGAAGTTATTGGTCTAGCGTCTGTAAGATGATTGGGCGCAATGAGTTTTTAAGAAGAGAGAGTGATGATATGATGAAATTCCTTCCTAATCTTCCTTTTTCCTTCCTTCTCCTCTCATAAGGTGATGATGATCCTCCCCAACCTGGAGTTGAGGGTGAGGTCTTGAGTCCTCCTCCTCAACCCTAGCCTAAGTACAACCACAGACAACAAGAACGAGTGATGAAATACAACCCTAAGCCGCAGAACCCTAGCCCAACCCTATCCCTCCATCCCTCGCCATTACCCGCGCCCTTTGGTATTAACGTAGCCCGGTTTGTCCTTCTCATGGCGCGACCCTCCGCCGCGCCCTACTTGGAGCCCCCCGTTTTTCCGTCTGCGCCGTCTGCGGATCCCACAATCCGCGGGTTGGCCCACACTTATGCCCGCGCAGGCCTCCCCAGCGCGTATAGCCCATGATTGCCCCGCCCTTGCCTTCTGGACTAGCCACCCGCAAGCTTGGTCGGGCCGGCTCCATCACTTGGTCCGCTTCTTCTGGGCGGGTCGCGGCCCGGCGCTGCCTAAGGTAGGCCCGACCCATACCTGGTGCTGAGCCCCGCAGCCCCTACTGCTGAGCCCGCAGGGGCTGCTGCTGAGCCCGCAGCAGGCACTGCTGAGACTGCGCGCACGCCAGATGCTGAGCCTGACCTACCCAACTGCTGAGCGCGCAGCCCGCGACGCAGCTCTCAATCCGGGGTTATAAATATGACACCACAACGCCTGCGAGCTAGTATATGACTCTGGTGCTACCCAATCAACCGTCAGCAATCTGGACTTACTCAGCAAAGTCAAGCCTCACCTCAAACAGATCAACACTTATGGGGGTGATGTCCAGATCACCCACGTAGGAAGACTCAAACTTGGACCCGTATTCATCTACCCGGTCTACTACGCCCCAACGGGACCTTGAAACTTAATATTGGCATCACAGCTAGAAGACCATGGACTGAAGATAGTCCACAAACACCAAGTGGTGCTTATCAAAATGGCTGAGGCAATAGTGTTCACCTTCAACCGCGTGGGCAACCTCTACTCCGCTAAGGTCCAGCCCAAACTGTCCATTATGGCCATCGGGGATGACTCAAAAGTGCCCGACTGGCACATTACCCGTGGACACCCGTCAGACAAGTACCTCAAGGAATTTTTCCACCAACACAACTTTGCACACAACCCTCTACACTCGTCAAGAAACTGCAAAATCTGCAAGTTGTGCAAGCTGACCAGATCCCCTCACTCAAACCCTCTCCCTAAATCCTCCCACCCCTTCCATACCATACACTTGGACGTCCTTCAGATCAACCCCCCTTCAAAACTTGGATACCAATATTTTCTTGTGCTTGTTGACAACTACAGTCAATTCAACAGAATACACCTACTCCAACTCAAAAGCAAGGCTGAAGAAAAGATTTTCTCCTACTTCAACAAGATCCACAACCGCCTATGAATAACCCCCGCCGTATTCCACTCAGATTGCGGGGGGGAGTTCTTGTCTACTAGATTTGTATTGGAACTGTCAGCTCGTGGCACCACCATTGAGCAGGGTCCGGCAGACTCCCCGCAAACAAACGGCCTGGCCGAGCAATTCAACCACTCACTCCTGACAAAGATCCGGTGCCTATTGGCTCAATCAAATGTGCCCATTAACTACTGGGAAAAGGCGGCAAAATACGCCTCAATGCTAATCAACATTCTCCCCAGCAAGTCCTTACAGTGGAAATCCCCAGTTAGTACCCTATCCACCAAGGATTGTTGTATAGAACCAGTCAGAGATCTCTGCTCACTTGTCCCCTTTGGCCTGAAGGTCCACGTGCATCACAAGCCCCCATCCAAGGTCCTGGCGCCCTTGCGCCCGCTCATGTTCCTGGGATAAAAGCCCCACTCCAACGCATGCAGATTCCTAGACAACCTTTGGAAATCTGTCACTTTCAGTCGTGATTTTTCCATACCATCCTACTCCTTCAATTATCAAACACCTGATTCCTTGAAGAAGTCTCCCTCATCTCTACCTGTCTTGGTATCAAAGTTGCAACGCCTCCAACCCTCAATCCAAAACTGTTACTGTCTCCCTACCACGTCTCCCATTCCCTGCTCCGGCTTGTACCAAATTGCACGTCCAACCGGTTGATGGACCGACTACCGCATCCGCCAGCCCACCTCCTCAGCACCCAGTCCAGCCGCCTACCGCCAACGAGAACTCACTGGAACCAACTCAAAAGAAGGGCTATGCCTACGTACCGTACTACAATGTTGCTCCCAACAACATATCATCCAACATCAATCCATCCGCAATCATTAACACCTCCAGACAAGCTAACACACCTACCCCACAACCGCTGAAATCTGACAACGACGACAACATTCATCTCAGCAAGGTGGTTATGGTGAAGGAGGCGTTCTCCAATCCTGTCGAGAAACCGAAATGGATCAAATTGATGCCCGCCAAAAACCAGTCCTTCCTTGAGAAGAACACTGGTACGCTGGTTCCTCCTCCACACGACAACATTGTGCTGGGAGGCATGTGGAGACTGGTAAAGAAGAAGGACAAGAGTGGTCAAACTACCAGGAGGAAGTTGCGCTGGGTGTGCTTTGGAAACCATCAGCAATCGCAACGGCATTAATTTGACACCTACTCAAGCGTGGGACAAAACAAATCAATGAAGGCTCTCCTCGCACTGACCGTCCAAAACAACCTACTGGTGGCGCATTTTGATGTAGAAACCGCATTCCTGCATGGGAACATTGACACCGTTGTGCATGTCTCGCAGGTCTTGGGTTTTGAAGTTCCTGGTAAGGAGGATTGGGTGTGGAGTCTAAATAAGTCGCTCTACGGGACAAAGCAAGCACCCTGCTTCTGGAAGCGTCATCTTACTGACACTCTGGGAAGGCTTGGACTCTTCCCATCCAAAGCTGATTAATCAATCTTTCTCAATGACTCTTGCTCACTGATGATTCATCTCCACGTCGACAATGGGCTTATAGTAGGGAAATCAAAAGCCAAAATAGACCGCTTCCTGACCCAGCTGAAAGATCACTACGGCATCAAACACCAATACCCGCCTGTTAAACACCTGGGATACATGTTTGACTGGAAGGGGGACAATGGCATGATCCTGCACCAAAGGGACTACTGCAAAAGGATTCTTGAAGAGTTCTCAATGGATCAGGCCAAACCAGTCAAAAGCCCAGCCCGAGTCAATTTACTCAAGCTAGCTGACGAACCCGGTGAGGCATTCAATGTCAAGGTGATGGAAAAAGCAGTTGGCATGCTGAACCATCTGGCGCTTCACACCCAACCGGTGTGGTGTCATTATATAGCCTTGGATCGGGAACTGCGTTGCGGCCTGCGCGCTCAGCATCTGGTAGGTCGGGCTCAGCAGTTGGGGTGCGCTCGTTCTCAGAAGTGGCCGCTGCGGGCTCAGCAGAAGGCGCAGCAGGACGAAGCACGCAGCTGCGGGCCGGGTCTGACTAGGGGAGGCGGGCCGCGACCCGCTTGGATGTCCAACCCAGTGATGGAGCCGGGCCAATCAGGTTCTTGGGCGGTTAGTTAGGAAAGGAAAGGGCGGAGCAATCGCAGGGCTATATCTGTGGACGGCCGCGCGCAAGCGCGGGCCGGCTACGGGACTAGGAAATTCACAAAGGCGCGTCGGGCGGATACGGGCAATTGCGGTGAACTTTGAGAAGCGCGCGGCGGAGGGCCGCGCCGCGGGGGACAAACCGGATGCGTGTAATGGCAGGCGAGCAAGCGGAATAGGATACGGACAGGGTATAGGTTAGGATATGGGATAGGATTTTGGGCCTAGGGTTTCCTTCTTCATTGTTGTCGGGTTGTTCATGTGCTTGTACTTAGGTTAGGGTTGAGGGGGAGGGCTCAAATACCTTTCCCCTCAACTCCGGGTTGTAGGGGGGCATCTTACCATTGTATCATCAGGAGGCGGGGAGCGGAAAAAGGAGCGGACTTAGGAAAACAGAATCCCTCCCCTCTTCTCTCCTTTTCTCCTCTTTGGGCTCTCTAGAACTTCTCTTTACGCTTGGTATCTAATCCTTACAGACGCTTAGACCCAAGAACTCCTGAACCTGCGGCAACTTTGTGAGGGATAACCTCAAAAGTTTCCACATCTGGGGGTCTGGCCGGGAAATTCTTTTGTCAATGTCTCTTGAAGGTACTCAGATGCTATTTGCCTCTCCTCTTTCCTCCTCCTCCTCTCGCCAGCTCCTCATCAACCCAAGGGACTATCCGCACATCCGCTTCAACGTTGCGGGTGTGGAGCGGTTTATTTCACGTTACGACCTGATCGCAGACTCCAAAGGCGCATCGGATTCCAAGAAGGCACGCTATATTGTCTTGTTCATTGAAGGTGCGGAAGAACATTGGGACGTGGACGAGATGAGCGGCTATCTGAACCGGAATTGGACAACGTTGAAGGGGAACATGCTGGCTAGATGGAGGGGCGTGACTCTCATTTCCGGGGAAGCAACTTCAGGCCACCCGCGGAACCAGGCTATGGAGCGGACAGGCGCAATGGGGACCAGTGGCGAATGGAACCGGGCTACGCGGAGCTGTATTACAGGGCAGCGCGCGTCCCGGCCTTGCTGCTGGTAGCCACCCCTTGGGCTGACAAACTCGCAGAGGTGGCGGAGGGCCTTGAGGCCTATCTGAAGAGTATCCAGCGTCCTAGCATGTCCGCGCCCCAGGCACGTGCGCATGGAAGCAACGGTGATGGTGGGCGGATGAGACACAAGAGTCGGACGGCAAACCCAATCGATCCGAGGCCGGCAGAGGCGGGGTGCGTGTTGGGGAAGCAGGTATTGGCGGGACCGGTTCAGTCTAACGGCGGGAAGCGAGCGAGGACAAAGCGAGAAGAGGATACTCCGCGCGGTTTGGGACTCGGCGAACGGCGGATAAATCTGATGGGAGGTGGGGGACAAGCGGTGGTGGGAGCAGGTCATGTGTCAGGCAATTGTAACCGAGGCGAGACCCTTTTGACGGCGGACGAAACGGACGCCAAACGGGAAAGGGAAGCGCGCCGGGACCAAGATTCGGACGGATCAGGCACTGATGGCATGGTTGGGAAGAATGGAGGGAGAACGGGCGACGGACGCAACCCTCATGGCATTGGCTGAAGCCACCAGCTGGGGACAGCAGCTAAGTTTGGGGGGGGAACTAGAGGATAGGGCGCGGGCGCGGCAATGGGATATAGAAAAAAAAAAAAAAATCTTTCACCTTTTCTATCATTTCTCACTCGTCACTTTTTTTCTTATCTTCTCATTTTTTTATCATTTCTCGGGTGCAGACGCGGTTCTCAACCTCGCGTCTTAGTTCTCACTCAGGCGCGGACCCGGCTCTCATTCTCGCCCTCACAATGCGCGCGGCGCGGATTTTTCTCGGTAAAACAAATTCGCGTTTGAGGCATGTATTTCTCTCAATGAATAGGGAAACGCGGTACAACAAAAAGCGGATAAGAGAAGGAAGGGAAAAAGAAAAGGGGAAGAGGGGACGAGGCCGAGGCGCTTAAGCCATCTTCATCATTTCCTCCATTTCCGCCCTTGATGACGCCAGTAGAGCCCGGAATGACGCCAAGAGTTCGCGCCGGGATTCCGAGGATTGGGCTCCGGGAGTCGCAAGGTATTGGCGGAGCATCGTAGTCGACCTTTCCGCGAAAACTTTGAAGCCAGCTGCCGGGAGCGCCATCACGACCGGAATCTCCGGGATCTCGGGAGAGTTGGCGGGAGGAGGGGCTGGTGCGGACGGGCGCTCAGGGGATCCAATGGGAGGGTCCGGTCCAATAGGAGGCGATGACAAGATGACCACCAGCGACGCGGGCGGAGGAGTAGGGCCTTGTGGAGTTGGAGGAGTCGGAGCAGCGGGAGGAGGAGGAGGAGCCGGTACGGGAGTTGGGGCAGGAGGAGCCGGAGCAGGGGGCGCAGGAGGAGCGGGGGCCGGAGCAGCGCGTCGCCTAAGGATTTCGTCAATTTGCGGGTCCCTCGCGCCTTGAGTAACCTGGACGCAATCCGCCCAAAATCGCAAAGCCCTCCGATAAGCCGCAAAGTCCGGATAGTCTTCCTTACGCGGTGGTCCCGCGCGGCAAAGTGGAGAAGAGGAGTCGCGGTCCGAGTTTGGATGAGGACGGCGGGGAGGTGATCCGGGTGGAGTCCATGAGTCCTCCAAGATAGCGTTGTCATCCGAAACCATGAACGGGTCCGGACGAGCCCTCTTGCGCGGCCAAGGACGAGAGCCGGATTGGTTGGGGGCACGGGGCATACCCTTGCTAAGCAAGCAGCGGCGGTGTCCGCGGCGGCACGCGGAGCAGGCGCGGCGGCCGGGCACAATAGAGCATGCAAGCCCGTTTCAGGCGCAGAAGTCGCAGCGGACCATGATGACAATGGAGTGGAGGGATAGGGATGCGGAGCGGAGTTTAGAGTCGGTAGAGGGGTAGGGCGCAAAGGACGGCCGAGGTGATGATGGGGAGGACCTCTGGGGACAGAACTCAAGTTGGGGGGGGATGTGGTGTCATTATATAGCCTCGGATCGGGAACTGCGTTGCGGCCTGCGCGCTCAGCATCTGGTAGGTCGGGCTCAGCAGTTGGGGTGCGCTCGTTCTCAGCAGTGGCCGCTGCGGGCTCAGCAGAAGGCGCAGCAGGACAAAGCACGCAGCTGCGGGCCGGGTCTGACTAGGGGAGGCGGGCCGCAACCTGCTTGGATGTCCAACCCAGTGATGGAGCCGGGCCAATCAGGTTCTCAGGCGGTTAGTTAGGAAAGGAAAGGGCGGAGCAATCGCGGGGCTATATCCGTGGACGGCCGCGCGCAAGCGCAGGCCGGCTACGGGACTAGGAAATTCACGACGGCGCGTTGGGCGGATACGGGCAATCGCGGTGAACTTTGAGAAGCGCGCGGTGGAGGGCCGCGCCGCGGGGGACGAACCGGATGCGTGTAATGGCAGGCAAGCAAGCGGAATAGGATACGGACAGGGTATAGGTTAGGATATGGGATAGGGTTTTGGGCCTAGGGTTTCCTTCTTCATTGTTGTTGGGTTGTTCATGTGCTTGTACTTAGGTTAGGGTTGAGGGGGAGGGCTCAAATACCTTTCCCCTCAACTCCAGGTTGTAGGGGGGCATCTTACCATTGTATCATCAGGAGGCGGGGAGCGGAAAAAGGAGCGGACTTAGGAAAACAGAATCCCTCCCCTCTTCTCTCCTTTTCTCCTCTTTGGGCTCTCTAGAACTTCTCTTTACGCTTGGTATCTAATCCTTACAGACGCTTAGACCCAAGAACTCCTGAACCTGCGGCAACTTTGTGAGGGATAACCTCAAAAGTTTCCACACCGGACATCACTCACACGGTAAACGTGCTGTTGCAACACACATCCAAGCCCACTCAGCACCACTGGTTGCTTGTCAAGCACCTACTCCAATACCTGAGGGGGACAACCTTGGTCGGCATCCAATATCAAAAGTTGAAAGATCCAAATGAGCATCTATGTGGGTGGGCCAACGCTGATTACGTGAACGCGACAATCATGAGGAAATCCACCTCCGGTATTGTAGTCACCCTATTTGCAAACCCAGTGCTCTGGCAATCGAAAAAACAGTCAGTAGTTGCTCAGTCAATGACGGAAGCCAAATTCATTGCTATGAATCACTGTGCCAAGCAACTACGCTGGATGACTCACTTAATGTCCGACCTGGGGTATGAGGTACCCACCCCTACAATCATGAATGACAACTTGGGTGCGAATTTTATCAGCAAGGAGGCTCAACTCAACCCCAACTCCAAGCACATAGAGGTCAGGTATCAGTACCTCTGTGACTTAGTCTCTAAGTCCCTGATCTCAGTCAAGCAAGTGCCTACCCAAGACATGATAGCTGACATACTCACAAAGCCATTGGGCCCAATCAAGGTAGAAGCCGCTTGTGCACAACTCCATATGACCTCGCGAAAAATTAGGAGGAGTGTTGTGGACAATTTTACCCAGGTCGACAGTCACGACTGCAGTAGCGCGCAGGCGCGCAGGTGGCCCGAATCGCGACTACATCACTCACGTCAATCCCGCCCGTCGCAACCTCTCAGCCCCCACCAGGCCAGCTCACAAGAAGGAGACTAACCCGGAGCCACCTCGAAGGTCACCTGAACCACCACCGACGGCGGACAGTGCCAACCATCGGATCCCGATTCCAGTCGACCGAACCCCAGCGCAGACTTCAGGAGGAGCCAGAGTAAGATCGGGTAGAGGTGACTGTTCCTTCTATCTTAACTTCTTCTTCATTTTCTCTCCCATGGCCACTGTCTCTGCTGCTCTCATGCTATCCACGAATCCCAACTCAGTTCTATTCTTCTCCTACTGCCTCAGGCCCATATATCTGTAATCCTCGTTGTGCTTGCTCTGAAGTCGAATTCCAACGCTGACCCGCCAGACTGAGATCTTTCCCTGGTGAATATCTCATCCCTACTCAGTCTCTACCTCATCTGTCATACGTTGTCCTAACTTCTCTTCTTACTTATCCACGATATTAGTTTTTACTGTTACTACCGTTTGTTTCCATTCCGATTGATTGACTAGCTGCAATAAAGAAGGATTCGCGATATTACACCTTCATGTCTCTAACTTCTACTTAAAAGTCTGCTGGTTTTTAGTCATAAGAAATTGAATTTTCAACTTAACAAAATACACAAGTTGGTGATCAGGAAGATGAAGAGCGAGACGTTGGACCAATGGACTTCGACCGTGAGTATTAAACTGAAAAAGTCTCCAAGCGGCTAGAGTTCAACGTCAGTTGTCTGCAAATTTATGATGACAATGAAGCTTACCTTCACATGGTCCCACATATCGACCATCGACATACGCTTGAATCTCATCGCCTTCGCAAAGCTTCAAAAGTGATCGATCAGATCCCTTACAGATGTACTTGTACAAATATTTTAGAGCGGATATCCCAAAAGGGATCTCAACGTTGATATGACACTCAAATCGTAACGACAAATATTTATTGTAAGGAATCACAGAGCCATTGGTAAAGGTTTTACCGTGTTTGATTATAGACTGACCATCATCTGGTCGGCGATATGATGGGTAGACGTTCTCGACAAAGAAAGTGTCGTTAGAAAAAGGCTTAGGGAAGCCAAGTTTACATCGGTTTTCTTTCCAACAGGGGCGGGTGGAGTCGCAAGGTCCGTGAATCATGCAAGTTCGGACGATTTGGTGGAGGCGAGGCTCGATGTTGGGATCAGGAATTGATGCACTAATAAGGCAATCAACAGCTTCTGTGGTTCGAGGTATATGCATTCTTGCTAAGGTAAACATCAAATGGGCGTGAGGAAGGCCACGCTTTTGGAACTCAATGGTGTAAACGTAAGAAATAACTTGGCCTAGTCTTTGACCTTCAACCAAGTCCTTGATTAAGTCTTTGAGTTTGAGATGAAAGACACGAGCAACAAGATCAGGGCGGTCAGTTGACTTTTGAGAGCCTTTCAGTTCTTGTGTAATCTCGGGCCAAGTAGGATTAGCCGTCATAGTAATGAAGAGGGACGGTTTACCATGAACTCTCATAAGAGCCATAGCATCTTGATATAATTGAGACATAGCACGCGGGCCGCAAGAAAAAGATGATGGTAATACAACTTTTCGGCCAATGCTGTCAGTTTCATTGTGTATTGATTTGCGAATGCCGGCATAGACTTCGGCTCTTAATGTATCTTGATTCTTGCGAAGAAATTCCAAACGGTCTCGTTCAACGCACACATACATATCAACAATAATCTCTTGAAACAGATTGCGGGAATTGAGTATAGGTGAGAATATGTCCTCTCGATCAAATAAATAATATGTGTACCACTCAAGTCGCGAGACATTTGTTCCTGTCTAGTAGCAGTAATAAGTATCAATTGACTGTGAATGAATTGAAAAATACTTACGACGACCATGCGAAGATGCATAATTTTGAACCCATCCTTGTTCCCCCCAAGGAAATAGAATGGGGTATCGTAATGGAAAGTATGCTGAATGTACGTCAGTAATGTGAAGGAGACCACCACCAGTTTTATGTAAGACAACATCTCGTGGATTCAAAACGTTTTCATGGTAATCAATAACATAGGCTATTCCATCAACAGTGGGCTGATTATATGTCTTCGGATTTCGAGTCCCAATTGGAACTGACCTCAAGACCATCGATCGAGTGCTACTTGGACTGACAAGATCTTTTGCTTGGCGATATGCTTGAGCGTATGGATTGTGGTGAGTAAGATAATTCTGGAAAGTAAGAAGAGTTGTTGGATTCAAAGAAGTGCAAGATCGAGAAATTCTACTGTGGACCTCATCTAGATCGTTGTCCCCAACAAGAAAAATTTGAGAGAAAGAAGGTCGTGCGCCATGATTTGGCCACAACGCTCCAATATCATGTGTCAGTGTACCGGAGATCCAAAATGTATATGTGCCTCGTTGACCTTGTACAGTTCTGTCAATTTTTGCACCCAATGATGCAAACGACAAAGAATTATTGTAATTCCGAATATGTTGCTGGAAATTTTTACATGCTAAACAAATATATGAGGATACTTTGGTTAAATGTGAGTTTATGGAGAAAAGAGCGATGACACAAATAAACAAACCTGGACTATTTCCTTCAAAGAACAGTTTAAGTTCCGCTGGATAGACTTGGTCTTGTAAAGAGACAGGAGGGTCAACGTAGCCTTTTTGACAGCATGAAGTGTAAAGAGCACTCGTCCGATCTAGATTATCGACTGTTCGTTCTTGTATCCAATGAAGCGCGTGGCACGAGATGCATTTATCGTTACAGAGCCCAAGCAGATGCGGAAAGAATGTCGGATACTTCATAAGGAGCGCGGACTCATTGTTGAGACTGGGAGTGGAAACGGCAATGGATGGTCTCATTCTCAAGTTGGGATATGACAAATCAGACTAATACCTGATGTGAAGTATTTGAGAATTGTGAAAGATGAGGGAATAGGAATATCGGTCAAGGGTCAAGCAAAAGCGTTGGTAAATTTTGGGACTGATTGAATTGCTAATTGTGGGCAAGAAAGCTTGGTCAAATAGCTTAGACAGAATTGAGAAAGGAGTTGGGAAAGGCTAAATCTAATGGGTAATATAACCAAACTAAAACATCAACTCAGAAGATAGGGTTTGACGAATAGCTAATAAAGATCTAAGGTTGCCTAAGACGCTTCTTAGCATCAGCCAAGACATCTTTAGTCGTTCGCTTTTTTGGGAACGTGTTTTCAAAGACTTCGCCTTCCTCAACAACAGGAGGAAGAATAGGATTAGGTAAAGAAACTGTGTCGACCTGCATAACAGATTCATCACGTATGTTTTGTGCGGTAGCGAACAGAGCCAATGAGGATCCAGATGGATTCAACCCAGCATGTGAAGCCGTTGATTGCAAGGGTATTAAGTTGGACTTGGGGCGCTTCGACTCAAGAGAAATGCTATAACAAAGTGCGTCAGTTAAGTTTGGTTTTGGAAAAGCAGAATTACTAACCGTTGTTGACTTGAACCTTTGGGACGATTAGGACTCATTGTTGGAAAGGTCCTGGGGAGAGAACCGGTGGTGACGCTAACGGTTTCGACCTGTAAAAATGACTATTTCAGGGTATGAAAAATATGAGGTGAAAGAAAAAACACACATTTACAACCCAAGATAAACTATCGTCATCAAAGCTGGTAATGATTCCAGACAATAACATTTCTTGACCAATTTGGAATAAACCATGTGTTTTTGCTAAGTGGCCGCGACCAACAACTTTGTAAATGATGTCAAACTTGACAACGTTTCGAGCCTGTTGGGTTGATTGCATTAGTCAAGATTAGTCTGGTAGGATTTCTCAAAAAGATAGATTTAACAAAATTCACATTGCCATCCCAATCGGAGTGAGTAACAACTACAAATAGTTCTTTGTAAGAATTGCCATTGCTAGTTTTGCAATTATGATCTTTTATATCTTTGACTATACCAAGGCCGTAACACATGATTGAGTTTGCATGTGCATGATTGATATTGGCGGTGGGGCCCATTGATATGATACATGTCAAGGTGAAAGTGAAATTGTGAGTGGAGGGTTCATTGATAGCCAAAAGTCTTCCCATTAAGAAGTAGGATTGACCGGGTAATAAGGCTTGATGAACTGATCCATATGTTGAAGCCTTAATTCCTATTTCTTCAGAAATGCTGTCTTCGGCTCTAGAATAAGAGATTGATGATTCATAATGGAAAAGGCCATAGTTGGAACCGGGAGCATTGTTGTTTTCGAGCTATAGATTTGCGTGATTTCATAAATTTCATAAATTAAAGAAAGAAGTATTGATTCATTGAGTACGCGAGGATGATGATAGATATAATAATAAAGAAAAATAAATACTGATAATTTTACCTGGGCAAAAATCGCAAAGGGGCCAGATAAGTGGAATGGATGACTGACAGTTTGCGGTGCAGACATTTCCCGATTTAACACTACAAAAGACGCAAATATGAAAACTCTTAGCTACGCTTTTTGGAACTTCAGGAAGTAAAGTGGTTGAGAGATGCGACGCAATTGAAGATCGTGAAAAAAGGAATTGAAAAGACTCTTTTTATCTGGCAATTGGGACTTAATTTTGACACCAAACAAGCATTGGGAAGCGTGGACAAACTGAGTGTGAACGGGGCAAGAGAGGCGATGGACACAGATATGGAAAGCATGATGAATACAGGTTATTTTGGGGGTTGAAACAGTGGAAAATGGCACACAAGCGAATTGAAATTGAAAAGGAAGATTGCATTGACTAATTAAATAATCAAACATTTGAATGCAACGGTGATGGCAGGAGGTAAGATGCATAGCGGACGGGCATGGGGAAAATCAAATCGGTGATAGGTAGCAACGATGGAATGACAACAACGCTGTGTAGGCCTCAACACAGTGGTCCAAAAGAACAAACAAAATGACTAAGGAAGTGCGTTAAACTGTGAATAAAGCGTGCAGAAAGATCCTGCAGGCTGTGCGACCAAACATTTTGTGATCGATGGGCCAAATCAGGCTTTGAGAAATGATCACAAGAGTAAGTAATCATGATATGATGCATGAGAATTGAGGGAAAAAGAAGTCGTGAGGTGGAGGCGACTTAGCTAAATGTTTCGGAGGAATTAGAATACAAAGAAAAATTGGGTTTGGTCAGAGTTGGAACCAACCGACTGAAATGGTAAAGAGGAAAGACGTTGAGGCAGAGTGTACAATTTGGAAATAGATATTGAGGTGAGCTGACAACAAAGCTTTGATGCTGTTGGCATAAGATCGTGCAGGTGGGAAAAAGAAAGGTTTGGCGTTGAGGAACTAAAGGCACCTTGGCAAAGTAATTGCGAGAAAAGAGAATGTAGAGTGAATAAAGTTAATCTGGTAAATAAAAACAACATGAGTGTTCTGCTGAGCCGAAATGCAAGGGGGATTTATGAGGTGATCACAATGAAAAGGCGAGATGAGTGAAACCTTGCTTAGATGGAGACAATCGAGAACAACTGTCTGCTTTGAAATGGTATAATAAAATTTAAGGGAATAAAGGCTGAGCGGGAAATGCATAGAAAAAATGAGCAATTCAGTTGAGCAAAATGATTGTGCATTGTGATCATGATCATAAGGCAATAACGTACTCTGGGAATGAGCTGAAGATGCAGGTGCAAAGGAGTTCATGAAACAGAAAGGTTCGCCGATTACAGGGCCGTTGGAAGTGTAAAGAGATGATAGAGTGAATAAAGCTGAGCAAGTAAACTGAAACAACATGAGTTTTTTGCGGAGCCGAGATGCAAGGGGGTTTATGAGGTGATCAAAAGGAAAAGGCGAGATGAGAAAGACCTTGTGCAGTAGAGGGGATTGAAAACAACTGCCTACGGTAAGAGGGTATAAGAATATGTAAGGGAATAACGGGTGAGCAGAAAATGAATGGAAAAAATGAGCAATTCAGTTGAGTGAAATGTTTGTGCATGGTGATCATGATCTTAAGGCAATAATGTGCTCTAGCAATGAGCTGAAGATGCAGTTACAAAGGGATTCATGAGACGGAAAGATTGGCCTATTGGAGGACCGGTGGAAGTGTAGGAAAACCGAAGGATGAGAAAATAGACCCTGTCAAATGAAAATAAATAGTTGGGTCCCCGGGAAAAATTTAGTTGGCAAAGAAGTGCTGTTTGAACATAGAAAGGCTCCGATCCTGGCTTTGAACAGCACAAGGTAGTAGGGGAAATTATGGAAAAAAAAAGTGAGAAGGTGGCAATTCTATTTTTTAAATGGGGAAATGGCTCACTTTACTGCATCATTGCCCTTGTTGGACTTCCCCCCCTCCTGCCTCATCGCCCCTCCTTCTCCCTTCTTGAATAAAATGGGGAAATTCTTTTTTTCTTGAAGAACCTCAAGGTACTTGTGTCTCCAAAATCACGTTTTCCTCAAGCAACCGTTGCGCAAACATGAGCTGATTGAGGTTCCTTCAAACTTCCCCGATGCCCACCACGCGCCGCCCGCAGATTGAAGTGGGGCCTTTGTGGCTCCTCGGCCTCATGGGCCATGTCAGTTAAAACCGCAAAGGTGATTTTGATTGACATATATGAAGAATGATTTGTTCCAAGGAATCTCAAGCTCATTTCTTTGGACAAAAATATTTTCTGATCAAAAATGTTTGCCGGAAGAATTCTCTTGGAGGATTTAAACTTGGAATTTGATGCCTGGACTCATCAATCTGTAATTTTTCTCAAAAAAAATCTTGAATTGTATCTGTTTTCAATCTCTTGATTTTCCAATTCAGCTCTTGCTTTTAAAAAATCAATTATTATTTCCATCCCAACCAATTTCTCAATGGAATGTGAATTTAGTTCAGGACAGTGCAATTGCATGGCAGGAAATGTTGTTCATTTCAGGATATGGAAGTGTGTGGTTTTTGTAACTCAGAGGAAAATTGAGAGCAGGATTTTGATTGGGATGTCCCTCCAGCTCCCACAAAACCCTGAAGTTGTGGATGTAAGAATGTGAAAATGACATGTGTCCTCTATAAATGGAACTCAGATATGTCACGTGCAGGCCAATTGTACTACCACCTATATGAAGGAGACTTGGTCCTTGGTGATTCCAATATTCCTGCAGATTTTGTTTATCATGTCACTTTGGAGGAAGAAATGATGATTCAGTAAAAAAATGCACCCATGAAGGAAGTGTGGTTTGAAATACTGCTTCAAATTATGTGTCATATTTTGACACACCATAGTGCTGAGTTTAGGTTGAAGGAAGCCAGGAATTGTTCTATAATCATACTTGGGACGGGCTCTCAGGTAGCACTGGACTCATAACCTCTATAAATTTTTAAAATAGATGTGTCCTCTGGGAATAAAACAAGGGTCTGTCATGTGCATTGCAATCTTTCAACCCACTATACAAACAATTCTTTCACCTTGGTGGTCAAAATATAGTTGTAAATTTTCTTGATAATTTAACTCTTGCAAGAATAATGATGATTTTTTAAAAACCCAAAGCATGAGGAAAGTATGTTATTAAACCCTGCATGAAGGAATTTATGATATATCAACAGCAGAAATCACTCAAATATTTAGTTTCCAGAGATTTGTGGTACCCTGAAATATTCATCTTGCAGGCATGATTTTTCTGCATAAAGGTTTTTCATTTGGAAAATTATTTGTTTCCTTTTTGAAAAAATTGGTTTGATTTTCATTTCATTTTCTCTGTTTTGTGACTTTTCATTTTTTGGAATCTCAATATCTTTTTTTAATCCATAAATCATGGGGATAAAAATCTTGGCTTTGTTTTATTTTTTTATTTTTCTATGGTCATTTCCTAGTTCCATGGCTTTTTCTTCATACCTATAAATTTTTTATTTATTTGAAATTGGTTTGAAAATTGAAAGGGCATCCAATCAATGCTCCAAAAAAAAGCAGAATAACAATTAAAAATAGTAAATATGCATTCAGGAAGAATAAATAAGAAACAATTAATCATCAATATTAACTTATAAATCATGAATAATCACTTTGAAATCATATGATTAACCAAAAAAAATTGTTGAAATAATGCCATATTATCCTCTCAGGTCGCGCGCTCCTCTGATTTCCAATCCTAAGGCAGTCATCTAAGTGTCCTGCACCTGTCACACGCTACTCCCATGAACCACCAGCTCCCACCATCTCTCCCGTGATTTGATTCTCTAACATCTACCTCTCCATGACTTCTACCCACTTCCTTCTTGACCCACCTCCTCCTATCCTCTTCCTTTGACCTCCAACCTCTTCCATTTTACTCCCGTTTTCCTCTCAACTTCAATCTATTCCTCTCCTTCTTTTTCACCAACCACTCTTCTCATCCGACCTCTTCTTTTATTCATCTATCAAATTGTCATCCAAATCCTACCAAACTCAATCAAATCTTAAGATTCACTAAGATCTCCTACATTGCCTAAGTCAAACAACTTCAAACTCACCTGCATCTATTTCAATGTCACTTTCATCTGGTGAGAATTGAACAGCCAGCATGATCATCGACCAATATTGACCTTTATCACTTTTCTTTTTTTTGTTCAGTCTTCCTATTGTCATAAGCTTCTTTAAATCATCTCTTTAGTGTTCATCCTCCTCTGTTCTCACTGTTTTTTGGCTCTACACTATATTACGGCGGTATGCTCTTTCATTTTTTATTTCTTCATTATTTTTCTTCATTACTTTGATTCTGTTTCTTTCTCTAAAATTTTCTATATTGTTCATTGCTGGTAGGCTGGTTTTAGATTCCAGTAATCAAAGAAATCATTTCTTATTTCTTCAAAAATCGAACTCAGGAATTTAGTTTTCAAATACTCAGTATTGATCTCAGTATTATTTGAAATTTTTGATTGAAAAGGGATCTTTGCGTTGCAGAAAATTCAACTCTCAGGAATGAATATCTTTTGCACATTTTTTGCTCAATATATCCCTTTTTCTATGATTTTTTAATGCTTAGGAAATTATTAGGTAAATCATCCTGTAGATTTATCCCATATTGTAATGTTGAATTCATGGCTCCAGTCGTGTGGGAGTCTTGTAGGGCCCCACAAGACCTATGGGAGTCGTGTAGGGCCCCACACGACCTGTGGGAGTTGTGTAGGGCCCCACACGACCTGCAAGAGTTGTTTAGGGTCGCTCAACACGTGGGGGATCATAAACTACTCCAAAGGGTTGTTCTAAACATGCGCAACCCCTGGTGGGGCATAGACCCCCCATAATGGGCATTTTTGATTTTTGTACCCATGTACACAACCATATTATTTATTTTTAATTGTTTATTATTTATTATTTATTATTTATTATTTATTATTTATTATTTATTATTTATTATTTATTATTTATTATTTATTATTTATTATTTATTATTTATTATTTATTATTTATTATTTATTATTTATTATTTATTATTTATTATTTATTATTTATTATTTATTATTTATTATTTATTATTTATTATTTATTATTTATCATTTATTATTTATTATTTATTATTTATTATTTATTATTTATTATTTATTATTTATTATTTATTATTTATTATTTATTATTTATTATTTATTATTTATTATTTATTATTTATTATTTATTATTTATTATTTATTATTTATTATTTATTATTTATTATTTATTATTTATTATTTATTATTTATTATTTATTATTTATTATTTATTATTTATTATTTATTATTTATTATTTATTATTTATTATTTATTATTTATTATTTATTATTTATTATTTATTATTTATTATTTATTATTTATTATTTATTATTTATTATTTATTATTTATTATTTATTATTTATTATTTATTATTTATTATTTATTATTTATTATTTATTATTTATTATTTATTATTTATTATTTATTATTTATTATTTATTATTTATTATTTATTATTTATTATTTATTATTTATTATTTATTATTTATTATTTATTATTTATTATTTATTATTTATTATTTATTATTTATTATTTATTATTTATTATTTATTATTTATTATTTATTATTTATTATTTATTATTTATTATTTATTATTTATTATTTATTATTTATTATTTATTATTTATTATTTATTATTTATTATTTATTATTTATTATTTATTATTTATTATTTATTATTTATTATTTATTATTTATTATTTATTATTTATTATTTATTATTTATTATTTATTATTTATTATTTATTATTTATTATTTATTATTTATTATTTATTATTTATTATTTATTATTTATTATTTATTATTTATTATTTATTATTTATTATTTATTATTTATTATTTATTATTTATTATTTATTATTTATTATTTATTATTTATTATTTATTATTTATTATTTATTATTTATTATTTATTATTTATTATTTATTATTTATTATTTATTATTTATTATTTATTATTTATTATTTATTATTTATTATTTATTATTTATTATTTATTATTTATTATTTATTATTTATTATTTATTATTTATTATTTATTATTTATTATTTATTATTTATTATTTATTATTTATTATTTATTATTTATTATTTATTATTTATTATTTATTATTTATTATTTATTATTTATTATTTATTATTTATTATTTATTATTTATTATTTATTATTTATTATTTATTATTTATTATTCATTATTCATTATTTATTATTTATTATTTATTATTTATTATTTATTATTTATTATTTATTATTTATTATTTATTATTTATTATTTATTATTGATTATTGATTATTGATTATTGATTATTGATTATTTATTATTTATTATTTATTATTTATTATTTATTATTAATTATTAATTATTTATTATTTATTATTTATTATTTATTATTTATTATTTATTATTTATTATTTATTATTTATTATTTATTATTTATTATTTATTATTTATTATTTATTATTTATTATTTATTATTTATTATTTATTATTTATTATTTATTATTTATTATTTATTATTTATTATTTATTATTTATTATTTATTATTTATTATTTATTATTTATTATTTATTATTTATTATTTATTATTTATTATTTATTATTTATTATTTATTATTTATTATTTATTATTTATTATTTATTATTTATTATTTATTATTTATTATTTATTATTTATTATTTATTATTTATTATTTATTATTTATTATTTATTATTTATTATTTATTATTTATTATTTATTATTTATTATTTATTATTTATTATTTATTATTTATTATTTATTATTTATTATTTATTATTTATTATTTATTATTTATTATTTATTATTTATTATTTATTATTTATTATTTATTATTTATTATTTATTATTTATTATTTATTATTTATTATTTATTATTTATTATTTATTATTTATTATTTATTATTTATTATTTATTATTTATTATTTATTATTTATTATTTATTATTTATTATTTATTATTTATTATTTATAATTTGTAATTTATAATTTATTAGTTCTTCTTCATTATTTATTATTTAGTGGAGGCTACACAACTTGATTTTAGTTGTTTAGCGTGCCACAGGGCCCATTCAGAGTCTTGTAGCATGCCACACAGCTCATTTGAGTCATGCAGGGTGCCACACGGCCCATTGAGTTGTCTACATGACTCAAAGAGTTGTTAATTTAACATTACTATTTCCCGTATGCTCTCAAACAATATTACATAGGCTCATGGCTTAGATTTATACTGTTAACCCTTCAAATATAACCAATGAATTTATAAAGCCTATTACAAAGAAGATTTTCAAATGAAGTATATAAATCATGTACCTCCATGACTCTTGTCGTGAATAGTCCTTTTTTACATACATAAAACCAAAAATTCTTTTTTTTCTGACCTTACAATTCACCTAGTAATTCTGTTATCAATAAAATGATAAATAAATTCTGTTACTGTGAAATCTTGCAATTTTGGTTGAACCATGAAAAGAAACATGATTCATTCACTATTTTGAAATAATTGTTCAATGAAAAACCTGGAGGAAGATAATTTCCATTGAAAATTCACAGGAGAAAAAACACCTTTGAAATTATTAAGTCTGCACCCACCTTTCAAGAGAGATAAGATTTTATCAAATGCCCAACTAATATCATGTCTTCTGGCGTGGTTTTCTCACCCTGGGAAATTTCTTAACCCTTAAAAATTTGTGCAAATGCAAAAAAGGCACTGTTTTAGGCAATTAGACTTTGGCATACTTTTTGAAGGCTTAAAGGCATTCCTGGGGGTTTTCTTTGGGTATAATTCTTGAGGATTGCTTTTCCCCCCAAGGCTTTTGAGAATGAATTTAGGATTTGGGGGCTGGAAAAAAAATTCCCCCAGACCCACTGTGTGGAATTTCTGGGTTTAGCATTTTGTTAGAATCAAAAATTTTGTTGTGCATTATGAAATGTGAACCCATGACCTCAAAATTCATGAGTGATGCTTTAAACACTAATATGTGTGGCATTGCTGGAAAAATGTAAAAGGAGCCAATGATTCAGTGTTTTTATTGCTCCAGGCCTGTGGCGACATTTCACATTTGATTTTGGTGCAAGTTTTCCATTTGATTGGCCCGCAAGAATGGATTGTGGTGCAAAAATCAGCGCAACAAAACATGTCAAACATCAGCGTCATGCGGAAGGTGTGGATGGGCCATTTTTCCAGTCCACTTACAAAGGGTTTAGTTGTCTTGAACCCAAAAATCCTGATGTCTTGTTTGACAATACTCTTCAAGCTTTCACTATCAAGATGTATAATCCTTGGGTGGAAGTCTGCATAAGAGAAGATTTTGACTTCAATGGTTTTTTCTGGAGAGTTCAATGATGGAAACAAATTTTTTTGATGTAAAATTCAAAAATGAAAAAGATATTGGTTTTTGGAATCAAATTAAATATGAATTTGGATTTGAAAAATAAACTCTATCAAGTACAAGAAAAATAAGAAAAATGAAAAGAAGCTGTTTATTTCTTTTCATTTATATTTTTTTTTAAAAAAATGAGATATTTCCAGGTGATTGTAAAGAATTTGGAAAAACAAGCAAAAAAATATTAAGATTATAAATAAAACTATTTGATTAAAGGGAATTATATACATACACTAATTATTTCATCAAAATATCATCATGCAAAGCATATCTGGAAAGGCAATTGCTTTGAATAAAACTCATTATTTCTGATGCAATTTGAACAAATTTTTACAAAACAAAATAATAATGATGAAACATAAATCAATGAATCATATATATTTTCTAAGGAGAAAGATCAAAAGTTGGAATATTTCAACAAAAATGAAAAAAATAAATCCTGAAATTTGAATTCTTTGACCAAGTTTTGATATATGCAGTAGGAAGCAATACCCCATACCTAACCTACAAAAGATATATAAAACACTACAGTAAAATTTTTAATGCTAATGATTCAGATATTTTAAATCATTTAAACATAAAATTAACTGATTGAAATAATAATACTGTTTAGTTCAAATATTTTCCTATTTTAAAAAATTGGATTGCTTAGAATGAAAAGAGCCAACTAGATGTTGTTACATGAACCTATTTTCTGAGTAAGTTTCAAATAATTTTGTATCATTGAAACATTAAATTAATCTATTACCATATAAAAACTTTTTCAAATCAGAATTTGGGATCTTTTTGTAAATAATACTTTTTTCTAATGAAAAAAGAAAATAATGTTAGCAAAAATCATAAAATGAAACATACACCTATGTAACTAAAGATTTATTTAAAATGGATTTCTTTGGACAAGAGTTGATATTTCAGTAAAAAATATTATTTCAAATAAACAAGAAAAATGCTTTAAACAAACATATGAAATTTTTGGAATTTGAATATTCTTGAATATTTGGAAAAAAAAATCAAGTAGAGAATAATAAAGAAAAAATCAAAAATGTTTTTCTTGGAATAAAATTTAATATTTCTGATGGAAACTAGGTAGCTATTTAAAATTAAAGTATTAATTTGGATATGCTACCTAGATTTTATTCTTGAGATAATGTTAAATATCTTGAAAACTCCAATAAGAATTCAATGCAAGAAATAAGACAAAGAATTGTTCCAATTGAAATAAATGAATTTTTATGATTCCCTGCATTATTCTTGCACTTGAGTGATTTTATTTTTTATTTTTTAATTGTATTTGAATTATCCTTATTGAATAGGGTTAAGTGCTTTTTTTTTTGTTGCGGGGGGGAGGGTTAAAAAGACTAAACTGCATGGGAAAAAGCAATTTTCATGAAAAGAAGTCAAATTTTGGTAATTTTTTTTTTGGTTATTCCATTGTGTATATCACATTTAAAATCTCAGAAAAATTAAGCCACTGATTTCATGCATATGCCAAAATATTTCCATTTAAAAATATTTTATTTTTTCTGACCTTTGGTATAAAATTTATTTTGCCAAATTATATGGGTTTCAAAAAATCAGCAAACCAAAGTTTTCAAATTCTTGAATTTTATAGGCCCTATGGATCAATTTGTTGGAAAATTCCAAAATATATGAATTTAGCTTGTAATACTGGTACATGTAGAATTTTTGTGTCTCTTTTTATTGATGATAAATTGTATGAAACATGCACAGGATTTTTCCCAGGCTCAATTGGGCCTCCACAGGGACTGAATCTACACATTTTTTTGGATGAAATTCTTTATTTTAGAATTGATGTTGATAGAACAAGACCTCTGTCAAATAAACTTGTGATTATACTGTTTTTTTTTCTAGAATCAGGCCTTTGTTCTGGGTTTCTCACCATAGGAAGGAGTTTAAAACTTGGAAAGATGTGCAAATACCAAACAGGAATCATAAAGAAGATTAAGGATGCAAGAAACCTTTTAATGTTCAAAGGAGTGTCTGGGATGAAAGAAAAAATATTTTGAGGAATTTCTGGTCTGCCAAAGGGCATTCAAGATTAATTGACACCTTTGGGGTTCAAATTAAGTACTTCAGACCCCTGTGAGGTCTGTCGGGGGAAGAGGTTTTGAGAGAATTCAATGATAGACATCAATGGACTACATTTAATCTGTAAAAATGCAGCAAAATCCAATTTTTGCCAAGTTATTTGAATCTGAACTCATATTTGAAAAAACCACTTTGTCCAATATAAAAAAAATGAGAATAAAGATTTAAATTAAATTTTTTTACACCAAAGGAATATTTCCAGTGGAATAGAAAAACTTTGTATCAAACTTGAATAAATAAAAAAATATAGAAACACTACCTATAAATGTTTGATGAATGTAATTGAAATATTTCCAATAACATCAATTAAAGAAAAAACTTGAACAAATATGAAATAAAATATTTCTTCAAATGGAAACCTAATATTTTTCTTAGAATTTAAATAAATTTGTACCAATCAAGAATAGGATATAAAAATATATATATATATATCTACGACTTTGGGGGAATTGAATTTTTTGTTGAAATACTTTGATAAAATTTCCATCAAGTTCAAAAATAAAAAAATCAAATGTAAAACTTGCAATAGGAATAGAAATATTGAGCCTGATTTAAACAGATTATATGAAATTTAAATTAGGTGGAGATATGCTAAATATACCTCTATTATGGATAGAGTTCTGTTTAAATAAGAAAACAAAAACTTCTTTGAGTAACTTAATTAAAAAAAATGAAAGAAACTATTTATTTCTTTCAAAGAAAATTATCATTTGCTATAAAATTTGAATAGAATTGTACCAAAAATAAGAAAATTTCATAAAATGGCACATAAACCCACGGAATCAAGGGAAATCAAAATTCTTGACAAAATCAAAAAAAAATGAAATCAATCAAGTGGAAGATGAGTGATGTAAATATGAAAATTGAATTTCTTGCTCAGATCATTGACATTTCTAATGAAGTTTAGATATTATTTCAAAGGGTGATGATAAATTCATGGCTCAAATGAGCCGTGTACACAATCTATTTGAGCTGTGTGCCACGGCTACATGGCTACATTTGAGCCGTGTAGAGCTCCACACGGCTTGAGGGTGGTCAGGCTGTACTCCACGCCGCCTGTGACTGCCATGTGGTGTCCAAAAGACTACGTATGAGCCATCTAGAGCCCCACAAAGCTCAAATGTAGTCATTTTGCCATTTGGCATGGCAACACAACTACACCCAAGCCATGTGGGGCTCTACATCGCTCAAATGTGGTGGTTTAGCCGTGTGGCACAACTACAAGTCTGGTGGCCCCAAAAAAAAAATGTAAAAATAAATAAAAATAAAAAACAAAAAAAACTGAAGAAAACCAACCGGTTGCCTTACAACTTGACTAGCCCTAAAGTAAAAGGGCCAAATAATACAAGAAGTCTTTTGACAAGCCCTAAAGTAAAAGTGCCAAAAAAAATAGAAGTCTTTTGAACAGCCAAAAAATACAAGAAGTCTTTTGGCCAGTACTAAAGTAAAATTGCCTTGACCCGCCCTGAAGTGAAAAATCCAAAAAAAAAGGTTAAACTTGTGTTAAGATGATACAATCACAAGCTTAACTTCCATTCAAGCTTGTGATGAGATCGGCCCAAGACAATTTGAACTGACTGACCATTAAAATTTCATTCAAAACACTCATCATGATGAAGCTAACTCAAAACACTCAACATAATGATGTTCAAATGTGATAACCCTTTATATTAATAGAATTACAAGATAAGCATCAGAACCCAAACCCAAATGATGAAATTAATCCATAATTTAGAATACAACTCAAGTTGATCTTTGAGGTGATCAACCCAACCAGCTGCTTTTTTAGAAACCAAGGAACTGGGTTTGGTGACTATGGGCGGGATTGGAACTAGCACACGCTTTTTGAACGCGTATATGGGCCCCCAAGCGTCCATTGGGCCATGTAGGGCCTAACACAACTCCCACACGGCAGGGAGTCATCAATTTATCATCACCCCATTCAAAATAAATGAAGGAAAAAATTAAAATTTCAAATGAAAATATTCAATGGGAATTTTATGGAATTAAAGATTAATGAAGAAAGGATCAAAAATTTAGTTCTATAAATAGAATTTGATATTTCTGAAAAGATTATATGAGTTTTCAACCAATGCACCAAATGATTCAAGCCTGCTGAATATAAGTGAGTTTTGATAGGAACACAGGTAATCTGAGAAATACAAGTGGGAAATTTTTGAAATATGACTAAAATGAGAAAAATAATTTTTTTTTTATTCCAAGAAAGCAAATTTTCACATTTATGGGATAATTTTTGAATATGATATAGTTCATTTAATAATATTTGCTAAGAATACAGTTAATCTAATCAAATAGGCTCATGTGGCATCTTTTTATATATTTTGTAGTTTTTTTAAGAATATATTAAAATTCAATGAAAAAGAATAATTTGTATTCAAATAAATAATATCTTAATTTGAATCTTCTCTTGAGTATACATAATGATTTTATTTATGGAATATGAAAAAGATTTTAAACGTCTTCATAATATTTGTCTATTTTTCATTTTATTTCTTTCTGTCTTTGTTATAAGATATTGGGACTCAGTGTGGATTTAAATTCTTATCCAAAGAAATGCATTTTCTATTTTTGATGTGTTTATCTTGGTACGTGGTGAAATTTTTTTTGAATCATTTGGTTAATTGAATTCCCCTCCTGCAATTTTCATGTCTACAATTTTTTGATTTTTTCAGCATGTTTTGTAAAAATGTATTTATCCAAAATTGGAAATATTCAATTTTGTGAAAAGAAACATTTTATATCATTCGTATTATTTTCCTTCCATTTTAATAAATTTTTTGATTTTAGAATTTGATCTCAAATTTTAATTCCTTCCAGAATTTCAGTATTGATTGAATTTTTAGATACTAAATTACTTCAATTGTTTCCCATCATGAAATTCCAAAATGAATCTACCCGAGGCTTCTGCAAACAATTTGTGTGGCTTTTTAAGGTCTAAATACATTTCTAGACTGGGAAAATGGGTTAAATTAAGCAAAAAAAATTGTGGCCCACTAATGGACATTCCATTGATTGCTTTGTCCCACCCCACTTCTTGTTCTGATAGTGAAATTGAGAAAAGATGGTTCAAATGGGGGTTATTTTCAATCAATTTAAATCATATTTTTCAAAATTTCTCAAACTTATTAACTGAGTGTTGAGGAATATTTTATTTCTTGTCTCCTCCAACTAATATGATTTTGCCCTTTATCAATTTTTCATAAAATTCATTTGTTTAAAACATGACATGTTGAATCATGCTTCCTGAAAAATAGGACTTTGAAAGGAATTTTTTCTATTTTGAATCTATTGAGCTTTTTTATCCTTCAATAAAAAATTCTGGCTCTAAATTAAATTATTATTTCATCTCTAAACCACTATTTCATCTATGGTATCATATGAATTTTTTTTTTGTGAAAAAATTTTACATTAATTTTTTGAAGAGGTCTTCTCAAGACTGTTCATTCAGAAAAATTGTAAAGAAAAATTCCTTGGGGTCACATTGAGGGTATCAATGCATAAATACCCATTTGAATAACTAGGATTAAACAAAGGTTGAATAGAATAGGACATGGAAGAACAGAAAATATCAAAACATACTTTCATTAGTTTGATTAAAAACTTCATACGCATGTTTGTTTGATTGAAAAATTCACGCTCCATTAGCTCTAACACTCAATTTCTCCGGTCTGTTCCTTTCCAACCGCCATCAACTGTTTTCTCTTGTTTCACTTTGCCTGATACTTTTCTTTTTTTATCTTCTAATTTGTTTTTTTGTTCCAATGAGTGTTTGAGCTGAATGAGTTTTATAAAAAAAATCCCAAACTATGCCCCTCTATACTCTTTCCTCATTCAGCTTCTCACCTTTTTTTATCAATATACAGGTACTTCTAACTTGTCTCATTGTATTCATTTTAAAAGTTCCTTTTTCTAATATTTGGGGGCATCAAAGGTATGCTCTAAACCCAAATAATGTTACACTCAATTTTCTCCATTCAGCTTCTCACCATTTTTCTTTATCACTGCCCTGTTATATCTAAATCTTCTCATTTTCTTCATTTGAGAATTTCCTTTTTCTTATATTTGCACGCATCAAAGGTATGCTTTCAACCCAATTAATTTTACACTGAATTTTCTCCTTTCAGCCTCTCACCATTTTTCTTTATCACCATCCAGTTAGTTCTCACTGGTCTGATTTTTTTTATTCAATGAATTCTTTTTTGCTATTTGGGTGCATCAAAGGTACTTCTCACTTTTATCATTGTCTTTATTTGAAAAGTTCCTTTTCCTAATATTTGCGCGCATCAAAGTCTGATAATTTCACATTTTATCAGCCCAGCCTACCACTAAATTAATCTCATTGTGGAGAAATATAACTCCAATTCATCATTCTTTGAAACTGAATCCTTGATTTCCAACAACTGGAAATCCCCAAACTCCACAAAAATTCACCCTTTGCCAATCCCTGAATCTCAAGGGATTGAACTTCTAAACAACTATAATTATCTTAACTGGAGGCAAGACATTTTACATGCTCTAGAATTCCATAACCTAGTCCAATTACTTCATCCAATTGAACCTCCAACAGATCCTAATGATCATTCCATCCATGAAGCACAAAGAGCCCAAACTTGCTATTTTCTCAGAAGTCTCCTAGAAAACTAAAATTAAAATAAATTAATTAAAAATGAAATCTTTCTTGACCCAGCCAAAATTTGGCTAACTACTGAAGATTACTATGAATCAAAGAAGGGGGACATTAGATCTTACATTATAAACCAACTATTTATCATAAGATTTTACAATGAAGTTATTTAATCTGCTGCTAGAAAATTTAGAAGCTTAATCAAAAAACTTAGAAACACATGTCCGAAATTGTTTTAAATTCCCAAATTCTCTGAGATACTTGCTTTCAATGTTCTTAATAACCTTCCGGAAATTAATCACCTCCCGCAAATAACTAAAACTTCTGTTTGACAGGAAGGAAAATCTATTATTAGATAACCTATTTAGTAGAATAGAGAAACATTTGAAAAAGAAAAAAAAACAGAGAAGAATAAAATAGCCTTAGCTGCCATGAATAGGAACAAAAAGAAGTCCTCTTGCAACATCAATTACTGCTTCATTGGAAGTGTTCATCACAACCCAGCCTAGGCTCACAAGGAGGAAAATGTTTTTTAATTGAATCTCAAAAAACAAGAGGAATTGTTGAAAATATATAAGAAAGCCTCAGCCTTTGTTGACTATTTGTCAATTGCTCAAAATCTTGCCATTTTTGATAGCAGAGCTTTGAGGAATTCCTTAAAAATTCAGCCTGTTTTTCAAAAATGTTGTCTACATCTTTTTCCCTGGAAACAGCTAATGGAGGTGTTAGTAACACTGATTCTGATTTTTATGCCTTGATACAGCTGAATAATGGCTTGAAGTTGCCGGTGGAGAGGGCCCTCTTGTCAGAGACCGTAACAAACCCATTTATTTCTCTTGTTCCTTTTCTGAAGAAGGTTTGTTGCTTAATTGGAAATCCCTCTTGAGTGGATATCATCTCTTCCTCTGGAAAATTACTACTTAAATTGACACCTTGTACGGTGTACTTTCTTTCCATCTGGAAGATGGCCATGGAACTTATACCTGAAATTCAGTCCTATCAAACTCTGCTCTCACAAACCACCAGGACTTAGGTAATCTCTCAAAGTAATATGAGTCAAAGATCCTGAAGGAATCCCCAAAATTATGCAAAGCATGTGATCTTGGAAAAAAAAAGAGAAAATTTTTTGTAGGTCAACTTCCAAGGTCAATGGAAAAACTGGCAGTAATTCACATGGAATTTTTCGGACCCATCAATCCTTTGTCACATAGCGGTTTCCAATACCTTCTTCTATTGGTGGATGACTGCTGTTGATTCCAAAAGATTTACTTGCTGAAGAACAAATCTGAAGTCTTCAAAACATTAGTAAACTTTAAAAAATTAGTTGAAAAGCAATTTGGGAAAAAAATAAAGTCCATTGTCAATGAAAATGGGTCTGAATTTTTTAATTAAAGTACAAGTAATTTTTGAAGACTCCCCACATAAAAACCATCAGGAACACACCGTATACCCCAGAACAGAACTGCGTAGCCGAGAGGGGGAACTTGGAAATTTTCAAGAATGCTAGATATCTTCTTCTTCAATAAACTTTACCCATCTCTTTCTGGGAAGGAGCTTCCAACACGGAGTGCTGAACCATTTGGTACACCTCAAGAAAAGGGGCCAAATTTTAGAAAAAATTCTTAGTTTTTTATCTCATCAAATATATATATATACGTATATCCCTGTGTTACTATGGTTAGTCTTCTTCTTTCCCTTCTCCAAACTTCTTCCTGTCCTGGCAAACCAGGAAGGGCTCTCCTGGGCCTTCCAAATCCCCAAATCCAATGTTCAACTCCTCCCCGTTGAGCTTGAATGCCTGGATTTATGTCCAAGCGCGCGCAATCATCATTCCCTTCCTCCCTATCAAAGATCATCACCCTTGTCAACTTTTGGTCTGTCAACATCCCTTCCAAAATGATGGCAGCAACTAACAGATGGCCATCACAACCATCACTTGATCACTCCTTCATTTGGCCAGCCAACGGCCAACATTCCTGTCACCTCATCACCAAATCATCTATCAGGCGGTGTTGCCAACAGCCATCTTGCATCAATGATCTTGTTTTTGTCATGCAAGCCCATCACCATTTACAGTCATCATCATCCCATCCTTATTGGCAACTGCCAATCAATCAATCCTCTAGATCTGTCACTTGCCCCTCTAAATCTGTTGTCAAGATCACCCAAACCTCTATGGTCATCACCATCCTATGGTCGCTTGCACCGATCTTGTCGCTTGCAGCGGTCTGTGCCTTTGCCTGCCACTCGTCAATCATCCCGTTGCTCCAAAAAGAGCATTGCTTGCCGCCTTCAGAGATTCTGCAACAACAATGGATCCAATCCCTCTCTGAAGCCTGCAAGCTGTTGCTTGAGGCCGTCGGAACCTCAAAACTTTCGCGCCCTGGCCATTCTTGCAATCCTTGCAAGCCCAATCCTCCATCAATACAAGCACCCCCTCTCTTGACTCCACCAACTGCTGCAGCTGGTCAAGCTCATCAGCCTTCCTACTTCCGTTTTTTATTGAATTTTTTTTCTTCTCTTGCATTGTTTTTATGCTTTTAATAATTTTTTTCTCATTTAATCTCTAATCATTGATCATCATCAAAAAAAAAGAAAAAAATCTGCCATAATTTGTAGTCATTGTCTTGTAAGTAGTCTACAGGGCCTCTTTCCCATAAATGGAGGGGCTCTCGCCTGCCTTTTCTCATTATATCATCATCCTTATTGTGGTATAAATCAATCATCTAATCTTCCAATAAATAGATAAGGTTATCCCCCTGTGTGTCTAATCATTTTCATCATCATCATCATCATAAAGCTGGATATATCTGTTGATTATCCACTGACCCTCATCCTTACCACCAACCAATAGCCTTGCTGGTTGAAGAAGAATTTATTTTGTTGAATTCTTGAGTGTGTTAAGCCACTCCTTCAATCCCTTTCTCTTACCACTTTGGTATTGTTCATTCATTTGATTGTCTTTCTGGAACCAGTCATGCTTTACTGAGAGTTTTATTTAAGCTTGAAACCTGAAGTTTTAAGCCTCCCTTTATTTATTTAAAGTTGAATCCCGCCATGCTATACTTGAGTCCCTTGAGAAGTGCTGGGTTATTCTTGTTCAAATTTTTTACTGCTTTGATTCTAGAGCTTCATAAAAAATTGCTTTGTTTTTTACAGCCACCCACAGTTAAATGGTACCCTTGAAGTGCTTGATTGCGGAGAGTTGGGAAGGTTCATTGAATACATGGAGGTTGGTTGGGACTGAGTTGATCTGCCCTAATCTTCTGCTGACAACCAGAGTTATTAGCTTGTGGGAGTTGTTGCTTACAGCTGCCTTGTTCTTTTGAACTCTGAAAAAAATTTAAAAAAGTTTGTTCAAGTCTTTTCCTGCACCATCTTGCCTCAGATTGTAATGTTCCATTGCTGCCAACTACTATCAAAACTCATCATTTCCATTTATTCCTTATTTACAAGGTTCTGGATCTTGATTCCCTTTACATTTATAAATTTTTGTAATTCTCAGGAGGGCTGCCAAAACAGCACCTTTTCCCCTCCACAGAACTTCCTGCGGCTCAGCACCATTTGGATTCTTACAAAGGTAATGTACTCACTAAAAAAATCTCCAAGCTCTCATCATTGATTCATCTCACCATACAAAGTTTTTTATGGAAAATCCTAATTTCTGGATAATTTACATCCTTTTGGATGTTAAGCTGTTGCTCACCTATTGAAATCCCATCAGAAGTTCAAATTTGATGCTAGAGGACAAGGATGCATCCTTCTGGGAGATGTTGAAGGCCAGAAGAATTATAGAATCTATAATTCTATGACCTCTGAAATTATCATTTTTTGTGAGGTAAACTTCTTCAACTCTGATTTCAAGAAGAATCTTACCAATCATGTATCCTCCTCTCCTGGGTTATTGTGTGAAGATCTGCTCCTGGCTAGCTTGGGAGCTCCAATTCTGATCCAAAATTCTAGCAATTTTTCAGAACAGGAATCCTCAAACAAATTCCCAATGAACAAGGACATATCCAAAACCCCTGCTGAAAATTCCTCCATTCCTATTGCACTCTAACCCTCTACAATTGAAATAGGAAATCAACCCAATTTATTGCCTATCAAAAATGCCAATGATCATCCAGGAGGTTTTCTTGAAGCTAATTTGGTGCAAGAAGGACACTTTCAAGAAATAACTACTAGGCAAGGACCACCAGAGCCCATATCCTACTATGTACCAGCATCAACTCCTGCCCAGCTAAAAATTTTCAATTCAATCACCCTGAAGCCATCCTGGAAGGATTGAGGAGAAGGTCCCAGGTAACCAATGGGTTCATTGGTGTTCTCCTGTCAATGGAGCATTCCCCAAAGAGCTATTGTATGGCCTTGGGAGGTAGTGAAAGTGGGGGATGGGTGAAAGCCATTGAGGCATAACTTCCAAGCAGCAACAAACACAAGGTCTGGGAATTCTGTCCCATTCCACCATGGGCCAACTTATTAGGGACTAAATGGGTCATTAGAAATAAAACTGACTCTGCCAGCAATTTTATGAAATATAAGGCTCCAATTTGTGTGAGAGGTTTGGGAAAATTCAAGGGAATCAATTATAATGATACCTTTTCCCCAATGGGTTGTCCCGCTAGCTTGAAACTCTTATTGGCCTCACTTGCTTTAAATGGATTGGATATAAATAAAATGGATTCCAAGACTTCCTTCTTGCATGGATAAGTCAACAAAGAAATTTATATCAAGATTCCTGAGGTTTATTAAAAAGATTTTCCCGCTGGATACTGTCTTGAATTAAGGAAATCACTATATTTTCTTAAGAAAACTCCATGCTTCTGGTACCAATGCCTTCTCCAATTCTTTTTTTCAATAAAATTAATCCCATAACCTGTGGATCCTTGTTTCTTTGTTTTGGTGGCAAATTCAAAATGTATCTTCATGCACATTATTGACCTCATGATTGAAGGACTCAACATGATTAAATTCAAAGACAAATTGAAGAATAGGTTTGAAATGGATGATTTGGGTGATGCAGAATCTTTATTGGGCGTGAAGATAACTAGGAATAAATCAAAGGGGTGTATTTTCATCAATCAGGGCTGATTTTGGAAAAATGGAAAAATTTGGAATGGAAAATAGAAAACCAGTTGGAACACATCTTTCCCCGGGGACATAGGTGGTGAATACCATTGATGGGGATGTAAGAACGGTCTCTTTCAACTATTTCTGAGCAGTTGTTATGCTGAACTACCTTGTTCACTGCTTTGGGCCAGACCTTTCTTTTTTGGCAATTGCACTTTCCCAATTTCTCAAAAACACATTGGAACAACACATCATGGCCTTCAAAGATTTTCTGCATTATATTTCAGTAAAAATACTCAGGATCTTGCAAATTGGGAGGAGTGAAGAAGAACAATTTAGCCGTATTGAAGGAACTTTCTGTTGTTTTTCCAATACTAACTGGTGCAAGACAAATAATTGCAAATCTACTAGCAGGATGTGTGCCCTCTGCTGAGGCACCATTAACTGGAGGGTATTGAAGCAACAAGCTTTATATCATGACCACTGAGAAGGAGTACCAAGAAATGAGTGAAGGGTGTCAGGATCAGGTCTTGATTTTGTCTTTGTTGCCACAATTGATTCTAATCTTTAAGAATCCTCATCTTTAAAAAAAACAATCTTGGTGAAATTGCCCTGGCGCTCAATGCATTGTTTCAAAATAGGAAAAGACACATTAACATTAGGTTTAATTGTATTTGTGATCTGCTCAGAAAAAAGAATGTGGAGGTCTCCAATGTTCCAACAAGGAACATGATTGCGTATCTATTTACCAAGCATTTACCTTGGTTCAATCAGGCTTTTCTTTGTACACTGATATATTTCTCTGAATACCTGGGGTCTCAGCATGGGGGGGTATTTGAATGACTAGGGTCAACCAGGAGTGGAATAGAATAGGACACAGAAGAACGGAAAATATCAAATCATAGGTTAATTAGTTTGATTAAAGACTTTATACATTCATTAGTTTGATTGAAAACTTCATACTCCATTAGCTCTAACCCTCAATTTCTCCCTTTCTGTTCCTTTGCAACCGCCATTAACCATTGTCTCTCATTTCACTTTGCGCGCTCCTTTTCTTTTCTTATCTTCTACTTTGTTGTTTTGTTCTTCCAATGAGTTTTGAAGCTGAATGAGGTGTATAAAATAACTCTCAAACTCTGAAAGACCATGCTCTTTCCTCATTTGGCTTCTCACCATTTTTCTTTATCAAAGTACAGTTACTTCTTGCTTGTCTCATTGTCTTTATTAGACAAGTTCCTTTTTCTAATATTTGCAAGGATCAAATTTATGATTTCAACCCAAGTAATTTTATGCTGTATTGTCTCCATTCAGCTTCTCACTGTTTTTCTTTATCACTATCCAGGTAGTTCTCACTTGTCTCATTTTCTTTATTTGACAAGGTACTTTTTCTGATATTTTCACGCATCAAAGGTACTTCTACTTTTCTCATTTTCTTCATTCAACAAGTTCCATTTTCTAATATTTGCTTGCATCAAGTTCTCATACTTTCACAATATATTTTCTAAAATCAATCTTTAGAAGAGGTGTGGTAGAAATGATGATAAATATCTTCCTTTTCCAAAATCCTCCAAATGGTATTTTTTTCATGCTGTTATTTGGAAGGGAAAAAACATTTAAATTTTCAAATTCCTTTCTGGGGTGTCAAAAAAAAATAAAAGGGATGAATTCAAAAAAATAATCTATACATTCATTTTTAGTCCTTATTCCCACAAAATACTTGAATTTGAAGTTTCCAAAGGTTTAAATGGATATTGAGACTTTTACTTAACAGCTCCTTATTCAAGTAGAACCTGTTTTAATTACCCAAATATCAAGATTTAATCCAATATTTGATGTTTTATTTCATTTCAATCAAAATTCTTGGGTAAATTTGTTTAGAGAAATTTGACCTATACTTCTGATTGTGAGCTATTTGATTCTTGGAGTCTACAATTTCAAATCAATATCTTCTTTAGATCAAGTTGATCTTGTTAACATGAAGAGGGCTTTAGAAGCAAGGGATGAGGTTCCATCCTCAGATAAATGGGGGGGGGGAACCAGAGCAGTTGGAGCAGACCTTTAGAAGCACGGGATGAGGTTAGATCCTCAGATATGGGTGGGGGAATGGGATCAGTGGGAGATGACCTTGTGAGTTAGAAAATAAACATACAAATGGTGTGCTTAATTGAATGGTTGAGTTAAGTGGAAAGAATAACAAAGGAATAGGTGAAAAAAGAACATAAGTAGGAGATGGTGCCTTTAGAAGCATGGGATGAGGTTAAATCCACTGATAAGGGCGGGGTAAATGGAGCAGTGGGAGTGGACCTTTTGAGTTAGGAAAGAAACAAGCACAAGGTGAGGGAAAAGCAAATGTTTGGTTGGAGGAGAGTATGGGAAAATTAAATAGGAATGTGGAGGGGGTTGGGGAGGTTTAGAGGTACAGGAAGAATTTGAAATGAGGGAGGAACTTGGAACGTATTTACATGAAGTACTGAAAAGGAAAGAATTGAAGAAAGTAGACATATGGATAGCTTGTGGACACATTATGATAATAGAAAATCATTGGGGTGGGCAGACACACTTATTTGAGGACAAATAATGGATGGAGAATTTCAGAGTTGTTATTTGAAATACACCCAGGAACTTGACTCAATTCATACCCCCCCCCTGGTGTTGGTCCCAGGATGAAGCGCAGATATTGAGCCAGTTTTTGGCGTGTGAGATTCTTTGTGAGAGCATTGTTGGGCATCTGGTGGGACAAGAGATGTTTGAGGAGGAGTTGTTTGCTGAGGATGATATCACAAAGAAAGTAAAGTCAGAATTTCATGTTTTGCCTGCCGTGATGGTACACTTTATTTGAGGCTATAGCTCAAGAGATTTTATTTTTGGTCAGTAGAGAGAGAGGAGGGAAAGTCCCAGTCATTTCCTCCATGAGGCTAGCAACCCAAGTGAGGTGCTGACAACGTCTGGTGAGGGCATCAACCTTGGCTTCAGCCAAAGATAGTGCAAAAATTTTTTTCTTGTGGCTGGGAAATCCAATGGAACCATTATTGTAGATCAAAGAGCAGGATCAGGAACACAAATCAAAGTTGCTGCAATGGTTGCCATTGCAGAACCCCATTAGTTTTTTTGGAGGGTGAAGAGGAGAAGACTTGCCTATGTTGATTTCAAGATATTTAGACTGAAAAAGATAGCCAAGGGTGTGGGATATTGCCTGATAGTGATGGGTGGTGGACTCTTCAAGGAACTGAGAGAGGAATGCGCAGGCAAACAACAGGTCTGAGTGACTGCAATGGAGGAGGTATTGAAGGAGACCTATGGATTTTCAATAGCCCAAAGGTGGTCTGTTGGGAGGGTCCAAGTTTTCCAACTTGAGGGATAGGTATGTGCTTTGAAAAGGGGTGGGGGTGCCATGGTTGCTGGTGATTGTCAATTCTTGAAGGATGTTTTTGATGTAGTTATCTTGACAGAGGGACAAGTGACCTTTGTGTTGGGTCATTTGGATGCACAGGGAATGTTAAGCCACCCCTAGATCATCCATGTTGAATTTCTACATGATCTTCTTTCAAAATCAATCAGCCCAGACCCCTCCAATGAGGAAATTGTCAATGTGGGCCTACAGCCAAAGGGGAGGCTTCCAGTTAGTGGAGTAGTGGAGGCAGGGGTTGGTGTTGGAAGGGACAAGTCAGATGCTTTTGAGTGCGGTAGTGAGTTCAGTGTGCCAGCAACAAGGACTTTGCTTCAATTTGTTGAGGGATTTTTTTAAAAGGAGGGTGGAGGATTGGGATTGGGAAGGCCTTCTGGAAACAAGATAAAGAGAGGATCCTCCAGTTTTCCATTCAGGAACGCACACTTGACATCCATTTGGTAACAGGAAGCGGTGGTGAGCGCATATGGGGAGAATAATGCTGATCAAGGTAAGCCACTTGGTGGGGTAAAAAACATTTGAATAATCAAAACATTCCCTTTGAAAAAAAATGAAATCGCGCAGATGGGCTTTGAACTTAGTCAGATTACTATTGGCTTCTGTTTTTTGGAAAAATACCCAGACGCTTGACAATCCATGGATGTCTTCATTTGGCAGGGGGTAATATGATGACCAAAACTGGGTTTCTCCATGTTGGCCAGCTTGAAATTTATTTCTTTGATTCAATGTGGGGCATTGTGTCCCTGAAAGGCGTCCTTGTAGGCCTGAGGATCTGGATTCAAACAGGTTTTTGTGTTATCTGTTTGATTTTCACACCAAATTTCTAGGATATTTTGGGGCTCTATATCCCCAAAATATTCATCAGAAGGGGGTTTGCACAACCAGATATTATTTTTTACCGCAGGGAAAAGGTTGGAGGTCTTTTTGGGGGGAAGGGGAGGAGGAAGAGTGGTGGATGAGGGGGGAGAAGAGAGGAAGAAGGTTTGTTGGAAGCGGATTTTTGAGGATTGGGTTCATGGGGAGGGGGGGGGGGAATAAATTAATTGGGCGGCATCAAACTTGGAGGAGCTAGATAGGGGGGGGATTGTGGCAGGTGAATCATTTGGGGGGGAGAGGGGGATCAGGAGGTTGTTGGAGTCCACAGGTGAATCTGGGTTGAGGGAGGGGAAGATGGATTCATGGAAGTTGACATGATGGGTGATGACTACATTACCTGTTTACATGTTCAAAACTTGGTAGTTCCTGTGTCCACTCCCATAACCCAGTAGGATCCCAGATGCTCCTTGGTCCCCAAATTTCCCCTTATTTTTGTTTAGGTGATAAATATCTCAACATCCAAAAGGCTTCAAGTGTTTGAGGGAAGGGGCTTTTTCAAACTGTTTCTTGTGCAGGGTTGATAACTCAATTGTTTGGCAAGGGGTGAGATTTTTGAGATAGACAGCTGTGGAGGCTTTCTCAGCCCAGTAGTCAAGGGAGAGCCCCAAGTATTTGAGGAGACATTTGGCCTTATCAACGGTTGTTCTGTTAACCTGTTTGGCAAGAGGGTTGTTTTCAGGATGATAGGGAGAAGTTGTGAGATGTTGGATACCAGATGAGGAGTAGTAAGTTGAAAGTGAGATGTTCTTGAATTTGGCCCCATTTTTGCTTAAAAGCTAAGTGATCTCTTCCTTTGATTCAACCTGGAATTAATTGAAGAGGTTTTTTGGGGCACTTTCAGTGTTTGATTTGAAACTTAGTAAGCAGATCCATGAAAAGTGGGAGAAACCATCCACTTCCCTGAGGACATATTTCTTTCCAGATAGGGAGGGAGTTTTTATTGGGAAAAAGAGGTAAACGTATAAGTATTTGAGTTTCCTGGTGTGTGTTGGAAGGTTTCCTAGGAATGGAGATTTTTGGCTTGTGCTCATGTTGGAGGAGGGGCAGATGAGCTTGGAGAAATTTTTTTTTGGGAAAGTATTCAGGAGATAGTTGATGTAAGGATGGCAAGCGGCCCAAGTAGGAGTCATCAGTTTGAAGGGAGTGTGGATTGCCTTTTTTAAGGCCATATGGTGGTCTTGGAGCATGAAAAATTTTCTGGAATGGAACGTTCCAGTAATGACAACATTAGATAGATTTTAGGTGACCTGAAACTTTTTTTCTCCTCCTGACACAATGGTGTGCTCATTTTGAAGGATTGTTCCCATGTACAGGAGGTTGGCAGCTAGGGAGGGTGCCAGGAGGCAGTTTTGGAGAAACAACTTCATATGAGGCAGTTTGAGAAAAACAGTTCTATTTCCAGTAGCTTGTATAGAGTTCCTGTCAGCAAGGTACACATTTTTGTTGGAGGGGAGAATGTGGTGAAGTAGGAGGGTGAGTTGAAAATTGAGGTAGATTCTCCCAAATCAAAGATGATTTTGGAGATTGATGTAGTGAAGGCAGAGACCATGTTTTTCACAATCTTGGGTTTGTTCTTCCTTTGCAGTTGGTTACATTCAGATTTGGGGGTTTGGTGAGGGGGTTGGGGACACCCTTTAGGCAGCAGGGATACTTTGTTTTTTGGGAGTTTTTTTTGATTTCAAGGGCTTTTTTGTGTTCCAAGGTTTGGTGTTTTTTTGGATGTATGATCTGAGTTCCTCCGGGGTGCCTTTGAGGGTGGGATTTTTCTTCTTGATTTCACACTTCTTGAGAAGAAGTTTGCTGGAAAAACAGATTTCAGGGCAGAGGTTTAAAATAGTGCACATGGCAATGAAAGAGTCGAGAAGAACAGATGGCTTGCAGGATGCATTGTCAATGAGACTGCACAAAAGGCAGGTGTTCTCAGAAAGGGATGTTATATTTTTTCTAAAGATTCATGGGAAAGTGTGCTAGTGAAGGTTTGGTTGAAATATATGGTTTGATTTGGATTTTTTTTTGGTTTGATGGTAATTTTCAATGAGGCTCCATATTTTGGAAAGTTTTACTGGGGCTTTGGAGCTGAATTGTGAAATAACCTTTGGGTTAAAATTGAGTGAGATAATGGCATAGTGATTGGCCAATCTATTTGGGTCATTGGTGATTATTCTTTTCTTCTGCTGCTGAGTGTATGCCTAGACAAAAATTATGCTTAAGCTGGAAAATGAATTCTATTTAGAGTTTCCAGTAGAGTTAATTTGTTCTGGAAAATCTTGATTTTTCCAGAATCTTTACAGGAAGATCAACCATGGTAACAAATTCTGAAAAAGCCTTAGTTTAATACAGGTTTCATAATCTTTTAAAAGGAAGAGGGCTTTATAAGCATAGGATTAGGTTAGATCCTCAGATAAGTGCCAGGGAAGGCAAGCAGTGGGAGCGGACCTATAGAAGCACGAGATGGGATTAGATCCTCAGATGCAGGCGGGGGAATGGGAGCAGTGGGAGCCAACCTTGTGAGTTAGGAAAGAAACAAGCACAAGGTGAGGTTAAGTGCATGATTGAGTTAAGTGGAGAGAATAACAACAGAATAGCAGAACAAAAAAGAACATAAGTAGGAGATGGTAACTTTAGAAGCAAAGGATGAGGTTAGATCCTCAGATATGGGCGGGGGAGGTGGAGCCGTGGGAGTGGAACTTGTGAGTTAGGAAAGAAACAAGCACAAGGTGAGGAAAAGGATGCAAGTAGACATATGGATAGCTTGTGGACACATTATGAAAACAGAAAATAATTGGGCTGGGCAGACACATTCAGTTGAGGAAAAATAATGGACAAAGAGTTTTAGAGTTGTTTTTTGCAATATATCTTAATTAGATTGGATCACCAGAAGGATAAATTGGTCATATTTACAAGTTTGAAAGGAATGTAACAAGTGTAAAGAGTGGATGAATTACTAGCTTTCCTGAAGCTATGGCATGGTAATTGAAATAAAAAACAAATTTGGAGATCTAATTTTGAATTAAAGAAAACCCTTTTAAAAATTACAAGTCCATAAAATATTTGAATCACCAATTTTCTTGTTTTACTTGCTTTCACTGGAAACCTAGAAACACACAATATAAATGCATAAATACTGGCGTTGAGAGTTGTGTAAGCATGTTTTTGAGGTGATCTCAAGCTTCTGCATAAATTTTAGCTTACCCATACCCATGTGAGAAATAAGAAAAATATTGTTTTTGGAAGCATTGGTTTGACCAAAAAGGGAAAATATGCTGCTGCATTCTTTGATAGCAGGGTATGGCCATTATTGTTGGATGAAAGAGGTGTGGGGAGAAAGGACATGTATCAGATGAGTTCAGAACCTAATGGGACAAAATGATTCAAAATTCATCAAATTAATAACTTCAAAGGACCTGAAAAAGGTAATATTGCTCGCCTTTGTTCACGCAGGGCAAAGGGTTGGAAAGGACATTGGAAGAGGGGGAGATCCAGCGCGGGCAATCATGCAGTAGTGTGAGACATTGCCCCATTTGACCTGGTTGTTGCCTGGTGTGCCAGGCATTGTAGTGAAAACCAAAGAGGAAGGAAGAATAGAAAGAAACCAAGGGCGGTTGATGCAGTTGAGGAACCAAGGATCAGTAAAGTTGGTTTTATTGAAGCAATGGTATGAAGAGCTCAGGCAATGGAGGGGCGCTCTTTTTATATTAACAACGTTTTCCCTTGCCCGCAGCATCTCTCCCATCAGCTTAGCAGTTCACCCTTGCCCGGCTGTGTGCGCCGGACCCTGATGGTGCGCGGTCTAAGACCCAGAGTGGCAAAGGAAAACTAGATGCTGAGAAAAGACTGCACCTGGCCACTGGTCACCACGCCCAAACCTCCCCAACTTGGCACAACGCGGGGTATTCCCACCGCCCCAGGCGTGCTGTCATACTTTCTACACCCAGCGACATTTTGAACTCTGCGATTTTCATCTCATCAACACTTGGTAGCAATGGTGAACATTACTGTAACAATTTTCTCAAGAGTTTCTTTATTTCAATTCAATTAGAACGCTTGTAATAGTACAATCTGAGAAACATGTTGTAGATTTAGATAAGAGAGCAGAGATGATCACAAGTCAGAAAGGAATGAAAAATGAGAAGGAAAGACAAAATTTAGACCAGAAAAACAATTACAGGGGAGAATAGGACTTGAGGAAATACCTGATTCAAAAGCACTGCTAGTGGGCTTGGCGCCACAATCACAGGAGGGAGTGGGTTGAAGACTTGCTCCTCCTGAATTCAATTGGGTTTCCAGGGATAGGTTGTGTGTGGTATGTTTCTCTGGCTGGATAGGGAAGTGGAGGACAAGTTGGGAATTGAGTATTGGATTGAGAGAGGGGAGAGACGGAGTCAAAGACAACAGAGCCGTAATGAGGTGGAGTTCCAGAAGCCTGGGGTTGAGGTAGACTTAGCACGGGTTGGAAATACTGGTGTTGGTAAAGGTGCGGGTCTGCGCACTGGAGGCTGCGGGAGCAACTGGATTGCCGCTGGATCTTTAGTTGAAACTCCTCCTTGATTCAGCGGAGGTGAGGTGAAGTTGGAGTCTGGCCTGTATCACCTTCATGTACCCAAGGGGCTTGGTGAGGATGTCTGCAATCATTTCATCCGTTGATGTGTGTTTGACGGACAGCAGTGATTTGGAAACAAGGTCACGCACGTACTGAAATCTGTTCTTGATGTGCCAGGAGTTAGGGTTTAACTGGGCTTCCTTGCTTATGAATTTTGCCCCCTGATTATCATTCTTCATTTTTGGATTCAAAATTGAGATTCCAAGTCCAAGGATGAGCGTTGAAAACCACCTGACTTTTTTTGCACACAGATTTATTGCCACAAACTCCGCTTCTGTTGTAGACTGGGCCATGATGGTCTGCTTCTTAGTGGTCCAACTGATGGGGTTACCATATAGCGTGATGACATAGGCGGAGGTTGATTTCTGAGTAGTGATAGATTGGCCGTAATCAGCATCTGCCCACCCGCACAGTTGATCCCTAGGGTGGGAGGACTTTTTGAACAAGAGCCCCACGGATTTTGTTCCCTGCAGGTATCAAAATAAATGTTTGACCATTTTCCACTGGGCTTGAGTCGGCTTGTTTGCAAATTGGGATAACAAATTTACCATGAATTGGATGTCGGTTCTTGTATGGATGGCTAAGTGTATGAGGGTCCCTAGCACCTTTTGCATAGTCTTCAAATCAAATTCTGGTGACTCCTGTCCTACCGCTTTGTGTATGTTCATAGGGGTAGGTGCCTTTACCACATTGAGATGTTCAAATCCAAAGTCCTTCAAGGCCTTCTCCGTGAAGTCATGCTGATGGAGCTTGAGGGAACCATCCTGACACCAATCCAGGGTGTAGCCCAGATGTTTATCAGGACGTTCTTGGAGCTTTATTTTATATTTCCCACCCAGAAGTTCCAGAAACTGCTCAATTTCCTTTGGTTTGCCCCAACAACCAGCCCGTTGTCCATGTGCAACTGTAACCACATTGATTTTGAATCATTAACAAAGATGGGCTTGTTGCCCATTGATTGGGTCATGCCAAGCAATAGGAGTGTTTTTGTCAGGTGGGTTTGCCAGCACCTGGGGGCTTGTTTGGTTCCATAGAGCGACTTATTAAGCTTCCAAACCCAATCCTCCTTTCCCAGTACCTCAAAACCCGCCAATTGCGCCACATGAATAACAGTGTCAAATTTGTCATAAAGAAATGCTGTTTTGACGTTGAACTGGAACAAATGCCAGTCATTTTGAACCGCAGCTGATAGGAGTTCCCTGAAGGATTTGCTCCGGCCAACCAAAGAGTAGGTATCAAGGTAGTGTCTAGGGTACTCTTGGTGATTCCCAAAACAGACCCATCTTGACTTGCGTCAAGTGAATTTTCCAAACTCATTTATTTTTTGGACCAGCCGCAAAATCCCACCAATGAATTTGTTGTCAGTTGGTCGGGGAACAAGAGTCCCGGTCTTGTGCATTAGGAGTGACTGATTTTTGGTTGTAATTGACTCAATCCACTTAGGCCGCTTGTCTGGATCCACAAAGGCTTTTTCCACCAAGATCACCTCACTAATTAGGGCTTTGTCTGCATTGTCATCGTTGGGGGGGGGGCATCAGGCTGACGTCTGGAACTTTGCAGGATAGCGGTGGGATTGATGTTGGAGGAGACATCCCAGGGAGCTTTGTTGTAGTATGGAATGTACGCGTAGCCCTTGGGGACCAAAACAGGAACAGGTGGCAGTTGAGAAGAAGCCATCTTGGTGGCAGCTGGTCCAGGCGGTGTTGTGGGCTCTGCGCTGCAAGAAGGGGAGGGGACAGGGTTGTCATGAGGTGTGGATTCAATTGTCTTGTGGCACTTATGTTTCCGGGGCTGAGAGATGGGGAGAAGTACAGAGGAAGTGTTTTGCTCTGTTTCGGGGATTGTCACGGCCTGTTGAAGTCAGGACGGAATTTTCTTAAGGATTGAGCGGAGTGATATGGAAAGACAAGATGGGTTGGCATGAAGTCCTGGCTTACCACCACTCTCCGTTTGTTTGGGTCCAAGAACCGTCCTGGATCCAAGTACTGTTCATACCCAAGGAATAGGAGGGGTTTGGATTGAATATCCAGCTTTGAAGGGGGAGAGACGTGCACATGCACCTTTAGACCAAACGGGGTTAGGGTCAGTATGTCTTGCACAGGCTCTATGGTGGCATTTGCGGTGAGTAGGGTGCTAACCGGCAACTTCCAGCCAAGCAATGCAGAGGGAAGAATGTTTATCAGCATTGAAGAATACTTCGCCGCCTTGTCCCAGTTGTTGATTGGTACATCCAACTGTTCTAGAATGCACCTCATCTTTGTCATAATGGTCTGGTTGAAGCGTTTGGCAAGTCCATTTGACTGAGGGGAGTTTTCAGGACCTTGTTCAAGAAAAATCCCACGGCTTGATAGGAATTCTTGGAAATTTATTGAGCCAAATTTGCCACCTTGATTGCAGTGTAGCAATGCCGGGGTAACATTGATCTGGTTCTTGATTTTTTGAACGTAGCTGACAATCCTATCCTCATCATCGGACTTGTTCTTGATAACATAGATCCTGTTGAATCTGGAGAAATCATTGATCATCACAAGAATTTACAAGGCCGACTGCTTGCAAGGTGGGATTCGAAAACACTGCTAGCGGGCTTAGCGCCAAAATCACAGGAGGGGTGGGTTGAGTACTTGCTCCTCCTTAATTCAATTGGGTTTCCAAGGATAGGTCGCGTGCGGTACGTTTCTCTGGCTGGATAGGGAAGTGGGAGGACAAGTTGGGAATCAAGTATTGGATCGAGAGAGGGGAGAGACGGAGTCAAAGACAACGGAGCCGTAAGGAGGTGGAGTTCCAGAAGCCTGGGGTCGAGGTAGACTTAGCACGGCTTGGAAATACTGATGTTGGTAACGGCGCGGGTCTGCGCACCAGAGGCTGCGGGAGGAACTGGATTGCCGCTGGATCTTTAGTTGACAATTACTGCGCCATTGCCCCCCCTGGGCCTCCCCCTCTTCCAAACTCCTTGCCCCCCCTTCTCCCTGCGTGAACAACGGGGAGAAATATTATTCTCTTCAGGTGAGCTAGCTTTGAATGTACTTATTTCATCAATTCCTTACTAGAGGATTGGCGGCTGCGCCGCCCCCAGTGCATGAACCAAAAACAAAGGAAACATGACAAAACCACCAAAGTTTCCTTGAAACGGATAAAAAATAAAATGGATTGATCATGTAAATCTTGAATTGTGGAATTAGTAATAAAAGAATAAATTGGATAAGTGAAATAAATTAGAAATTAATCTGACAAGAGGGCTTTGTTCACTATATTTAGTGAGCGATGAGTACTTTGTGGGGTCAACAGTGCAACTGTTAAGTTCCCAAAATGTGTAACATGTGAGAGGGCAACATACAACTGGCCATGGGCAATGACTGACTTTGGTAAGAAAACCCCAACAATTTCTGAGGATTGTCCTTGGTCTTTGTTCATTTTCATTGAGAAAGCAAGAGCAATAGGAAATTGATAACAATAAAATTGAATGAGAATGCCCTCTTTGCCGTCGTAAAGTAGTCTAATTTTGGTATAACAACTTTAGTACCTGTCTTGGAGCCGGTTAAAATGACACAGTTCAAGGCCTGCGGTTGAATGCCAGTTATTGCTAATCGTTTACCATTACACAGACACCCTTTGACGTTCAAATTGCGAAGGATAATGATAGGGCATCCAATCTTCAATTTTATGAGGTGCTCTGGGAAATTAGGGGTAGACAGAGAATTAAGAACTTAATTGGGTAAGTTTTCTTGGCCTTGATCGGCGTTGTGATTAAGACTGAGAGATTGATGAATATCTCAAGGAAAAATTTGTAATAAATATTTGTTGATTGCCTTGAATTTGACATTGAGAGGATTAAGGAGATACCGAGAGGTAAGATACTCTTGCTTTTCCAAAAGATTCATTGGGGGAATGACTTGGCGAAGATTGTGATAAATTTTAGAATCCAAGTCTCTTAACAAGGCCTGTTCATCAACTGAGGTAATAAAATGACAATGTAAAAGGTCAACCTGAGCAATATTGGTATGTTGCAATTCACCTTCACCAATATTCACCAACCAATGACTTTGTTCTAGCAACAGTGGATCTGCCAAATCACCAGATCCCAATCGCATGTTTATAGATAAAGAGAACTTGACAACTTAATCCCACAAAAAAGACCTCTTCATACAGACTTGAGATTGATCATTTATGTCATCCCCTTAACTATTGGGAGGGTCTGTCTGAAATCGCCAGAAAAGATGACTGTAACACCTCCAAAAGGTAAGTTGTTATCAATCAAATTTTGAAGACCACGGTCAATGAATTCAACAGAGTAGCGGTTTTTGACTGATATTTCATCCCAAACAATGAAGTCTGTGCTAAGGAGAATTCAACCCTTCTTTGAAAACGGGGTCCACAAAGAATTAGTAGAATCGTCAATGTCCAGTGGGATACTAAGGCCAGAATTAGCAGTCTCACCCCCTTCTAGTAGTAGGGCGGCCATGCCAGTGGAGGCAACTACAACAGTCTTTGTTCTTGTACTGCAAAGGTAGGAAATAATTCCATTTAAGAGAAAGGTCTTTCCAGTACCACCAGGCCCATCAATAAAAATCAAAAATTGGCTGGATGATGACAGGGACATTCGGAACTGATTCACAATGACTGCTTGGTCATGATTCATCATTGGCTCCACAATAGAAAAACGCTCCAAATATTGCAAGACAAGACTATTATCATTCATTGAACTTGAAGAAAACTGTTCCCATAGATCAGGTCAAATAGGTACTAATCCAACTTCTTCAAGAGTCTTGTTATTTGAATTTATTTCTTGTGATAGATAACAACTGGAGAGACTTTTGATGTTTTCTTCTGTTGGATTGACATTAGGAAAAAGTTTAACTATCTTATAGCAACAATTGTCTCACAAATTGTCTGAGAAAGTATTGTATAAAGTCTGAGGAGAAGATGGAGGACTCAATTGCAGTATGACAGCAAACATGACGCATAAGAAATGACTGGTCATCCAAATATTGGCTTCATGCAAATTATCTTCATAGTGAATGTCTGACATCAAGAGGCCCGCTTCACTGCAAGCTTCTTGGAATGTGCTATATTCAACACCGCGGATTGTTCTCAAGTTTTGAAAATATGTTGCTCCGCAAAAATGCAACAACAGTAACCAAATAAAATATTCTTCTCCATCAACGGGGGATGCAAAATAAATACAACCAACAGCTTTGTTCAAAGTTCAACAACCTTGCCAACCTTTTTTTTGATCCCACCAAAAATAATTTGGAATATCTTGATATAGCAGGTTTTGGGAATGGTGTCCATAGCCAACTGCGTCCAGTGAGTTTAGTTGAAAGAAATCCTATAACTGTTTTCAATCAATGGTCTCATTTTGGACTGGTTCTCGCACCTGTGATAAGTCACAATAATAAACAAGTTGTTGATCCTGCAGATGTAATGCAAGGCGTTGAAAATAGGGGCTAAAACCAGACATATCAAATTGAAAAATCCTCCAAGCGGCTTTTTGAAAAGGTTAGCCTTCTGAAGAAAAATGACAAAAAAAATATTTACCTTTTCAAGGCCCCATGTATCAACCATCAACATACGCTTTGATTTAATTGCCTTCACATAAATTCAAGAGATTTTGGTCTGAACTTTTACAAATATATTAGATATTTCAATGCAGATATCCCAAAAGGGGTCTCAATATTAATGTTGCATTTGAAGCGTAAAGAAAAGTACTTATTGTATGGAACAACAAATCCGTTAGTGAATTGCTTTGAAGCTTTCATAACTACTTGTCCATTGTCTGGTTGTCGGTAGGAAGGGTAAAAGTCTTCAACAAAAAATGTTTTGTTGAAATATTGTTTTGGAAATACAAGTTTGCATTTGCCGTCTTTCCAACAAAGAAGCTGGGGAGAGGAGGGCCATGGATCATGCAGGATTTGAAAATTTGATGCAATTGTGGCTCTATTTCTTGGTTTGGAATATTTGCCATGACCAGATTGTCAACCAGTTCAATGTTCTGTGCAATATCCTGTTGAGAAAGTGTCAATGTCAAATGTGCATAAGGGAGCCCCTTCTTTTGAAATTCAATAGTGTAAATGTAAGACAAAACTTCTCCAAGGTGTTTTAAATCAACCATATATTTGATTAATTGCGTAAGCTTAGGATTGAAAAAGTGTGCAACTAATTCAGGTCAATTGGTAGCTTGTTGGGATCCTTTCAATTCATGTAAAATTTTGGGCCATATGACATTTGCAGTCATAGTTTTGAATAATGAAGTTTTACCATGGACAGGCATTAGTGCCATGGCATCTTGGTAGAGTTGGGACCTTGCTCAGGGACCACAAGAAAATGATGATGGAAATACTACTTTACAACCAACGGCTTCAGATTCTTGATTTAAAAATTGACAAATGCCATTGTAAAATTTGGCTCTTAAAGCTTCTTGATTATGACAAATGAAATTGAGGCAATTTATTTCAACAAAAATTTACATGTCCACAATCACCTCTTGAAACAAATTAGGCGCATTGAGATTTGGTGAAAAAATTTCTTGATGATCAAAAATTTAATAACAATACGTACGTACGTAAATACGTATTGTTTACTCTAACAAAAAAAATAAAAATCTTACTTTTTCAATTAGATGCCTGATAATTTTTAACCCAACCTTGTTCCCCCCCCAAGGAAATATAATTGGATAGCATAAAGGGAAATAAGCAGAGTGAGTATTGGCTATGCCTTTGAACCCAACACCAACTTTATGCAAAACAATATTGAAAGGATTCATTTAGCCATTGTGATTTTCAATAACATATGCAATTTCATTGCATTGGGGTTCATTATAAGTTTTTGGATTGCTAATACCAATGGGAACAGAACGCAAAACCATAGTGCAATTTCCAGTTTGATCAATGAGACCCTTTGCTTTTTAAAAAGCTTGCACATAAGGATTATGATTGTTTAGAAAATTTTGAAGGAAAAGAAGTGTATTGGAATCTAGTTCCTAGCAACAGGCATGAATTCAACCTTGAAAATGAACTAAATCATTTGATCCTACCAAAAAAATTTGAGCAAAGGTAGCATGTTGACCAGGATTAGGCAAGAGAAATCCAATGTCATGCGTGACTTCTCCTGATATGCAAAAAGTATGGATGCCTCTTTTTCCTTGACCAGATTGGTCAAATTTTTCACCTAGCAACCTAAATTAAAAACCATTATTGTAATGGCAATGATTTTGTTGGAAATTCATATATTCTAAATTAAATACAATTTTTTAAATATAAGAAAAATGATTGAATGAAGTGCAATGTAATTTTTTCATTGAAACGCACCACATGATGTTCCTGAAAAAAGGGATCTGAACTTGGCCGGGTACTCTCTGATATTATTGGCCACTGCAGGTCAGGCATAGCCTTTCCGACAACAAATAGTGTATAATGCTTGTGTTGGTTCCAAATTATCAATGATATGCTCTTGAACCCAATGAAAAGGGTGACAAGATATGCATTCATCATTGCATAAACCCAACAGATGAGAAAAGTTGTGAGGGAATTTAGCAAGAAGTGTGGTCTCTGTATTATCAGCTGGAACAAAAACTGCTATTGATGGTCTCATGTTGAGATGGAATTTCTTTGAGATATTTTTGGACTTGCAAAAGGAAAACAATTGATTGATATATATAGAAGTATATGGGAATGGCAAAATGAGGCCTTTTAAATGACAGGAAAGAGGGTGATAGGGATTACAAATAAATATGATTGGCTAGCAACATGTAAATGCATGATTATGGTTGTCTCATATGCTTCCCAGCATCATGCAGAATTTCCTTGTTAGTTCTTGTTGAGATTTCACGGCAGTGAGGTTTCACCGGCCCTGGGGAGTCTCTTGTTGCAAGTACACACACTCGCGCTGTCACAATCCCCCGGGGGACTCCTTGACTTTAACTCACCTAACTCAACCTCAATTGCTTGTGACTCAACTGGATCTCATCATCAACCGTCCAGCTTCAACTTTGAACAACCACCTCTGACCATGATGACCACCTGACTCGACTCAACCTCAAAGCCTGATCTTGTGGACCGTCTCCTAAATCATCAACCAATTAGTGTTTTCTCAGATCTTGATATCTTTCCTCTTATTTTTCATTTCATTATTATATTCATTATTCTGTCTTTCAACCTCTGCTCCCTGCCTGAAATCATGCCCGGTGAGATTCATCTCTTGACCATCTTCTACTCTTCTCAAATACTCACGGTCTGCTTGATCTTAGTCTATTCTGCTTGAATCATCCTTCAACCTCAAGATCCTGTCAATTGACCGTCTCCCGTATCTCCATCGTGTCTGATAATGACCGTCGCAGTCATCATTTCCTGTTCGTGTTTTATCTCATTGTGATCTGTGGGCTATTCTTCTTGTTCTCACCTTCTCTTGATTTGATTATTCTTCAGCTCTTAGTTCAGCAATCTATTCAAATCATTATCATTCCTTTACGGTTAAAAGCCAAAGGACCGTCAAGCCTACTCTACCGTTGAAGACTCAACTAAGAGAGGATCATAATAACCGGGCGTCATGGATACTTTCAAGCAAGCAATGCTCAAGACTGCGCTTGAAACCATTCCCTTACTCGGAGAAGACAACTACGGAATATGGAGAGACAAGATGGATGCCGTGCTGGACGTTTGAGGATGCACTGGGGCCATGAACAATGAGACTACTGAGCTGGATGTTTCTGTCAACAACGAATTAAAACTTCTTATTATCTCAAAACTTGATTCTACAGCACACAAAAACATTGTCACTGTTGAAAATAGGAACTCCGCTAAACTTCTATGGAAGGCAATCATCCACAAATATGCTTTGTCACAGGCCTCTCACCAAGCTAGAGTCTTCAACAGCCTCCTTTATCTATCCTTCAACCCTGACAATATCGTTGACTCCATCACAAAGGTTAAGGTGTGCCTCAAGAAGATGGGCGAGGTTTGCATCAAGCTTCCCAACGACATTGTAGCTTACCTCATTCTATTTAAGTTTCCCACGACTATGGATGATTTCAAAAGGCAGATAATGCACTCGGATAAAGAGCTTTTGGTTGAATTTGTACTTAATCACCTCACTCAATTGAATAACAAATCAATGGCTCAGTCCTCCATTGCAAGCTCTTGGTCAAAGGGAGACGTTCCTCTTTTTGTAGGAAAGTCAACATCTCACTCAACTTCTACCAAGGGATCAGATCCAAAGCAATGCGTAGAAGGATACCACCATCCTGGTCAGGACAGGAACCACTCAGCCGGAGATTGTTAGCACTTGCACCCTGAGGTAGCTCCAGAGTGGTGGAGAGAAAACCAGGCGAAATGGAAAGCAAAGAAGGGGGGCTCAAAGGCAAAACCCAAATCTCATTCAGCTCACTACCTTGCGTTACTCAACTTGTGGATAGAACACGGCGATCCAAATCAGCGGTTTCTTCTTGATAGTGGAGCTTCAGTCCACATGATCAACGATAGTTGCTATTTCATCAACATGGAGCCCTACTTCGGAGATCCAATCAAGACCGGAAAGGAAGGCGCAAGCTTACCTATAAAAGGGAAGGGCACGGCCATACTTCACTGGAATAATCTCACGCTCAAACTTGGGGAGGCTTTCTATGTGCCTGATGTCACTATCAACTTGATCAGTGCCGGCGCTCTGAATGGCAAGGGTTGCACAATTAACTCAAGTGGGACCAAGTTTGCCGTGACTCACTCAGGTAAAGAAGTTCTTTCTGGACAAATCAAAAATAATCTCTACACTCTTCCAACTCCCTCTCGCAATCCTCTCTCTTTGTAGAAGTCACTTTTCTTGTCAATCTCTTGTACGCCCAAAGCAGCTTTACTTGAGACTCATAGAAAATACGGACATGCTTTGCTGTCAAGGCTTGCACCTCTAATTCAACATATACCTAGCAATATCAAAAACAAATTTCAGTGCGTGGATTGCGTTAAGAGCAAGATCACAAAATCTCCCTTCAATCACACTTTGACCAGATCCTCCAAAGTTTTTGATTGCATTCACCTAGATCTCATGGGACCAATTCGACCCTCATCTAAGTCTGCTCACAGGTTCATCCTATCTTTAGTCGACAACGCTAGCGGATATCTTGCGGCTTTCCCACTTGTCTCAAAAGATGAGACTGCCAATGTCATCATCAGTTTACTTGAGAAGGAAAATCATTGACAAGGAGTTTATCCATCTGAGGTCTGCTCCAATTGAGGGACCAAATTTTTCAATCAAAAGCTGTCTTCTTTCCTAGAAGATAGACATATCTCTCACATTGTCTCTGAACCATATCATCCAGAACATAACAGACGGGCCAAGCGAGCAAACCAAACTATCTTCGAATCTGCCCGAGCAACCCTCAAAGATGGCCATCTTCCTCCTTCAGTGTGGCATGAGGTAGTGAGGGATTCTGTCTAATGCTTAATCAGATCCCACTGAAGGGCGAAACAGTACCTCCTTGGGAGAAGATGCATGGTAGAGCTCTTCCTTCCTCTTTTCTGAAACCCATTGGTAGTCCTTGTATCTTCTTAATCAATAAAAGAGAGAAAGGTTTAAAGTTTGACTCGAAGGGTGAAGAAGGGACTATCGTAGGCTTTAATCAACTCCTTCATTCCTATCAAATTTTAACTAAGTCTGGTTCTATTATCTCATCCAAGCACATCAGGGTTCTTCAAATGCCTCCTCCAAGACTAAGTGGATCCAACTTAGATATCAAATCCGAAAATGATATCATAAATCTTACTCCTGTCTCCAATTACTCTCCTGAAGATCATCTTGATCTTCAAATTCCATGGTCAGACTACCGCAATAAATCTGACGACTCAATCAGTTTGGCCGACAAAGCTGAATCAGTCTGCCAATCATCTGACCAATCTGAAGAACCATCACCGCCCGCTCGGGACAGTCCAATAGTGACTGTAGACACCAGTTGTGCCAATCAACAAGCTCTGGCACCCACGCGGCGGGTTCTTTGAGATCAATCACAAATCAGGCCGCCTCAGTGGTACGGCTTCTTTCATTTTTACAAACCCAAATCCTACAAGGATGCCCTTTGATGCAATGAATGCCAAGAGTGGATGAGCGCAATGGACATCAAACTGGATTCAATTGAGGATCCCAGTGTCTGGGATGAATACAACGGTCCCGCACCAAAGAACGTTCTCAAAACTACTTGAATCTTCAAAATCAAACAAGATTGTCATGGAGATCCTGTCAGATACAAGGCCCGGCTCTGTGTCCAAGGCTTCAATCAGGTTGAGGGTCTGGATTACTCAGAGACATTTGCTCCGATGGGCAAACCCTCTACATTAAGACTTCTCCTGCTCTACGCGCTCAAGACAAAACTGAAGATTTGGCAATTCGACGTCAAAAGCGCTTTCCTTCACTCTCCGATCAATGAAGAAGTGATAATTCAAACTCCTAAGGGATCAAAAATAAAATTTCAAATCTTAAAGCTCGGCAAGTTGCTGTATGGCTTGAAGCAGGCCCCAAAAAACTGGTATGAAACCCTTACCGGATGGTTTAGAGAAGTAGGTTTTGACAAATCCTCCTGTGATCCTTGTCTTTACTTGTCAAGCAATGGTAAGTCTCGGATTTTCTTTCACGTGGATGACCTCATTCTGGTTGGCGACGGCGAAGACTTCAAAAATAAATTCTTGAGCCGTTTTGCTGGCTTGACTGCGAAGGATCCCAACACTATCCTTGGCATACGAATAGAGATAAGCCACAATGAAGTTCTTCTGAGCCAGCCAAAACACATTGAAAGGGGTCTCAAAGAAATGGGTTTGGAAGATGCCAAAACCAGCAAATAACCTCTCACTCCAAATCAACAGCTTATACCTGCGACCAACAACAAATTCAAACAATTCAAGGCATTAAATATAAACTACAGATCAGCAATTGGATTGCTCAATCACATTGCTTGCTACACACGGCCCGACGTAAGTTTTGCCGTATCCAGCTTATTGAGGTTTAACTTCAAACCAGGTATTTTGCACTGGAATGAACTAAAGAAGACCTGGAAGTACCTGAAAGGAACTTCCAATATCAAGCTTTGCTTGAGCGTTGACGATACAGGCTCTCAGACCTCCGCTTATTTGGAGGCATCCTGGGCAGATGACCCTAACACCAGACAATCTCAAACGGGTTATCTCTGCCCAGTTTACGGGTGTGTGGTATCATGGAATAGCTGCAAGCAGAAGAATATCACGTATAGTTCCACCAACGCTGAACTCAACACTTTTGTTGACACTTTTCAAGAATCAACTTGGATTCAGTCCCTCACCTGCGAGATCTTTGGCACCAAAGTTTCTCCCATTATCATTCATACGGAAAATAGCGGTTTGGTCAACAAACTTGAATGGTTCGGTTCAAACTCAAAAACTTGCCACCTTGATCTAAAGACCAAAGGCATGAGAGAGGAGCTGAAGTCTAAGAACATCTCCATTGTGCTTGTCAAATCTGAGGATATGCCTGCTGATGCTCTCACCAAAAGCTCAAATCAAGCGAGTCTTAAACGTCTTCAACTTTCCTTTTCATCATCTTTGTCCTCTTAATTTTTTTTAGTTTCTTAGTTTCTCTGTTTACTCGCTTTCTGTTATTCTATTTCCTTTTCATTTTTTGACTCATAAATTTGTTGCGAGTTTTCATTGCTCCAGGCATGGGGCGTGTTGAGATTTCATGGCAGTGAGGTTTCACCGGCCCCGAGGAGTCTCTTGTTGCGAGTACACACACTTGCGCTGTCACAATCCCCCGGGGGACTCCTTGACTTTAACTCACCTAACTTGACCTCAATTGCTTGTGACTCAACTGGATCTCATCATCAACCGTCCAGCTTCAACTTTGAACAACCACCTCTGACCATGATGACCACCTGACTCGACTCAACCTCAAAGCCTGATCTTGTGGACCGTCTCCTAAATCATTGACCAATTAGTGTTTTCTCAGATCTCAATATCTTTTCTCTTATTTTTCATTTCATTATTATATTCATTATTCTTTATTTTGACCTCTGCTCCCTGCCTGAAATCATGCCCTGTGAGATTCATCTCTTGACCATCTTCTACTCTTCTCAAATACTCACTTCCTGCTTGATCTTAGTCTATTCTGCTTGAATCATCCTTCAACCTCAAGATCCTGTCAATTGACCGTCTCCCGTATCTCCATCATGTCTGATAATGACCGTCACAGTCATCATTTCCTGTTTGTGTTTTATCTGATTGTTATCTGTGGGCTATTCTTCTTGTTATCACCTTCTCTTGATTTGATTCTTCTTCAGCTCTTAGTTCAGCAATCTATTCAAATAAATATCATTCCTTTAGTTCTCTTTTTAGGAAACATTTTAAAACTTCACCCTCTTCAATTCCACGCCTCAGAGTCTTGGGTTGGTGCCATGGTCACCTATATTCATGGAAATATCTTTGTTATTGACATGGGAGGAGCTTGGTGGATGAACCAAAGACACAGCTTGACTTGGATTAACAGGCAAGTTGACAACTCTTGTAGATTTTGGAGACCCTTGAGGTTGTTGCGCCTCAAGAACAACCCTAGCACAAGGTATGATTAGTAACAAGACATCATGTATGATACAAATTCTTACCTTTTTTGGCTGGGCCCTATTGCTCGGATTGAATTGCTCAGTCCAGGAATCTTTGATAGGGAACCAGAAGTGACACTAACAGAATAGACCTGTAGCAAATAGAATGAGAAAATTTTTTTATTGAAGCAAAAAATTGTACCTAACGTTAACAATCCAAATGAAGCCATCAAGATTGAAACTTCCAATTACTCCCTATAGCATCATTTCTTGGCCAAATTGGAAAAGCAAAAGCGTCTTAGCAAGACGTCCCCTACCGGCAACGTTGTAAGTGATGTCAAACTTGACTACACTTCTAGCCTATATGATACAACAATATAAATGATTTGACCATATGTGTTTGAAAGAAGCATGGATTTTCATTAATATCCAAGCCGGAATGGATGAGGACTACACAAAGCTCCTTGTAAGGATTTCCACGGTGTGGTGCCCCATCCTGGACACCCGGACCGCCTTAAGACCTCAATTCATAATCTGTTGCAAAACGTATCGCCCGGCTGGACAACTTATCCTCAGGCTCATCCAACTATTGTTTATCCGCGTCGCGCTCCGCGTCGCGCTCCGCTCCGCGCCGCGCCGCGTCCGCGCCGCGCTGCGCTTCCATTATCCGCGTCGCGCTCCGCTCCGCGCCGCGCCGCGCCGCGCCGCGCTCCTTTCATCCGCGCGCGTCGCGCGTTCTTTTATCCGTGTTGCTTCTCATCTCCGCCGTTGTTATAGAACGTCCTCATCTTTGTTGGTTGCGTGTCTTCATCTTCGTCGTTGCGCCTCCCCTCTCCTCTTTGCTACCGTCGCGCGACGCTCATCCATGATCTACTGAATCCATCCCGACCGCTCCGCAAGCATTTGGCAGATCCTTGACCAACGCGAGTGACCACATGGTTGCCTTCCCGTTTCCGCTCTATTTGTAGAATCTGTTGTATATAGTCTAACAGGGCCTCCTGCCCATATAAGGAGGGGCTCTCCCCTGCTTTTTCGACGATATGCCATCATTCCATCATTCCTAGTATCTCAGATCCTAGCGAATCATCGCATCATCATTGCCTCAGCATCCCATCATCATAAGCAATTTATCCGTGGGCATCCTTCCCCACTTATCTGAGCAAATTATCCGGGTATATCTATGATTGCCCCTTGATCCTTTGAGCCTCCATACTCAAAACTCTGTCCTTTGTGACCTTGATCCTTATCACCAACCAATAGCCTTGCTGGTTGAAGAAGAATTCCTGTCTGCCTGAATTCTTGAGTGTGTTATACCACTCTGATCCCTTTTTCTGACCATACTGGTCTTGATCTCCCTTGATCATCTTTCTGGAGCCAATCACGTTTGATTGAAGAGGTTTTATTAAGCTTAAAACCTGGAGTTTTATACCTCCCTTCTCCTTCAAGGTTGAATTTTGCCACGCTATTCTTGAGTTCCTTGAGAAGTGTTGGGAAATTCTTGCTCAAATTCGTTATTGATTTGCTTCTAGAGCTTCATAAACAAATTGCTTTTGTTTCGTTCAGCCTCCCACAGTTATCTGGTACCCTTCAAGCGCTTGATTGCGGAGAGTTGGGCAGGTTCATTGAGAACCTGGAGGTTGGTTGGGATTGAGTTGATCTTTCCTAATCAGCTGCTGACGACCAGAGTTATTAGCTTGTGGGCGTTGTTACTTACAACTGCCTTGTTCTATTGAACTCTGAACAAACTTTGACTTATTTGTTCAAGTCTTTCCCTGCACCATCTTGTCTCAGATAGTGTTGTTTCCATTGCTACCGAAAACTCTTATCCTCTTCTCTTAGTTTGATTTCTCATCCATAAGGTTCTGGACCTTGATTCCGGTTACATTAAAATATTATTGTAACTCCTAGGAGGGCAGCCTAAACAGCACCTTTCCCCTCCACAGAACTGCCACGGCTTAGCACCGTTTGGAGTCTTACATTTGGTCCCCTGGGCCGGGATCGAACCAGCAACCTTGGGATTTACAGTCCCAAGACTTGAAGAATCAACTCCGAAATCCTATCCAATTTCTCTTTCTTTTTCTGTTTGTTCTTTTTCCGATCCGTGGAGGCAGCTTGGTCTAGAAGTAAGTCCTCCCAATTTGTGCACCGCTCGGGCAAGATACTTGTCGTTTTTGGCGAAACCCTACTCTTGCCACACTCGTGAGCCACTTTGGAAATCTGCTCTTTGGATCCCCTAGGAACTCTGTTATTCGATATGGCATCTCCCGCTACTCCAACCACCTCTGTTCGACCTAAGATGGTAAAGATCAAACCCCAGAACAAGAACTTAGGCTTCAACGGTACAAATGTCGAGCGATTCTTGGACTCCTACGAAATGGCTGCTGAAGTGGATGGAGCTAGTGAATTCGATATGGCTTATCAGTTACGGTTCTTTATCTCCTCAGATGAAGTTATGGAGGTAATCGAGTCTTTCGAGGGATTCGAATCCCACAACTGGACGCTTCTCAGGGAGGCTATGTTGGCATACTGGGGTAAAATAGATGTGGCTAGGTTTACTCTGCAGGATTTGGATGCTCTTGTTTCTCAGTGGATCTCAAATGGTGGTATTTCTTCAGCCTCTGACTATCAGATCTTTAGGAAGTCTTGGGACCCCATTCAAAACTATCTTATCCGAAACGATCACATTGACACAGTGGACGAAATTCGAGCAAAGTTCTTTCAATCTTTTTCGTCGGCTGTGCAGGAAAGGATTAAAGAAGAACTGGTCAAATCTGGATCCATGATTACTACCAGGGATAATCGATTCAAGCTCCCTGTTTTTCTTACCCTTAGGAGTACTGTGGATAAAGTCATGAAAGGTCAAACTGCTCTTACCTTTGAAAAGCCTAGAACTACTGAACCAGTCCATGCTCCTTCTTTTAAAGAGTCAAACGATATTATGATTAAAATGGAGGCAGATCGTAGGCCTAAAGCAGATCCTAATTCCAATCGAGAACCTACTACTATAGATGAAATCACCAAGTTACTTAGAGCCTTTGAGAACAAAATAGATCAAAAGATTTCTTCGCTAGCTACTCCTAAAACTCCTTCTTCTGTCCCCAAATCAACTCCGGTCTGTTACTACTGTCATAGGGAAGGCCATGGAACTGGACGATGTCAAGAACTTCAGAAGGACTTAAAGGAAAAGTTGGTAGAGCAGAGGGGAAACAATTACTTCCTCCCTAATGGTGCCCTAATCCCTTTTGACTCGTCTCGTCCTATCCGACATGTGGTGGCCTCTTACCAGCCATCACCTCCTGTGAAAGCATCTCTTGCTTCCTTTGAATTTCGATCATCCTGTGGTACCCTCCAACCTTGGTATCCTCCAGCCATTTCTTCCTCTAGTCTTGCTGGGACTACTTATCAATCCGATCCAGCTAGGAAACGACATGAGGAACCTAAGCCTCATAAGGCTCCTTCCTTGCCAACTTCAATCCTTCGAAAACCCGTTAAACGTCGATCAACACTTGAGCCTCCTTCCTCTGATGTAGAAGACATGGAGGTGGAAAAGGAACCACTCATGGAAAGGTTCCCAGATCACCCTGATCCTTCTCCCTCACCTCAACCTTCTAATCCAATCTTAGATTCTGCGTCACCTGAACTTCCTCCCCCCACCCAGCCAAAAGTTCGATTTGAAAGAGGCATCTCCAAGGATCACCCTAATGCTGTGGAGGGAGTATTAAATAAAATTTCTGATCTCAAAATTCCTGAACTATCTGTGGCTGAACTTCTATCGATCTCTCCATCTGTTGCTGAAGGAATGAAGAAATGGGTCTCTCGTCGACGTGTGGAAATTGGCCCTGAAGAACTCAAAGTCTCCTCTGGCACTTTAATGGAGGACTCTGGTGGAACCAGTCCTTCTATAGAATCCAATCTTTATTCCTGTCCCCTTGGCTTTCTTCCTTGTTATCTTGGTGACTCAGCTAAAACTGTTTCTCCTCTTGTGGATTCTGGATCTCAGCTTAACTTAATCTCGGATGCTATGGCCTGCAAGCTCAAACTTAGTCCTAGGGTCAGCTTCAACTCTGCAGTGTATGGGATAGGAAATCAAGCTTGTGAACTGGTTGGTATTGCTGAAGATGTACCAGTCAGGATTGGTCGAAATATCGTTGGAACCTGCCATTTTTGGATTACTCGTTTGGACAGTCCTATGATCTTGGGACGACCCTTCTTAATGGACTTTGGTGCAACCCTGATGTTTTCTGATCAAGTTGGGGAGAGAATTCTTCTCCCTGATGCTGATGGCAGGAAAATTGAAGTCCCTCTTTGCTCTTTGGATTCTGGTCGTTGGGAAAGAGATTTTCCTGGTTATTCTCCCAAATCATCTTTTAAGGGAAAGCAGAAGGATAACTCTAGTTCCTCTCATTTTTTAGGGGAATAGTTGATCCTACTAATGATTGTAGTTCTTTTCAGCCTCAGACTGCAACTCAAGGGTCAACTCCCCTCCCTCAGGCTTATTTTTCATTTCTTTCATCATCCTCCTCTGAGCTCAAGAATATTAAAAAACAAAAACATATCAAAATAGAAAAAACCAAAAATATTTCTCCTCCATCTCCTTCTCTCTCTGGATCTGTTGTGTCTTCTTTTCCTTCTACTTTTCCCGATCAATCTTCTCTCAGTTCCGGTTCGAATCTCCGCAATGAGTCTAAACTAGATCCTAATTGCAATTCCGTTTTTGGCGATTTTGGTATGAAGGAATATGGGCTGCAGTGGAGGCAATTTGGGGTACAAGTAAGTCCTCCCAATTGTGCACTGCCAGGGCAATCTTTTACTGTCATTTTCGAAACCCTACCTTGTGCCACACATGTGAGCAACGTATTATCTCCTGGTTCTCCTTTTATGGAAAAGGCACCCTTCAAGGATATTGCAGAACATCGGACTTGGAAGATGTTGGAACTTGGACTCAGCTTTCCTAATCAAGTCTCTCTGGTCAACTCTTGGAGGAAACAAGAAATTCTCTCTTTTGCCACCAAGTATAAACCAGTTGCTAAAAAGGTCCAACCAGTCAACCAGCCTATGCCTCTCAACCTCAATCCTCCCCTTATGCGTCCTCCTCTATCTCGCGATCCTTACTGTGGGCTTCCTCAATCTCTTACTGGTCCCTTTGTGCCTAATGGACGGGTCACTGAAGAACGTCTGAAGGTGGTCAACTTTGGTCCAGATGGATGGCTTCTTCCTGATGAGTTAAATTTAATTAAAAATGTCTTATCTCTAAGAGAAAAATCTATTGCTTTCTGTGAAGAAGAGAGAGGTCTCTTGCGAGAATCCTATGGCCTCCCTTATATCATCCCTGTAGTTGAACATGATCCTTGGCAAAAGAAAAAGATCCCTATACCTGCTGCTAAAGTTGACGAATTCATCAAGTTGGTCCGGGAACGAGTTCGAACTGGCCTGTATGAACAGTCAACTTCTAGTTACTCCAGCCCCGTCTTCTGTGTCCTCAAGAGTAATGGTAAACTTAGAATAGTTCATGATCTTCAACCTCTTAATAAAGTTACTATTAAAGACTCTGGTATCCCTCCTGCTACTGAAGAATTTGTTGAATCCTTTGCAGGTAGAGCTTGCTATGGTCTAGGGGATATTATGGGTGGCTATGACGAACGATCCTTACATCCTATTTCTCGTCCTCTCACTACTTTCGACACTCCTCTTGGTCGATTTCAACTTACTCGATTGCCTCAAGGAGCCACCAACTCGGTCGCAGTCTATCAGGCTCAGATGATGTGGATCCTCCAGGATGAAATCCCTGATCATGCTGGTATCTTTATTGACGATGGCGGAATTAAAGGTCCAGTATCTGACTATGATAATGAGCTCTTACCTTGGCATTCAGGAGTTCGTCGTTTTATCTGGGAATACGCTACTACCCTGGAGAGGATTCTGTTTTGAATCGAGGAATCTGGCCTTACTGTCTCTGGATCCAAACTGGCGGCTTGTGTCCCTGCTCTGGAAATTGTTGGTCATGTGGTCTGCAAGGAAGGAAGAAGGATGGCACCAGCCAAAGTCAACAAGATCATCTCTTGGCCTACCCCAATCAATCCAACTGAAGTTAGGGGCTTTCTAGGTGTTGTCACTTATGTTAGAATCTTTATCCCATCTTTATCCAAAATCTGTGCACCCTTGCGTCGTCTAACCAGAAAAGATGCTGAATGGATTTGGACCCAAGATTGTGAATGTGCTTTCCAGCTACTCAAAAGGATAGTTGGTGAAGACATAGTTTTGAAAAAGATCTCTTACGGACCTGGAGCTGGCAAGATCAAGCTGGCTGTCGATTCTAGTTATCAATCTGTTGGGGCCGTCCTTACTCAGGAAGATGAAAATGGTTGGGACCGTCCTGTTCTTTATGAATCTTTGTTGTTTTCAGATGTAGAATCCAGATACTCCCAGCCCAAACTGGAACTCTGTGGTGTGGCTCGAATGATGAAGAAACTTCAAACCGTTCTCTGGGGCCAACATTTCGAATTGCAAGTTGATGCCCGATCCATCATTGAAATGATCAACGCTCCCAGTCTTCCCAATGCTCCTATGACTCGTTGGGTGGCCTTTATCCAGCTTTTCTCTTTTGATATTGTTCACAGGCCTGGAAAATCTTTCACCATGCCTGACGGTTTATCTCGACGACCTCTTGGGGACAACGAATCTGATGTTGGAACCAATTTCAATGAAGAGGAACCTTTAATTCGACCTATTTTCTCTTTTTCTTCACAAAATTATTCTGGCTTTCAACAAGGCTTCTGGTTTAAATTAGAGCAGTACCTTTCAACTCTTCAAAAACCTCCTGATCTCTCTGCTAAGGAATTTCGATCTCTCAAACGAAAGTCTTCTAATTTTTTTGTTCAAGGCTCTAGACTTATGAAGAGAGGCAATCCTTGTGCTCTTATTGTCGTTACTATTCCCTCTAAACAAGATTCCATTCTTGAAAGTCTCCATGAAGGCCTTGGTCATCGTGGGGAAACTGAAACTTATCGACGATTATCCGAACGATTCTGGTGGCCATCTTTGAAGAAATCCGTCTCCCAATGGTGCAAGAGTTGTGAAGTTTGCCAAAAACGTGATCTTAGGCGCCCATCCGAAATTCGTTATCCTACTGGGGAGTCCACTGTCTTTGGAAGGATTGCTATGGATGTGGTTCATATTAAGGCAGGTGGTGCTAAGTACCTCATTGTGGCTAGAGATGATTTTTCCGGATGGGTTGAAGCGAAATTTCTTAAGAACCTTAGCTCTGAATCAGTGGCAGCTTTCCTCTACGAGACCTGGACAATGCGTTATGGCCTGGCTCGATCTTACTCTACTGATGGTGGCTCTGAATTTGGGGGCAAGCTTGCTGAAATGATCCAATCCCTTCCTGGACAACATAGAGTTACTACTCCTTATTATCCTGAAGGCCAAGGCATGGTGGAACGAGGCCATGCCCCTTTGAAGGCTGCACTTGTTAAACTGGCTGGTGAAAGTGGCAAGAATTGTCGCAAATTCCTTCCTCTTGTTCTCTTTTCTGATCGAATCTCAACCAAAAGGACTACTGGCTACTCACCTTACGAAATCATCTTTGGTCAAAGAGCAGTCCTTCCTTTGGATCTGGAAATGGAATCTTTCTTGGGTATCTCTTGGGAAGAGGTGTCCTCAACCACTGATCTGTTAGTTGCTAGATCCAAGCAACTGGAGCGAAGTAAAGACGTTCGTGATGAAGCTTATCAAAAGATGATGGAGGCCAGAGCAAAATCCGTCCAGTATTGGGAGGACAAGCACTCTAATCGAATCAGGGAGCCCTTGAACCCTGGTGACCTAGTTTTAGCTTATAATCGATCTTTGGAAACCCAGTGGGGCAAGCTTTTCTCTAATCGTTGGAATGGCCCTTATCGAGTGGTTCATCAAGTTAGAGGTGGATCTTATGTTTTGGAGGAGCTGGATGGTACTCAGTTGGCCAGAAGGTTCTCTGCTGATCAAGTCAAGAAGTTCCATTGTCGTGGGGGCAACTTATCTCAGAAGTAAGTCCTCCCAATTGTGCACCACCAGGGTCATTTGCTGCGTTTTTGTTGTAAAACTCTACTGTATGCCACATATGTGAGCACCTGGGACGCCCTCCTTGTTCTATTCCTGCCGCTTCTAGGGTTCATTTGGAAGAATCAAGATATTTTCCTCAACTCTTCAACCACTCTCAAGATCAAAATGGCCATTCTTTGGTTTCAATCATCTGTCTTTCCTTTCTTTCTTTCTATGGCATCAAACTTGGGAGCAGACTAGGGACAGTCTGTAAGTTGGGGAGAGATGTGGTGCCCCATCCTGGACACCCGGACCGCCTTAAGACCTCAATTCATAATCTGTTGCAAAACGTATCGCCCGGCTGGACAACTTATCCTCAGGCTCATCCAACTATTGTTTATCCGCGTCGCGCTCCGCGTCGCGCTCCGCTCCGCGCCGCGCCGCGTCCGCGCCGCGCTGCGCTTCCATTATCCGCGTCGCGCTCCGCTCCGCGCCGCGCCGCGCCGCGCCGCGCTCCTTTCATCCGCGCGCGTCGCGCGTTCTTTTATCCGTGTTGCTTCTCATCTCCGCCGTTGTTATAGAACGTCCTCATCTTTGTTGGTTGCGTGTCTTCATCTTCGTCGTTGCGCCTCCCCTCTCCTCTTTGCTACCGTCGCGCGACGCTCATCCATGATCTACTGAATCCATCCCGACCGCTCCGCAAGCATTTGGCAGATCCTTGACCAACGCGAGTGACCACATGGTTGCCTTCCCGTTTCCGCTCTATTTGTAGAATCTGTTGTATATAGTCTAACAGGGCCTCCTGCCCATATAAGGAGGGGCTCTCCCCTGCTTTTTCGACGATATGCCATCATTCCATCATTCCTAGTATCTCAGATCCTAGCGAATCATCGCATCATCATTGCCTCAGCATCCCATCATCATAAGCAATTTATCCGTGGGCATCCTTCCCCACTTATCTGAGCAAATTATCCGGGTATATCTATGATTGCCCCTTGATCCTTTGAGCCTCCATACTCAAAACTCTGTCCTTTGTGACCTTGATCCTTATCACCAACCAATAGCCTTGCTGGTTGAAGAAGAATTCCTGTCTGCCTGAATTCTTGAGTGTGTTATACCACTCTGATCCCTTTTTCTGACCATACTGGTCTTGATCTCCCTTGATCATCTTTCTGGAGCCAATCACGTTTGATTGAAGAGGTTTTATTAAGCTTAAAACCTGGAGTGTTATACCTCCCTTCTCCTTCAAGGTTGAATTTCGCCACGCTATTCTTGAGTTCCTTGAGAAGTGTTGGGAAATTCTTGCTCAAATTCGTTATTGATTTGCTTCTAGAGCTTCATAAACAAATTGCTTTTGTTTCGTTCAGCCTCCCACAGTTATCTGGTACCCTTCAAGCGCTTGATTGCGGAGAGTTGGGCAGGTTCATTGAGAACCTGGAGGTTGGTTGGGATTGAGTTGATCTTTCCTAATCAGCTGCTGACGACCAGAGTTATTAGCTTGTGGGCGTTGTTACTTACAACTGCCTTGTTCTATTGAACTCTGAACAAACTTTGACTTATTTGTTCAAGTCTTTCCCTGCACCATCTTGTCTCAGATAGTGTTGTTTCCATCGCTACCGAAAACTCTTATCCTCTTCTCTTAGTTTGATTTCTCATCCATAAGGTTCTGGACCTTGATTCCGGTTACATTAAAATATTATTGTAACTCCTAGGAGGGCAGCCTAAACAGCACCTTTCCCCTCCACAGAACTGCCACGGCTTAGCACCGTTTGGAGTCTTACAACGGTTAGCTTTGAAATCAATCTCTTTGACGCTTTTTAAAACACCAAAACCAAAGCAAGACGTAAGATTGGCATGGGCCCTTGGTTTTTTGGGAGCAGTTCCAATTGATAGAATTGAATCAGAATTGAAAAAATAGTTCTGGGTGACATTATTGTTGAAAGCCAATAACCTTCCCATCAAAATATACAATTGACCCAGTGAAAGGCCCTGATTAACTGAAGAATATGAAGATTCTTTAATTATGACTTCTTGAGAATTCCCATCATTGGAATTTACATAAGGTATAGCGCTCTCATATTGAAAAATTCCATAATTGGAACCTGCTGAAATGATGCTCTCAAGCTATATAGAAAATAAGCATTATGGCGGTCAGCTTTATCAGGTATCCCTTGAATGGAATTTTTTTATGAGACTATGAGTATAATGAGTGATTTTCACCTTTTAAAAAATGGAAAAAGGCCCAGAAATGTGAAAAGGATGGCTGACAGTTTGTACTGATGACATTCTTGTAAAGGAATATAGGAATAGAAATGTGGTGATTATGGGTGCACGGATCAAATGATGGCTGAATATCTTTTTCTTTGATTCTGTGGCAAGTTCTATGGCTATACCTATAGCTATGGTGGCTGTAACTAAGGACTAAGGAAAAGAAACAACAAACAGACAAATCAAAAATTTCAGTATTACACAACAATTTATTGAAGGAATGCAAGTACTACTTACCCCATGCTAGATTGACAACAAATTTTTTGACCAATGTCCAATATCAACCAACTTTATTTATAGATTGTGTTTGCACAGAAAAACCAAGAAGCAATACTGTTCTGACCTTGAGACTTACTATGTGTTCCTTACAAAAATAAACAATTTTTTGAATTGTTGATTGATAATTGATGATTGATGATTGATGAATTGTGTGCTAAAATAGTAAATTTTTCATCCAATCTTGACTGCAACTGATACACACTGTAAGTGGTCCACCGCTTGGGGTGTGCTTATGATCAGAGCAAAGAGTCAGAGTAAGATTGCTCATTATCAGAACAAACGTTTGGAGTTTGTCTAAGCTTTATCATTTGTGCATGTAAACCTTATTGGTAAATGAAAAACAGCAATAGTTAGTAAATGAAAACTAAGGAGGCACCACGCCGTAACAACTTGAAAAAGAGGAGTTAATAGAGACATCAATTTTGTAGGTGAGAAACCAAAACAACTCACTTTGAAAGTTAATGGCTGAGTTTTGGATGGATAAACAATGGTGTTTGTGCATGGAATGAGGAAATCACAATCCATTGTGAACCATTCAATAGTGATACAATTGGAACTTGAAGAAGTGATACTGAAAAAAGAAATTCCAATTTTTTTTTTTTTTTTTTTTTTTTTTTTTTTTTGGATTGACAATTAAATAAAAGAATTGTAAATTTTTTTTTGAATTTTTCCGCATCTGGTCCAGGGTGTCCAGATTTGGTCACCACAATGGAGGGGAAGGGGGGCGGATGGTGGCAGGTGGATCATCTGGGGGGAGAGGGGGATCAGGAGGTTGTTGGAGTCAACAGGTGAATCTGGGTTGAGGCAGGGGAAGATGGATTCATGGAAGTTGATATGATGGGTGATGACTACATTACATGTTTACATGTCCAAAACTTGGTATTTCCTGTGTCCACTCCCATACCCCAGTAGGATCCCAGATGCTCCTTGGTCCCCAAATTTCCCCTTAGGTTTGTTTAGGTGATAAATATCTTGATATCCAAAAGGCTTCAAGTGTTTGAGGGAAGGGGCTTTATCAAACCGTTTCTTGTGCGGGGTTGATAACTCAATGATTTGGCAAGGGGTGAGATTTTTGAGATAGACAGCTGTGGAGGCTGCATCAGCCCAGTAGTCAATGGAGAGCCCCAAGTATTTGAGAAGACATTGGGCCTTGTCAACGGTGGTGCGGTTACCTTGTTTGGCAAGAGGGTTCTTTTCAGGATGATAGGGAGCGATTGTGAGATGTTGGATACCAGATGAGGACTAGTAATTTGAAAGTGAGGGGTTTGTGATTTTGTCCCCATTGTTGCTTACAAGGTAAGTGATCTTTTCCTTTGATTCAACCTGGAATTCATTGAAGAGGGTTTTTGGGGCACTTTCAGTTCTAGATTTGAGACTTAGGAAACAGATCCATAAATAGTGGGAGAAACCATCCACTTCCCTGAGGAAATATTTCTTTCCAGATAGGGAGGGAGTAGATATTTGGCAAAAGAGGTCAACCTATAAGTATGCAAGTTTTCTTGTGGGTGTTGGAAGGTTTCCTAGGAATGGAGATTTTTGGCTTGTGCTCACATTGGAGGAGGGGCAGATGATCTTGGAGAAATTGTTTTTTGGGAAAATTTTCAGGAGATAGTTGATGTAAGGGTGGCCAGCAGCCCAACAAGGAGTTATCAGTTTTTAGGGAGTGTGGATTGAGTTTTGAAGGCAGTTTGGTGGTCTTTGTGCATGAAAAATTTTCTGTAATGGATTGTTCCAGTAATGACAACATTAGATAGATTTCATGTGACCTGAAACATTTTTTCTCCTCCTGACAAAATGGTGTGATTATTTTGAAGGAATGTTCCCATGCACAGGAGGTTGGCATCTAGGGAGGGTACCAGGAGACAGTTTTGGAGAGACAACTTCATATGAGGAAGGTTGAGAAAAACAGTTCCTTTTCCAGTAGCTTGGATAGAGTTCCTGTCAGCAAGGTACACATTTTTGTTGGTGGGGAGAATGTGGTGAAGTAGGAGGGTGAGTTGGAAATTGAGGCAGATTCTCCAGAATCAAAGATGATTTTGGAGATTGATGTAGTGAAGGCAGAGACCATGTTTTTCACAATCTTGGGTTTGTTCTTCCATTGCAGTTGGTTACATTCAGATTTTAGATGTTTGGTGAGGGTGTTGTGGACACCATTTAGGCAGCAGGTATAACATGTTTTTGGGGAGTCTTGTTTGATTGCAAGGGCTGTGGCGTGTTCCAAGGTTTGGTGTTTTTTTGGATGTATGATATGAGTTCCTCCAGGGTGTCCTTGAGGGAGGGAGTTTTCTTCTTTATTTCACACTTCTTGATAAGAAGTTTGCCAGAAACACAGATTTCAGGGCGGAGGTTGACAATAGCCCACATGGCAATGACAGAGTCAAGAAGAACAGATGGCTTGGAGGATGCATTGTCAATTAGACTGCACAAAAGGCAGGTGTTCTCAGAAAGGAATGTTATATTTTTTCTAAAGATCCATGGGCAAGTGTGCTAGTGAAGATTTGGTTGAGATATATGGTTTGATTTTGATTTTTTTTTGGTTTGGTATTAATTGTCAATGAGACTCCATATTTTGGAATGTTTTCCTGGGGCTTTGGAGCTGAATTAAGAAATAATCTTGTGAATTGTTGCAATTGAGTGAGATAATGGCATAGTGATTGGCCAATCTATTTGGTTCAATGATGTCTAAGTGATTATTCTTGTCTTCTGCTTCTGACTGTATGACTGGACAAAAAATATGCTTAATCTGGAGAATGCATTCCATTTGGAGTTTCCAGTAGAGATAATTTGTTCTGGAAAATTTTGATTTTTCCAGAAGCTTGACGGGAAGCTCAACCATGGTAAAAAATTGTGACAAAGTCCCAGTTCAACACGGGTCTCATAATATGTTAACAGGAAGAGGGCTTTATAAGCGCAGGATGAGGTTAGATACTCAGATAAGTGCCAGGGAAGGGTAGCAGTGGGAGCAAAACTATAGAATCACGGGATGGGATTAGATCCTCAGATGCGGGCGGGGGGATGGGAGCAGTGGGAGCCAACCTTGTGAGTTAGGAAAAAACAACACAAGGTGAGGTTAAGTGCATGATTGAGTTAAGCGGAGAGAATAACAACAGAATAGGTGAACAACAAAGAACATAAGTAGGAGATGGTACCTTTGGAAGCACAGGATGAGGTTAGATCCTCAGGTACGGGCTGGGGAGGTGGAGCAGTGGGAGTAGACCTTGTGAGTTAGGAAAGAAACAAGCACAAGGTGAGGAAAAAGGAAACGGTTGGGTGGAGGAGGGTATGGGAAAATTTATTGGCAATGTGCATATGGTTGGAGAGGTTTAGAGGGACAGGAATAATTTGAAATGGGGGAGGAACTTGGAATGTATTTACATTAAATACTGAAAAGGAAACCATGCAAGTAGACATATGGATAGCTTGTGGACACATTATGAAAACAGACAATAATTGGGCAGGGAAGACACACTCAGTTGAGGAAAAATAGCAGATGGAGAGTTTCAGAGTTGTTTTTTCCAATAGATCTTAATTAGATTGGATCAAAAAATGGATAAATTGGTCCTATTTACAAGTTTGAAACGAATGTAACAAGTGTAAAGAGTGGATGAATTACTAGCTTTCCTGAAGCTATGACATGGTAATTGAAATAAAAAAACACATTTGGAGTTTCAATTTTGAATTAAAGAAACCCCTTTTAAAAATTTCAATTCCATAAAATATTTGAATCACCAATTTTCTTGTTTTACTCGGTTTCACTGGAAACCTAGAAACACAGAAGATTCATGCATAAACACTGGCGTTGAGAGTGGCGTAAGCATGTGTTCGAGGTGATCTCAAGCTTCTGCATAAATTTTAGCTTACCCTTGTGAGAAATAAGAAAAATATCGTTTTTGACAGCATTGGTTTGACCCAAAAGGGAAAATATGCTGCTGCATTCTTTGATCGCGGCGGACGGCCACTATTGTTGGATGAAAGAGGCGTGGGTAGAAAGGACATGGATCAGATGAGTTCAGAACCTAATGGGACAAAATGATTCGAAATTGATCAAATTAATAACTTCAAAGGACCTGAAAGAGGTAATATTGCTCGCCTTCGTTCACGCAGGGCGAAGGGTTGGCGAGGAGGTTGGAAGAGGGGGAGGTCCAGCGCGGGCAATGATGCAGTAGTGTGAGCCATTGCCCCATTTGACCTGGTTGTCGCCCGGGGTGCCAGGCATTGTAGTGAAAACCAAAGAGGAAGGAAGAATAGAAAGAAACCAAGGGCGGTTGATGCAGTTGTGGAACCAAGGATCAGTCAAGTCGGTGGTTTTGAAGCGATGGTATGAAGAGCTCAGGCACTGGAGGGGCGCTCTATTTATATTCACAACGTTCGCCCTCGCCCGCAGCGTCTCTCCCATCGGCTCAGCAGTTCACCCTCGCCCGGCTGTGTGCGCCGGACGCTGATGGTGCGCGGTCTAAGACCTGGAGTGACAAGGGCAAACTAGATGCTGAGCAAAGACTGCACATGGCCACCGGTCACTACGCCCTAACCTCCTCAACCTGGCACAACGCGCGGTATTCCCACCGCCCCAGGCGTCCTGTCATACTTTCTACGCCCAGCTACATTGTGCACTCTGTCATCGTCATCTCATCAACACTTGGTATGGAAGGCAAAGGTTGATGATGCACGCCTGCCGAGCTGGAATGGAAGTGGTTCAATCATCCACGCCCCCGCGGTCCGCCTCACACATCCCAGCAAGAGCGAGTCCGACAATGCTGAGCCCAAGGGTACAACAGGCTGCGGGCAAGATCCAATGTGATGAGTATAAGTAGAGCGCGCATATTATCTGAGCTTTATACTCCTTCCTCACAAGCATCGACTTGGCCCTTCGTTTGTCAACTGCATTCACCGAACCCAGTTTTAATCTAGCCTTCCTTCCTGTTTGGCTTTTACCATCATGCCTGGCACCGAGGGCCAAGACCAAGTCAAATGGGGCAATGGCGCACATTACTGCGTCATTGCCCGCCCTGGGCCTCCCCCCCTTCCAAATTCCTCGCCCCCCCTTCTCCCTGCGTGAACGACGGGGAGAAATATTATTCTCTTCAGGTGAGCTAGCTCTGAATGTACTTATTTCATGAATTCCTTACTAGGGGATTGGCGGCTGCGCCGCTCCCGGTGCATGAACCAACAACGGAGGAAACATGACGAAAACACCGACGTTTCCTTGAAACGGATAAAAAATAAAATGGATCGATCATGTAAATCTTGAATCATGGAATCAGTAATCAAAGAAAAAATTGGATAATTGAAATGAATTAGAAATTAATGTGACAAGAGGGCTTTGTTCACTATATTTAGTGAGCGATGAGTACTTTGTGGGGTCAACAGTGCAACTGTTAAGTTCCCAAAATTTGTAAAACGTGATTGGGAAACATACAACTGGCCATGGGCAAAGACTGACTTTGGTAAGAAAACCCCAACAATTTCTAAAGATTGTCCTTGGGCTTTGTTGATTGAAATTGAGAAAGCGAGAGCGATAGGAAATTGATAACAATAAAATTGAGCAAGAATACCCTCTTTGCCATCGTAAAGTAGTCTAATTTTGGGTATAACAACTTTAGTACCTGTCTTGGAGCCGGTTAAAATGCCACAATTCAAGGCATGCGGTTAAATGTCAGTTATTAATAATCGTGTACCATTACACACACCCGCTTTGACGTTCAAATTGCAAAGGATAATGATAGGGCATCCGATCTTCCATTTGATGAGGTGCTCGGGGAAATTAGGGATAGACAGAGAATTAAGAACTTCCTCGGGTAAGGTTTCTTGGCCTTGATCGGCGTTGTGATTAAGACTGAGAGATTGAAGAATATCTCCAGGAAAAATTTGTAATAAATATTTCTTGATTGCCTTGACGTTGACATTTAGAGGATTAAGGAGATACCAAGAGGTAAAATACTCTTCCTTTCCATAAGATTCATTGGGGGAATGACTCGGCAAAGATTGTGATAAATTTTAGAATCCAAGTCTCTTTACAAGGCCTATTCATCAACTGAGGTAATAACATGACAATGTAAAAGGTCAACCTGAGCGATATCGGTAATTTGCAATTCACCTTCACCAATATTCAACAAAAAACGACTTTTTTCTAGCAGCAGTGGATTTGCCGAATCACCGGATCCCAATCGCATGTTTATAGATAAAGAGAAATTGACAACTTGATCCCACAAAACAGACCTCTTCATACAGACTCGAGATTGATCATATATGTCATCCCCTTAACTATTGGGAGGGTCTGTCTGAAATTGCCAGAAAAGATGACTGTGAGAAAAATTGAAGAGTAGGAAAACCTGGACCAAGCTATCATTTCAATCAAACAAGCAGAGTCAATGAGTCTGAACACAAGCGTTGATAAACATAAGAAATTAAGAAGGCTTCGGAAGAAAGAGTCAACCACGAACAAGCAAACAAAATTCTACAGGCTTCATGATGACCTCTAAATAGACTAAGTAGAACTGTGTGCACTATACGCCAATAAACCAATCTGAGCCTTCCAATTGTTCTTGATGTCCTGATTTGTAATGCTAGTTTAGAAGGGAATTAAGGTAAACACTGATGGTGAGTTGATTCACACTTTGGTACACACTATTTGCTGCTGGGACTTAGATCGAATTAGGTGTAGGTCAAATCTTCAACATTGATGGTGAAAATACTGAGATTCGGAATGAAATGGTTGGGAGTTGTTCTTCAGTCTTCATTGAATCTTCTTGAGAGTTGAGGAGATGGCATTGGCTGAGTTCATCTGTGAAATTCTAGTGACATCGCATCAAGTCGCGCGCACAATCTGATGAATCAGTAGTAGACACTCATGGAGGCTATGGATAAGTACAAGAGAGATGGAGAAATTCTGGAACAGGATTTACAACACAAACAAAAACAAAGAAAGAACACAGATGACAATGAATTGTGACTGAGAAATAATCATTGCAAATAATCATCAGACTGTAACACCGCCAAAAGGTAAGTTGTTATCAATCAAATTTTGAAGACCACGGTCAACAGATTCAACAGAGTAGCGGTTTTTGACTGATATTTCATCCTAAACAATGACATTCATGTTAAGGAGAGTTCAACCCTTCTTTGAAAACCGGGTCCACAAAACATTAGTAGAATCATCAATGTCCAGTGGGATACCAAGGCCAGAATTAGCAGTCCAACCCCCGTCTAGTAGTAGGGCAGCCATGCCAGTGGAGGTAATCACTACAGTCTTCTTTCTTGTACTTCAAAGGTAGGAAATAATTACATTTAAGAGAAAGGTCTTGCCAGTACCACCAGGCCCATCAATAAAAATCAAAAATTGGCTGGATGATGACAGGGACGTCGGGAGGTGATTCACAATGACTGCTTGGTCATGATTCATCATAGGCTCCAAAATAGAAAAAAGCTCCAAATATTTCAAGACAAGACAATGATAATTCATTGAACTTGAGGAAACCTGTTCCCATAGATCAGGTCAAATAGTTACTAATCCAATGTCTTCAAGAGTCTTGTTATTTGAATTTATTTCTTGTGATAGATAATAAATGGAGAGAATTTTGATGTTTTCTTCTGTTGGATTGAAATTAGGAAAAAGTTTAACTATCTTATAGCAAAAATTGTCTCACAAATGGTCTAAGAACGTATTGTATAAAGTCTGAGGAGAAGATGGAGGACTCAATGCCAGTATTACAGAAAACATGGCGCGTAAGGAATGACTGTTCATCCAAATCTTGGCTTCATGCAAAGTATCTTCATAGTGAACGTCTGACATCAAGAGGCCCGCCAAACTGCAAGCTTCTCAAAATTTGCCATATTCAACACCGCGGATTGTTCTCAAGTTTTGAAAATATGTTTCTCCTTAAAAATTCAACAACAGTAACCAAAGAAAATATTGTTCTCCATCAACCAGGGATGCAAAATAAATCCAACCAACAGCTTTGTTCAATGTTCGACATCCTTGCCAACCTTTTGTTGATCCCGCCAAAAATTAGTGGGAATATCTTGATATAGAAAGTTTTGGGAATGGTGTCCATAGCCAACTGCGTCCAGTGAGTTTATTAAAAAGAAATCCTGTAACTGCTTTCAACAAATGGTCCCATTTTGGAATTATTCTTGCACCTGTGATAAGTCACAATAATAAACAAGTTGTTGATCCTGAAGATGTAATGCAAGGCGTTGAACAGAGGGGCTAAAAACAGACATATCAAATTGAAAAATCCTCCAAGCAGCCATTTTCAAAGGTTAGCATTCTGAATAAAAATGAAGAAAATTACCTTTGCAAGGCCCTATATATCAACCATCAACATACGCTTTGATTTAATTTCCTTCACATAAATTAAAGAGAGATTGGTCTGAAGCTTTACAAATATATTAGATATTTCAATGCAGATATGTCACAAGGGATCCAAATATTCATGTGGCATTCAAAGCGTAAAGAAAAGTAATTATTTTATGGAACAACAAATTCTTTAGTGAATTGCTTTGAAGCTTTCATAACTACTTGTCAATTGTCTGGTTGTTGGTAGGAAGGGTAAAAGTCTTCAACAAAAAATGTTTTGTTGCAATACAGTTTTGGAAATACAAGTTTGCATTTGCCGTCTTTCAAACAAGGAAGCTGGGGAGAGCAAGGACCATGGATCATGCAGGATTTGAAAATTTGATGCAATTTTGGCTCTATTTCTTGGTTTGGAACAGTTGCCATGATCAGTTTTTTAAACTACTCAACTTTCCATGGAATATCCTGTTGAGCAAGTGTTAACATCAAATGTGCATGAGGGATCCCCCTCTTTTGAAATTCAATAGTGTAAAAGTAAGAAAAACATTCTCCAAGGCGTTTTAAATCAACCATATCTTTGATTAATTGCTTGAGCTTAAGATTAAAAACATGTGCGACTAAGTCAGGTCAATTGGTAGCTTTTTGGGATCCTTTCAATTCATGTGAAATTTTGGGTGTGATTATTAGACCCTTTTTTTTTTGATAAGCTTGCACATAAGGATTATGATTTTTTAGAAAATTTTGAAGGAAAAGAAGTGTATTGGAATCTATTTCCTTGAAACAGGCATGACTTTAACCTTGAACCTTAAATAAATCATTTGATCCCACCAAAGAAATTTGAGCAAAAGTAGCATTTTGACCAGGATTAGGCCAGAGAAATCCAATGTAATGCGTGACTGCTCCTGATATGCGAAAATTATGGATGCCTCTTTGTCCCTGAACAGATTGGTCAAATTTTTCACCTAACAACGTAAATGAAAAAGAATTATTTTAATGGCAAATATTTTGTTGGAAATGCTTTTATTCTAAAGTAAATAAAATTTTTCAAATATAAGAAAAATGATTGAATTAAGTGCAATGTAATGTTTTCATTGAAATGCACCACATGATGTTCCTTCAAAAAGGGATCGGAACTTGGCCAGGTACTGTCTTATATTATTGGCAACTGGAGGACAGGCATAGCCTTTCTGAAAACAGATAGTTCATAATGCTTGTGTCTGTTCCAAATTACCAACACTACGTTCTTGAACCAAATGAAAAGCCCCAAAAGATATGCTTTTATCATTGCACAAACCCAACAGATCAGAAAAGTCATGGGGGAATTCAGCAAGAAGTGTGGTCTCTGTATTATCAGTTGGAACAAATACTGCTATTGATGTTCTCATTTTGAGATGGAATATCTTTGAAATATTTTTGGACTTGCAAGAGGAAAACAATTGATCAATATATATAGACGTATATGTGAATGACAGATGAGGCCTATTACATAAAAGGAAAGAATGTGATAGGGATTAAAAATAAATATGATTGGCTAGAAACATATAAATACATGATTATGGTTGTCTCATGTGCTTCCCAGAATCATGCAGAATTTCCTTGTTAGTTCTCTTTTCAGGAAAGGTGTTAAAACTTCACCCTCTTGAATTGCATGCCTTGGAGTCTTGGGATTGGTGCCATGGTAATCTATATTCATGGAAATATCTTTGTTATTGACATGGGAAGAGCTTGGTGGATGAACCAAAGACCCAGCTTGACTTGGAGTAACAGGAAAGTTGACAACTCTTGTAGATTGTGGAGACCCTTGAGGTTGTTGCGCCTCAAGAACAACCCTAGCACAAGGTATGATTAGTAACAAGACATCATGTATGATAAAAATGCATACCTTTTTTGGCTGGAACCTTTGGATTAGATTGAATTGCTCAGTCCAGGAGTCTTTGATAGGAAAACAGAAGTGACACTAACAGAATGGGCCTGTGGCAAATAGAATGAGAAAATTTTTTTATTGAAGCAACAAATCTTACCTTACGTCAAAAATCCAAATCAAGCCATCAAGATTGAAACTTCCAATTACTCTGGACAGCATTATTTCTTGGCCAACTTGAAAAAGCAAAAGTGTCTTTCTTAGCAAGATGTCCCCTACCGGAAACTTTTTAAGTGAAATCAAGCTTGACTACACTTCTAGCCTATAGGATAAAACAATATAAATCATTTTACCATATGTTTTTGAAAGAAGCATGGATTTACATTAATACCCCAGGTGGAATGGATGAGTAATACAGAAAGCTCCTTGGAAGGATTTCCGCTGTTAGCTTTGCAATCAATCTCTTTGAGGCTTTTGAAAACACCAAGACCAAAGCAAGATGTAAGATTGGCATGGGTGCTTGGTGTTTTGGGAGCAGTTCCAATTGATAAAATTGAATCAGAATTAAAAAAATAGTTCTGGTTGACAGTATTGTTGACAGCCAATAACCTTCCCATCAAAATATATGATTGACCCAGTTAAAGGCCCTAATTAACTGAAGAATATGAAGATTCTTTGATTATGACTTCTTGAGCATTCCCATCATTTGAATTTACATAAGGTATAGCGCTCTCATATTGAAAAATTCCATAATTGGAACCTGCTGAAATGATGCTCTCAAGCTATATAGAAAAATAAGCATTATGGCAGTCAGCTTTATCAGGTATCCCTTGAATGGAATCGATTTATGAGACTATGAGTATAATGAGTGATTTTCACCTTTTCAAAAATGGCAAAAGGCCCAGATATGTGAAAAGGATGGCTGACAGTTCATACTCATGACATTATTGTATAGGAACATAGTAATAGAAATGTGGTGATTATGGGTTGACGGATCAAATGATGGCTGAATATATATTTCTTTGATTCTGCGGCAAGTTCTACAGCTATACCTATAGCTATGGTGGCTATAACTAAGGACTAAGGAAAAGAAACACCAATCAGAAAAATAAAACGTTTCAGTGTTACGCAAGAATGTATTGAAGGAATGCAAGTACTACTTACCCCATGCTAGATTGAAAATGAATGTTTTGACCAATTTCCAATATCAACCAATAGTATTTATAGATTGTGTTTGCACAGAAAGACCAAGAAGAAATAATTTTATGACCTTGAGACTTACAATGTGTTCCTTACAAAACTAAACAATTTTTGAATTTTTGATTTAGGATTGATGATTTATGAATTTTGCGCTAAAATAGTAAATTGTTTATCCAATCTTGACTGCAACTGATACAGGCTGTAAGTGGTCCACCGCTTGGGGTGTGCTTATGACCAGGGCAAAGAGTCAGAGTAAGAGTGCTCATGATGGGAACAAACATTTGGAGTTTGGCTAAGCTTTGTTATTTTTGCATGTAAGCCTTATTGGTAAATAAAAAACAGCAATAGTTAGCAAATCACATTTCAGGAGGGACCACACCGTAAAAACTTGAAAAAGCAGAGTTAATAGAGACATTAATTTTGTAGGTGAGAAACCAAAACAACTAACTTTGAAAGGTAATGGCTCAGTTTTGGACAGATAAACAGTGATGTTTGTGAAGGAAATGAGGAAAGCACAATGCATTGTTAACCATTGAATAGTGATACAATTGAATGATCACCACTTGGGATTACGGGTTTAACAACAACATTGAAGTTGCTACTGGGCAATACGCCATGGGGGTAATGCTGAGTTTGAGAAAAGTGGGTGATCAATTGTTACAGTTGGCCCAGGAATGAGGCTTAAGCCCAAAGCTAAAGCTGGTATAAGATTATTTATTGTTGGCAAGTAAATGATTGCGCTAAGCATTTTTTTGACTACACATTATGGTTTTGATCACAACCTGTGCAAGGTGAAAAGAATACAAAGAGTCCATTGCAAAGGTGATCTCACTGTTTAGTGTTAGTACAATGTGTCTGCTGCGTAAAACATCTTCACTCATAGTTGCTTACTATGATACACCATTGTCAAGAATGAACATGTATCTTATGTAAGAAAAGCCATTGATTTTTGACTGAGCAAAGAAAGTTTGACACAAAGCAGCAAATAAGGCCAAAATGGTTTTTCCTTATTAGGAGCAACACAATACGTGGACTGTGAAAATGCAAAGGCGGAAAATTTGTTGCAAAAAACTAAAAGAAAGAAAAAAACTTGGTTAGCAATAAATTGCAGATGAACAACATTAGACACAATTTGATTTAAAAACAATGGTTTGAAGTATAGACTCAATAAAGGGGTCCTTTTAACGGGGGAGAAGGCACAGATTGGGTTGTTCATTGCAATTTTCAGGGCACTTTTGAAAAGCATAGTGCCAGTAAGGAAAAGCAAACAGGATCATAAATTCTTGGTTATAAATAGAGGAATTAGAAAACTGAGATGGACAGGGCTTGCTGCTACCATTTTCAGGTGCTATTTGAATTAGAAAGGCTTTAATACTTGCTTTAAACAGCACTTAAAATAAGGGAAACTATGGCAGAATCAAGCAAAAAAGTGATAATTGAATGTTGTAAATTATTCCATCTGATTAGGTATTGAGATCACCTGATCCATGTCCCTTCTACCCATACCTCTTTGATCCAACAATAGTGGCCATCTGTTGGTATCATAAAATGGAGCAGCATATTTTCCCCTTTGGTTGAAACAAATCCAGTGGCAAATAATCTTGTCCTTATTGTTGACTAGGGCAAGCTTGAATTTTTGCAGTAGTTTTATATAATCTCAAACACGCGCTTACACCACTCTCAATGGAATTCTTTTCTAATTAATCTTGTGAATCCTTAGGCTTCCGGTAGAACCAAGAAAAACAAGGATATTATTGCCTGAAAGATTTTCTGGATTTAAAATGTTCCAAAGGGGTTAAATATTGAATAATGATTGATGTATCTACTTTTTTTTTATCTTGAATTCCTTTCAGAATTGTAAATAGGATCAATTTATTCTTTTTTTGATTTGATTTAATTGAAATAAATTCAAATTATATTTATAGTCTTTTCAATAACTTGTTGGGTGATACAACTCAGGATATCAATAAATTTGAGCAGCCCTTGCTTTGTTTATTTCAAAAAATCTGCTCACAGCAATACAATACGATGATTTTATCAAAAAATCTAGTTTTAGTTTCTTCCAAATTCATTCAACTCCTTCCTAACTGAATTTTTATAAAGAATGATGGCATGATTATTTCTAAACAAAATATGTTCCCACAGATAATTTCAAATCAATTTTTTTTCCAATGGTAAATCTTTTCTCACTGTGAATTATTTCAATTTTGAATGAATGGTATTTATTTTCTAATAAAATCCTCAAAATATGAAAAAAGGATTAATTTTGATCAAGATTTATTTACTTCTTTTTTTGAATTTTTTCCAATTAATCCCAAAGTGCTGAATATTAAGAGACCTCATTTAGTTCATCTGTCTTTGACCAATATAAATATTATTCAATTTTTCAATTGAGATATTTTTATTTCAAATATTTATTTCAGTTAAAAAACTTAGTAACTCTTATATAAATAAGATAATCTTGAACAATGAGACAATGAAGCAAAAAACATAAGTAAAACTGAGATGTGACTGAGAACCAAACAACAACCCCAAGTCTAGACAAGAATGAAAAAAGAAAATAAAATGAAACAGCTAAGGTTAACTTCCAATGCCAATCAACTAGCTGCATGTCCCATGTTGAGACGTGCATGATGGGGAGGAGTGATTTGATGTGTGCGCCACAACAACTCACTTGTCTTGGTGAGATTGATGGTTTTCAAACTTGGGGCAATGAAAATTTAGGCCTTGGATTGAGAGGGAGGTTTTGTTTTTTTGTCCTCCTCTTCTCTTCTTGCTCCTTCTTGCTCCTGCTCTTAAGAAACATATACTTGCCTCCCTGAGTTCTATCCTCCTTAGAAACCAATTGCCAAGCTGCACCCACATGCTGCTTCAACCGCTGTTTTCCCACCTGGGGAATTCACCAACACTTGTCCTTGGCCTGAATGGGAACAGATTGAGCATCTTCCTAGATTGAACCATCTCAACCTATCTCAAGGGTTTAGTCAGGATATCCGCAACAACCTTGTTTGAGGGGCAGTGTGAGACTTGGATGAGAGAGTTGCTAAAGTTTTGCAGAGATACTGGTTATGGACTTTGATGTGCCAGGAGATGGGATTTAAATGCCCCTACTTGCTCAGGAAGTTTGCAACTTTTCTATTTTTCACAATTGTTGGGCAAGTGATGGAAATACCAAGACCAAGAAACAGATTAGACAACCATCTTACCTGCTTGGCACAGATGTTCATAGCAATGAACTTTGACTCTGTCATAGATTGAGCCACCACCAACTGCTTCGTTCCAGCCAAACAGTTGGGGTTCCCAAATGTGATGATCACATAGTCTGTCATTGAATTCCTACTTATGGCTCAGGTTGCATAGTTGGTGCCAACCCATCCTCAGATTCCCAAAGAGGAATTTTCAGTTTGCTTGAAATGTATCCCCATGATGGGGTTCCCTTAAGATATTGTAGTAGGTGCTTAACTATGTTCCAGTTGGCCTCAATTGGGGATTTGAATAGTGCAAGAGGATTTTGAACTTGAACATGATGTCTGGTCTGTTATTGATGGACTGGTGGATCAGCATCCCTACCACCTTCTGCATGATTTTTGTGTTGAATGCAGAGGATTTGCAGCAAATGAGGTGGTGAATATTGAAAGGGGCAGGAGCCTTGAATGGATTGGCACTTTCCATCCTCAGTTTTCACAGGGTATTCAGACAAAAATCATGCTGGTGAATCACAAGAGAGCCATTGCATATCCACTCAAGGGTGTATCCAAGATGTTGTGCTGGACATTCCTAAGTTTGAATAAAGTAGATTTCTGCAATGAAATCAAGGAGAGCCATCAGTTGACCATGATTTGATCCAAAAAGAAGCCCATTTTCCACATGCTTGTCAAGCATGATGGAATTTTTTTCATTGACAAATAGAGACTCATATCCTTGTGACAGATTAAGTCCCAGGTTGAAAAGAGCTGAAGATAAGTTTTATTTCCAGCAACTTGGAGCTTGCTTTGTCCCATAGAGAAATTTGTTTAACCTCCAGACCAAATTCTCCTTTCCAGGCACCTCAAAACCGGCTAAAAGAGCAACAAATATTTTTGCGTCAATATTTCTGTAGAAAAACACCTTTTTCACATCAAACTAGACTAGAAGACTTGTAAGTTGTGTTATATGGCTATAGCTAGGAGTGACTTGAGAGACTCTATGAAGCCTATGGAAGAATAGGAGTCCAGATAGTGCCAAGGGAACTTTTGGTGATTTCTGAAACACAATCACCAAGAAATATGACACACATCCTCCCCCAACTTGTTCTTTCTCAAAAATAAGTGCCATATACCACCAATGACAATATCATTTTAAGGTGGCCGCACCAACATTCCGGTGTTGCAATTGATAAAGGACAATTTATCACCTGCCATCAATTCTATCCATGTGGTTGGCAAACACCTCTTTGAAAGTTATCACCTCCAACAGGAAAAAATAATTGTTGTTGTCATTTTCATCCAAACCAATGGAGTTGCCCAAATATTGATTGGCCCAAGTGGCGGAACAAGTGCAAGCAGGCAGAATGGCCAAGGGATCCAGAGTACTGGAGATTTCCTTTTGCGCCTTTCATGTGATCACCAGACGGGATTGCAGGTTGGAATTTTGGAAACTGGTGCCCTTTTTTTTTTGATCAAATAAAAATGATAAAGAATTATTCATTAAAAATTACTTTTAATTTAAATATCTCCTGGTAATATGGCCTTATAAAATTAATATGTTATGATTAAAATTCTCTCATATCTCTAGTTAGTTTTCCTCTTACTTGTTGATTCCTTCACACTTGTTAAATGGCCAAATCAGTTGAATTAACACCTCAATTTTATTGTGTTTGTTGCTCTTCTTTTTATGGATTTTATTTCCTGTCTTATGGCTTGTTATATATCTGACTTGTTGCATACTGTCTTTAAATGATTATGGGACAGCTCTTTGGTTTATCTTTCATTCATTATTCATTAAACTTCTTTTTGATAGAACCACAAGTTGGTATTTAAAAAATTTCTTGTATCTAGATATTCTAGTCCAGCCAGTTCATCCTCATCCTTTTTGAATTATAACAAATCTGATTTTGCCTTTCAACTCCTGGATCAGCTCCTCTTGGTTTCATAAGACTTCCCTGCACTCTCTTCTCCTTGCCTTAGCCAGAGAATTGACCAACAATTTCAACATAGCAGGCGTCTCAATTGCATTGGATGGTTTGAGTCAGGGCTTTCCTTTTTCTGGGGAAAATTGAGGAGAGGTGATGCAACATGGAAGAGAGGAGACCTCAAGTGGGCTTTGCAAGGGGAATGAAACCTCCCCAAAGCAGGTAACCAAAGTGTGACTTGGATTTCAGGAAGGGACTTCAGAGGTTTCTTCAAGGAAAGCAGGCTTCTGTAATCAAATTCTGCCCAAGGATGAATTAAATCCCAACTTATGGTTGCATCCTCAAGTCAAAAAGGGATGCGCTTGGTAATATTTCTAACTGGACAAATGGTAAAGTTATGCGCTGTGAGCACATTGACTGGGGAAGACAATTTGATTGACTTGGACAGACAAGGTGGATGAAAGTGGAAGAGTATCAAGCTGCTTTGTCTAAATAGTAAATTTGAACAGACAACTGTGAAAGGATAAAATGCATTTTAATGAGAATGGTCTGGTTAAACTTTTCTTCCAAAAAATTTTTCTGTGGGGAGTGACCTGGGACCAGTTCAAGCACAATCTCACCCAATTGTAGTCAGCTTGGTCAACCAAATTTGCTGCCCCAATTTTGATGAAGGAAAGCAGGAGTGAGGTTGAGCTGGTTATTAACCTTGTGAATGAATGATACTATTCATGTTTTGGAGTCAGAATTGTGCTTCATCATGTAAATTTTGTTGAAGGGATAGAAGAAATCAATTATAACCAGGATGTAACACATTCTGTGTTAAGACAGGGGATTTATATGAAGTACATCAAGGTTGAGGCAATGGAAAGGGAAGGGAGATGATGGCAGTGGGTTGGAATGAGACACGCACTTGATCTTACAGGTCTTGAACACCTCACAGTTGATCAAGGAGAAATCAGGGTTGTGATTTGTGATTGAGTGCAGGGAGAGGAATTGCTTCAAGTAATTGTCTGAAGGGTGTCTTAAAAGGAGGTTCCAGTCAAATTTATGGTGTGGGACCATCATGTTGAGTTATTTGCTTCTTCCCTCTCCTTTTTAATCCATTTAATTTGTATTCATCTATTGGAATCTAGTGTGAGAGCATGACCCCACCACTAAAGTAAATCATCTGCTGGCCCCAGGTGCCTCAGGTTCTGGCGCTCTCATCTACACCCGTTCCAAAGCTCCAATTCCAATCTGGCAAAAATTAAGTAGCAACATGGGCTCAGATACCAAGATATTTTCCCCCGTACAATTTCTAACTTGCAAAACTATCATCTTGGGAAAATGAGACCGGTGAGCACAGTATTTGTTGTCCTTCCTGCCTGTTTTCTCTTTCTGACTTTATGATGTTTCTTTATTTCTAACCAGCTACCATCTTTAGTCCTGTCTGATCATTGTTCCATCTATTTCTTCCAGCCTGTATTTTCCACTACCCTCAGCTGCTCTTTGTATGTCCTGCTCTTTTGCTGAGTCTTCTTTTGAATGTGATAATGAATGCTGTTTTATTTTACTACCCTTGTCTTTCATAGCAAAAATCAATCTCCTTTTCAAGTCTGAACTTAATACATAAATAAGTACAAGGTGAGTGTAGGGGACAAGTTTAGACAAGCCACATACAAATTCCCAATATGGAGGAGACAAAAGCCAATCTTCCCAGACAGCTTGATCAGGATGATTTGGTGTTGATGAACAACTTTTAGAAAACAGTTATCCAGTTAGGTTTCTGAGACCAGATCCCGGGGGCCCTGAGTAGCATAGTCTACTGGGTATTTCAAGGTACCTCTGATTTCCAGTTTCACCATGTGCATAATATGAGTTTTGCCTCTGTAGTTGTTCAGGTTTTTGGAAAAAGGGGTTGAATCTTGAAGTAGGGAATGATCACAGATGGTAGAGCAAGAGGCTCTGGAGTTGTAGGTTGGTTCAAGATGAGATTTACCCAAACCATTTGTGCTGTAATGACCTTCCCTGCGGATGTGAAACCCCACTGATTTCCTGGCTGGAGCGTTCATTGCTTGCAAAATCCGCCATCTCCTTGACTGTGGACTTTTTTTCTTTGTTTGCTGTTTTCAGTTAGATCTGATAATGAAGTTTTCGGAGATCCTTGGAAAGTTATTTGAACCTAGTCTGGATTCCTGGATCCTTCTTTTCAGGGACCTGTCTGGTGGGAGAAACCAACCATAGTTTTTAGGAGGAATGAACTAGTTCTGATAGCAAGGAGTTTTGATGGAGAATTTTGAGAAAGAGGATTTCTTCAATTCCCTGAGATATGTTAGAGATGTGCTGCTGTATTTTCCTCTTGAAACTGTACTTTTCAAGCTCAATGTAATAGATTTTTATTTCAAATAAGTATTTCACAAGATTTGATTTTAAATTATATAATAAAAAAATGAGATGGATCACAATCAAATTAATTTAATTTTGGAAACTTTCTTTTAATTGAATTTAACCCTGTGTCTTTTCCAGAAAACAATCTTTTATTCAAATGAAATTTTAAACAAATATTTTAGACAATATTTTTGAGGACATAACTTGAAGAGATTTTCCTTGTAGAATTTGCTACCCATTGAAGGTGCAAAAGCAATACCACAGGTTGACACTTCAGCTTGGTCCAACTAAATGTCTCAAGAAACCAGCCAAACTCAGTTTGGGCCACTGAATACTCCTGGGTTGCTTTCCCATACATATGAAATGAAAGGCTGAAGGGTTCCCTAAACTCTTCTGTCAGCCATCTAATATTGCAGAGCCAGTTGGACAAAGTACCTTAAAAATGACAAAACCATCAAAATAGTGATCAATAAAAACAGTTAGAAATCCAACTTCACACCCAATAAATTACTAAATCCAAACCATTTTCTGAAAAAATGTGTGATTCTTTCTGTTCTTTTCTTTCTTTCTTTTTTTTTTTTTGCTACAAAGACCCCAAAAGGCACCATTGGCATGATTAAAGATAAAAATTCTATATTCACGTCATCTGGCATGCATTCCCATCCCCAAAAGTATAATTCTCATAAAATACCTCTTGATGGTCAAATTTTTATCAAAAACATTAGAAAATTCAAAATTGCATGGTTCATTTCTTAAAATGAAGGTTTTTTGGTTTGGTTTGAAGTTAATGTTAATTTTGCAATTCATTCTTTGATATCTTTCTTAATTTATTGTTAAAAGAATCTATGTAAGTTTTCTGATGGTTTTCTTATGGGAATTAGACAATGATATTACATTCAAGCTCTTTGAATGGCAAACATGTTGGTTCCTGTGAATTTATGCTTCAGAGTATTTAAAATTAGTCTGGTTGGTACTAGGATGAAGGGAGGCTGAAGGAATGGAGTGGACTGAAATTAAGGGTGCAAACAAGTAGAACATATTTCATGAGGAAGGACTAGCAAATGGAGAACTAGTTCAGTTTCTATAATGCTATTTAAAGCCTGTGATATATTATATTTGTAAAATGATAATGATACCTGGAAAGACAACTAATCATCTAGGATGTATTATATAATGGAAGCTACATCTTTTTTACAGTTGTGAAAAATAACCAGGGTCAGATTTTGTTGCCTGAAGATCTTAAAATTTATCTTCCTTACAAAAAATTTGTTTTTTCTCACCACTTGGAAGAAGTCCAGGATAAAGTCCAATTTTGTGGTGGAAATTTATGAACGTGAAATTAAGAAAAAATTATAATCCCAAAGGTTAGACACATACTCATCCAGAGAAAAATTGCAAGCATCCAGAATAACAAAAGAGGTGTGAAATTTTTTCCATCAAAGGAAGAATGCAATCAAAGGAAAGAAAAATCAGTAATTTTGAATTCAGGAGAAGTCAAAATCTGTTTTCCTGGAATCAAGTAGCAAAAAAGTGGTTCTGATTGAGGAATGGGGAAAAAATATGGTCATAAAAGAACAGAAAAGTATGAGCTATCAACAAGGTTGGGAATAAAAAGGGCAAGGTATTTCTGGAAAATCAGGTAATAGAAAGTGTATGAGATCAGGTAATTTTGTTATCTTTGTGGAACTAAACCTTTTGCCTTGAATCTAACTCATATACGCTGCCAAAGGTAGGTTTCTTTTCCAATTCTTATGTAATTTATTCCACAATTCCTTACCTTCTAAGAGGAAATCAATAAAGCACACCCAAATATATCTAAATCCTGCATTTTTACACATTCAAGTAAATGTTGCCTTATCACATGTGATTTCTTCAAATAATAAAACTGTACACCTATTGTCTCTCAGAGTTCATGTTTCCACTATTTTTATTGTAAAAAAAAAGGATTTACTGATCTAATTTATAAAAGGGTAATTTTAAATTCATGACTCGTTGAGTAGTGTTCAAGACTCTTTGAGTTGTGTTCAAGACTCTTTGAGTTGTGTTCACAACTCTGTACACAACTCTGTACACAACTCTTTGAGTTGTGTACACAACTCAATGGGCAGTGTGGCACCCTACACGACTCAAATGAGCCATGTGGCATGCTAGAGGACTCAAATGGGCCATGTGGCAAGCTGAAAAACTCAAATGGGCCATTGTGGAAGGTAAAGGAGATTTACGCTCCAAAGTTGTCTGCAATTCTGGAAGTTATTGATCTAGGCGTCTGTAAGGAGGTTGGGTGCAATTAGTTCGTAAGTGTAGTGAGATAAAAGAGAGAGAATGAGATGTATTCTTCTTCCTCCAATCCTTCCTCTTCCTTTCCTTTCCTTCTCCGGTAGATTGATAGATTGATTTATAGATGATCATAACCCAACCCAGAGTTGGGGGTGAGAACTTGGATCCCCCCCCTTCAACCCTAACCTAAGTACAACCACAAACGCGAAAGAAAAATGAAACACAACCCCTAAGCACAGAACCCTAGCCCAACCCTGCCCCTCCATTCCTTGCCCCATAACCCGTGCCCCTCAATATCAACGTACGCCCGGTTTGTCCTTCTCATGGCGCAGCCCTCCGTCGCACCCTACTTGGAGCCCCCCCGTTTTCCCGCCCACGCGTGTCCGCGGACCTTGCGGTCCGCAATATTGCCCCGCCCTTGCTTTCCGGACTAGCCACCCACAAGCTTGGTCGGGCCAGCTCCATCACTTGGTCTGCGTTTCCTGGGCGGGTTGCGGCCCTGCGCCCTCAGAGTAGGCCCAACCCGCACCTGGTGCTGAGCCCCGCAATTCCTACTTCTGAGCCCGCAGCGGCTGCTGCCAAGCCCTCAGCAGGCACTGCTGAGACCGCGCGCACCCAAAGGCTGAGCCCAACCTACCCAACTGCTGAGCGCGCAGCCTGAAACGCAGCTCTCAACCTGAGGTTATAAATACAACACCACATCCCCCCCCAAGTTGAGTTCTGTCCCCAGAGGTCTCCCATCGCTGCCTTGCCTCCATCACACTACCAACCCACCTCTCCCCCACCCACCCCAGCTCACCCCAGCCCCTCCTCCACTTCCACTCTGTTGCCATCATGGTCCCCTGCGACTTCTGCGCCCGGAATGGGCTTGCGTGCTCAATCGTTCCCGTTCAACGCGCTTGCACTTATTGCCGTCATTTCCATCACCGCTGCTTGCTTGGCAAGGGAATGCCGCGTCCTCCTCCTCAATCCGGTTCCTGTCCCCAGCTGCGCAAGAGGGCCCATCCGGACCCGTTTGTGGTTTTGGACGATGAAACAATCTCCAAGGACTCATGGACTCCACCCGGATTGCCTTGTGCCCGCCCCCCCCAGGACCAATTCGCGACTTGGCCTCCCCATTGCGCCGCGCAGGGCCCCCACAGAAGGAGGACTACCCAAACTTTGTGGCTTATTGGTCTGCCTTACGGCTCTGGGCGGACCGCGTTTGGGTCACGCAAGGCGCGAGGGACCCGCGCATTGATGAAATCCTCCAATGCCGCCCTGGCCCTCCTCCGGTCCCTACCCTAGCCCCCGCTCCTCCCCCAAATCCGGCTCCTCCTCCAACTCCGGCTCCTCCGTACTTGTCAGACTTGTACAAGAGGCCCCCGACCCCGGGGGACACCCCTCTGCCACCCGCGTCGCCGGTTGTTATCTTGTTGTTGCCTCCCACTGGACCAAGCCCCCCCAATGGTCCGTTGGGGACCCCTTCTTCACCAGTCCTGCCTCCTCCCAGCCCACCCAAGATTCCGGATATCCCTGTTTTCCCAGCTGTTCCGCTTGCGAGGTTCAATGCAATGGTGGAAAAAGCGGACGGACTCCTTCGGCGGTTCCTGGAGGCCCCTCGCGCCCACACCACCGGCGACCAATGGGAACTCTTGGCGGCCTTCCAGACTTTAGCCGCAGAGGCTTGCGCGGACGCCGAGGAGGTGATGAGGACTTGTCCAACGTAGATGGATCGCCCCCCCTTTTCTTCCTTTTCATCTTGTATCCTTTTCCGCGCCTTTTTAAAAAGAAATAAACTTTTGACGCACCGTCCTAAGTAGCCTCCGGGCTTGTGAGAACCTTTTTGCACAAGATCCACGTCTTGAAAGCAATCGGCGCGAGTGAGAGCAAGAGTAAGTGAGAAAGAGGTCCGCGCCCGCATCCTGAGTGAGAATGAGTGAAATTAAAGTCCACGCCCGCGTCCTGAGCAAACAAAGTTCCCCAGAAGGTACCTGGACCGCCCCAGCTGAACTGCCACACATTTCCCAGTACCCAATCCTGCAACAAACGCAACCCTCCTACACTAGCACGCGCAAAGTCACCCAAGAGAGGCAAAGATGGAAGTTGAGAAAACAAACATTCTGGGGTGTCTAGTTATTCCGGCTGTGAACCGGCTAGGACACCCCCTTACCAAATCAGACCTGTACCATACGTGTCCCGCGCCAAGAGAAAACAAGGAAAAGAACCAAGCCCATAAAAAGGAAACAAAAACCCCAAGAATTTTTTTTTTTTTTAAGGCCTCCATAGGGCCTCCGCTCCTTCCACTCCTCTTCCCGCATTGCCAAATCCACAGGGCTCGTCCTTGCGTTTACGGACCCGGCTAGCGCCTTGCCCGCGTCCCTGTGATCAATTATAACCAAAACCAGTACCAATCCAAGAGCCAATCAAATATAAAAGAAGTAGGAGAATGGAAATTCTGGGGTGTCTATTTATTCCGGCTGTGAACCGGCTAGGACACCCCCTCACCAAATCAGGCCTTTACCCTACTCGCGTCCCCCCCCCAAGTTGATGGCTGTCCCCAGCGGTTTGGAGCCTTTCACTCCTCCGAGGTGGCGCGTCGCACGCGGGCTCCTCCTCAGACAAAGGATCCGGCCTGTCCACTGATCCTGAACTTCCGAAGCCGTCCCCTGCGTTTGCCCCATCCCTGGCCGTCTTTTCAAATGAGGTGGAACCGCGCGCAAAGAAACGCTTCATGTGCAAGGCCACGGCCTTGCGTTTGAGCGGCGCCCCGTCCAATTCCTTGAGCTGGTAGCTCCTGCCCTTGAACTTGGATGCCATGGGGAAGGGGCCATTCCATTGGTTGGCAAAAAGCTTTCCCCACTGAGATTCCAGAATCTGGTTGTACAACAAAACCAAGTCACCCTTCCGCTGCGGATCCCAGAGGCGGTGGGAACAGCGCTCATCCCAATAGCAGACCAAAGCCGTCCTTGTCTTCCGCAACCTTTCAGCGGCCTTTGCAAGGGTCTCATGCCGTCGGAGAAGCTGTTTGGCGCGCGCTTCCACAAGTTCCGCCAAGGTCTTCACCTTCCACCAGTCCACGCCCAAGAAGGTTTCAAGCTCAATGTCCACCAGGAGCACCGGACGCTGTCCGTAGAGAATTTTGTAAGGAAAGTAGCCCGTCGAGCATTTAACCAAAATCCTGTCCGCAAAGAGGACCGCCGGAAGGGCCTCCTGCCACCGTTTACTGTCCTCCCCACGCATCTTTACCAGAGCGTCCTTAATGGGCTGATGGCTGCTTTTGATCATTATGGCACCCTCCGGATAGTATTCTGTGACCCGCCCAAACTTAGCTCTGCAACTCTGGAACAGTGCCATCAAGCGGCCGCGGAACTCCGCGCCTCCGTCAACAGTGACCAAGCAAAGCAAACCGTACCGCGCAAACCAATCTTCCTCCAAGAAATGAGAAACCTTCTCCGCCGACAACTTCACCAGAGGATGAGCCTTGACCCAACCTGAAAGATCATCCCGCGCAACCAGCAGGTACGCAAACTTCCCTGCCTTTATGTAGACCATGTTGAGGGAGACCCGCCCAAACAACATGTCTTCCCCCGTAGGGTGACCCACCTCCCTGGGCAGCCTAGAACTCCGCCATTGACACGCTTCGCAAGACTTCACCCATTCCCTTACCGCGCGCACCACACCCAGCCACCAGAACCTTGCCTTCACCTGCCTCCGCGTTTTGATCTCGCCCCGGTGCCCAAGGTCATCGTGGAGACACCTCAGAATCATTTCCTGGTCCCTCCTTGATGTTGCGACCACCAAAGGCACCGGGGTACTTTGTTGCCACAGTTGCCCATCCTGCATGTAGAAGTTGGTTGCCCGCCGCTTTGCCCACCAAATTTCTGTTCCTGACGCATCCTTGGGAAACCGGAGATTCCACAAGAAGGAGCACAAGATTGCGTAGCTCCCAGACTGCTTCAGCAGAAGGGCAACCTCCGTCTCCATCATACCCATGCAAATAACCGGAGACTCCACGTCCAAGGGCTCTGCCCCCTCAAACGGATCCTCCCGCGGATACTGCGACAGCGCGTTGGGCATTGCAAACGCCTTCCCTGGAACATGAACCACGCCAAAAGTGAAGAGCTGGAGAAACACCACCCAACTAGTCATAGTAGCGTTTGGCAGCATTGGGGAATTGATCATCCTTGCCAGGGCCTTGGCATCAACCAGAAGCTTGAAGTGCACCCCCCAGAGCAGGTGCTGAAGCCTCCGCAAGATTTTGGTGACTCCGCATAATTCTAACTTTGGCTGCAAGTACCAACTCTCCGTTGCTGTAAAATTCACGGACTCTTAGAGAACCGGCCTATCCTTACCATCCTCCTCCTGCATCAGGACACCGCCCGCGCCGAACTCGCTAGAGTTGACGGCCAAGCGGATCCCTCCTGCGTTGTAGTCAAGGTTGCAGAGGACAATGTCGCGTCCAACAATCTCCTTGAGATTTGCAAAGGCAGAATCACACTGCGCCGTCCATTCCCATGCCGCGCTTTTCCAGGTCAGCGCCCACAGCGGACTTGCGACTTCCCCAAACCGTTCAATGAACATGCAAACATAGCTGCACAGTCCCAGAAATTGGAGAATATGCAAGGGCATCCGCGGGGTTGGCCATTTGAGAACTTTGTTTTGTTTCTTTGCGGAAATTCTCCTGCTGTCAAAAGCCACCACATGGCCTAGCACTTCCAACGCCGGAACACAAACTGCCAACTTACCCCCCAATACCATAAGCCCTGCCTCCTCAATCCAAAACAAGACCCGCTCTAATGTCTGCGCATACTCCCAGATGAAGCGGCCAATCTTTGGGGCCTCCTCTAGCACCACACCCCCGTAATCCGTCTTTGGTCCTTTGATACCGGCGTTGTCGATGAAGATCAGAACCCCGTCTGGTATGTTGTCCCGCAGGATCCACCTCATCTGGGCTTGATAGACCGCCACCAAGTTTGTTGCCCCCTGCGGCAACCGCGTCAACTGCATCCTTCTCAATCCTGTCTTGAACGCGGTCAGCGGCCGCGAGTCGGCATGGAGCTCGCGCTGATCATATCCCCCCATTACATCGACAAAACCGTAACACGCGCGCCCTGCCATCCATTCCAGGAACTCGTCCACGCGCAGAGGCAATCCCGCGTCTCGGATAGTGAATGAGTTAAGCCGCTGCAGGTTGTGAACAATCCTAAGCGACTTCCCTTCCTGTTTAACAACCACAAAAATTGGGCTAGAGTAGCTTGATGTCGACTGCTTGTACAACCCCTTCCTCACACACTCCCGGACCAGTTCCAACAAGGGTTCCCGCATGGTCCGAGAGATTGGAATTGGCTTGATTTGCCAGGGCTCCTGTGGCACCGTGGGGATTACATAGGGGTTGCCGACCTCTCCCTTCAGCAATCCGCGCTTGTCGGGCCCAAAGGCAAGGGCCTTCTTGCGGAGCACCAACACCGATGCTAACAAATCCTTCTCCTCCGTACTCAACCACCCCGCCGGCCCAAAATTCAGCTCCTTGATTTGCTTGTCCGTGATCCGCGCCTACCGCTTTACCCACCCAAAATTCCTCAATGGACTCACCCAGGGATCCCAAGACCAGGAGATTGGCCTCAGAGGCCCGTTCAGCCCCTGCGGCATGGGGTTGTTCTGGGGCCAGACCTTTTGTGCCACAGGCTTGTATTGCCCCGCGTTGCACCTAACCATCCTTACGCGCCCGCCGTTGTCGTTGTGAATCCTGGCAACAATCAACCCACGGCTCTCGCCTTTGCTCACAAGCGTGGCACTATGGTAGGGTTTTTGAAATGCAGTACCTCCCGGTGGTGCATACTGAGGAAGAGGACTTACTTCTGCCGCTTGCGCCCTCTGCGCACTTCCTTCCGCCTTTTGCTCCTCCCTATTCGACCGCCCGCACGAGGCCGGAGCCTGCCCTGCGCGGTACCCACGCTTGACTAGGGAAAACCGTCTGCAGGGCAGCCCTTGCGGTTGTCCTCACCATTGGAACCTGCCTCTTTGCCGACCGCCGCCAATGGCACCCATTTCCCCTTCCCGTGGTTGGAGATTGTTCTCTCAAAACTTGCCCCGGACGCGTCCTCCACCGTCAGCGCCTCCGTCCCTTCCTCCGCGTTGAAAGTCATCCGGGCCCGGAATCCAAACATGAATGGCCAACCCAAAATCACTTCACCGCACTCGACCAAGAGAAACAACAGCAGCTTCCAAACCTTTGCGACCTCTACCTCTTCTTCCTCCACCACCCCATCTACCCAAGATTCCCCCCCATTGAGCGCCCGCAAGCCCATAGCACACTTCCTCCGCACCAAGCCCAACTCATCCACCAGTTTGGACGGGAGCAGGTTGACCATCAACCTGCTGTCCACCATTGCCCACACTTTCCTTCCGGCGATCTTCAGTGAGACATAGGCAAGCGGCACCAAAATGGCTTTGGATCAGCACAACTCCCGTTCTGCTTCCTCCGTTGCCGCATTCACGCGCTGCACTGTTCCTGGGATCCTTCCGCCCCCGTGCTCCTTAATTGCCTGGACCATTTCCTTGACAACCACCGGAGAGACCGCGACCAGCTCCTGTAGCGTGAGAGGTATTGGTACCTCACTCCCCATCACTTTCCAAATGATTTCCGCGGCCTTCCTTCTTCCTCCGGAGCTTTCCACCGGCGCGTTGCCCCCCCACCCTTGCGCCCCAACCCTCGGAGCTTGATTCAATGGCTGCTGCTTGGCATCCACGTCCATCTTTTCCAACACAATCCGCTCGTTTGCCGCCAACGTCCTAACTTCCTCCTCCACACGCGGTGCCCACCACGTTCCGGGCCCGGTGACAATCCCAAGGGACACCTGAGCGGCCCCTGCAGGTCAGGCCCTTGCACTAACCTGCTCCACTGGCGGTGGCTGACCGGCTCCCAGGTCCACCGGTTTGCCCAATGGCAATATGTAGGTCCCCCCGGACGCGTGAACCAACCCCTTGTTCATGTCCTTGGTCAGATCCCCGCAACCAGACTTCCAATGACTTTTATTGCCGCAATATGTACACAGACAAACCAAAAACCCCCCCGTTGGTCCGCTACTGGGCTGAAAGCCCCCTCTTGCATGGGGCGGCAGATTGCGCGAGAAAGCAGGAGGCGGAGCCGTTGGCTGGGCCACCATCCAATTCATAAGTATCCGCAAGTCCCGTAGCATGTCTGTTACCTTGTTCACCGGTGCTCCCATTGACTGCAAAGGGGCTACAGGTCATTCCGTTGCTGGCGGATCCGCAAGCCGTACCAGAGTCGGGGCCGGGGTGGAAGAGGCCATTGGTTTCCTTGAACTCGCTGGGAACGACCGGGCCGTATCCTCAATCTTCTCTTCCAATTCAATCTTGCTCTCGACCACCTGGTTGATTAATCCCAGGCTTGGAAGGAGAGCAATGCTCCCATCTACTGAACGCGTTACCAACCCGCGCTCAAATAGGTAATGCTGGACCCGCATGCAAAGTTGCGGCGCCAGCCCACCTAGGAATGCCCGCTTCATGGCCCCTGTCTTACCCGCCACCACCTGGTTCTTTTCTAGGTAACTATAAATTTGGTCAAACTGGGACTTGTACTTGGACAGATTGCTCGACGTCCACACCCCACCTTGGGAAATTGCCTCACCCGCCGCTTGCTTGAAGTCTGTCTCCCAAAAACAGGGCTTGCGCTTCCCCCACCTTGCCATCATCTTGCCCCGGAGCCTTCCCCAGTCGCAAGCCTCATACCCTGTCATATCCTCCACGTACCGGAGCGTATTCTTGTCCGCAATGAATAGAACAACCGTGCCAACCTTATTGTCACCCATCGCGTTTTCTGAGTCCGCAATATCCTCAAATCTCGCCAGAAAGCGCCCAATGTCCAAGGTGTCAAATTGGAGATGGGGGAAGTTCTGCGGCCTAAGCCTCACCCATCCCAGAACATCAGCCACCTCCAAAGGCTCCGACCAAGGTGGAGCAAAACCGCTGGACCAAGTATTCGGCGGTGGCGGAGGTGTTGGCCCGCCAGCTCACAGCCCGAGAGGGAAAGAGGGTGAAACATTCAATGCTGGGGTAGTTGTGGGCAGCATTGCACCCAATAGCTTTGAGACACCTAGACAAAAGGTTACTTCCCAGCCAGACCCCCAGATGTGGAAGGTAAAGGAGACTTACGCTCCTAAGTGGTCTGCAAGTCCAGAAGTTATTGATCTAGGCATCTATAAGGAGGTTGGGTGCAATGATTTCTTAAGTGTAGTGAGATAAAAGAGAAAGAATGAGATGTATTCTTCTTCCTCCAATCCTTCCTCTTCCTTTCCTTTCCTTCTCCAATATATTGATAGATTGATTGATAGATGATCATAACCCAACCCAGAGTTGAGGGTGAGGACTTGGATCCCCCCCCTTCAACCCTAACCTAAGTACAACCACAAACACAAAAGAACAATGAAACACAACCCCTAAGCACAGAACCCTAGCCCAACCCTGCCCCTCCATTGCTTGCCCCATAACCTGTGCCCCTCGATATCAACGTACCCCTGGTTTGTCCTTCTCATGGCGCAGCCCTCCGCCGCGCTCTACTTGGAGCCCCCCCCTTTGCCCGCCTGCGCGCGTCCGCGGACCTTGCCGTCCGCAAGTTGGCCCCTGTGCGCCTAACCCCCCATCGCCCCACCCTTGCTTTCCAGACTAGCCACCTGCGAGCTTGGTTGGGCTGGCTGCATCACTTGGTCCGCGTTTCCTGGGCGGGTCGCGCCCGCCACCCTTGGAGTAGGCCCAACCCGCACCTGGTACTGAGCCCCGCAATTCCCATTGCTGAGCCAGCAGCGGCTGCTGCCGAGCCCTCAGCAGGCACTGCTGAGACCGGGCACACCCAAATTCTGAGCCCGACCTACCCAACTGCTGAGCGCGCAGCCCGCAACGCAGCTCTCAACCCAAGGTTATAAATACAACCCACACCATGTGGCATGCTACATGTCCCATTTGAGCTGTGTGGCATGCCAAACAACCAAAATGAAGTTGTGTAGCCTCCAATATAAATAATGAATAATAAATAATAAATAATAAATAATAAATAATAAATAATAAATAATAAATAATAAATAATAAATAATAAATAATAAATAATAAATAATAAATAATAAATAATAAATAATAAATAATAAATCATAAATCATAAATAATAAATAATAAATAATAAATAATAAATAATAAATAATAAATAATAAATAATGAATAATAAATAATAAATAATAAATAATAAATAATAGATAATAAATAATAAATAATAAATAATAAATAATAAATAATAAATAATAAATAATAAATAATAAATAATAAATAATAAATAATAAATAATAAATAATAAATAATAAATAATAAATAATAAATAATAAATAATAAATAATAAATAATAAATAATAAATAATAAATAATAAATAATAAATAATGAATAATAAATAATAAATAATAAATAATAAATAATAAATAATAAATAATAAATAATAAATAATAAATAATAAATAATAAATAATAAATAATAAATAATAAATAATAAATAATAAATAATAAATAATAATAATAAATAATAAATAATAAATAATAAATAATAAATAATAAATAATAAATAATAAATAATAAATAATAAATAATAAATAATAAATAATAAATAATAAATAATAAATAATAAATAATAAATAATAAATAATAAATAATAAATAATAAATAATAAATAATAAATAATAAATAATAAATAATAAATAATAAATAATAAATAATAAATAATAAATAATAAATAATAAATAATAAATAATAAATAATAAATAATAAATAATAAATAATAAATAATAAATAATAAATAATAAATAATAAATAATAAATAATAAATAATAAATAATAAATAATAAATAATAAATAATAAATAATAAATAATAAATAATAAATAATAAATAATAAATAATAAATAATAAATAATAAATAATAAATAATAAATAATAAATAATAAATAATAAATAATAAATAATAAATAATAAATAATAAATAATAAATAATAAATAATAAATAATAAATAATAAATAATAAATAATAAATAATAAATAATAAATAATAAATAATAAATAATAAATAATAAATAATAAATAATAAATAATAAATAATAAATAATAAATAATAAATAATAAATAATAAATAATAAATAATAAATAATAAATAATAAATAATAAATAATAAATAATAAATAATAAATAATAAATAATAAATAATAAATAATAAATAATAAATAATAAATAATAAATAATAAATAATAAATAATAAATAATAAATAATAAATAATAAATAATAAATAATAAATAATAAATAATAAATAATAAATAATAAATAATAAATAATAAATAATAAATAATAAATAATAAATAATAAATAATAAATAATAAATAATAAATAATAAATAATAAATAATAAATAATAAATAATAAATAATAAATAATAAATAATAAATAATAAATAATAAATAATAAATAATAAATAATAAATAATAAATAATAAATAATAAATAATAAATAATAAATAATAAATAATAAATAATAAATAATAAATAATAAATAATAAATAATAAATAATAAATAATAAATAATAAATAATAAATAATAAATAATAAATAATAAATAATAAATAATAAATAATAAATAATAAATAATAAATAATAAATAATAAATAATAAATAATAAATAATAAATAATAAATAATAAATAATAAATAATAAATAATAAATAATAAATAATAAATAATAAATAATAAATAATAAATAATAAATAATAAATAATAAATAATAAATAATAAATAATAAATAATAAATAATAAATAATAAAATATAATAAATAATAAATAATAATAAATAATAAATAATAAATAATAAATAATAAATAATAAATAATAAATAATAAATAATAAATAATAAATAATAAATAATAAATAATAAATAATAAATAATAAATAATAAATAATAAATAATAAATAATAAATAATAAATAATAAATAATAAATAATAAATAATAAATAATAAATAATAAATAATAAATAATAAATAATAAATAATAAATAATAAATAATAAATAATAAATAATAAATAATAAATAATAAATAATAGATACAAAATGACTTTGGGAGATCAAATTTTCAATTTAGGAATACACAAATCAACCCAATTTTTTTCTTTCCAGTTTTAAAAATAGGTGAAGAAACAATTTTTGGTTTTCTTTGGTGGAAATGAAAGCCTAGACACCCGCAAAATTGACGCGGAAAGTTTTTAATTGAGAAAGGATTTATAAGGCATTTGAGATGATGTGAAACTACTGCAAAAATTCAACCTGACCCTAGTGTCATGTAAGTACCAGCCACAGGATTTTCTTGATTCAGATTGAAAAATGTGCTGGTCTGTTCCATGGAAGCACCAGATTGCCACTATTTTTGAATGAAATATCAGTGGGCGTACAGGACATGGATAATATAAATTTGATTCCTAATGGGAAAATATGATTGGACTTTTTGATGAGTAAGTACCTCAAAATTTCACTTGAAAAGAAGATAAAATTGCAGCCTATAATTCAAGCAGGGCCAATGGGGAAGGAGGAGGTTGGAAGAGAAGGAGATCCAACGCGGGCATTGACGCAGTAATGTGAGCCATTGGCTCATTTGGCTTGGTCTTTGCCCTCGGTGACAGGCATGATGATGAAAACCAAAAAAGAAGGAAAGGTCGTCGAAACCTGGGTTTGGGGATGCAGTTGACGAACAAAAGGTCAGGTTGATGGTCGGGAGGGGGAGTCCAAAGCTCAGACAATAGGCGCGGCCTACTTATACTCCCCACATTGGATCTTGCCCGCAGCCTGTTATACCCTTGGGCTCGGCATGGTCGGACTTGCCCTCGGTGGGATGTGTGAGGCGGACCGCAGGGGCGTGGATGATTGAACCACTGCCATTCCAGCTCGGCGGGCGTGCATCATCAATCTTTGCCTTCCATACCAAGTGTTGATGAGATGACGATCACAGAGTACACAATGTCGCTGGGCGTAGAAAGTATGACACCACGCCTGGGCCGGTGGGAATACCGCGCGTTGTGCGAAGTTGAGGAGGTTGGGGCGTAGTGACCATTGGCCTGGTGCAGTCTTTGCTCAGCATCTAGTTTGCCCTTACCACCCCAGGTCTTACACCGCGCACCATCAGCGTCGGGTGCAGACAGCCCATGAGGGTGAACTGCTGAGCCGATGGGAGAGACGCTGCGGGCGAGGGCGAACGTTGTGAATATAAATAGAGCGCCCCTCCAGTGCCTGAGCTCTTCATACCATCGCTTCAAAACTACCGACTTGGTCCTTGGTTCCACAACTGCATCCACCGCCCTCGGTTTCTTTCTAGTTTTCCCTCCTCTTTGGTTTTCACCACAATGCCTGGCACCCCGGGCAACAACCAGGTCAAATGGGGCAATGGCTCGCACTACTGCGTCATTGCCCGCCCCGGACCTCCCCCTCTTCCAACCTCCTCGCCACCCCTTCTGCCTGCTTAAATTAGAGACGGAGAATCATTCTTCTTTTAAGGACGTTCAGGTGCATTTTGCATCCGAAATAAGGTTTTTCTTACACAATCCTTGCAGGAATATGTGCTGATCGAGGTTCCTTCAAAATTTCCCCCGGCGCAACACGCATTGCACCCTGCCGCCAGCAAAATGAAGTGGGCCCTGTGTGGCTCCTTGGAAAAATTTCAGACCTTGGTTGAGAGTTTGTGAATCATGAAACAGAAAGGTGTGTTTGATTAAGATTGATCATTGAAGGATTTTCCGGATGAATCTAGATCTCATTCCTTTGGAAAAAAATATTTTCTGATCCAAATTGTATGCCTGTAGATTTTTCTTGGAGGACTCAGCCTTTTTATTTCCCTTGCTTGGCGAACCTAATACTTAAATTCAAAAAAATTGTATCTGTTTAAAAATTTTTTATTTTCCGATTTAGCTCTTTCTGTTAGAACATAAATAATTATTTTTGTTTCAAGGAATTTCTGAATGGAATTTGTGTTTCTTTCAGGCCATGGAAATGGTATGGCTGGAGGGTTTTATAGTTTCACAATATTGCAGTGTGTGGTTTGCATATTTCAGAGTGAAACATAGAGGAAGCTGTCAATTTGAGTGTCTCTTCATCTCCCAAAAAACACTTTAGTGGACAATGCATGAATTTGAAAACTACATGTGTCCACTTTCTAATGAAACTAGTCATTGCATGTGCATGAAAATTGTATGACCAACTATATTAAGGCCACTTGGTCCTTGGTGGTTCATTTATGCCTGCAGAGGTTGGCAATGATCCCAGCTGTGAGATAGAAGGATGGCAAAGTAACCAGATAAAAGCATTAAGTGTTTGTGGGCCTGATTAATGCTTGAAATGATGTGTCATAACTCAAAACACCCTGTTGCTTATTTCAGGGTGAAGGGAGCAAGTAAATAAGCCATGATAACACTTGTTATGGGCTCTCAGGTAGAGCTGGTTCCATCAACCATAGGAATCTCTAAAAGATATGTGTCTTTTGGGAATGAAAACCAGCTCTGTCATGTGCATGGCAATTTTTCTACAATATATGAAGCGGATTATTTCTTCCCAGTTGAAAAAATATGCTTGTAAATTTTGTTGAAAATGTAACTTTTGAGGAAAATTATGAAGGAGTAACCAATCAAAAGCATGGAGGGAGTGTGCTACTGAATGCTACATGAAGTTGGTAATCATATTTCAACAATAGAATTCATTGTAATTTGGACTTTTCATAAATTCTTGTGTAACTGAAATCTTTTTTTGGGTTTCTGGAAAGTTTTGGGGCACTGGAATCTTCAATTTCCAGACTTGAGTTTCCTTTAAAATGATTTTTACATTTGTAATTTTGGTTGGTTCCATTCTACAATAGTTGCTTTCAGTTTTGTTTCATTTTCTCTATTTTGTCAGTTTTTCTTTGTCAATTTCATAAATTTTCTTCCACCCAAAACTCCAGGAATTAAATATTTTGCCTTTGCTATTTTTTTGTTTTCTTTTTTTTCTCCACTTCTATTTCTTTGGCTTGATGCCTAATTAATGTATGGTGATTTAAAATTCTTTTAAAAATCACAACTTAGTCAATTGCATGCTCCCAAAAAAAATGTTTGGATGAAAATGAGAAATAACAAACAATGATTCAGGATAAAATAAAATTTGAATTGATGAAAATTTATAGCATTAATTCTTTTCATTAAGAAAATCTCAAATATTGAACTATAGTTTTTATTTAAAGTCCCAATTTAAGATGAGCCTTCCAGCCCTAGGACTAATTGAAATGTTTTTAATGTTTTGAAAATTCATATTTGTATTCATATAGGCATTCTATTCATAAAAAAGAAGAAACTTGTATTTTTTAAGAATTTGAAAAATTCCCAATTTCCTGATGCCACAACTACCCCTGGCATGCAAGAAACTTAAGGCACAGGCACTACTCTTCACAGAAATAAGGATGGTGAAGATAAGATTGATTGCAATGATAAGAGGTAGAGAAATGGAAAAGGTGGAAGGAATTAAGGATGAGAGCAATTCATAATTATGGCCCTTGAGCAAGACTGATTGACTGAATACAATGAGAGAAGCACCAAAGAGATAGGTATAATGAGTGGGGTAGGCTAGATTTCTTTTTTGTGCTGAGATGACACCTATTGAAAGGGGGACTAAGTAGTATACTAATTCCTTGAGGGGAATTATTCCAGGAGGTAAAGAGAGGCCAGTATATGTGAGAGGTAAGAGGAAGCCTTGAGGAGTGGTGACTGGTGCAGGGGCTGAGATGCCCCATGGTATTACAATTTGACCAATTGGGCTGGAGGCTGTGGCTTGACAGATTGAGTGATGGGCCTAAATAGGAATGTGTGTTATTTACTGAACTGGAGTATGGGTTGTCCAGTTAGGAGTATATAATATGGGTTTACAGTATGTAATTATCATACAAATCAGATTTGAGGGAGAGATGGAAGATCCACCAGGCCATAGGGAGAGAGGAAGAGCCTGGGATATTGACTAGGACCTGCATGGGTATGCAGTGAGATACTTTGCATATTAAGCTGGTAGATCCAGGGGTAGAAGGTGGAACTTTACTGAGGTTTGAGAAAGTGTGAGGAGACTGGGTGTAGACTGAGTATGGAGAGTTCAGTTGTTTTTTTGACACCTGATCAGCAACTTTTTGGTCAGAAAAATCAATATTTATTTTTGACCAATGTTTTTTTCCCAGTATTCTTCCAATTTCTACCATAACTTTATTTTATTTTATTAAGTTGATTTCTTGATTAATTCCTCTCCAAAAGTGGAAGGTTTTTTGCTATTTTAAATTCTGGAGTGATGTTTTTTTCTTTATTTATTCCTGATAGTTGCCTTTCTTCAAATAATTTTTCAAGTTGAATTTTTGAAATATTCAGGTTTTCTTCAAGATGAAATTGGTTTGATTTTTATCATTTTTTTCATAATTTTCACTTGTATTTTAAATTATATTTATTAAATTTCACCCCCCTTTCTTTTTTATCTTTTATGGTTTCCCCAACCATTCAAAAAGTCTCTTTGGTGTACATCTTTTTTTTTCATCATTTCTAAATTTGGTGTTTTTTGTTGAAAGATTTTGCGGTTTTGATTCATGAAAAGACAGTTTGAAAATTATTCAAATGGAACCATCCCAAAGGGAAAATATGAAAAAAATTAAATGAATTCATACCTAAAATAAAAAAAAAGAACTGATGATGAGTTATTTGAACACCCAATAAAAATGAGCCCCTTTGGATTTAGTCAATAAACACCCTCCTTCAAAGGAATATTAAATTATAGAATTCCTTTTCCATATGCAAACTTTTTTGAAGAAAGGAATGGTTGTGGTGATCATTGTATTAAAATCAACCCTCCTTGAGTTTTTACCACTGAAGGAAGGGGGTTCACCATTAAATATATTTGGAAAGAAAGAAGGTTTTACATGAAGTAATTTCAGATTTAGAACATTTTCTAATTTTTAAATCCATTCTTGGAATGGAAAACCTCCCTTTAAAGGAGGATTTGAGCCTCGCAGGGCATTTCAACCTGAATTGCGACCTAGGGGCGAAGAACTAAAGCACAGGATACCCAAAATTATCCAAAGATGAAACGGGATAATTTGTGAGCTTAAATATCATTACCAAAAAAAAAGAATTGGTTAATAAATGAATCATAAAGTATGATTTTTTCAGAGAAATATTCAAATTTTTGGTTTCAGAATCTGTAGCTGTGGGAGCAAAGATTGGATTCCCTGAATGCCTATAAGCATCAGCATCTGCATCTTCTTTTTTTATGATATTCATACTCTACAAAGTCTGAGGACTTAAATTATGGGGAAAAATTTCTTATTGATGATGGTCCTGAGCTTTGATTGACAATGAAAATATTAAAATTCATGGAAAGTAGAAAAAATAGACTTATTGCCCAAAAAAAGAATGAAAAAATGTCCTAATTAGGGCGTATCAGAGTTAAAAATTTAAAAAATTAAATACCTTATTTCTGGCTTATCCTTTTTATTTTTTGTAAAATTATTTTTTCAGAGAACACCATTGGTTCATTTTTTAATTTGATACAAAATTATTTTTCAAAAATTGATATTTTTCTGGGAAATGTTAAATTTGTGACCCTCTGATTGCAAACAGGCATGAAACCCCATAAAAAACCCATCTGAGTTCTGAATGGCTGTTTGCAACACGTCTGAGTTACAAATGGTTGTTTTCAAACTTTTTCTATATTATATATATAGGGCATTATTTTTCTCACGCATCCAATCCTTTATTTCACACATTTCAATGTTGTTGTGTGTTTGCACCCCTTTCATATTTCACACAAAAATACTTTATTTCAGGCATGTTACAAGAATTGATTCTTTTGTAGTTCTGACTCCGCAGAATCCAAAAAGGGGTGTTGAAACCCCTGACCAAAGTCTTTGGTAATTTTGGAGGCATTAGAAACCCTTCAAAAATGCAATCAAAAAATGAAAAAATTCTTTAAAAACAATTTTTTTGCATGGCTTTTTGGATCCTTATTTTGGCTATTTTAATTGATTTTTTTATTTTTTATTTCAGCTTCCAGAAGTTTCAAGAAAACATACAAATAGCTTTCAATTATTTTTTTCATATTTCCTTGGATTTATCCTTTCACCTTAAAAAATTCCTTCAAAAAACACAAAACTTCAAAACATTCAAATTTCTCTTTTGCAATTTGAATACTTTTATTTTTCTTTTTATCTTGTTGTTTTGGCTGATTTGAGCTATCTTAAAGTTAAACCAAGAGTTGCAGATAATTTGAATATTTTTTCTGATTGTTGGGTGTATTATTCTACCATAAAAATTTACATCAAAAATGCAAAAAGTTAGAAAAAATCAATTTTCTCATTGGACTTTTGGATCCTTATTTTTGTCAATTTGACTAAATTTTTTTGGGTTTTTGAAGCTTTCATAATTGTAGAATAACTATCCAAGAGCTTTGATAAAAAATTTATTTAGGGATTTCCATTTCACTAAACTGTATGAATCATTCAGCAAGTTTTCACCTGGAGAACAGCTATATTATATGGGTGAAGGCATAAATCTGAAAAGTGGCAGATATCAACTTACCTGATCAAAGAGACAAATTATACTCAAGAATCCAAAGTAAGAGGAAGACCCAAAGAAGCATCCAAAAACTTCAAGAAGATCTCTCAGTCCTCAAGCAAAAGAGATCCATCTGGTTTTGAATATTTAGAAGAACCCAAGAGGAGAGGAAGGCCAAAGAAGATATTCATAGAAAATTCCAAGGTCAGTCACCATTTCTTTTGAAAAGATATGGGTGGTGATAAATTCACAACTCAAATGAGTTGTGTGCACAAATCAAATGGGCCATGTGGCATTCTACACAACCAAAATTGAGTTTTGTTGCCTCTAAACAACATGAGTGTAGTTGTGTAGCCCCCACAAAACACTACCGTGTTGTGCAGCACCCTACATGACTACATTTGAGTTGTGTCCGGTCGTACAAAACTCATATGTAGTCTTTTTCTGTGAAACAATACTACAGGCATAAGGAATTTTTAAGGTGAAAGGATAAATCCAAAAAATATGGAAGAAGTATTTGAAAGCTCTTTGAATTTTGTTTGAAATTTCTGGAAGCTGGAATAGCCAAAAAAAAATAATTAAAATAGCCAAAATACAGTTCCAAAAACCCATTCAAAATTTGTGTTTACACAATTTTTTCATTTTTTGATGCATTTTTCAAGGGGTTCTAATGCCTCCAAAAATACCAAATATTTATGTTCAAGGATTTAAGAACCCCTGCTGCGGGTATGCAGATTTAGAATTCAAAGAAAAATGGATTCTTCAAACATGCCTCAGATAAAGTATTTTTGCGTGAAATATCAAAGATGCGTGACGGGGAAACAGCATAAAAATGCGTGAAAAAAAGGATTTGATGCATGGGAGAAAAAATGCCCTATATCTATTTTCAGCATTTTTTTTGATTTTTTTATCTATTATTTCTTTTTTTTATTTTAATGAAAAAAAAAATAAAAAACATAATAATGAATTAAATTAAAATTATAAATATAAATTAATATAAACATATAAAATGAAATAAATAAATAAATAAATAAATAAAAAGGGAAATAAATTGATTAATTAAATTGAAAATTTAAATATAAAAAAGAATATAAATAGATATATCAAAATGAATGGAAATAAATAAAAGAGAATTAATTTTATCATGCATTTTGAGGCTGTTGTGCGGTTGAGCCCCTTTGATATTTCATGCAAAGATACTTGATTTCATGCATTTTTCAAGAATTCTTTTTTTTGAATTGTGAATCAGAAGACCCGTAGCAGGGTCCTTAAACCCTTAACCAAAATCTTTGGAAATTTAGGAGGCATTGCAACCCCTTCAAAAATGCTATCAAAAAATAAAAAAAATTGTGTCAAAACAAATTTTTGTATGGGTTTTTGGATCCTTATTCTGGCGATTTGGATTGTTTTTTTATTATTATTTAAGCTTCCAGAAATTCCAACTAATATCGAAATTGCTTCTTTTTTTCATATTTTTTGGATTTATCCTTTTGCCTGAAAAAATTGCTTCAAAAAACACAAAGATTCAAAAAAATCAAAGTTTTCTTTGGATATTTGAATGCTTGAATTTTCATTTTCATTGAATTTTTTTGGGTGATTTAATCTATAAAGAAGTTAAGAAAACAGTTAAAGAGAATTTTAATATTTTTTTCAGATTTTTCAGATGTATTATCTTGCCTGAAACATTTACATGAAAAAAGCAAAAATTATACAAGACTCAATTTTATCATTGGAATTTTGGATCCTTTTTTTCATTTTTGATTAATTTTTTTGGGTGTTTCAAAATTTTATAAATTTAAAAAAATATTAAATAGCTTTTTGAAATTATTTTCAGAATTTCTGGATTTTATTTTTTACCTTTTATAATTCCATTAAAAAACAAGAAGATTCAAAAAATTCACTTTTTTCATTGGATTTTTGAATCATTTTTTTGGCCTTAATAATTGATTTTTTTTGGTAATTCAACCTTTGAAAATGCTAAAGGAACAATTAAAACTTCAATTAATAATTTTTAAAGATAATTTTTATGTATGTATACACCTTACAAAATTCATTCAAAAGTTAAGAATAAAGCCCAAATATGGATACAATTATTGAAAATTAATTCAAGTATGATTAATTTTATGTTTCTATTTTATTTTAGTGGAGAAAAAAAAATACAATTACCAAGATCCAAATTAATCTGAACAATGGTTTTCCAATATTTGAAATTCTTTCTCACAAAGCTTTTCCAAAGTGCATCTAACCTGGGAGCTAGCCAATGATCAGAATTGAACTTGAATGATACTACATGTTTGAATTCTTCTAAAAGACTGAAGAAAATATGAGAAGATTTGCAATTTGGAGTGGTAGGGTTATTCAGAGGAAGAGGAAGATAAGTGCAAGGCATTAAAGAAGAAAACAGAATGACTGGAAACTTATATGTTTCAGCCAGAAGGAAACCATGGCATGGAAATTTCATCCCCATATTGATGGGAGCTGGTCCAGAAAGGTGTTTAAGTCTCCTTCTTGATTCTTGGAATGTTTTACCCCAGATATCATGTAGTAATCTTGGGTCCTTGAAGATTGGCTTGGAATAAAGCTCTTTCACCATTTCTTCCCTCACTTCAATCCAGTCTTCTGGTTTCCTCCCCAAACAAAGGGCGTCTCCTCTGATGCCACAGATCCCATCCTCTACAAAATCTTGAAGATGTGATATTTGTTGAATGGCTTTTTTTGGGGAAATAAAATTTTTAAATTGGAACCAAAACCGAAAATCAGAATTTTGTATAACAGATAATATGGACTAAAGGTAAGACTCACTTCTTCAATTGATACTTGGGCAAAGATTCAAGAAGGAGAATAAGATGATTTGCAGGAAACCTAGATAAAAATCCCCAAAATAAATAATGAAAAATGGATAAATGAAGAAATATCAAAGTTAATTGGCTTCTCACTAATTATTGGAGCTTTTTGTGCTAATACTTTCCTTGCAGGAGGTTGATAAGGAGCATCAGAATCTTCATAGGAAACATTTGTCCCCTTGATTTTTGTCCCAGGATTGTATTCAGGAGAATCAACCTGCTTATTCACAATGGTTCCAGAACTCTGATCAAAGTTTGAATGAAAGTATGAATGAAGAAAATATCCAAAACAATTAGCCAAAAATGAAAGAAAATGAAAGCTCACCATCTTAATTGAATCCCCATCTGGCAGCTCTTCATCTTGTTAAAAAGTTATTTTATAATTATTTCAAAATTCTCAAAGCTTGAAACATCCAAGAAAATTAGACAAAATGGCATACATAAGGATCCAAAGTCTCATGAGAAAATTGAATTTTTCAAGATTTTTGCTTTTTTGGTGTAAATCTTTAAGGTAAAATAATGCATCAAAAAAATTGGAAAGAAATATTTCAATGATCTGAAACTTTCTGCTTAACTTTTTGATAGCTAGAATCACCCAAAAAAATTAAATAAAAAGGAAAATTAAAGGATTCAAATGTCCAAATGGAAATTCAATTTTTTTAAATCTTTATTTTTTTTGAAGGAATTTTTTTTAGGTGACGGGATACATCCACAAAATATGGAAAACAATATTTGAAAGCTCTTTGAATTTTGTTTGAAATTTTCTGGAAGCTGGAATAAACAAAACAAAACAATCAAAATAGCCAAAATAAGGATCCACAAACCCATGCAAAAAAATTTTTTTTAAAGAATTTCTAGCTTTTTGATTGCATTTTTGAAGGGGTTCTAATGTTTCCAAAATTACCAAAGATTTTGGTTAGGGATTTAATAACCCCTGATGAGGGGCTGCACAGTAAGAAATAAAAAAAAATTAATTCTTGAAACATGCATGAAATAAATGATATTTGCATGAAACATGAAAGGGTTGCTACTGCACAACAACGTCAAAATGAGTGAAAAAAGGGTTTGATGCATGTGGAAAAAAACCCCTGAAAAAAGAAACAAATAAATATATAAAAAATCAGTTAATTAATTAGATTCAAACTTAAAATAATAAAATATATATATATATGTAAAAATAAAAAGAGCTTGGGCTCTGTTTAAATTAAAGATAAATAGAAATGAATGAAAGGAGCTTGTAACGTCAAGCGTAACGGACCTGAGGACAGGAGGAAAAGGACACTCCAGTTGATTTCGTAAATGAACAGATGATGAATTCCACTTGAGAGCACTGGTGTTTATATAGACTAAATATAATATAGGCTGACAAGTGGTTGAGTACAAAATGAATAATGTAAAATTAGCATAAGCAGTTTAAGTGACATGGTAAGTGAAATTCTATGACTAAAGAGTCTGATATCCATGAATAAACAGTCTGATAATCACAATACTACAACACAGCCCAGTTACATTTTACCTGTTGTTTTAGTACTTGAAGGTTAACAATAATAAGATCAAATCAATCCAATCAATGGTACTCTGAACTCCAGTGAAAGTCACATAAATGAAAACTCAAACTCTAACAATATAAACAAAGGGGGATGTTAAATTCATGGTCCAAGTCGTGTGGGAGTTGTGTAGGGCCCCAAACGGCCTAATGGACGCTTGGGGGCCCTGGAAAGCGTCAAGGTGCGTGTGGGGGCCCATAAACGCGTCTACACATCTCCAAGGGGTCGTCACAAACATGCGCGACCCCCGGGGGGCCATATACTCCCGTAAACAGCGTATTTGGCTCTTGTACCCCCATACACGGCGGTTTTGAGCCATGTTTGGGGGTACATGGTCCCCCAGGGGTTGTTCCAAAATTTTTGGGTACCCCTGGACCACAGTTTGGTTCCATCAACCCAAATTTGGGATCAACGCTTACTATGTGGGACTTTTCTTCCACATCCAGCAATCCAAAAGTGACAAAGAAATTGAATCTGTGAACCACATTATTGAAACTAGGGGGAAAATGCAAATAAATATCCCACAAAATTAATCTTTTTCAACTTGAAAGTGAGCAAACTTGTTAGTTGTTCAATTAAAATTTTTATTGAATAATGAGGAAGCATTGCATTTTTTTGCATTATGGGAATAGTGGCAAGCCCTCCTTTTAACATGGCCCTGTTCAAGGACTACATTAGTGCAATGAAAAAAGCTGTGGAAAGGAAGTATTTGGGTAATAAAACTTGGAAGCCCCAATTGCATCCTCATTGAGGGTGACCATTGAGGAACAAAATGTGTCACTGATGGAAACTACCTCTGGTGGAGAGTAACATTTTATGTTACTCTGGTCTTTGGCTGATTTAATTTCATTGACAATGATGGAGTGCATGCCATCAATATAACCATGAAAATGTAACTATGACTATGTAAATATGAAAGATCCACTTGCCCCACCTCCTGTCAGAGATTTTCCTACTAGGGAAGAGGCAAAAATGTATTGTCAAACATGGGCAATGAAGCATGGTTACACTTTGACTTTTTCAACTCAAAGTGTGATTAATATGTGGATTTTTCCTGTGATAGGCATTGTTTTTACTCTGGGCAATTGCTCACCAAACGCTCAAGGCAAACTCACACAAGGAAGGTTGGGTGCAAGTTTTGAATCTGTCTGAGTCACACAAATGCAGACCCCTTGTGGCTAATCTCCTACAAGAATGATAAAATTAAGCATTAACCATCTCCACACCCCTCAGTGCATCCTCACTTGAGGAGAATCTCTTGGTTAGCCTGAGACAATCTAAAAGAAGGCACAAATTATGGGCTCAATAAAATTCAACTCATAAGAAAATTGAGCAAAATTGATGGTGGCTAATATGTTAATGACCAAAAAATCTATAACACTAAGCGCAAGGTAGCCCTAGCAGAACTAAAGGGGAAAAGTGTTATGGTGGTCCTCTTTGAGGAACTTGGTAATTTAGTTTGGGTTTATCAAGCAAAATTCAGTGGAGAGGGTCACTTGGAGGCCCTGTTTGTGGCTCACCCTGAGTCATTGAAGCCCTGCAAGCAATTCCATCATATAGCTATGATTGATTGTCCTTATAAGACAAATAAGTAAAACATCCCCCTATTGCACATTGTAGGAATTACTCCTAACCAGAAAAATTTCACAAAAGCTCTTTTTTGTATAACAAGAGAAAATTACAGTTGGTATGTAAATGCGCTAAAGGAGTTGGCTTATGATCCTGAGAGAATTCCCAAATTCTTTGTGACAGAATTTGAAAAAGCTTTGATCTGTGCTCTAGAACAAATATTCCCTGATTCAACAAGACAGTGTTTTCAGTGGGACTTGTCTAGAAACATACAAGCAAACTGTAAATTGTGCTTTAATAATGACATTGAAGGGTGGAAAAGCTTTATGTCTCTGTGGGCTAAGTATGGGGCCTCAGAAACCAAGGTGGAGGCAGAGGGCAATGATTCAGAACTTAGAGTAAGTGCCAAATCACTTCCTTTACTGTTAATTCTCCTAGTTTTGGGTAACTTATATTATTACTTGTATAAAGTTTTTTTTGGAAGACGTTGAGGAGGTACTCAAGTATATGGATCATAATATCTTCTGTATAAAAGAGAATTTTTTTACAGCTTGGACTTGAAAAAAACCAGACTTTAGAAATGAAACAATATCTCGGGTTGAAGGGTCCCATGCTACCCTCAAACAATTCCTTGAAAAATGTTTGGGAAACAAGTTGGATCTTTGGGAAAATCTAGAGGGCTCAGTTTCCAATCAAATTAAGTTGTTTCAGGCTTCCCTTTACAAATCTCAAATAAATATTGGAATAGTTCTTCCTACTTAACTGTTACCATTGGGATACAAGGTGTCTTTACAAGCAAACAAACTTGTTGGGGATCAATTGGAGAGGTTCAAGCGGAACCATGATGGGGAAGTGTGCACCAAGTCTTACTCAATGACTATGGGTTTGCCCTATTCCCACCCAATAGATGACCTAATAGTTTCAAGAGGTTCCATTTTACCTGAAGATGTTTATCCTCAGTGGATGATGGATTATGACCCTTGCAGTTGTAGTTCTGTAAGTTGGTTTAAGTTGGATTTTTCAAATCACTTTGTGATTAACTTTTTGATAAATGCTTTTTGATTAATGCTATTTGATAAATGCTTTTTTAACGATTATTCCTAATTGACTAAAATGATGATTCAAACTTGAATAAAATGATGATTCCTACTTGACTAAAATGATGATTCCTACTTGACTAAAATGATGATTCCTACTTGACTAAAATGATGGTTCCTACTTGAATAATATTTTATCCTTTTGCATTTTTGGAGGCTGATGTTGATGAACTGTTCAAGAATCTTGAGTTCAATGAGAAGCTCAATGCAATGGTCTTGAATTATCCTTAACAAGAGTATTGTGGGCTGTTGAAGCAGTTGATGAAGGAGATGACCAATTATTGATCAAATCCAAGACTTGAACCTAAAGTCTTGCAATTGAGCAGAGGCCGTACAAAACTGACAGATACCTGGAAATATCCTTCTTGATTTGAGCATTTTCAAAAGGAACTTAAGCGGGCAAAGAGAAATAGAAGGGCACCAAAAAAGAAAAGAAAAATAATTTTAAGTCTTTTCTTTTGTGAAAGGTTCATTTTTTGGTTTTAATGAACTGATTGGGAAATTTTTATAGTCAGAGTAAGGATCTTCATCTGAATTTCAAAGTTCATTCAAAGAAACTGAAAGTTCATTGGCGTTGGTGGAGTTGGAATCAGATTCCATTTCAAAGGATGAAGAAGAAGAAATTCAGGAGTCAAACAGAAGCTCATCTTTGGTGAGTTATGAATCCTTTAATTAGATTAGAATTTTGGATAACTACTTTTTGATTTTACAAAGTGACTTACCTCAGTCAAATACATGAGAACTTACATAAGTTTTTGGGTGGGGTTTGGGACCCATTTGGTGATGGAGATTGTGGTTTTAGAGTCATTTCTAAATCACTTGGGTATGGTGAACACGGTTGGTTTCAAGTGAGAAAGGAAATGATTGAAACATTCAGGCAAAGAAAGGGGTGCTATTATAATATCCTTGGTGGCAGTAAATATTTTGAAACCATTGAAAAAAGACTCAATCTTAATGAAATCAATGAAAAGATTACCTCTTCAAAATGGCTTTCAAATCTTTAAATAGTTCAAATAATAGCTGATACTTATGAAAGACCAATATTTTTCATTTCATTGGATTCATGTTTTACTGATACTCCTATGAGAGTGGGTTTAAAAGAACAATCAGATCCTATGTTCATTTGCTTTGTTAACAATAACCATTGGGTCCAGCTTTTACTTAAGGGAGATGTGATTCCAATCCCACCCATAGTTTCCAAAACACATTCCATGATTTCTACAAAAGCAGCTTGTTGAGTTGATCACCTCAAAGATCAACTTGAGTTGTATTCTAAATTATAGATTAATTTCATCATTTGGGTTTAGTATAACTTGCTGATATTGTAATTCTATTAATATAAAGGGTTATCACATTTGGAACATCATTATGTTGTGTTGGAATTCTTTTCATGTGCTTGTACTGCCTGAATCTTTAGTGCTTTCCTTCTCCAACCTTACTCACCTTTTTCTGCTCTTGAGTGTTTCTGCCTTGTGAGTTTCTTATACTATGCTTACTTTTTTATAATTACAGTACCTCCTTTGACATCAATCCTAGTGGCCCTACCATTCCAGTCCTTCCAGATATGTCCTCCACTGGTGCGGAATCTCTGGCTTGGCCTTGAATTCTCTTTATTCATCATCATCTTTCTCAATTCAACCACTTGTTGGCCTTGCTTGTATCTAGTGTACTTAAGCAGCCAACTCTCCAGTGAATGATCATTATCTGTTCAGACTTACGATGAACCCAAGTGCCCTCTTCTGACTCCTCAGAATGGGTCTTCTTAGAAACATAAGAACTCCTGCCAGCCTTTCCTTCAATCATAACCGGAGCCTTCAACTCAAATTTCAACATGTTGATTTTTATGAGTTAACATCATTATGATGAGTATTTTGAATGAGATTTTAATGGTCATTTAGTTCAACTTGTGGTGGGATCAGCTTAACACAAGTTGAGATTGTTTTCTTTTTTGGTTTTTTTATTTTAGGGCTGGTCAAAAGACTTTCTTTTTTTTTGGGGCACTTTTACTTTAGGGCTGTTCAAAAGACTTCTTCTATTTTTTGGCCCTTTTACTTTAGGCCTGGTCAAGTTGAACTTGTATTTTGTGGCTTTGGTTTTCTTCAGTTTTTTTTTTGTTTTTTTGTTCATTGTTACTTATTTTTATTATTTCATTTCTTATTTTTTGTTTTTTTTAACCAAAAAATCAAAATTTCTTGATCTTTTGGTTGATTTCTGGCTTTTTTGTAGTTTTATTTAGTTTATTTTATTTTAGTTTAGTTTAGTTTTTGGCGCAAAAGACTTGTAGTTGTTTTTCACAGCTACACAACTACATTTGAGCCGTGTATAGCCCTCACAACTTAAATGTAGTCATGCAGCCCCCAAAAGGCCATCCAGTGTCATGTGGAATAGAGACAAACCATGTTTGAACCATTTAGGGACCCACACAGCTCCAATGAAGTGTGTAGCAATTCCACACGGCTCAAATCAGTCATGTACACGTCTCATTGGAGTGGTGAATTTATCATCACCCAAAGAAAATCTACTTTTTTTTTGCCATTAACAACCCAAAATGGGTTGCAAAATGCAGCTCACAACCCACCTGAGGTTCAAATGACCGTTTGCACTTCAAATGGGCAGCAAATGACCGTTTGAGACTCAAATTGGCCCCAAATGGTCGTTAGAAACCCATTTTGGGTTGTAAATTGGGCCGTGCAACCCATTTTAGATTGTGAACGGAGGTTGTGAGGTTTCAAATTTAACATTGCCCTATTATCCCTGAAATAAGAAATTTAAATGTTTCAAAAGTTCAACTCTGATACACCCTATTCTATTCAATTTTTCCAGCTCTGATAGCTTTCCTCCACTTAATTTATCTTGTTTTATTAAGTTATCATCATCCTGAGCCAAACAAAATATTGGCCTAATCACAAACAAAAACAGAAATTTTAAACAAATAAATAACCTCTTCCTCTGAATCCTGTTTTACATTCCCCTTTGCCTTTTCATGGCTTGCTTTCCTCTCTCTTTCCTCAGAGTCTGAAATTTTAGAAAAAAACTCTTACACACCCCACCCAGTGTTGAGGTCTTTGGTTTTTTATTCAGTTATCAACATTGTGGTGTATGCACCTCTTGAACCCAATTCAGTCCTCCCTTTTTTGGTCTGCTTTTTGTAGCCGCTTTTTTTTTTCTCTGTCTGATTTTTTTTTCTCTGTTGGACTTTTGTTCTCTTTCTCCTTTTTTTTCTGTCTGCATTTTTTTTCTGTCCAATTCATTTCTGAGTCAATTTTTTCTTCTCTGTATGCTTTTTTTCTGCCAAATTTTTTTTTCAGTCCACTTTTTTCAAAAAAAATATGTGCAAAAACTAAGTTGTGTACATGGATTGAAAGTTTTGATACTTTTAACCATCTACCCCTTTGGATTTTTTTAGATTTGTGTGATTTATGTACTTTTATAAGGTTTTTATTTTTTTCTTTTTTAGTCATTTTCAAATACCTATTTGGATGTATTTAGTTTTGTGTGATTTAAGTAGACATTTAAGGTATGTGTTTATTTCTTTTTAATACTATTCAACTACCTCTTTGTATGTATATATTAGGTTTCTTTTGTACTTTCATAAACATGCAGGGGAAATACCCCAAGGACTTTAACCAAGGGCAGTCACAAAACATGTAGTAAAAACTAATTCCCAACTTGGTTCAAGCTTTTTTTTAGAAAATGGAACATTTTTAAACATATAAAAAGGATAACCCATGTATCAAGGACAACACATGTAACAAGGAAAACAAATGTAAAGAAGGACAACACACAACACATATAATCAAGCACACTACATATAATCAATCACAACACATGTTACAAGGAAAAAACCTGCAACAAGGACTGTAACAGAGGACATTGAAGACCCATGTAATAAAAACTAGTTCCTCCCTTAGTACAAGCATTTTTTGGAACCTTGAAAATTTTGATAAAACCGATTTTGATTTGATATAATTACCCCTCAAGCTATAAATTAACACACTTCAGTTTTTTCCACTTATGAAGTTCATAAGGCTTTTTCATTTCCCAAATTTGGCATATAGAATAATTTCCTCTTCCCCTTACTTTGTGGTTCCAAATTTTGTACAAGTTGTTTACAATGGGTAGTTAAAGCAGTTATCCCATATGTAGAAAACACCAGAATGGAACTACCCTTTCACTGAGGAGAAATCATACAAACTTCTTCATTGGTAATTCCTTTGTTGTTCTGTCCAATATTTAACTTTTAGAAAAGTACTAATTTCCACATGAATGTTAAGATATGTGCAGGAATAGGTTTCATGTTCATCTTCCCGACCATCAAAAGAGTTTTTGAGCAATTTGAATCCCTGGATGAAGGTCTTCAAAGATTACACCAACAAAAAACTATGCTCACATAATATTTCAAAATAAATCAAATTTATGGTTTTGCAAGGAGAATCAAATTTTCTGAATTTTGACAATACTAGAAAGTTAATAGAATTTTTTATCCAAATTTCAGAGAGGGATATTTGGCCAAGGCTTTAATTGAGGTTGATCATCATTTAAAAAAAGCAGATGCAAGATGCCAATGATTTTATTCACCCTTTTGAACTAAGGAAGTTTTTCAGAATGCTATTGGCACTTTATCAGCCGGAAGACCCCCTCTTAAAATAAAATTATTGCTCCAATATCACAGTGGAAGATTTAATTCACCCTGTGATTACAGATCCAAGAGTTCTCAAAAATCAAATATTGAATTCAATCACCACAATTATCAAAATGTGAAACAACTATTGAGTAGGATTTTCTGATTTTACTAAATGAATCTTATCTGCAAAAATTTAATCTTTTTCCTACTTATAAAAGCATATTTGTCCATGCCTGCAATTAATCTCAAACCTCTTCATTCTTTTTTAGAAATGATTGTTGGTTTCTGTCAGATAAAAAAGAAGAAAAACTTTGAAAGTTTCTGTAAATGGAACAATAGCCATGAATCTACCAAATGGAAGAACAACTCATCCCAACTTTGTAATTATTGTATGTGGTGTTAATTGAATAGAAGCCATGAATCTACCAAATGAAAGAAAAACTCATCTCACCTTTAGAATTCCCTTGGAAATAAAAACTATGTTTCATAAACATAAAAGTTTTCCCAAAAGGATTGATATTTCCAAACAGCTTTTTTGAGGATTTGTCATTAAGGACCAATGACTCATATGCATGCTCTTAAGTTGCCTGATAGACTATTTCAAGATTGAATGGATTCTAATATACCTTTTTGGGGAAGATTGTTGGTTCTTGGTGTTGAATTTTTGAAATGTTTTCTGTTTTTCAAAAGGTGACACATTGTCAAATAGTTGATGAAACCTTGGTAAACTGTGAATGCTGGTGATATTTTCAAATTTTGTACCTTTCTTCAGAGTTGTGTGTGGGGGGTGATACTAATTTTAAATATTCTCTAATTTCTGTTGGGGATTTTCTGAATTTTATAAAAGTTTTAAATGGAATACTTCTCCCTCAGAAAACAACTATTAATGAAAATAAGGAAGATAATTCTTTGGAAAAAATCATTAATATTGTCTCCCCAAGCTTCAAAACCACTACCTTGATACTGGTTACGCAATTGATTGTGTTATTCTATGGTTGCAACTTGTAAACTATTTTTCATTTGGAACTGAAAAAATCTTTCATTATGAGGTTTTAAATGCAATCCATCAACAAGATTAAATACTGAGATTTCCACAATATATGATTTTTTTCATGGCTTCTCTGTTGAAATACTTGAGAAATTGTTCATTTTATTGTTTTTTAATAAATTCCCCAGATTTCCAAATTGACTGAATTCATTAAATCAATACCCCATTTTTCAAGTAATTTATTTGATCCAACCAATTCCCCCAAATTGGGGGCAATAGCATTTTTAAAATTAGGTTTTTGATGCTATACATCTCAATAAATTTACATGTATGTTTTAGCTTAATCTTGATTTAACTGGAAATTAGAAATGACGGGCTGCAACACAGGTGACACCCCCAATGGGCCCTCCCAGCCTGATAACTCAATTATACACACTTTGGCAGGCCAGCCTATGGGGCTAAGTATGTCCAAAATAAACCTTGGGCCCAATAATGCACACATAAGCCCATTTTGTTGGGGTGGCCTATCCATCCCAATATTCCAGTGATGGCCCGTGTACCAAATGACTTATTATATGTGTTTTGAGGCCAGTTTCCCCAAATCTGTGACATTGACACAGGCCCATGTGGTCCATGTGGTTCTCCAATAAGTGGTAGATGCCCTTATGTGCATGCCATTTTGATTACACCTATAAGAAACACACTCCTAAGTGCCAAGTTATTTTAAAAGAGTGCAATCACAAAACCACTGGGCAGTTGTATTTTTGGACTTAATCCCGATTTAATTTGAAAATCATAAATAAAATTCCAACCAGCCCCCAAATTATTCATTACTAATAAATATTATCAAATCACAATCAGTCTGCAAATTCGGGGGCAATACTCTAGTAAATTATATTTTGAGAGAAAGTGCAAGGTTTATATAGGTTTGGCTCAATGGTTTTCAATATTATAGAAAGTGGGGCCTCAGTCCTATACTACTGGTGGTATTTACTGCTTCAGGAACCTCTCTTCAGGGGATCACTTTGGATTTTATAAAAACCTGGAATGAGTGGGAACCTTATTGAATTACTCAAGAAGGAAGTATCAGTATCAGAAAGGTAAGTGGTTAAAATGGCCACGCAATTCAGCACACAAGCAAAGGAAGGAAAGAAATAACTTAATTCTTTGATTAATTACTCTAAGTGTACCTGCAGTGGTTCTCAGTTGTAGGTTTTCAGATCAAAACTGGGGTTTTTGATAATTGCTTCAATGGAACAATACTGGTGGAAAAAGAAATCAATAATAAATAAGACTGAGGCAATGAACCACTTGCTCAGATTTTATAAGCACTTGATCAGGGATGGCAGATATTCTGGACAATAAACAATTAATTCTGTGATTGAAAGAGACAAGAAAGGTCTGTATAAATACCTTTTGGGGGTGGAAAGGAGCCTTCTCAGAGCACATAAATAGGCTAGGGCTCATACAATGAGGCTATCAAGGGAGCCAAGGCATGATTATCACTTCCAATTGGTGCTGTTAATTGTCTGATCATAGATATGCAGGATTTGTACATTATTTGATCTGCAGGATCTCTTATTGTGTTAATTTGTTATTCTAGAGATTCTGTACATATTCTTGATTTGCACTATTATTGCTTAATTAAATTGATCAGTAGTTGGTTTGTATTGATTTCTAGAGCCTGCTGATCACTTTGATGATTTTTGATAATTTTTATGACAACTCCTTCATAAGTTGTGTGATCCTTGAAGTTCTGGATCTGTTAATATTGTGGCGTCATGAGGAAATTTTAACAAAAGACCTTTCCACATGTAACTCCTGAAATATACAAAACACCTCAATTATTCCTGAATTTTAGTTGTGAAAAACATACATGACCACACACATGAAATTTTAAGTGTCCAAAAAGTCACCTTGTTGGTGTTGTGGTTTTTGGTCATTTAACTAATAATTTATTGAAAATTTGTAGGAGTGGGAATTCAAAGGTGGGTTCAGTGAGTGACCCCCCCTACTTTTGGATGGGAAATAAAATTCCCTAGCAAAATTTATGGGTTTCCCACGCCTTCTTTGTTTTATGAATTAGTTTTGTCATTTGCTAATTTTTTTTCTTTATTCTGGTAATTTGACAGATTGCTCTATATATATTAGCAATATGAAATCAATTGAAATCAAATAATGGATTTGGAGAACTCAATACAAAAAGAAACCAGAAGAATTTGTTATAAATCTTTTGAAATAAGAGTGGAGTCTGCCTATTCTAGATATGGATTTATACCCAACATTCAGGTATTTTTTGCAGCATATGAAACAAGTTTCCTTCTTAGAGGAACCCAGGCGGCAAGAAGCTGTTCAAAAGTTGGGGGATTTGAAAATAGAGTGATTTTGTTAAATTTTTCTTGATATTAGATTTCATATTTGAATTTGATCATCATAATCAAGTGTTTTCTGAATATCATCTATTTTCCATCATATTTTTAGTTTTTTCTACAAATTGTTTGAATTTTTTTTGAAGATATACAAGAGAAAGTGTAAATGAAAAGAGTTTGCAAAAAAAGCTTCAATGAAATCAATGAGGGAATACTCTTTCTCTGTAAAAATTAAATTTTATGATATTATATGAAGTTGATTGGGACACAGTTTGTAGCCATCTGTCTTTTCTTGGGATAAGAAAGATAAAAAAAAGACAAGTTTCTAGCAAAATTATTCAAGCCAAAAATTCCACAAAGAGGCATGAAAAATTGATTTTTTTCATAGGTAAAGTCCAAAGTTATTATTTAGGGAAAGAGTTTGATCAATTTTATATAATCAGTGTGAGAAGTTAATAAAGAACTGAAATGAAAATTTTTATTATTTATTTAATGTTTAAAAGAAGTTTTTATTAATTACATTATTGAATCTTTTATGGGTAAATTCACTTCTAGTTGGCTTTTTGTAATTTTTGATCTTTTTTTATAAATGCTAATGATTTTTGTGTGAATGGGGAAAGTGGAGGATTTCATTAAAGAATGGAGGATTTTGATTGAAGGAACCCCAGATTTTTTTGATTAATTGACCACATCCTCTTAACCCCCTTAAATTCTTCTATGAACTTGATGCATGGATGGATCATTTTATGGAGGATGATTATCATCAGGGAATTTGATTTTAATTTCACAAATACCAGTCCTCTTACAAGAAATTCCAGTGAATTGAATATTAAAGATTGTTTTTCTACTTTTTGGAACTCTTTTGTTAGGCAAATCGGCTCTTTATTCCCCAGATTTGTCACATTGGTAGGTTTATCTTTGTTCCTTAGCATTGGAGACTTGGGTGGAGATGGAATGCGCATGGGAGTTAGCCAACTCTTGAACATAATCACAAGTTTCATTTTTGGATTAAATGATAATTCAGGTGGAGGAGCCAAATTTGTGAGATCATAGGGGATATCTTAATCATTTTGAGCAAAAGAAGAAGAATAAGCAGAGGCAGATATTTTATAATAAAATAAAGCATCAGAGACAGATAGGAAAAGTGTTCTGATGTGTTTATTAGTCATTTTTTGATTTTGATTGGGAGATGGTTTCATTTTATGAATAATTGGGAGTTTTACATAAATCATATATAGGAGAACAATTAATAATTTGAGATAAAATAAGAGCTCAGAGACTTGAAATTGGAGGTAAAAATGTTTTTTTTTTCATTTTGGATTTTGGATTGATTTTTTAATGATAAAAAAAATAAAAAAAGTTGAGAACACATTTTTAAAAAGTGATTTTTTATTTTACCAATTCATTTTCTTCATGCAAGGCTTTTGAATTTGTGGGTTTGGATGATTAGTGATGTGTGATGGTTGATTGGTGTTGAGTTCTGATGATGAGTGATGATGCATAATCGGTGTGGTGTGGAGTGGAGTCTGGATTTTGACAGGTAATGTTATGGTTTAAGAGAGAATTAGTCCTTTTCAAGCTGTGAGGGTGATGCAGAAAATCATTCAAATTATATTTAATATCAGATTATCCATATAGAAAAGCCCAAAATGAAAATGCATACATACCCCCAAAAGGGGTCTAAACATGATTTTGAGTTTATTAAACTTTCTAGTGAGATTTGCTTCCCTTGGAAAAAGAATGGATCCAACATCCCCTGGGCTTGCACTCCTGTCCTATTGGTCACCATTCTCCCACTCTCCACTTTTGTTTACAGTAATATATGCCTGATCCAATTCTCACACAAATTTATTTTCACCACAAATCATTTTTCATATGCAAGCCAACTACTCCAGGATCACAAATATATTCTGAAGCCCACTGGAAATCAATAAAAATCACAGGCAGCTTATCAATACTACCAATTCCAAAACCCCCTCAATGAATCCTCAAGAATTATCAAAAATATTCCAATTTTGAGCATTATAAATGACTAGACTCTTGAAATACTTTAACTTCTAGATGGGATGGAATTAAAGTATATAAATTTTTTGAGGTGGTGAATAAATGACCTTTAATCATGTGAAAAAATAAATGAAAGGAAGGGTTTTTCACATTGGTCAAAGTTATTTTTAAGAATGGATTGTATATGAATTAGATTGAAAACAAATTGGATTTGAATGGGGACTATGATTAATAAAGGGAATCTTTTGGACCTCTCTTTGGGGGTATCAAAGTTTGAATCCATCTTCCTGATACTTTTGGAACTAAGGATAAGGGAAATATTATCCAGAAAGGATATGGTATGGCAGTGATTTGGTGGAAGAAGATACATAGCATAAAGAAATCAATTGATTGGTGAGTTTTTAAGACCATTTTAACTGAAATTAATTATCCAGGGAGTGGGATGTGAGCCTGTTTCAATTCTTTAATTCCATACCAAATTTCATAATTATATTTAAAATTGTGGAATTTTGAATAAAATTGTCAGAAAAATGTCATTAAACACTCCTCATCCTTCAAAATATTTCATTCCTGTATGGGAAAATTCCAATATGTATGATAATGAGGAGCTTGGAACTTTCAATTGTGAAAGAGGCCTGTATTTATCCCTTTTGATTTAATCATGGGTTACTTTGAGTTTTATGAGGTTTCATTGAGGGGGAGGGACCTTGTCCTTGTTAGAATTTGAGTTTTCATATATTTGACTTTCACTGGAGTTTAAAGTGTAATTGATTGGATTGATGTGATCTTATTATTGTTATCTTAAAGTACTCAAACAACAGGTAAAATATAACTAGGCTGTGTTATAACCAAGATAAATTATATCTGTTATTTAGTGGAGGATCTTGTGTTGTAGTATTGTAATTTTCAGACTGTCTAATCATAGCATTTCACTTACCATGTCACTTAAACTGCTTATGCTCATTTTACCTTATTCATTTTGTACTCAAAAACTTTTCAGCCTATTGTGTATTTAGTCTATATCAACACCAGTGCTCTCTAGTGGAATTCATCATCTGTTCTGGCATAATATCAACTGGAGTGCCCTTTTCCTCCTCATCTCAGGTTTGTTACGCTTGACGTTACAAGCTCCTTCCACTCATTTATTAATCCCTTCATCCAAATTGAGCTTCAGCTCTTTTCGTCTTTTACAGTCCTGAGGCCAGTGGTTCATTCATGAAGTTTCCATAGAGTGCTTGAGGACAGATGGCCTTGTCACATTCCAAGAAATATTATATTTCTGGGATTCTTTGAGTGATTATGGTTTGGAAAATGAGTCTGAAACTGTTGTAGACTAGATGAGGATTTAATTTTTCTTTGAAAGGTGCAATAGAAATGAGAATGAGACATAAGAATGAAGGTTCAAGGTTCATGATGATGAGGGAATTTATCGAGCCTTGCGGGGTGATCAAATCATGGCTGGCACTAGCACTGGCTCCTCCTGGGGTCTGTAAAATTTATTGAGGGTTTGGCCTGTGAGTTTTGTATGGAAAAAGGTATGGATGAATGAAAGAGAGAGCAGGGAGGTGAGAAGAGGATTAAGTAGAGGGAAGGAGAAAAATTAAGTGGGTTGTCCAAGGGCTCTGCCTGTCCCAAAGTTCAGTATATTACCCATGTTGATTGAATTTTTGGGCTAGTTTGGAAAGTTGGTTGGAGCTCATGGCTCCGCTTGGGCACACTGAGAATTGCAATATCTTCACTTGGAATCCTTTTCTGGAAAATGGAATTCATTTAGTATTTTCTTTGATGTCAATAGGCCCTGGGCCTTGTTTTTATGGTATTTTTTAACCATTTACTAAAGGGGTTAAGGATTAGTTTTCTGAGGGTTCTTTCAGCATATGATCTTAACTTATCTTTGGGATCTAATCAATGAAAAATATAATTATGCGGTATTTTTCACTGATTATCTTTAGTTATCATCATTTTTATAATTTTATTATTTTTATGGTTCTTTGCAATCTGGATCTGCAATATTAGATGGCTGAAAGATAAGGCAAGGGGAGCCCTCAAGTTTTCACTGGAGATACACAGTAGATGAATCAAGGAGTATTCAGGAGTTGGAATTAATTTTGGATGATTTCTGGAGAGATTTGGTGGGACAAAGCTGGAGTTTCAATCCGTAGTATGACACTGGGAAATAATCTGGATAGAAACTTCTTCAAGGATAATATCTTTGAGCTTTGTCCAGGAAAAGATTTTCCCCAATATTTATTTTTTTATTTCCTTTGAACCCTTGGTTATTTTCTTCAAAGACACAGGTTTCAGTTGAATTAAACACATTTGTTCACAATTAGATTATTCTCATTTTGATCCACCTCTTTTTGTGAGTATCCAACCTCAAATGAAATCTTGTTTAGTAATTATTTTGCATCATAATTAAATAAATTGAACTTGTAAAACACACTCTCAACGGGAAAAAAGAGCAGATATATTTTTCCAAGCTTGTTGAAGCAGTGGATAATATTTTTGTTTATGAAATACAGGTGAATTTGAGGTTCTTCCCACATGAATTTTTTGTTTCAAATTTTTTGGAATCAATTTAAAATATTTCAAAAACAGAATGATTTTGTAGTAAAACAATTTTGATTCAAATTCAATCCTTTTTTCATACTTTGCAGATTTTATTTGAAAATAATTTTAACAAATTGCAAATTGGAATTATTCCAAACCAAGAAAAGATTCACCGTTGCAGCCAGATTTGATTGAAAATGATCAGTGGAAATGGATGCTTTTCAGCAGAAAACATGCTTTAATTCTTTTGAACAAAGTATTTGGCAAGCATCGGAATGAATTTGCATGAAAATAAACCTTAATGTTTTCAAATATCATCATTTTCTTTTGCCATGGGCATATTATTTGAAATTAAGGAAGGAAATTCTTCACAAAATTTATTGATATTCTGCCGTTTTTTACTCAATATGACATTGAAGCATGTTTGAATATGACAAAAATTTGTTTCAATCAGATGAAATCAACAAAATAATCAATTGATCCAATTTGCAGGTCTGAAATGAATGCAATATTGAAAAACAGTGGATACATTGGAAATAACTAAAACGTTTTGTTCATTTATCTTGTTTATGTTCAACAATTTGTCTAGCAGGCCTCATACTGAATATGTTTATTTGTTTATTTCATAATTTTCCTATAAAATCTACCTGCTGTCCATACATTGTGCTGCACCCATCATGTCCACTTCATTCTCTATTCTTTTGAAATGAGCATATTCTTTGAAATCAAGAAAGCAAAGTATTCAAAAAATTTATTGATATTATCCAGTTTTTCACTCAATATGACATGGAAGCAAGGTTAAATATCACACTAATTTGTTTCAATCAGATGAAATCAACAAAAGAATGAGTTGATCAAATTTACAATTCTGAAATGAAAGCAGATACCATTGAAAACAACTAAATTCTTTTGTTCATTTCTATTTTTTATGTTCACCCAATTTTTCTAGCAGGCGTCATACTGCATTTTTTATTTGTTTATTTCATAATTTTCTTATAGCATCTGTCCGCTGTCTATCTGTTATTCTGCACCCATCATGTCCACTTCATTCTCTTCCATCCCAACTATGATCTTCACACAAATATTTCCAATTACCTTAATCCCTTCTCACTCCCAATCCCCCTCATCCAGATTTTCATCAAGCCCCATAAATGAATATTTTAACCTAGAACCTCCAGCTTTCTACCTTTCTTTGCCACCTTGTGCTTTATTTCCCATAACTCACTAGATTGTTCCGCGCAGCCCCCATGCCCACTTATCTCTGAGGCTCAAATCTTACTTGGTTTTTTCTCAAAGTTCTTTCCCGTTAACAGCTACATTAGTCATTTTTCCACAACTACGTCAAAGGAATCCAAAAAATGAATAAATAAATATATCAATAAAAAGACAATTTTTGGGATTCTATTTAAAATTGAAAAATTAAACATGAAACCTGAGAGGAATTGGATTGGTCACCAAAACCAGACTGGTTGAATTTCAAACAAATACTCATGAATGACTCTTCTCAGACATAAGAAAAAGAGACTAGGAGTAAAAGCTGAAAACAACAAACAGGGATCTGAACTGGCTGAGCTCAAGAAATGAAGTTGGTTTTAGAGAAGGGAGAGATAAGCCAGAACAGATGAAAGGATGGGCCAGAACAACAGTTGACAATGATTTCTGCTGAGCGCCTTGAGTGATCTAGATATGAAACAAATGAGTTCAGATTGATTGATGAGTTGGAGAACTCAATCTTACTGAGATACGACTGGCTGCCGGGATCAGATATGGTTGTCCGTTGTGGTGACCAATCTGGGACACCACGGCAAAAAAAAAAAAAAAAAAAAAAAAAAAAAATTTTTTTTTTTGGTTGTACCCCTATGGGTACCTTCATTTCCCTCCATCTCTCAACTTCTCCCTGTCCTAGCGGTCTAGGACAGGCCTCTTGCCTGTCTCTCCGCTTCAATCCCCCCCTCCTATGTTAAATTCCTACTTGTCGCTCTTGCGGCCCTGGCTTTTGGCGATGCGAGCGATCGTCGAACCACCTTTGACAATCCCTTTGGTCCTCCCGGATCCTCTCATCCAACCAACGCCGTTGCTTGTTGCGACGGCCGTCAACTCTCATTGATGATCACCATCAAGACAATCGGATGGTGATGATGATGATGATGAGCGAACTGACAAACGGGAGCGAGAAATATCATCATCCGATCAGCTCTAGCCTTGACTCGACCATCATCACCACCCCTAACTTGACGAGTCCCAAGAACCTAACAACCTCGCTGGATCATCATCGATCTCCAATTCACCCATCATCCCCACCTACCTTCGATCGAGCACTCCATTCGATTGATGTCCTCCTAAACTACTTACCTTCGACGACGACGATCACCTCAAACAAAACCAGGCTGACGCTTGCCCTGATTGACTCCTTGACAACGTATCGTGATACATTGATTGCCAAAGTTCTCAATAATCATCATCATCATCACCCAAACCATCCACCTCCGCCTCTATCCTCAGAGACCACCTCTTGATCATCCTCCTCATCCATCCATCGGCTTGATCATCGACCGTACCTACCCTCTCATCCTTCAATCCTCATCAGCCTCACTCCTCGCCCATCATCTGATCCAACCGACGACCGCGAGCAACCGCTTGCGGCCGTCGGAACCTTCACCCCGCTGTCGCCGCCAATCGGGCGCCGACAGCCGTTGTCGACACCCACGACCGCTGTCGCGGGTGTCCATCTGGTTGCCCGCGGTCATTCTTGACGCAGGCGACATTTCTTTTTTTTTTTCCTCTCATGTTATTTTTTTTTTTTTTTTTTTATGTTTTCATTTTCCCGCACCTATTTGTAGTATCACTTGTACATAGTATACAGGGCCTCATGTCAATAAAAGGAGGGGCTCTCCCCTGCCTTTTGGCCCAGAATCCATCAGACCATCAGCATCCAATCAGACCATCATCATAATCAAATTATCCGTGGGCATCCTTCCCCACTTATCTGAGCAATTTATCCGGGTATATCCATGATTGCCCCTTGATCCTTTGAGCCTCCATACTCAAACTCTGTCCCTTGTGACCTTGATCCTTATCACCAACCAATAGCCTTGCTGGTTGAAGAAGAATTCCTGTCTGAATTCTTGGGTGTGTTATACCACTCTGATCCCTTTTTCTGACCATACTGGTCTTGATCTCTCCTTGATCATCTTTCTGGAGCCAATCACATTTGATTGAAGAGATTTTATTAAGCTTAAAACCTGGAGTGTTATACCTCCCTTCTTCTTTAAGGTTGAATTTCGCCACGCTATTCTTGAGTCCCTTGAGAAGTGTTGGGATATTCTTGCTCGAATTTGTTATTGATTTGCTTCTAGAGCTTCATAAACAAATTGCTTTTGTTTTGTTCAGCCTCCCACAGTTATCTGGTACCCTTCAAGCGCTTGATTGTGGAGAGTTGGGCAGGTTCATTGAGAACCTGGAGCTTGGTTGGGATTGAGTTGATCTTTCCCAATCAGCTGCTGACGACCAGAGTTATTAGCTTGTGGGCTTTGTTACTTACAACTGCCTTGTTCTATTGAACTCTGAACAAACCTTGACTTATTTGTTCAAGTCTTTACCTGCACCATCTTGCCTCAGATAGTGTTGTTTCCATCGCTACTGACAACTCTTATCCTCTTCCCTTACTTTGATTTCTTATCCATAAGGTTCTGGACCTCGATTCCGGTTACATTTAAATATTATTGTAACTCCTAGGAGGGCAGCCTAAAAAGCACCTTTCCCCTCCACAGAACTGCCACGGCTTAGCACCGTTTGGAGTCTTACATTTGGTCCCCCGGGCCGGGATCAAACCAGCAACCTTGGGATTTACAGTCCCAAGAAATTTAAAATCAACCTCAAAATACGATCTTTTTTTTTTCTATTTTTTTCTCTTCTCAAATCTGATCCGTGGAGGCAACTTATCCTAGAAGTAAGTCCTCCCAATTTGTGCACCGCTTGGGCAAGATACTCGTTTTTTTTTTTGGCAAAACCCTACTCTTGCCACACTCGTGAGCCACTTTGGAAATCTGTTCTTTGGATCCCCTAGGAACTCTGTTATTCAATATGGCATCTTCCGCTACTCCAACCACCTCTGACTGACCTAAGATGGTAAAGATCAAACCTCAGAACAAGAACTTAGGCTTCAACGGTACAAATGTCGAGCAATTCTTGGACTCCTACAAAATGGCTGCTGAAGTGGATGGAGCTAGTGAATTTGATATGGCTTATCAGTTGCGATTCTTTATCTCCTCTGATGAAGTTATGGAGGTAATCGAGTCTTTCAAGGGATTTGAATCCCATAACTGGACGCTTCTCAGGAAGGCTATGTTGGCATACTGGGGTAAAATAGATGTGGCTAGGTTTACTCTGCAGGATTTGGATGCTCTGGTTTCTCAGTGGATCTCCAATGGTGGTATTTCTTCAGCCTCTGACTATCAGATTTTTAGGAAGTCTTGGGATCCCATTCAAAACTATCTTATCCAAAACAATCACATTGACACAGTGGACAAAATTTGAGCAAAGTTCTTCCAATATTTTTTGTTGGCTGTGCAGGAAAGGATTAAAGAAGAACTGGTCAAATCTGGATCCATGATTACCACCAGGGATAATTGATTCAAGCTCCCTGTTTTTCTCACCCTTAGGAGTACTGTGGATAAAGTCATGAAAGGTCAAACTGCTCTTACCTTTGAGAAGCCTAGAACTACTGAACCGGTCCATGCTCCTTCTTTTAAAGAGTCAAACAATATTATGATTAAAATGGAGGCAGATCGTAGGCCTAAAGCAGATCCTAATTCCAATCAAGAACCTACTACTATAGATGCAATCACCAAGTTACTTAGAGCCTTTGAGAACAAAATAGATCAAAAGATTTCTTCGCTAGCTACTCCTAAAGCTCCTTCTTCTGTCCCCAAATCAACTCTGGTCTGTTACTACTGTCATAGGGAAGGCCATGGAACCGGACGATGCCAAGAACTTCAGAAGGACCTAAAGGAAAAGTTGGTAGAGCAGAGGGGGAACAATTACTTCCTCCCTAATGGTGCCCTAATCCCTTTTGACTCGTCTTGTCCTATCCGACATGTGGTGGCCTCTTACCAACCATCACCTCCTGTGAAAGCATCTCTTGGTTCCCTTGAATTTCAATCATCCTGTGGTACCCTCCAACCTTGGTATCCTCCAGCTATTTCTTCCTCTAGTCTTTCTGGGACTACTTATCAATCTGATCCAGCCAGGAAACAAACTGAGGAACCTAAACCTCATAAGGCTCCTTCCTTGCCAACTTCAATCATTTGAAAACCCGTTAAACGTTGATCATCACTTGAGCCTCCTTCCTCTGATGTAGAAGACATGGAGGTGGAAAAGGAACCACTCATGGAAAGGTTCCCAGATCACCCTGATCCTTCTCCCTCACCTCAACCTTCTAATCCTATCTTAGATTCTGTGTCACCTGAACTTCCTCCCTCCACCCAGCCCAAAGTTTGATTTGAAAGGGGCATCTCCAAGGATCACCCCAATGCTGTGGAGGGAGTATTAAAGAAAATTTCTGATCTCAAAATTCCTGATCTATCTGTAGCTGAACTCCTATCAATCTCTCCATCTGTTGCTGAAGGAATGAAGAAATGGGTCTCTCGTCGACGTGTGGAAATTGGCCCTGAAGAACTCAAAGTCTCCTCTGGCACTTTAATGGAGGACTCTGGTGGAACCAGTCCTTCTTTAGACTCCAACCTTTATTCCTGTCCCCTTGGCTTCCTTCCTTGTTATCTTGGTGACTCAGCTAAAACTGTTTCTCCTCTTGTGGATTCTGGATCTCAGCTTAACTTAATCTCGGATGCTATGGCCTGCAAGCTCAAACTTAGTCCTAGGGTCAGCTTCAACTCTGCAGTGTATGGGATAGGAAATCAAGCTTGTGAACTGGTTGGTATTGCTGAAGATGTACTGGTCAGGATTGGTCGAAATATTGTTGGAACCTGCCACTTTTGGATCACTCGTTTGGACAGTCCTATGATCTTGGGACGACCCTTCTTAATGGACTTTGGTGCAACCCTGATGTTTTCTGATCAAGTTGGGGAGAGAATTCTTCTCCCTGATGCTGATGGCAGGAAAATTGAAGTTCCTCTTTGCTCTTTGGATTCTGGTCGTTGGGAAAGAGATTTTCCTGGTCATTCTCCCAAATCATCTTTTAAGGGGAAGCAGAAGGATAACTCTAGTTCCTCTCATTTTTTAGGGGAATAGTTGATCCTACTAATGGTTGTGGTTCTTTTCAGCCTCAGACTGCAACTCAAGGGTCAACTCCCATCCCTCAGGCTTATTTTTCATTCCTTTCATCATTCTCTTCTGAGCTCAAGAATATTAAAAAACAAAAACATATCAAAATAGAAAAATCCAAAAATATTTCTTCTCCATCTCCTTCTCTCTCTGGATCGGTTGTGTCTTCTTTTCCTTCTACTTTTTAGTCTGATCAATCTTCTCTCAGTTCCGGTTTGAATCTCTGCAATGAGTCTAAACTAGATCCTAATTGCAATTCCGTTTTTGGTGATTTTGGTATGAAGGAATATGGGCTTCAGTGGAGGCAATTTGGGGTACAAGTAAGTCCTCCCAATTGTGCACTGCCAGGGCAATCTTTTACCGTCATCTTTGAAACCCTACCTTGTGCCACACATGTGAGCAACGTATTATCTCCTGGTTCTCCTTTTATGGAAAAGGCACCCTTCAAGGATATTGCAGAACATCGGACTTGGAAGATGTTGGAACTTGGACTCAGCTTTTGTAATTAAGTCTCTCAGGTCAACTCTTGGAGGAAACAAGAACTTCTCTCTTTTGCCACTAAGTATAAACCAGTTGCTAAGAAGATCCAACCAGTCAACCAGCCTATGCCTCTCAACCTCAATCCTACCCTTATGCGTCCTCCTCTATCTCGTGATCCTTACTGTGGTCTTCCTCAATCTCTTACTGGTCCCTTTGTGCCTAATGAACGGGTCACTGAAGAACGTCTGAAGGTGGTCAACTTTGGTCCAGATGGATGGCTTCTTCCTGATGAGTTAAATTTAATCAAAAATGTCTTATCTCTAAGAGAAAAATCTATTGCTTTCTGTGAAGAAGAGAGAGGTCTCTTGCGGGAATCCTATGGCCTCCCTTATATCATCCCTGTAGTTGAACATGATCCTTGGCAAAAGAAAAAGATCCCTATCCCTGCTTCTAAAGTTGACCAATTCATCAAGTTGGTCCGGGAACGAGTTTGAACTGGCCTGTATGAACAGTCAACTTCTAGTTACTCCAGCCCCGTCTTCTGTGTCCTCAAGAGTAATGGTAAACTTAGAATAGTTCATGATCTTCAACCTCTTAATAAAGTTACTATTAAAGACTCTGGTATCCCTCCTGCTACTGAAGAATTTGTTGAATCCTTTGCGGGGAGAGCTTGCTATGGTCTAGGGGATATTATGGGTGGCTATGACAAACAATCCTTACATCCTATTTCTTGTCCTCTCACTACTTTCAATACTCCTCTTGGTTGATTTCAACTTACTCAATTGCCTCAAGGAGCCACCAACTTGGTTGCAGTCTATCAGGCTCAAATGATGTGGATCCTCCAGGATGAAATCCCTGATCATGCTGGTATCTTTATTGACGATGGAGGGATTAAAGGTCCAGTATCTGACTATGATAATGAGCTCTTACCTTGGCATTCAGGAATTTGTCGTTTTATCTGGGAATATGCTACTACCTTGGAGAGGATTCTGTTTTGAATTGAGGAATCTGGCCTTACTGTCTCTGGATCCAAACTGGCGGCTTGTGTCCCTGCTCTGGAAATTGTTGGTCATGTGGTCTGCAAGGAAGGAAGAAGGATGGCACCAGCCAAAGTCAACAAGATCATCTCTTGGCCTACCCCAATTAATCCAACTGAAGTTAGGGGCTTTCTAGGTGTTGTCACTTATGTTAGAATCTTTATCCCATCTTTATCCAAAATCTGTGCACCCTTGCGTCGTCTAACCAGAAAAGATGCTGAATGGATTTGGACCCAAGATTGTGAATGTGCTTTCCAGCTACTCAAAAGGATAGTTGGTGAAGACATAGTTTTGAAAAAGATCTCTTATGGACCTGGAGCTGGCAAGATCAAGCTGGATGTCGATTCTAGTTATCAATCTGTTGGGGCTGTCCTTACTCAGGAAGATGAAAATGGTTGGGACCGTCCTGCTCTTTATGAATCTTTGTTGTTTTCAGATGTAGAATCTAGATACTCCCAGCCCAAACTGGAACTCTGTGGTGTGGCTCGAATGATGAAGAAACTTCAAACCGTTCTCTGGGGCCAACATTTTGAATTGCAAGTTGATGCTCGATCCATAATTGAAATGATCAACGCTCCCAGCCTTCCCAATGCTCCTATGACTCGTTGGGTGGCCTTTATCCAGCTTTTCTCTTTTGATATTGTTCACAGGCCGGGAAAATCTTTCACCATGCCTGACGGTTTATCTCGACGACCTCTTGGGGACAACAAATCTGATGTTGGAACTGATTTCAATGAAGAGGAACCTTTAATTCAACCTATTTTCTCTTTTTCTTCTCAAAATTATTCTGGCTTTCAACAAGGCTTCTGGTTTAAATTAGAGCAGTACCTTTCAACTCTTCAAAAACCTCCTGATCTCTCTGCTAAGGAATTTCAATCTCTTAAACAAAAGTCTTCTAATTTTTTTTTTCAAGGCTCTAGACTTATGAAGAGAGGCAATCCTTGTGCTCTTATTGTTGTTACTATTCCCTCGAAACAAAATTCCATCCTTGAAAGCCTCCATGAAGGCCTTGGTCATCGTGGGGAAACCAAAACTTATCGACGACTATCCGAACGATTCTGGTGGCCATCTTTGAAGAAATCCGTCGCCCAATGGTGCAAGAGTTGTGAAGTTTGTCAAAAACGTGATCTTAGGCGCCCAGCTGAAATTCGTTATCCTACTGGGGAGTCCACTGTCTTTGGAAGGATTGCTATGGATGTGGTTCATATTAAGGCAGGTGGTGCTAAGTACCTCATTGTGGCTAGAGATGATATTTCCGGATGGGTTGAAGCAAAATTTCTTAAGAACCTTAGCTCTGAATCAGTGGCAGCTTTCCTCTACGAGACCTGGACAATGCGTTATGGCCTGGCTTGATCTTACTCTACTGATGGTGGCTCTGAATTTGGCGGCAAGCTTGCTGAAATGATCCAATCCCTTCCTGGACAACATAGAGTTACTACTCCTTATTATCCTGAAGGCCAAGGCATGGTGGAACAAGGCCATTCCCCTTTGAAGGCTGCACTTGTTAAACTGCCTGGAGAAAGTGGCAAGAATTGTTGCAAATTCCTTCCTCTTGTTCTCTTCTCTGATTGAATCTCAACCAAAAGGACTACTGGCTACTCACCTTATGAAATCATCTTTGGTCTAAGAGCAGTCCTTCCTTTGGATCTGGAAATGGAATCTTTCTTGGGTATCTCTTGGGAAGAGGTGTCCTCAACCACTGATCTGTTAGTTGCTAGATCCAAGCAACTGGAGCAAAGTGAAGACGTTCGTGAAGAAGCTTATCAAAAGATGATGGAGTCCAGAGCAAAATCCTTCCAGTATTGGGAGGACAAGCACTCTAATCAAGTCAGGGAGCCCTTGAACCCTGGTGACCTAGTTTTAGCTTATAATCAATCTTTGGAGACCCAGTGGGGCAAGCTTTTCTCTAATTGTTGGAATGGCCCTTATCGAGTGGTTCATCAAGTTAGAGGTGGATCTTATGTTTTGGAGGAGCTGGATGGTACTCGGTTGGCCAGAAGGTTCTCCGCTGATCAAGTCAAGAAGTTTCATTGTTGCGGGGGCAACTTATCTCAGAAGTAAGTCCTCCCAATTGTGCACCACCAGGGTCATTTGCTGCGTTTTTGTTGTAAACTCTACTGTATGCCACATATGTGAGCACCTGGGACGCCCTCCTTGTTCTATTCCTGCCGCTTCTAGGGCTCATTTGGAAGAATCAAGATATTTTCCTCAACTCTTCAATTGCTCTCAAAATCAAGAAATGGCCAATCTTTGCTTCAATTTCTTTGTTCCCTGCCTTTTTTTTTTAAAAAAAAAAAAAAAAAAAAAAAAAAAAAAAAAAAGAAAACCCCTTCAAATTTTAGATGCAGACTAGGGACAGTCTGTAAGTTGGGGAGAGATGTGGTGACCAATCCGGGACACCACGGCAAAAAAAAAAAAAAAAAAAAAAAAAAAAAAAAAAAAAAATTTTTTTTTTGGTTGTACCCCTATGGGTACCTTCATTTCCCCCCATCTCTCAACTTCTCCCTGTCCTAGCGGTCTAGGACAGGCCTCTTGCCTGTCTCTCCGCTTCAATCCCCCCCTCCTATGTTAAATTCCTACTTGTCGCTCTTGCGGCCCTGGCTTTTGGCGATGCGAGCGATCGTCGAACCACCTTTGACAATCCCTTTGGTCCTCCCCAATCCTCTCATCCAACCGAGGCCGTTGCTTGTCGCAACGGCCGTCAACTCTCATTGATGATCACCATCGAGACAATCGGATGGTGATGATGATGATGATGAGCGAACTGACAAACGGGAGCAAGAACTATCATCATCCAATCAGCTCTAGCCTTGACTCGACCATCATCACCACCCCTAACTTGACGAGTCCCAAGAACCTAACAACCTCGCTGGATCATCATCAATCTCCAATTCACCCATCATCCCCACCTACCTTCGATCGAGCACTCCATTCAATTGATGTCCTCCTAAACTACTTACCTTTGACGACAACAATCACCTCAAACAAAACCAGGCTGACGCTTGCCCTGATCGACTCCTTGACAACGTATTGTGATACGTTGATTGCCAAAGTTCTCAATAATCATCATCATCACCACCCAAACCATCCACCTCCGCCTCTATCCTCAGAGACCACCTCTTGATCATCCTCCTCATCCATCCATTGGCTTGATCATCGACCGTACCTACCCTCTCATCCTTCAATCCTCGCCCGTCATCTGATCCGACCGACGACCGCGAGCGACCGCTTGCGGCCGTCGGAACCTTCACCCCGCTGTCGCTGCCAATCGGGCGCCGACAGCCATTGTCAACACCCGCGACCGCTGTCGCGGGTGTCCATCTGGTTGCCCGCGGTCATTCTCGACGCGGGAGACATTTCTTTTTTTTTTTCCTCTCATGTTATTTTTTTTTTTTTTTTATGTTTTCATTTTCCTGCACCTATTTGTAGTATCACTTGTACATAGTATACAGGGCCTCATGTCAATAAAAGGAGGGGCTCTCCCCTGCCTTTTGGCCCAGAATCCATCAGACCATCAGCATCCAATCAGACCATCATCATAATCAATTTATCCGTGGGCATCCTTCCCCACTTATCTGAGCAATTTATCCGGGTATATCCATGATTGCCCCTTGATCCTTTGAGCCTCCATACTCAAACTCTGTCCCTTGTGACCTTGATCCTTATCACCAACCAATAGCCTTGCTGGTTGAAGAAGAATTCCTGTCTGAATTCTTGGGTGTGTTATACCACTCTGATCCCTTTTTCTGACCATACTGGTCTTGATCTCTCCTTGATCATCTTTCTGGAGTCAATCACGTTTGATTGAAGAGGTTTTATTAAGCTTAAAACCTGGAGTGTTATACCTCCCTTCTTCTTTAAGGTTGAATTTTGCCACGCTATTCTTGAGTCCCTTGAGAAGTGTTGGGATATTATTGCTTGAATTTGTTATTGATTTGCTTCTAGAGCTTCATAAACAAATTGCTCTTGTTTTGTTTAGCCTCCCACAGTTATCTGGTACCCTTCAAGCACTTGATTGCGGAGAGTTGGGCAGGTTCATTGAGAACCTGGAGGTTGGTTGGGATTGAGTTGATCTTTCCCAATCAGCTGCTGACAACCAGAGTTATTAGCTTGTGGGCTTTGTTACTTACAACTGCCTCGTTCTATTGAACTCTGAACAAACCTTGACTTATTTGTTCAAGTCTTTACCTGCACCATCTTGCCTCAGATAGTGTTGTTTCCATCGCTACCTACAACTCTTATCCTCTTCCCTTACTTTGATTTCTTATCCATAAGGTTCTGGACCTTGATTCTGGTTACATTTAAATATTATTGTAACTCCTAGGAGGGCAGCCTAAACAGCACCTTTCCCCTCCACAGAACTGCCACGGCTTAGCACCATTTGGAGTCTTACACCGTTGGGTGTTGAGGTAAGTTGTTCAAGATTTTCCAATAGTTTGCTGAGTTGTTGGTTGATTTGTGGATGTTGAGGCAACAGCGGTCCTTGGTTGAGGTTGGATGAGCCAAGAGTGGATTGGGAGCGCGGTCGCAAGGTTTGGAGATTGGAGTGTCCGCACAGGACACTGAGGCAAGTAGGTGACATGTGAGATGGGGAAAAGAAGGAAATAAAAAAAAGGACGTGAAACAAATAACGCAAACACAATTGATAATCTCAGAAGCAATAATTGAGATTTGATCATAAAACATCTGTGTAATGAAAAGAGAGAGAGATTCAGATTCTGACAGCCCTCCTCAACTCATTGATCAATGAAATAGAGAACTGAAAGCATTTACAAGCCGATTGGTGGAGGATTTGTTAGCGGCTTTAGTCAAGGCATCCGCTGTCATTGAGAGGGAGGGAACCAGCTTGACTTTGATAAGACCATCATTTAGGTCATTACAAAGGCTCTTGGTTTTGAGGTCAATGTTTTTGGCTTTAGAGATTGATCCAAACTTCTTTATTTTATCATCCAAACCTTTGTTGTCAATTAGATGAAGTGGACATTTGAATTTGGTTTGATATACCTCCTTGATGAGCTGTTGTAGCCAGCGCGCTTCTAGGTGACAGCTGGATAGAGCCACGCACTTGGATTCTGTGGATGAGTGGGTGATGTTTTGTTGTCTTTGACTGTTCCAATATAGTGGAATTCCTTTGAAGGAGCAGATGAACCCACTTTGAGAGATTCTTGACACAGGGTTGTCACCCCAGGTGGCATTGCTGAAGCAGATGAGCCAATCCAAGATTGAACGGTGTCCAATAGTTAGGCTTAGGTCTTTGGTTTGAGCAAGGTACTTCCACACGTGGCAGATCTCGTTCCAATGGCTCAGACCAGGATTCTTGCAGTGTTTTGCCAGGCAGGACACAGAAAAGCTGATGTCGGGACAAGCAAGGCCGGCGATGAAGTTCAGGCAACCAATTGGAGAGCAATAGCTGACGTTCAGATCTAGGAATTTTTGATGGTTTTCATCGTCAGCTGGCAGTAGATGGCGACCGGGAGTGAGAGGAGTGGAGACAGGACAACAATTGATCAAGTTCATTTCACTCAAACCTTTCTCAATGTGTAGTGGTAAGGGCAGTTGAATGAGTCCATCTTTACAAACAACTTTCATTCCCAAGAGTGTGTTGGGTTTGTGTGCGGATGAGTTCTTGAATTTGGTGAGGAAAGCCTCTTTGAAGCAATCTACGTCTCCAGCTATTAGTAGGTTGTCCACGTGAAAGAACACGGCAGAATACCATTGTTCCCAATGTATAAGCATGGATCACACTCCAATTTGGCAAATCCTTGAGACCTCATCCAGTCACTTAACGTGAGTACCAGTTTTGAGGTGCTTGCTTAAGTCCATACAGGGACTTCTTGAGTTGAAGGTAGTTGGACTTGCAATTGCAACCAAATGGAGTCTTGATAAAGACCTGTTCGTCCAGTTTGGAATGCAGAAACGCACCTTTGACATCAAGTTGTAGCAGCTTGAGACCTTTGTTGGCAGCGTAAGTGAGAACAGCTTGTAGGGAAGCAAATTTGCCAGTTGTAGCGTACGTTTTGAGATAATCAAGACCGTATCTCTGGCTGAACCCTTGAACTCAAATTCTTGTTTTGTAAGTTTTGGGTTTGCCATGAGAGTTAAGTTTGATCTTGAAGACAGGTACAGTATTAAGCGGGTTGGTGACCTTGTTGTCTTCTGCATCTTCCCACACGCCTTGATCTTCAATTGTGGAGAATTCTTTAGCAGCGGATTTGCGCCAGTGGGGAATTTCCATCACTTCTTGTAGGTTGTTGGGTATCTTATCTGAGAAGAACCCATACTGATCCGGCTTGGCAAGCTTATCCCAATTTCGCAGAGTGGGTTGTAGATTGCGCTCCACCAATGCTTTGTCAGCAGGATTGTTGTCACTCTCTGTCTCAGAGGATTCACTTGGCAATTCCTCTTTGATTTTGTGACAATCTTGAGCCGCAGGTGGTTGAATCGGATTTGAAGTCTTTGACGACGAGGAGATAGAAGGTGATTCAAAAGCTTCAGAAAGTTGTGTTTGTCGAGGATTTTAATGGGTTTCTGATGATTGAAGATGACGTGCTTTGTTTCAATTATTCTTCTGGATGAATTGATTATCTTACAAGAGAGAAGTTGAGGATTGAAACCAATTAGAATACCTGAAGCTCCTTTCTCATCTAATTTAGACCGTATATTGGTTTGATTGAGTTTGTAAGTGAGAGAGGAGCTGATGGGTTTGATGTAATCTTTGGGTAATTCTTTCTTGTGCATTTTCATCCAGGGAGAGTCTTCACCTTTTTGTTTTGGTATTTGATTCAGCATAAGACAGCACCCCTTTGTTACCTTGTGCCAGCATGACTTTGGTAATCCGGAGTCTGAGATAGTAGCTCTGGCAGCCTTGATAACCATTCTGTTAGCTTGTTCCATCCTGCCGTTATGTTGCGAGTGATACGGCTTGCTAACAATTTGATTGATTTGATGTGCTCAATAGTAAGCTTGAAGTTTGGAATTCACAAAATCGCCACCTCCGTCGGAACAAACTTCTTTTGGATAACAATTTGTCCTTTGATGTTGATTTTCAATGACAAAGATTATTGTGTCGGCCGAGTTGCTCTTTGCTTTGAGAGGAAAACAGGCAAGGTATCCAAAGTGGGAGTCAACTAGATTGAGAATGTATTTGAACCCACCTTTTGCCGTGGGATTGATTGGACCTATCAGATTGAGATGGATACTATCAAAGCATCTCAAAGCCATTGTTTGCTGAAGAGAGAAGGGCTTCCGAGTGATTTTGGCTTTGTCACAGCTGAGGAATTCAAAGGCGTCCTTGTCGGCCAAGGGAATGGTGTATTTCAGGAACTTTTCCATTCTTCCCAGACTGGTGTGTCCTAGTGAGCAATAAATACTCATAAGATCAGCTGAGGAGTAGTAGGCGGCCTTATCTTCAGACAACATATCTATGACAAAGAGATTGTTGCTGATGGTTCCTGACAGGAGTGTCTGGCCGTCCTTGTGCAGGCAAAAAGTGCTTGGTGAGACACCAGGGTCGACATCGAGTAGGGTACCTTTGATCATCAGAGCTCCTAGGGATATGAGGTTGACCGTTGACTCGGGCACCCACACAACTTCAGATAATGTGATGAAGGAGTCTTTGGTAGCGAGCAAGGCTTCCCCAGTCCCTTGTATTGTTATCCCGGCTTCTTTCTTGCCAGTTTGTATAGTGCCAAGCTGATTGCCAAGTTGAAGTTTGTTAAATAGATCTTTGTCGGTGATCATGTGCACCAAACAACCCAAGTCAAGGATGACTCGGTTTGAGAGGATCTTGGTATTGGTATTCATCCCGCAGAAGAAGGAGTAGAAGTGAGCTTCTTCTGATTGCTTTTGTTTTGATTTCTTTCCTTGATTGTGATGGTTAGAGGGTTTGAGTTTGGGAAACTCAAACCAGAAGGAACTTGCGGTGTGGGAAGTGACGGCCGGGTTATGTTTACCGTTTCCGCATTGGGGGCCTCAATACAAAGCTACGTTGACAGGTTTGGCTTGGTCCTCTTGAGCAATCACCTCATTCTTATGTTGGATGAGGTGATTGAGTACAATATCAATCTTCATTTTGCTTGTTGCGTGCATGATTTGAGTCTTCATGTTGTGCATCACAGGAGGAAATTTGAAAAGAACAAGATAAGCGATGATGTTGGAGGGAAGTTTGATGCCTACTTCTGTCATCTTCTTGAGATAAACTTTGAAGGTGGTGAAGAAGGAGTCTATGTTGGTTTCCATGGCTAGGTGTAGAAATCCGTTGAAGACCCTGGCCCTATTGGCGGATTGAGATGACGCAAAATGGTTTTGAGTGGAGACCCGGATAAGTTTGGCATTGTCTTTGTTGACATTGTCGATTACATTGTCGTAAGTGACGGAGTCCAGTTTTGCCATTAGGTGAGCCACGAATTCCTGATTAATCTCTTCATCTAGTCGTATTGACTCGTCAGGATTGTCCATGATGGTGAATACACCCCGCAGTTTGAACAGTTTCTTGAATTTCTTCCTCCACATGCTATAATTGTCGGCGGTGAGTAGTGGCGTCGATTCAATTAACAACTTGATGGCTAGAGATTTGTAATTCATGGATGGTTCCCCCCCTGGTCCTGGCGTTGATGACGTTCCCGGTCGTTCCATCCCAAGCGGATAGGCTTTTAACCGTGAGAGAAATTGGATTGGTCACCAAAACCAGACTGGTTTAATTTCAAACAAATACTCATGAGTGACTCTTCTCAGACATAAGAAAAAGAGACTAGGAGTAAAAGCAGAAAACAAAAAACAGGGATCTGAACTGGCTGAGCTCGAGAAATGAAGTTGGGTTGAGAGAAGGGAGAGATAAGCCAGAACAGATGAAAGGATAGGCCAGAACAACAGTTGACAACGATTTCCGCTGAGCGCCTTGAGTGATCTAGATATGAAACAAATGAGTTCAGATTGATTGATGAGTTGGAGAACTCGATCTTACTGAGATCAGACTGGCTGCCGGGATCAGATATGGTCGTCCGTTGGGTGTTGAGGTAAGTCGTTCGAGATGTTCCAATAGTTTGCCGAGTTGTTGGTTGATTTGTGGATGTTGAGGCGACGGCGGTCCTTGGTTGAGGTTGGATGAGTCGAGAGTGGATTGGGAGCGCGGTCGCGAGGTTTGGAGATTGGAGTGTCCGCACAGGACGCTGAGGCAAGTAGGTGACATGTGAGATGGGGAAAAAAAGGAAATAAAAAAAAGGACGTGAAACAAATAAAGCAAACACAATCGATAATCTCAGAAGCAATAATTGAGATTGGATCATAAAACATCTGTGAAATGAAAAGAGAGAGAGATTCAGATTCTAACAAAACCCCGTTGGAAAATTTACAGTTTGAAAAACTTTTCCAAGCAATAATTTTCTTGCCTATTCGGTTCACTGAAAACCTCAAAACACAAAATATTCATTCAAAAAGATTGCCATTGAGGGTTTTACAAGCGAGTGCGAGATTCTATATAACTACTGCATAAATGCGGAATTACCCTAGCGACCGATAGGAACAAGATTAATCGTCACTGGACTTGTTCGACCCAAAGGGGAAAATACGCTGGTCCGTTCTATGATAGCGACGGAAGGCCACTATTGTTTGATGAAAGGGGTATGGGTAGAAAGAACATTGTTCAGATGATCTCAATACCAAATGGGACGGAATAATAAGGAATTGATGAAATAAGTACCTTCAAAGCACCTAAAGAGAATAATATTGCTCTCCGTCGTTCACGCAGGGCGAAGGGGGGGCGAGGAGGTTGGAAGAGGGGGAGGTCCAGCGCGGGCAATGACGCAGTAATGTGAGCCATTGCCCCATTTGACTTGGTCTTTGCCCTCGGTGCCAGGCATGATGGTAAAACCAAACAGGGAGGAAGGCTAGATTGAAACTGAGTTTGGTGAATGCAGTTGACAAACGAAGGGCCAAGTCGTGGGTTGTGAGGAAGGAGTATAAAGCTCAGACAATATGGGCGCTCTACTTATACTCATCACATTGGATCTTGCCCGCAGCCTGTTGCACCCTTGGCCTCAGCATTTTCGGACTCGCTCTTGCCGGTGTGACTCCTCAAAAGTTATGGGCGGATTTTAAGGATGAACCGGGTTAAGGATCCATTGCAAAGAATGAGTCAGAGGCTCCTTTTATAGAGAAATGATACAAAGTACACGAGGTAAGGAATAATTCAAGTACAACAGTGGGCCGGGAACGACCCGTATAGTATTGAGAGAGCGGGCCGTTTAAGGAAGTGGTGAAAGAGTCTGTAGTCGGCGCCGGAACCGGCGGACCGGTCATGACTTGGCTTGGTAGCTGGTTTCGGCCCGTTTATAGAGATGACAAAATAAGGAAATTCAGAGAGAGTCATTCGAGAAAGGCCGAGAAAGGCAGCTTAGTATCTGGAATTTATTGGTGGCCGGATAGGGTCATCACACCGGGATGTGTGAGGCGGACCGCGGGGCGTGGATGGTTGAACCACTTCCATTCCAGCTCGGCAGGCGTGCATCATCAACCTTTGCCTTCCATACCAAGTGTTGATGAGATGACGATCACAGAGTGCACAATGTAGCTGGGCGTAGAAAGTATGACAGCACGCCTGGGGCGGTGGGAATACCGCGCGTTGTGCCAGGTTGAGGAGGTTGGGGCGTAGTGACCAGTGGCCAGGCGCAGTCTTTGCTCAGCATCTAGTTTGCCCTTGCCGCTCCAGGTCTTAGACCGCGCACCATCAGCGTCCGGCGCACACAGCCCGGCGAGGGTGAACTGCTGAGCCGATGGGAGAGACGCTGCGGGTGAGGTCGAACGTTGTGAATATAAATAGAGCGCCCCTCCAGTGCCTGAGCCCGTCACACCATCCCTTCAACCTCATCGATTTGACCCTTGGTTCTTCAACTGCATTCAACGAACTCGGTTCCTTTCTAGCCTTCGTTCCTCTTTGGTTTTCACCACCATGCCTGGCACTGAGGGCGCCAATCAAGTCAAATGGGGCAATGGCTCACATTACTGCATCATTGCCCTCGTCGGACTTCCCCCCCCTCCTACCTCACCGCCCCTCCTTCTCCCTGCTTGAATAAAATGGGGAAATTCTTTGTTTCTTGAAGAACCTCAAGGTACTTGTTTCTCCAAAATCACGTTTTCCTCTGGCAACCGTTGCGCAAACATGAGCTGATTGAGGTTCCTTCAAAATTCCCCGACGCCCGCCACCCCCCGCCCGCAAATTGAAGTGGGGCCTTTGTGGCTCCTCGGCCTCATGGGACATGTCAGCTTATGTTTGCGGTTTTTAAAATCGCAAAGGTGAGTTTGATTGACATATATCAAGAATGATTTGTTCCAAGGAATCACAAGCTCATTTCTTTGGACAAAAATATTTTCTGATCAAAAATGTTTGCCGGCAGAATTCTCTTGGAGGGTTCAAACTTGGAATTTGATGCCTGGACTCATCAGCCTGTAATTTTTCTCAAAAAAAATCTTGAATTGTATCTGTTTTCAATCTCTTGATCTTTAAATTCAGCTCTTGCTTTTAAACAATCAATGATTATTTCTATACCAACCAATTTCTCAATGGAATGTGAATTTATTCCAGGACAGTGCAATTGCATGGCAGGAAATTTTGTTCATTTCAGGATATGGAAGTGTGTTGTTTTTGTAACTCAGTGGAAAATTGAGAGAGGGCTTTTGATTGGGATGTCCCTCCAGCTCCCACACAACACTGTAGTTGTGGATGTAAGAATGTGGAAATGACATGTGTCCTCTATACATCAAACCCAGGGATGTCATGTGCATGGCAATTTTAGTACCACCTATATGAAGGAGACTTGGTCCTTTTTGATTCCAATATTCCTGCAGAGTTTGTTTATCATGTCACTTTGGAGGAAGAAATGATGATTCAGTAAAAAAATGCACCCATGAAGGAAGTTTGGTTTGAAATACTGCTTCAAAGCATGTGTCATATTTTGACACACCATAGTGCTGAGTTTAGGTTGAAGGAAGCCAGGAACTGTTCTATAATCATACTTGGGACAGGCTCTCAGGTAGCACTGGGCTCATAACCTCTAAGAATTCTCAAACAAGATGTGTCCACTGGGAATAAAACAAGGGTCTGTCATGTGCATTGAAAGCTTTCAATGCACTATACAATGGTTCTTTCACCTGGGTGGTCAAAATATAGCTGTAAATTTTCCTGATAATTTAACTCTTGGGAGAATAATGATGATTTATTAAAAAGTAAAAGCATGAGGAAAGGATGTTACTAAATCCTACATGAAGGAATTTATGATATATCAACAGAAGGAATCACTCAAATCTTTAACTTCCAGTGATTTGTGGTACCCTGAAATCTTCAGCTTGCAACAAGTTTTTTCATTTGGAAAATTATTTTTTTCCTTTTTCAGATATTTGGTTTGATTTTCATTTCATTTTCTCTGTTTTGTGACTTTTCATTTTTTCCAATCTCAATATTTTTTTCAACCCATAAATCCTGGAAATAAAAATCTTGGCTTTTTTTATGTTTTTGATTTTTCTATGGTCATTTCCTAGTTTTATGGCTTTTTCCTCATACCTATAAATTTTTTATGTATTTGAAATTAGTTCAAAAAATAAAGGGGGATCAACTCAATGCTACAAAAAAACCAGAATAAAAATTAAAAATAGTAAATATGAATTCAGGAAGAATAATAAGAAACAATCAATCAAAAATCTTAACTTATAACCCATGAATAATCACTTTGAAATCATATTTTTAACCCAAAAAAAAATCAAACTTCAAAGGAATTCATTTTTTAAATACACAATATTGATCCCAGTACTATTTAAAATTTCTGATTGAAAAGGTATCTTTGCCTTGCACATAATCCAACTCTCAGGAATGCATATCCTCCACACATTTTCTACTCAATATATCCTTTTTTATAATTTTTTTATGCTTAGGAAATAATTGGTTAAATGTTCCATAAGATTAATCCCATCAAATCTCAAATATTAGTACATAGTATCATGGTTTGAAGTTATACTTTACACCATTCAATTATAACCAATGAACATAGACAGCCTAGGCCATAGAACCTTTTCAAATTAAGTATGTATTTCTTGTACCTTCATGACTCCAGTCATGAATAGTCCTTTTTTACATTCAAAAAACCCAAATTTTTAACTTCTTGAGCTTATAATGAACCTATTATTTTGTGAAATCTTGTGATTTTGGTTCTACCATTAAAAGAAATTGGATTAATTCAATGTTTTGAAATAATTTTCCAATGAAAAACCTAGAGGAAGATAATTTCCATTGAAAATTCACAAGAGAAAATAACACCTTTGAAATTGTTAAATCTGAACCCACCTTTCAAGAGAGATATCATTTTAGGAACTTCTCAACTAATTTTATGTCTTCTGGAGTTTTTTACCACTGCAGGAAGGTTTAATTTTTTCAAAATCAGAAAAGTCACTTTTTTAGGCAAGTAGGCTTTGGCATACTTTTTGAAGGCTCAAAGGCGTTCTGGGGGTGTGTTTTGCATACACTTTTTGATGATTTCTTTTTCACACAACGCTTTTTAGAATGATTTAGGACTTGAAGGCTAAAATAAAATGCCTCCAGACCCAGTGTGTGGAATTTCTTGGGGTAGGTTTTTTTTAGAATCAAAAATGTAGCTGTGCACTATGGGATGTGAACCCATGACCTTGAAATTCATGAGTGATGCTTTAACCAATAAGCTGATTGTGGCATTGCTTTCAAAACACACATGGATCCAAACACTCAGTGTTTTCATTGCGCTTGGCCTGTGGTGAGATTTCAAATTTTCTGTTGGCACAAGGTTTTTATTTGGTTGTCCTGCAAGAATGGATTTTGGCTCAACCATTGGTGAAAAAATCAGTGCAACAAACAATGTAAAACATCAGAACCAGGCAGAAGGTGTGGATGAGCCATTTTTCCAGTCCACTTCCCAAGTTTTTGCTTTTATTTCCCTGGAAAAGACTGATTTTTTGTTTGACAACGCTGCTCAGGATTTCAGGATCAAGAAATATAATCCTGGGGTGGAAGTCTGTATCAGAGCAGATTTTGAATCCAACAGTTTTTTATGGAGAATTCAATGATGGAAAGGGATCTTGATGATGTGAAATTTAAAAATGGAAAAAGTCACTATTTTTCAAATACAAGTTCATATTCAATTTGATTCCAAAAATCAAACTTTATCAGGTACAAGAAAAATAAGAAAACTGACAAGAAACTGTTTCTTGTCTTGTCTTTTCTTTTTTTTTTTACACAAAATATGATATTTCTAAGGGATTGCAAATAATTCAAAAAAATAATAAAAAAATATCAATATTCTAAATATATATTCTTGATCAAAGGGAATTATATACATCCACTCATATTTGCATCAAAATATCACCATGCAAAGAAAATATGAAATGGAAATTTCATTCAATAAAACCTTTTTTATGATTCAATTGGAATAGTTTTTAAAAAAACCCAATAATAATGATGAAGTATAAAACAATGAGTTATATTTTTTTTTGTAAGGAGAATGATAAAAATTCAAAATACTTCACAAAAAGTAAAAAAAAGAAATATTGAAATTGGATTTCTTTGAACAAGTTTTGAAATATGGAGTAGGAAGTAATACCCCATACAAAACATAAAAAGGAATAGAAAAAAATAGATTAAACTTTTTAATGCTCATTATTCAAATATTTTGAATCATTTCAACATAAAATTAACTGATTAAACTAATAACACTGTTTAGATCCCATATTTTCCTATTTTCAAAAATTGGACTGTTTGTAATGAAAGGAAGCAACTAAAATTTGTTTAATGAACCTATGTTATGAGTAAGTTTCAACTGATTTTGGATCATTGAAACATTAAATTAATTGATAAACATATAAAAACCTTTCAAATAAGAAGTTGGCACCTTTTTTTAAGTAATTTTTTTTCTAATGAAAAAATAAAATCATGTTACCACAAATCAAAAAATGGAACATACACCTATGTAACAAAGATAAATTTAAAATGGATCTCTGTGTATAAGAATTTATATTTCAGTGGAACTTGAAGAAAAAATGGTTTCAAATCAACAATAGAAATCCTTCAAAGTAACATAAGGAATTTTTTGGAATTCAGATATGCTTGAATATGTTCAAAACAGTCAATCAAGAAGAGAATAATAAAGAAATTTTTTTTATTGGAATAAAATTCAACATTTGTGATTGAAACTAGATCACTTTGAAAACATTTAGAAATTCATTCAAATATGCTACATATACTTCTTTTCTGTAGAAAATTGCAAATATTTCAAAAACTCCAACAAGAATTTAATTCAAATAATAAAAAAAAGATTTCTTCAATTAAAATGTATTAATTTTTTAGATTCCTTGGATCATTCTTGCATTTGAGGGATTTTATTTTGTAATTTTGGATGATATTCTAATTACAATCATCAAATAGGGGTCATTGTATTTTTTCACTGAAAAGACAATTAAATTACATTGGAAAAAGTAATTTTTATTAAAAGACGTCAAATTTTTGTCATATTATTTTTTTTGTCATTCCATTTGGTATATCATATTCAAAAGGTTAAAAAAATGAAGCCACTGATTTCATGTGTATCCCAACATGTTTTCATTGAAAAATATTTTCTTTTTTCTATTGTTTGGTATCAAATATATTTTGCCAAAATAAATGGGTTTAATCAAAACAGCAAACCAAAGTTTTTGAATTTTTGAATTTTATAGGCCCTATCAAACAATTTCTTGAAAAATTCCAACATATAAGAGTTTAGCTTGTAATACAGATACATTTAGAATTTTTGTGTCTCTTTTCATGGTTGATAAAGCGTATAAAACATGCACTGGATTTTTCAAAGGCTCAATTAGGCCTCCACAGCGACTGAATCTGCACATTTTCCGGAAGAAATGTATTATTTTAGAACAGACCTCTGTCAACTAAATGTGTGATTATACTGTTTTTTTTTTTCAAGATTCACGCCTTTGTTCTGGTGTTCTCACCATAGGAAGGAGGTTGAACCTTAGAAAGATGTGCAAATACCAAACAGGAATCATAAAGAAGATTAAGGATGCCAGAAACCTTTTAATGTTCAAAGCAGTGCCTGGAATTAAATAAAATATATTTTTAGGAATTGTTGGTCTCCCAAAGGCCATTCAAGATCCATTGACGCCTTTAGAGTTCAAATTAAGGCCTTCAGACCCCTGTGATGTCCGTCTGGGATAGGATTATCTGGATAATTCAATGATATACACAAATGGACTTCATTTAATCTCTAAAAATGCAATAAATGCCAATTTTTGGGCAATTTATTTGGATCTGAACTCAAATTTGGGAAAAAAATTTATAAAATATAAGAAAAATAATAAAAGAGATGTAAAATCAATTTAGTTACACCAACAGGAATATTTCTGGTTTAATAAAAAACTTTATCAAACTGAATTAAAAAAATAAAATATATAAATTTTACCTAAAAATGTTTCCCAAAGAGTTTGCAAGGAATTGTTTGAGTTATGCATGGGCCCTTTCAGCCCAAGATGTTGTTTTGTTTCCAAAATCTGGGTTTATAAAAGTCCATGCTGTTACAAACGTCTCTTTGATAGGGAAATTTTGTTTTCCATATACTCAAGTACATCCTCATAGTCTTTCAAGAAACTCTATACAAGTGAAAGGGCTGGAACCCAAAACTAGGAAGAATAAGAAGCAGTTATTTGGACCTACTCTGATTTCCGCATCATTGACCTCCACCTCCTCCTTGGTCTTTGAGGCCCCATACTCTGCCCACAGATTCATAAAGGTTTTCCATCCTTCAACGTCATTAAGAAAGCACACTTTACAGTTTGCTTGTATGTTTTTAGACAATTGCCAAGTGCAACATTGTCTTGATGACTCTGGGAAACTAGTTTCAATTGCACAAATCTGATCTTTTTCACGTTCCGTCACAAAGACTTTTGGAAGTCTCTCAGGATCATAAGCCAACCACTTTAATGCATTTACAGACCAACTGTAGAACTCAAACATTTCTTTTGTTACAAATGAAAGAGCTTTTGTGAAAGTTGTGAAATTGGCTGTCATTCCTACAACATGCAATAGTGGGGTTTTGTACTTATTTGTTTTATAAGTACAATCCAACATAGCAATATGACGGAATTGTTTTGAAAGCTTTACTGCCTCTGGATGTGCTAAGTACAGGGCCCCCAAGTGACCCTCTCCACTGAACTTTGACCAGTGAATCCAACTTGTTCCTTCAAGCTGTTCATATAGTACCTCCATAACACTTTTACCCTTTAGTTATGCAAGTGTGACCTTCCTCTTAGTGTTTTAGATTTTTTGTTCATCAACATAATCACGCCCATCAATCTTGCTCAATTTTCTCTTCAGTTTTAACTTATTGAGCCCATCATTCATGCCTTCTACTAGATTGTCTAAGGCCACACCCAAGATTCTCCTCAGTTGAGGATGCAGAGAGGGATGTTCAGATGATTGATGGTTATGTTGGGTTTCTTTGTAGGAGAGGTGCCACAAGGGGTCTGCCTTTGTGCAACTTGCATGGATTAAAAACTTGCACCCAACGTTCCTTGTGTGAGTTTGTCTAGACCATTTGGTAAGAAGATTTCCTGAATCAGCACCATGCCTATCACAGGCAAAATCCACATATTGGTCACGCTTTGAGTTGAAAACTGTTAAAGCGTAACCATGCTTCATTTCCCACGTTTTATAATGGTTTTTTGCCTCTGCCCTAGTAGGAAAATCTCTCAAGGGAGGTGGGTCAAGTGAATCTAGTAAACATTTGTTGGTGAAGTCATAGTTTCATAGTTACATGCACCCATCAGTTTCAACCAAATGAAATAAGGCAAAGACCAGTAACATAAAATTTTACTCACCACCAGCGGTCATGTCCATTTGTGAATAATTTTGTTCCTCAATTTTCACCCTTGATGAGGTTGCAACTGGGGCTTCCAATGTTTCATTATCCAAATCCTTTTTTTCTTTTTCCAAAGCTTTGTTGATGGCACTATCAATGTAGACCTTCCATGCAGCCATGTCAGAAGAAGGAGGGCTTTCCACTGTTCCCATACAAAAAAATTCTATGGTATACTTCAGTATTCAATCCAACTTCCAATTCATCAAACAAAGTTTGCTCACTTTTGAGTTGAGAAAGAATTGTTTGCATATTTTTATATGATTTATGATTTCAGTTTTCACTTTAATTTCACTTGTGTTTCACTTTGATGTCTCTTTTGGATTGCTAGGTGTGGAGAAACAGTCCCAAAAAGTATGCATTAATCCCAAATTTGGGTTGACAGAACCCAAGTGTGGTCCAGGGGGTGCCCAAAATTCTGGCACAACTTCCGGGGGTTACACAGCTCCTAAACAACTCCCCGGCTGTTGGGCCTGTTTGAAAAGGCCCTTTGTAGTCGTCTTGGGGCCCCCATGGCTCATTTGAGCCATGTAGGGCCATACACAACTAAAAAACGCTTAGAGCCATGAATTTAACATCACCCATAAAAAAATATAGAAATTCTACCTAAAAATATTGGATGAATGTAATTGAAATATTTTCAATAACATCAATTAAAGAAAGAATTTGAAAAAATATCAAAAAAATGTTCCTTTGAATGAATATTTTTCATGGAATCTAAATAAATTTATAGAAATCAAAAATAGGATATCAAAATAATAGATATATCTATTACTTTAGGAGAATTCAGGTTTTCCTTGAAATAATTTGATAAAATTTCCATCAATTTCAAAAATAAAAACATCAGATATAAAACATGGATTCTTTTCAATGGGAATGAAATATCAAGTCTGATTTAAGTAAATTATATCAAAATTTTCATGAGGGAGATATATTCTGAAAATAAATCTATTATGAGTAGATTCAGAATCTGTTTAAATATTAAAAAAAACCTCTTTGAGTAGCATCATTAAAAATAATGAAAGAAAAGATTCATTTCTTTCAAGGAAAACTATAATTTGTTATCAAATGTGAATGAAATTTTACAAAACATAAGGAAATTTCATAAAATGGAAAAAAACCCATGGAATCAAGACTCTGGTCTTTAAGCAGTGAAAAAGCTGCAAAACAACATTTTAGAGTTGAAATATTCACAAAGTTTCATACCAGAAGGGCAACACCAGAGGGTAGGTGAGATAAGTGAGGTAGGTTTGTTGAATTTTTTTTTCTGAAATAATGCCTATTGAAAGGATACTAACCAATAAGAAGTAGTATACCAATTCCTTTTGAGGAATTATTTGAGGAAGGAGAGGGGGAAATCATATGTGAGAACTCAGGGGAGGACTTGAGGGGGGAGTGACTTGTTATTGGGCCAAGATGCCCCATGGAATTGCATGCTTGCCTGATGGGATGGAGGTTGTGGGTTGACAGAATTGGTGATGGGTCCTTCCTGGAAGATGTGACGTTTAATGAGCTGGAAGTATGGGCTTTTTAGGAAGAATTATGTAATATGGATATAAAAAATGTAGTATTTATACACTGTATGTAATATGGATTAAATTCTTATAACAGAAGGAGAGATGAAGGATTCACCAAGCCATTGAGAGAAAGGGAGAGCCTAGGAGACTGAATAGGACCTGCAGGGGATCCAGGGAGACACTTCATGAGGTGCAGGTAGTAGATACAGGGTTAGAGGTTGATTTTACTGAGGCTTGAGGATGGCTCTGGAGACTGAGTTTGCAGAGTCAGGTTGTGGTTATGAAAACTACTAGGCTCAAAAATTACCACAGAAACTCTCACCAATCCTCATATATACTGGCATTTTCAGCCTGCTAGACGCCAAGACCCTTGACATACAAAAGGTGAAAGAGGTCCTGGTTTCAGGACAAATATATGATTCAAGTTGATGCCAAAATTCCCCATGAATGTATGAAAAAATCAAACTAAAGGATTCTTTTTAGTGTAACAAAAGTTAAACTTATCATTAAGCAAATGAGAAAATGTTTAAAAGTTTAGACTTTGGCACTTTAAAGTCCCTCTTTGAAGAATTCAAGCTACATTTACTTGAGTTGGGACCTTGGAACCATTTTATTAATTGCACTTTAACCAGAAAATATTTCATATGGCTGTGACTTGCAATGAAAAAAGAAAAAGCAGAGAAGGATAACTTAATCAGTGATTTCTTAAATATAACGGTACCTGCAGTAACCAAATCAAGCGTAAAATTGGAAGTTTTTGGGAAGATATATGGAAATTTAACCATGACCACTGCACCATTCCCTTAATTGTACCTATCATTATCACCACCTTGCAGCTTTCTATCCTGATTTTTTTTTAAAGATCAACTACTAAATCATTTTCCACTGAAGGGACCAATGGATAACCTTCATTTCAACACTAATTCCCTGCTTGTTCCAGATGCCTAGATACTGGAAGGATCTGAATCACCAGCATGACTACCAAATCAGTAAATTTGAAGTACTTTGGGACGTATAAGCAAACTTTTTATGGCCTTGAAAAAGATGCAGGGAATTCATGTGGGAAAGTTCTGTGGGTCAAGGACAAAAGTGGAACCAAATTTGAAGTGATGGAGGCCCCAGAAAATAGAATTCCTTCTTTGGAAGTTTCCAGAAGATAATTTACAGTGGATGGTATGTACTTCCTTGTTTTCAGATTGGCAGAGTTGGGTTTGTGAAATTTTTTTATAATTTTTTCCGAGTTCAAGCTCTTTGGGAGAAGTTATGAACAATGGAGTAACTTCAAAAATAATTGACAAGGAAGGGAGTGTTGGTTTATTTTGGGATACTTGTTTCTTGGTTTATTCTTTTTTATATTCCTCTGATTTTGCTTTTGCTAAATATCTTTCCTTTTCATTTCAATCCCATGTCACAGAGCTTTTACCTTCCTGGAGCAGGATGAGTGGTACAACTCTTCTTATCATTCTTCTGTGTTCAATCAATTCTGCTACAGTTGATCTCAGCAGGGAGAAATGGCATTGGATGACACATAAAGGATATATTTAAAATAACCTATTCTATTTCCTTGGGGGGACAAAGGCTGTGATAAAACTCATGAACCTTCCACTTGCTAAAATGAAATATTTTAAATTCATTTCATGTAATTTCTTGATTAAAAAAATTTCCAGCTTGCTACTATGTACAGAGCAACCTGTCAAAGTAAAAAAATACAAAATCAAAATAAATAAATAAAATATTAAGAATTAGTGCAAGATCCATAAATATTATTGCATAAATGGGTTTCCCACCCAAAAGAAGGTAGGGCCACTGACTGATCCCACCCTTTAAATATAACTCCTTCATATTTTAAACAATTAAGAAAATTTTCCCAAAAGGTCACAGAACCAACATGGCACCTTTTGGCCAACTTAATATTTCACATATTTTGTCACATATAGGTTTCACACCTAAAATTTAGTCAGAATTGAGGTGTTGTGTAAATTTTAGGAGTTACACACAGAAATGTGTTATGTCACAATTCCCGCGCGCAGCCACACTTCCCTATACAAACCCTATGCATCACCTTCCTGTGTACAGAAGTACTGTGCACAGCCAATTTTTCCACACACGCAGCAGATCCTACCCCGCGCGCATCTGAATGGACTGATCACTGTTTCAGGATCAGTTGTGACAAAACTGACAAGGAGGTACTGCTCACAGGAGCTAAAACCTAGTAGGTTTTACCTGGCATATTTAATAAGGTGACATATGCATTGCAAATGATATAAAAACCTTAAAAACTAAATAAAAATATCCTATAATTAATTTAAAAATATTTTAAATAACAAATCAAATATTGAAGGTTACCACAAAACAGACAGATCCTAATCTTTGAACACCAAGAAACACTACAAGGAGTGGCAGTAAAATTTTTTTAAAATTACCTAAGTGCTCATAAGATGATGGATAATCAATGAATATTCACATCATTCTACTTTAAAACCAATATTAATAGTAAAAATGAGGCATGAGTCCCGAATGATCAGAATTGCGCCATGAACATATTAACAGATCCTGTGGCTAAAATGATAAAGAAATCTAGCAGACCTGAGGACAGCTGATTGACAGAATCAAGTAGAAGTTCTAAACAGTTCCTGACTGGCCTACTAGCCTCAGAACATGAACAGAACCCTCTGTATGTGGCCCGAGAAGCTCATTATCACCCCAAAAGGTATTTATACAGACCTCTTTGGATCCATTATTACCCATCAGTTTTCCCAGGAATTTCTTATTATCAATCATATGCCATATCATTTTTACTAAATTGCTTATCAAGAGATAAGAAAGTGATTTATGACTTATTCTGCAGTATTATTATTATTTCACAAAACCAATCACCCTGATTCATTAAAGTTTAGTGTGGAAATTGACCCCATTTTCCATGAAACCCTTTAACTCAATCTTTTCAGGCTTTTCTGTGGATTATTGACTCAGATTGAGTTTTTCCCTTCCTGCCTTGGCCATTGTGCTGTTTTGCCCGGCCATACCAGTGGATAAGTCCTTAGAAGGCACGCCTTATTCATTCCAACGTTCTTAAACAGCCTAAAGAGGCCCTTTGAAGAGAGGTTGTTATTCTGTAAAGATCCCCAGTAGTATAATACTTTGGCCCCTCTTCTTATAAAAAATTGAAAACCATTCTAAATGGAACCAGTTGAAACTTTCACCAGCTCTTAAACATATTTATTATATGAGCTTTTAAAGTTTTTATCTTTGTAATATTATTATTATTATTATTCCAGTATTTTTATAACTCTCTGTAGCTCAATGACTGCAAGTTTGCTGGTATCAGAGAGCTGACACAGATCATGTAGGATTTAATTTTTGTTGGATTTCATTTTTAAAATAAGGTTTATGTCAAAAAATAGAAATTGTTTATTTGGGAATTTTTTTGTGCATCAAATTAGATTGACTTGAATTTATTTGGAATCCTAAAAATATCTTAAGAGCTTAATTCCATGCTTAAATTGAAAAACAACACCCCATAAATCCAAACCATTTTTCAGGAAGTCTTTTTTTTACCATAATATATTTTTTTTATCCAAAATTCTATCTATCAATTTTTTTATAATTATTTTGTGCTCAAAAGAGCTTGTGGAAATCAATCTGATTCATTACAATGATGTCTAATACTAAGTGGCTCAAAGTTACACCGGCACTGACAGTTTCTGAAAATTAAAAAATGGCATTATCTTGTTTATCCAGTCTTTCATTTGAAGCTGAATGAACTCATAAAGGCCTCAGACAAAGGTTAAAGACTGAGAGAATATTTTCTCATGTTTTTATTAAAAGCTTAAAAAACTAGGGTATTCAATTTAAACAACAAAAATTTATTTTATAGAATTTCATATAAATGAAATCATAAAGAAAAAAGGACAAAAGGAAATCAGGAAATTATTAAAATCTAGTCTTACTTTGTCTCACTCTGCCTTGTCTAGATTCCCCCACATAATTTTCAATAATCTTATCAAGACCCTTCTTGATATGAGGTCTGTGTTGTTTTGTTATTTCTTTTAATTTATCTCCTCACTCATCCTTCTTTGTCTCTCATTGGCATGGGGGCTTGAGTCTGCGGGTGTATGGAATGTTGATTTCTCAGACCTGCTGCGCTACACATCAACTCCAGAGTACAATAGTCACTTTTGACTTGCTATCTCAACTCTCAATCATAACAATCAATGATCCTACTCAAGAACCACTAGCAACAATCCAACCTCTGAATTGACTAAAAACAAGAAAAATAAGCCATTTAGAAAGTAGTAAGACCGAGTTCTTCAGCTCATCCATCAGTCAATCAATCTGATACATTCTCTCCTAGATCTTTCAAGGCACCTCAACCCTTGTCATCAGTCAAACAAACCAATGGCTGGATTTGTCATCATCAGGCTCATTGTAAATCTGTTCATGCTGATCACTCATCCATCTAAATCAACTGATTAGCCCTGTCTCATAGAAATCCAATCTCATTCTACTCATCATTCACTCAGATTGATAGTTAAATCATAGCCTGTCTACATAAACGCGTTGGTGTTATTCCTGTGATTTGTTTTCTACGCATTACCTTCCTTTCATGTACTTACTTCTCCCAAATTGAACATTGCGGCTTGGTCTTGGCTTCCAATTCTTTTCTTTACATGGTTTAAAGCCTGCGCCCCTCAATATGGACTGAATGGGAGCATCTTCAACACCAGGAAAAGGGGGGGACTCTACCAGCTACAGATATATTGCAATCAAATTGTTCATTCAGTCAAATCCACTACTTACTGCCAAAAACTACAGCATGTGGCGGAAAAAAGTTGAAAAAATCTTCAAGCTCCAGAGCATTTTCAAAAAATGAACGGTCCCAACAAGCTAATGGAACTAGAAAAAGAGATTAATCAAGAATTTTTAGCGTACTTCCTCACAAAACCAAACTCAAACAATTACAACAATATCATAGATGAAATCAACAAGTACAGTGCCAAACTCATTTGGATGGCTACCAAAGACCACTTTGAATTTACTCAATCTGAGAATAGGGCAAGGGTCTTCAACAGTTTTCTAAACTTTACCATGGCGCAGAAATTGAAGCCTTTGTCACTTCAATCAAGTTATATCTAAAGAAGATGACTGAAGTAGGAATTGGTCTTCCCTCCAAGATGGTGGGGTACCTTTTAATTTTCAAATTTGCATCCAGAATGTTAAAAATGAAATCTCAGATCATGAAATCAACTGCCAAATTAAAATAGATATAGTACTCAACCACCTCATTCAACAAAAGAATGAAGCTTTGGTTCAAGAAGATTGCACTGAACCAGTGAATGTAGCTCTCTACAGGGGACCCAGATGCAAAAATGGGAAAAATAATCCAGCCTTCACCTCTCATCCTGCTAAATCATGCTGGTTTGCCTCCCAAATTTGACAACCGCGGGAAGAAGTCTAAACAAAAATATCAACCCAAAGATCATTTCTACTCCTTCTTCTGTGGCCAAAGCTCTCTGGAAGACTCTGTATCAGGCCATTTTATCCTATATTCTGGATGTTCTATTCACATGATTGTGGAAAAGAACAGATTCTTTTCTCTGACCAAAAGCAACAAGAATAAGAAGATTATAACTGTAAAAAAGGATGCTGCAATAAAAATAAAGGCCACAGAAATGCAATACTGATCAAAAAGGATACCAATCTGAGGTTATCAAATGTTGCATGTGCGCCAGAACCTCTTTCAATCTCATCTTGCTAGGTGCTCTAATGTCATGAGGTGCCAAACTCAAGGTTGATTCCAGCTCCAGCCCGTGTGTCTTTGAGCTAATCTGAAGCAACAATGTCCTCTTGTTGGGCACCATTCACAGCAACCTGTTTGTAATTGACATGGGAAAAAGTTATCACCACTCTTACTACTCTAACAATGAACTCCTATCCATCCACTGATCTTTAGGCCATGCCAGCATTGACAGAATCAATAAATATCTCAATTGCACTTTAACAGCTACTCAAAAGAAAAACTTTGAATGCCTCAGTTGCAATAAAGCCAAGTTAACCCCAAAACCTTTTGATCACCAGCAGTAGTCCTCTCAAATTTTTTTTTTAGAAGATTCATATGGATCTTATGGGACCTTTAAATCCCAAGTCAAAAGGCCCATTCAGATATATTCTCAATCTTGTAGAATCATACTCCAGATAAATTCCATGCTTCCCTCTGAAACATCAATTGGGTGGCGCCAAGACTCTAATATTCATCATCAAAAAGCAAAAAAGGAAAACTGATCTATGTCCCAAAGAGGTCTGATCTGATGGAGGTGGCATGTTTTTCAATTATAAGATACAAAATTATCATAAGATGCATCACATCAATCGATTAATTAGCAAACCATATCATTCCCAACACAATGTTTGAGTCAAACAAGCCAAAAAAACTGTTACAAAATCAGTAAGGGCAACAATCTCTGAATCAAATCTGCCAAAATACTGCTGGTAAAAAATAGTGAGAGGATGGGGCTTACTGCTTAAAAAAATTCCTAAACAGAAGGAAAATGTGTCACCATGGTAGAAAATACATGGCAAGGAACTCCCAAAAGGATATTTGAAACCCCTAGGTACTTCTCTCACCTACAGACTCAGTGACACAGAAATCAAGTCAAAACTTTACAAGAAAGGTGCTCCTGGAATTCTGGTAGGGTTCAATCCCTCACTACTCTCCTACAAGGTAATTTCTCCATCTGGTAAGATTATCAATACCAAACTTGTGATCTTCAAAAATCAAGAACCAGTCTCAATCTTCACCAATGAGGAAAACAATATTTCACAAGTACCTCCATGTCTTCCCAATCAGGTGAACTTGCAGATTCCCCCTACTGACAACAAAAAATTGATCCCAATCAAGGAGGAATCAGAGGCTACATTGGAATCAACCTCAGACAACAATTCAATTATAGAAAATGACCTAAGACCCAACCTGCAAAATTGAGAGACAATATCAGTATGTATTCCTATGTGAAAAATTACCCAGCTTTCTCAAGGAGGCCATGAGCCTACCCGGTTGGAAAGAATCAGCTAAAAAGGAATTTGATAAAATAGAGGAGCTTGGAGTTTGGGAGGAAGTTGATGACAAGGTAGTTACAAATCCACTTAATATGTTGTGGTGTTGTTATATAGCCTTGGATTGGGAAACATGTCATGGGTGGCTAGTTTGAGAAGATAGAGAAGGGCAATTGGGGGTATAGAAGCAGGCCGGGCGTGCACAAGCATGGGAAAACCCACAGGGCAGGAAATCAAGCGTTGCGCAAGGAGGATAAAGACAAGCAGGGGGCTCCAAGTAGGGCGCAGCGGAGGGCTGTGTCATGAGAAGGACAAACCGGGTGTGTATGACAGTAGGCCAGCTTGAAGGTGGTTGCAGTATGGGAAAGGCTATAGGAGCAGGCAGGGCGCTTGCAAGCGCGGACCAACCCGCGGGGCAGGAAACACGCGGTGTGCAAGGCAGATACGGACAAGGGGGGGGCCCAAGTAGGGCGCAGCGGGGGGCCACTTCATGAGAAGGACAAACTGGATGTAAGTAATGGTAAGCAGGCAGGGAATGAGTTAGGTTTAGGCTAGGTTTGTTTTCATAGGGTTTATTTTACATTTGTTTTGGAGCTGTTATTGTGCTTGTACTTAGGTTATGGTTGAGAGGGTGGGCGTAAAATCCGCGCTCTCAACCCCAGCTCTGGGGGGGGGCATCTTATCTTATCTTATCATTTGATCGCCTCTTGAGACAAGGATAGGAAAAGGAAAGGGAAAGAGAAAGAGAAAAGAGGATGGATTAAGGGATTGATGGATGAAAGGATAAGGAAAGTAAATTAAATTCATCTCTTTATCTCTCTCTCTCTCTCTCTCTTTACTGGAGAATCTTTATCCTTACAGACGCTAGGATCATTGATACCAGAACTCAAGGATAACTAGGAGTAACTCTCTCCTTGTTTCCACAACGGTTCCAGTGTTGAAGATCAAACATAACAGGCCAAAAAACTCATTCATCTTCAAGACTTGTCTGTGTGTTCAAGGATTCAATCAGAAATATGGATTGGAATACATTGAAACATACGCTTTCAACAAGAGATTTGTGTCATTAAGAATAGTAATCACCTAAATAGCCAAGAAGAACCTGTACACCCTTGAACTCAATGTGAAAGGCGTAAGAATTTATCCTTTTTCTTTATTGCAGCACAGTTCTTTGACCAAAGATTGGTTGCGGTAACAGTAAATGTAACAGGTGATTGCAGTGACCCCGTAAGAACAGCGGGACCTCCTTCTCAGATAGGATTCTGAGCGAGTACAAACTTATAACTCCAGGTAGTTTGCCTCCAGCACCTCCTGAGTTCTGAGACGGTTGCTATTTGGGGTGCATGGCTGGTCTGAGGTGGCAAACCGGTTGGGACAGGGGAGTGATTGATTTTGCAGGAGTAGGACAGTGAGTGTGGATAACCTTTCTTCAAGAGATGAAGATTCTGATACCACCATGTTGGAAAAAGGCCAGACAGGAAGGTAGGGCTGATGCAGGTTAGGGCTGCGCTGGGGCTCAACGCGTTCAACGCAGGGATTGCAGGCTGTTAGGCAGCTGAAGTTGTTGGCTAACACTCATCCTGACTTGTGCCTCTGCCATCCCTAGCTGGTTGCAGGCTGTGAGTACCTTTTTATTTGCAAGGGGATTGGTGAGGATTTCCGCAATCATATTTGACAAGTCAACTTGGGATACTGAGATTAAGGACTTGGAGACTAGATCTTGTGGGTATTGATACCGCAACTCATTGTGTTTTGACTTAGCATTGAGTTGAGCCTCCTTGCTGATGAATTCTTCCCCAGAGTTGTTGTTCAAGATGACTGGAGTTGAGACCTTGATCCAGAGGTCATTGAGTAGAATTTCCATCCACCAAAGTTGCTTTGTGCAGTGGTTCATGGCTATGAACTCTGCTTTGGTGGTTGACTGTGCTACTACAGATTTCTTCTTGGACATCCAATGTATTGGTTTGCTGTAAAGGGTGAAAACAAATCCCAAGGTTGACTTCCTCAGATTGGTGCTGTTTGCGTAGTCCACATTGGCCCAGAAGTTGAGATGATTGGTAGAGTCAAAGGGCTTTTTGAATAAGATACCAACCCCTGACATCCCTTGTAGGTTTTGTAGAAGATGTTTGATCAGGCTCCAGTGCTTGACGGTAGCCTTGGTGGTATAGTGTGACAGGATGTTGACAATGTGAAGGATGTTGGGTCTGGTGTGCAGTGCAAGATTATTTAGCATCTCAATGGCATTTTCCATAGTCTTGAAATCTATTGCCTCAGCTGGTTTGGCAGCTTGTTTCACTAGGTTCATCAGGGCTTGACCTTTGATTGGATTTGAATCAGACATGGACAGGTCTTCAAGTTCCTTTTTGCAGTAGTCCCATTGGTGAAAAAGTACGGTTCCATCCTCCTTCCAATCAAATGTGTAGCCCAATTTCTGAACCAGCTTCTTGATAGACTTGATCCGGTAGGTTGCACAAAGTCTTTTCAGGAATGCAAGCACCTCCAATCAATACTTGCCCACAACTAGCCCATCATTGATGTGAATGTTCAATAGGAGACATTTTGAAAAATTGAAGAAGAGGGACTCATCTGCTCTGGAGTGTTTCAAGCCCAAGGTGTCCAATCTGTTCTTCAGGTGTTTCTTCCAGAACTGTGGTGCTTGTTTGGTGTCATAGAGTGATTTTTTAAGCCTCCACACCCAGTTTTCTTTTCTGGGGAATTCAAAGCCCAAGAATTGAGATACATAGACCGTAGCATCAATTTACCTGTAGAGAAACGCAGTCTCTACGTCAAACTGGAATACTGATCAACCATGCCAAACCGCCAGTGAAAGAAGTACCTTCATTGACTCATTGCACCCAATTGAATATGTTTTAATACTTCTGGTCCTTCACCTGATGGTTTCCAAAACATACCCACCTACATTTTGGCCATACCACCTTGCCCTGCTTGTCCTTCTTTCTAACCAGTCTCCACAGTCCACCAATGACTTTGTTGTCCACGGGAGGAGGTACCAGGGTACCCGTGTTCTTTGAGAGGAACAAATGATTCTCCTCTGACATGGAGGCCAGCCATTTTGGTCTTTCCTCTGGGTTGTCCAGGACATCTCTTAAGGACACAACCTCTGATAAGTCATGTGATTCTTCCTGCAGCTCCTTGTTGTGTATATGTTTCTTGCACAAGTTACAAAGGATAGCTGAGGGATCCAAGTCGCTGGAGATGTTGCTTGGAGATTTCCTTTTGTAGGGGACATAAGCGCAACCCTTCCACGCAGGCAGTCCTATTGGTGGGTATAAGCCTATAGAAGGGTTACTGGACCAAGCAACAGGGATTAAAATGGGAGATTCAATTGAGTTGAATCCAGAGGAGTGCAATGGCGCGTAGTCCCGCAGGGGAAAATGTGAGGATTGCGGGTGAACAGCTGGGTAGTCTGACTGATGGTTGGAAGTAGTGGAGGGAATAAAAAACATTGAGGTGTGAGGGAGAGTGGAGACAGGTTTAGTGAGGGAGGTTGGCAAGTTGTATTGAAAGTTCACCACAGACGGTGTGAAGTCTCTGCTGACAACTATTTTCCACTGCTGCAAGTTGAGAAACCTAGCCGCATCAGACCGTGGCTTGTAGCCAATGAATGGGAGTGAGAAATCCTGAGGAACAATTTTTGAGGAGGCTGACCATTGATGAATATTCACCTTGAGACCAAATGGCATGAGACAGATCATGTCTTGGGTTGGCTCAATAGTACTGTCCTTCTCCCCAAGTCTCTGGAAGAGTGATTGCCAGCTCAGGGACTTGCTTGGTCAGTGGTTTATGATCATGGAGCAGCACTTTGCCTCTTTGTCCCAGTAGTTTGTTGGTACATTTGATTGAGCCAGTATGCATTGGAGTTTGGTCAACAGTGTCTGATTGAAGCTTTCAGCTAGGCCATTCCTTTGAGGTGAGTCAGCTGGTCCCCTTTCCACCGCAGTGCTCCTACAATGAATTTCAGTGAGGAATGTTGTTGAGATAAACTCACCCCCTCAATCCAAGCGAAAGACCACCGGGAACCGGTTGAAGAGATTCATAATCTCATTGAAATATCACATGATGTTTTCCTTGGATTTGCTCTTGGCTTGGAGGTATATTGGTTTGTACTGACTGAATTTGTCTATTAGAACCAGAACAAATTGATACCCATGTTTAGATGATGGGTTGATCATCAGTAAATGCAAATGAATGGTATGGAAAGGTACAGTGGCTTGAGGGAGGGGATTCAGATGGGGTGATCTTTTCAGCTTGCAGGACTGACACAGGGCACAATTATTTGCAACTTGGATAGAGGAGGCAGGCTTTAGGTTGTGGATATATTGAAAAACTTCTGGGGGTAAGGATTGGAGGGGTGACCAAGGTTCACATGCCAGTCTGTCACCCTTGGGTTGTTCAAAATGGAGTCACAGGACAGGGTTGAAGCAGGGCGGTTTGCAATTCACACATTGCCATACTGGCAGAATCCAAAGAAGATTGAGTCAGAAGACTTGACAAGTGCCTATCTGTGCTTGTGAACTATTTTGAGACAGTGGTCTTTGAGTTACAAGGCAGAGATGAGATTCCTGGGACCTCCAGGTGTGTAGTAGACTGGATGAATTGAAACTGATCCAAGGCTCAGTTTCACAATGTGAGTGATCCTGACTTAGCCACCATACGTGTTCATTGCCTTGCTAAATTGACACACTCTGGACAGGAGGTTGTAGTTGCCTACCATTGACCTGGTGGGGCCCAAGTTGTAGATGTGTTTGGTTGGTGACGTATGAGGTGTGAGAAAGATTCTATAGCTGTCATCTGGTTCAGCAAAGAAGCCAGAGTCTTCTAGTTTGTTGGTTTTGGCTATGTGATTGGCTTTGGGAGTAAATTCATTGATTTCCTTGTTGTCACTGACCATTTTAGCTGAGTTAGGGTTTCTCATCTCCTAAATTTGCCTCATCATGTTGGCAACTTGCTGTTCAAGTTGAGTCAGGTTGGGCGTTGACGCGTGCCGTGTGGCCTGTGGAGCGTGATTATTCCTCCTTGGCTGGGCTCTGGTGGGAATGCCAGCTCTGGGGTTCCTCAAGATGGAGGGTGAGTCCATTGGAGATGATGTGGAATCCAAGATTTGAAGATGGCAGGTGACCATACCCGCATTGGAGCTGCAGTTTTGAGGGCAAGAAAGTTGGAGGGATTTTGTATTGCCAGTGAGATACAACTGATTGATACTTTTACTCTCACAACGGGTGTCTTCAGCTAGCAATCAGTCACAGACTCTGTCAAAGTAAAACAGTTTTATGTTGTGGCAGGATTGAATGAGTAAGTTGAGTGAAGAGTTGAGTTGGAAGATCTTGGGGAAGAGGATTACGGCTAAGGAGGATGAGATAGCAATGCTTTCCTTGTATTCCGCAGTCTCTTGAGCATCTAGAGTCTCTCTGAGGGATAGGTATTGTTCTTGAAACGCCACAGCATGTTCTTGGAGTGAGGATTTGGGTTGAGAAAACAGGTGGACAATTTGCAACACCTGATCCTCAATGACTATCAATGAATCTTCAACGCAGGCTTTTTTTAGCTCCAGAAACGCTTGAAAGAAGTCCTTGCAATGGGGAGTGACACAGCCCTTGAGTTTGTGATCCACTGAGCTGAACAGAAGTTGCACCGAAATAGCTGCCTTCTGCCTAAAGCGCTTTGTGTCGGAGTTATCTTGCACCCACTTTGGTCCAGGAGTTCTTCTTGTCCTTTTCTTATTAACAAGCTTTCAAACTTGGCTTCCCAATTGTACCAGTTATGTTTGATCAATACCGGCAGCTTTACCTTTGTCAATTAGTCATCCCCAAAGTTTTTTGAGTCCAGAATGTTGATATTGAATCCACTGGTGCATTGGTTCTGAGCCATATTGCATGACTGAGAGCTGTTTATTTCTGATACACTAACTGTGCCAAGAAGGGAACCTTGATGCCATGTAAGAGTTTATCCTGGTTCTTTCTTGCAGCACAGGTATTTGACAAAAGGTTGGTTGAGGTAACAGTAAATGTAACAGGTGATAGCAGATCCTGCATAAGAACAGCTGGACATACTTCCCAGATTGGAGTTTGAGCAAGTACAAACTTATACCTCCAGGTAGTTCGCCTCTAGCTCCTCCTGAGTTCTGAGATGGTTGCTATTCAGGTTGCGTGGCTGGTCTGAGGTGGCAAACAGGTTGGGACAGGAGAGTGATTGATTGTGCAGGTGTAGGAAGGTGAGTTTGGATAACCTTTCTTTGAGAGACAGAGCTTCAGCTACCACCATGTTGGCAAAGGCCAGATGGGAAGGTAGGGCTGCGCTGGGGAACAACGGGCGCAATTCGGGGATTGCAGGCTGTGAGGGTGCTGAAGTTTTTGGCTAACAAAAGGAGTGTTCTTACACCCCAAAAACAAAGAATAGGTGTTTATCAAGACTCCGGTTGGGTTCAACAGAAAATCCAAGTACCTCAGACTAAAGAAATCTCTCTACTGACTCAAACAAGCCCAAGAAAGTGCTATTGAATGCTAAGCAATTCAATCAAGGCTCAAGGATTTTGAAAATCCAACTGCAATTCCTGTCTGTACATAGGCAACAACCAGCTATCTGTCATCTACTTCCATGTACACAATTTGTTTGTGGCTGTCAATGTGAATTAATCCAAGGAAAAATTTCTCTCTAGGTTCAAGGACTCTACTGCTCACAAACCCAATACCCTTCTGGGGATTGAAATTGACAGAGGAGACAGTTGGATACACCTATTTCTCCCTCTTCACATTGAAAGGGGTCTCAAACGGCTAAATATGATCAACTTCCAACCTGTATCAACTCCACTCACTCCTAGGCTTCATCTCATCACGTCCAAACATGAAGATCAAGACAGGTTCAAGTACTTTAAGATCAATTATCAATCCCCCATAGGTCACCTAGACTTCATAGCAGGATTATCTTGGCCAGATATTTGTTTTGCTGTCTCAAGCACAGCCAAACACTGCAATAATCCAGGACTGAGCCATTGGAACAAAGTTATACACATCTGGAGATAACTATAAAATACAAAGAATCAAACCCTCACTCTTGGACCCAGGTCCATCTCTGATTGACTGGTGTGTTTCAGTGATGCCACCTGGGGCAATGATCCCAAATCAAGGGTCTCTCAGAGCGGATTCCTCTGCAATTTTAAGGGAAGACCACTATACTGGACCAGTAGACAATAGAATGAATCTTGCACTCCTGCACCAATTCATAATGCATAGCCTTATTCAGTTGTCATCTAGAATCTTGTTGGCTAAAAACTTATGGAAGATATTTATTGATCTCCATTCAAGTTTCCAATCCACTTGATTGATAACAAGGGCCTAGACAATAAGATTAAAAAATTCAGTTCAAATTCTAAGGCCAAACACATATATCTCAAGACAAAAAGTCTGAGGGACACTTCAGAATCAGATTAATTGAGGTCAATTTGATCTTGTAATTGTCTATGACTGCAGATGCTGTCACTAAGGCCGCCAACAAAAATTCTAACAACCAAATTTTAAATGCCCTCATTTCTATCGTTCTATCCTTCAATGATGCATAAGTTGTGGGGGCCTGTTAAAATCTTTTCTTAATTTGTCTTACTGTGCCTTGTCTAGATTCCTCCACATAATTCTCACTACTCTTATCAAGACCCTGCTTGTTGTCAGGTGTGTGTTTTTTCCGTTTTTTTTCTATTTCTTTTTCTTTATCCCTTCACTCATCCTGAGTTTTATATCATCCACGCGGGGGGCTTGAGTCCGCGGGCGTATGGAGCGTGTATGTCTCAGACCTGCCGCACTAAACATCAACTCCGGAGTACAATTGTCACTTTTGACTTGCTCTCTCAACTCTCAATCAGAACAATCAATGATCCTACTCAAGAAAAACTAGCAAAAATACAAACTCTGAATTGAATAAAAAAAGAACCAGCAGCCAGTTAGACAGTAGTAAGACCAAGTGCTTCAGCTCATCCATCAGTCAATAAATCTGATACATTTTTTCCTAGATCTTTCAAGGCACCTCAACTCTTTTTGTCAATCAAACAAACCACTGGCTGGATTTTTCATCATCAGGCTCATCATAAATCAATCCATGCTGATCACTCATCCATCAAGGGAAACTTGATATTATGTCTGCTCAAAAAGTGTAACAAATCAGTGGATTTTGATTAAAGTTGTAGGAATACTTAAACAGAAGAGAGCAAAGATTTATCTTCTCAATATTAAAATTAAGGTTTGATTGGTTTCAAAGAAGCCTTTAGGGCATAGAAAGGGGGATTTAAAGCACCAAGAATCACTAGGAAGGGGGTGTAAAGGGAGAAGTGTTCTTCAATGTTTTAATTAATATTTAAGGCAGGGTTTCTGGAGGGAGGTGGTGAAATTTATGTAAGCTTTCAGATGCAACAGGGGATTTTACATTGTTAAGTTGTGCAAAAATAATTTAACTTATTTTGCAAATTTTTATTAAAATTTTCCCTTCATTATTGTTTATTGAAGAGGATCATTTTTGGAAAAAGAAATTCCTATCTAATGATTGGCCAACATTGCAAGGCTATAAGGCAGCTGAAATTTTGATTTTTTTGGTTTTCAATAACTGGAGCAGGTTCTTTCAAAATCCATTATACTTCTTGGTTCCGTTTGCCACTACATGGAGCTCTTTTTCAAGTGAAATATTTAGAATTTCTCCAATTGAGATTGCTCAATGAAATTGATATGGGCCCTGCAACAAAAATTAGCATATCAAGACAAACCCTTGTATTTATGGTGGGATCCAAAGCAATATTTGAAAAGATTTCAATTATTGAACAAGGAAATTGTTTGTATTAAGCTTTATTTAAGTAAAAGCATTAAAAATTGATTCCTGAAACTTCTTTTACTTCAAATCTTGACTCCTTCCTCTTTTTAAATTATTTGAATGATTAATCAAATCCCATTTAACTCTTTTTATAAGATTTTGATGTTATAATTATGGCCAGAAATTAGCTTAGGAAAATGAGCAGTATTTAAAGAAAAAGAAATGCTGGACACCTTGTGTCAATAATTGCTGATGGGCTCTCACAATGGGGCAATCCATTGGATGATATTGGTGATGAATTTGATTGGATGATGAATTGATGATGAAAAACAGCAGGGAGAAGAGCTCCTTAAGTACAAAAGGTTGGCCTCTTGTGGACCCATGATACAACAAGTCAAAAGGCAAATTTTCCGACCCAAAAGGGCTCTACAGGCTCTACAGGCCTTGTTCCTTTGTTTGGGCTACATCAGCCCGCATGGCATCAGTCCCTGTACCCTTAAAACCAGCCCATTCTGGTTATTTCTGGTGTTTCCATCTCAATGGGGCTGAACCAGCCCCTTAGCTGTTCAAAACCCTGGCTGGTTGTCTATCACAACCGGCCTGTTACCTCACATGCTGGCTGGTTGCCTCATGCAACCAGCTCCTGGACATACAAATGGCCAGGAGGGACCCAGGACACACCTGGGTCTGGTCTCAGACACACATGGGGGGGGTTTAACATGTGGACATGCCACCCCCCCCCTCTTTCACTAAAATCCCTGGAGGGGGTGGTAAAATCCCCCTACCAGGGGCCCTGGGGGTCAATACCCCCAGGGAGTTGTTAAGGTAGGTGGGCTGGGGGGTGGTCAGGTCCCCTCCAGCCAGTCGCTCCTCCCCCTTGGTAAAGGGGGGGGGGAGAGCGCCCCTTTGATGGTGGGGGGGTGATCAATTCCCCCCCACCGCCAGTCACCTTGATGCAACCGGCCTGGCCATCTCTTTTGGTGGGGGGGTGATCAAGTCCCCCCCACCATGACCCGTTGCCCCTTGCAACCGGTTGGTGGCTGGTTACAACCAGCCAGCCCTCCCCCTCCCCCTCGGGATGGCAACAAGGGGAGGGGGAGGAGCCGGGGCCACAAGACCCACGGCAGCTGCAACAGGCTCAACAGCCACAAAAACGGCCCCGTGCGGGCCGTTGGGCCCCATAGACGGGCCAAAGGCAAAAACAGCGGCCCTGAGCGGGCCGCAACATGGGCAGCGGCCCCAAGCCAGCCGCGACGCAGGCGGCAGCCCCTACTGGGCTGCTACACGGGTGGCGGCCCCAGTGGGCCGCACCAAGCCCAAAAACTAAGTAAACCATACTTTGGCGGGCCAGCCCGTCTGGCCAAGTATGTCCAAAATAAACCTTGGGCCCAATTAACAAGCCCATCTGGCTGTATTTACCCACATACCTTACTGGGCCCGTTAGGGCCCTTGTACCAATAGGCCTGTTCCACGCGTTTTGAGGCCAGTTTCAACAAATCCGTGACATCCACACAGGCCCGTATGGTCCGTGTGAGTGTCCAATGGGCCGGAGAGGCCCATATGTGCATCCCATTTGGATTACACTTATACGTATCACACGTGTAAGTGCATACGTATTTTAACATGTGACATAGAGTGCATTTCTAAGTTGAAGGCCCATTACAAAGATACCATTTTTGATTTCCGGATCTGGATGAATTACCACTTTGGATGGTTGGTGTTTTCCGTAACTCTTGTTGTTAGTCCTTAATTATTCTAATAACTCTTTGAAGATGAAATATTCAAAAACGTTCTAGATACAATCACAAAAAACATCCAAATATTTAAAATTTATTCACAAATTCAAAATTTCTTTCAGATATGTATGTAAAGGTGAAAAAGAAGCCAACAATAAGGTCTTAACAGAATTCAGGGTAACACCTTTCAACCCCATCCTTTGGAAGTATTTTTCTGATACAAATACAGATGAATAAAGTTTAAAAAGCTTCTCTTAATTGAACATTCCATCAAAAACAACTTGCAATGAGTGATTAATTTTTTAAAAATGCATCTCATCAAGTCTAAAAACTGATTTATTCACATTGATAAGCCTAATTGAAATCAAAATATTCATGTTTTATATAAAAATATTGATTTTATCAATGCAATGCATAAAAAATTCAACTAGTGTTTTGTAATTAATATTAGGTGGGTGGAAAACTACTCATTTTTGGATTTTCCTAATTCTTGACTTGGAGTATTATAGAATTTTTTCTTAGAATATTTTCACCAAATTGTGTTTCTAACTCAAGGAAGATTCTATCATTGTTTGGAATGAAATATCTGTTCAAAATCAAAAGCTAAAGGATTTTGAGAAGATTCCTTGACATGTAGGCACCTCCCAGACCCTTTTTGGTTATTTATCTGTTATTTTTTAAATTGATTCCTTTATGTAATACCTTCAAAAAATGCAAAACTCTCATTTATCACATGAAAATATATTAAAAATAACCCTGTTACATTCAATTATAAAACATTTTTTGATTGTTTTTAAAAATGAAATGCATCAATAATCCTTTGCTACATAATCTTTGTTAAAATTTGAATTCTTCTTACAGTGTAAATCAACAAACCAAAAAGGGGAAGGAAATTTTACCAAAGATTTTCTTAAAAAAACAGCCTGGAAATTTTTTTCCTCAACATCTATCAAGCTTGAAATTTGTTGTTTGTTTTTGAAGCTGTGGAGAAACCAATTTTAATTCAGGGTTACATAATAGCACTAGAATCCCAGTGAAATTAATTCAATTGCATGTGCTGGCCTTTTTTGTCTTGGATGGATCATGAATTGGAACTAACCCTTTTTTCTTAACTCTAATTTATATATGCTGGCAAAGGCAGGTTTTTTCCCAAATCTTCTCTAAGAAATTCCTTATTTTCCTTGCCTTCTACAAGGCAACCAATGAAGAAAGGGCCAAATATCTCCAAATCCTGCCTTTGCACACATTCATGTAAATGTTGCCTTATAAAATTTTATTTCTTGAAATAATCAAACTCTAGACCTATTATCTCTCAGAGTTCATGATCCACTATTTTAATTGTAAAGAAAAAAGCTTTAACTGATCTGATTTATAGAAATCTATCCTGAATTCTTCAAATTTCCAATCTGATTTCAAATCTTTTTCTCATACTCAAATCAATGGAGACATGGAGCAGCCCCTAGTTGATCAATTCCAGAATTTCATGCTTTTCTTTTAGAAATTCAAAGCACTGTGAAAACAGCCCATAATACAATCAAGTATAAGATTGTCAAGCAATGGATCATTCACAGATGAATTAAAAAAATGTAAAATTTATTTAATGGAATTGAATGAAGAGATGTATAGGTTTATCCTGTTTACACGTTGAAAAACTGCATGAAAGGAATTTAAGCTTTGTAAAAATTCAGTAATTGCTGATTTTTCCACAACTATTGGATAGGAATCCCAAAATCACTTTTGGAGATCTAATTTTTAATCCATCAATGTACAAACCAAACAAATTTTGGCTTTCTATTTTAAAAAATAGTTGAAGAAACAATTTATGTGTCTTCTTTGGTGGAAATGCAAGCCTAAAAACAAACAAAATTGACGCGGAAAGGTTTCAATTGAGAAAGGATTAATAATGCGTTTGAGATGATCTGAAACTATTTCAAAATTTCAACCTTACCCTAGTGCCACATAAGAACCAGCCACAGGATTTGTTTTAGTCAAATTGCAAAATGTGCTGTTCCGTTCCATGGAAGCGCCGGATGGCCACTATTTTTGAATGAAATATCAGTGGGCATAAGGGTCCAATGCGGGCAATGACGCAGTAATGTGAGCCATTGCCCCATTTGACTTGGTCTGTGCCCTCAGTGCCAGGCATGATGATGAAAACCAAACAAGAATGAAGGGTACACGAAACCTGGGTTTGGGGGATGCAGTTCAGGAACAAATGGTCAGGTCGATGGTTGGGAGGGGGACTCCAAAGCTCAGACAATAGGCGCGGCCTACTTATGCTCTTCATGTTGGACCTTGCCCGCAACCTGTTGTACCCTTGGGCTCAGCATTGTCGGACTTGCTCTCGCTGGGATGTGTGAGGCGGACCGCGGGAGCGTGGATGATTGAGCCACTTCCATTGCAGCTCGGCAGGCGTGCATCATCAACCTTTGCCTTCCATGCCAAGTGTTGATGAGATGACGATCACAGAGTGCACAATGTCGCTGGGCGTAGAAGGTATGACAGCACGCCTGGGGGGGGGGGGGGCAATACCGCGTGTTGTGCCAGGTTGAGGAGGTTGGGGCGTAGTGACCAATGGCCAGGTGCAGTCTTTGCTCAGCATCTAGTTTGCCCTTGCCACTCCAGGTATTAGACCGCGCACCATCAGCGTCCGGCGCACACAGTCGGGCGAGGGTGAACTGCTGAGCCGATGGGAGAGACGCTGCGGGCGAGGGCGAACGTTGTGAATATAAATAGAGCGCCCCTCCAGTGCCTGAGCTCTTCATACCATCGCTTCAAAACCACCGACTTGGTCCTTGGTTCCACAACTGCATCCACCGCCCTCGGTTTCTTTCTAGCCTCCCTTCCTCTTTGGTTTTCACCACAATGCCTGGCACCCCGGGCGACGACCAGGTCAAATGGGGCAATGGCTCACACTACTGCGTCATTGCCCGCGCCGGACCTCCCCCTCTTCCAACCTCCTCGCCACCCCCGCTGCCTGCTTGAATTAGAGACGGAGAATCATTCTTGTTTTAAGGAGATTCAGGTACATTTTACATCCGAAATAAGGTTTTTCTTACACAATCCTTGCAGAAATATGTGCTGATCGAGGTTGCTTCGAAATTTCCCCAGGCGCAACACGCATTGCACCCTGCCGCCCGCAAAATAAAGCGGGACCTCCGTGGGTCCTCTGAACAATGGCAGACCTTGGTCGATATTTTGTGAATTTTGAAACAGAAAGGTGGGTTTGATTAAGATTGATCATTGAAGAATTATCCAGATGAATCTAGATCTCATTCCTTTGCAAAAAAATATTTTCTGATCCAAATTGTATGCCTGTAGAGTTTTCTTGGAGGACTCAGCCTTTTTATTTTCTCCCTTGCTTCCTCAAACTAAAACTTGAATTAGAAAAAAAATTATCTATTCAAAATTTCTTTATTTTCCGATTTAGCTCTTTCTGTTAGAAAATAAATGATTGTTTTTGTTTTGAGGAATTTCTGAATGGAATTTGAGTTTCTTCCAGGCCGGTGAAATGGTATGGCAGGAGGTTTTTTCAATTTCACAAGATCGCAGTGTGTGGTTTTCATATTTCAGAGTGAAACATAGAGGAAGTTGTAAATTTCAGTGTCTCTTCATCTCCCATAAAACCCTTTAGTTGAAAAGGCATGAATTTGAAAACTGCATGTGTCCACTTTCTAATGAAACTAGCTATTGCATGTGCGTGACAATGGTATTACTAACTATTTTAAGGCACTTGGTCCTTGGTGGTTAATATATGCCCGCAGAGGTTGGCAATGATCCCCGCTGTGAGATAGAATGATGAAGAAGTAACCAGATACAAGCATTCAGGGTCTTTGGGCATGATTAATGCTTGAAAGGATGTTTCATAACTCAACACACCCTGGTGCTGATTTCAGGGTGGAGGAAGCAAGTAAATAAGCCAGAATAACACTTGTTATCGCTCTCAGGTAGAGCTGGGCTAATAAACTGTTGGAAATTTATAAAAGATATGATTCATCCGGGAATGAAAAACAGCTCTGCCAAGTGCATGGTGTTGAATTTCTGAAGAAGAAATAGCTTGATCAAGAACAAAAAGGGCTACAACAAATTTGAGGTTAGTTAAGAATCAAGAAAGGAAACATGAAAGAAGAAAGAATCAACCAACATCAAGCAACAGGACAAGAGATGTCGTAGGATGAGAACTGAGTTTGAGTCGATAGTTGAAAATAAAGAAAGGAAAGAAACCAAAAGGAAAGAAAGAGTCTTAGATCGAAAGAGACATTTTAGATCAGATTCAGGAATTTCGAGATAGTTTTTATAAGTGTCAGTCTTACCAGACAAGTTTTTGGATGAGTATGATTAGATTGAGTAGTCATTTGAGTATGGGTGATTCGGATTGAGATACGAAAAAGAAGAAAGGAAGAATTAAGAAAATATAGAAAGGAAATAAGATTGAAGAGAGTTGAGGTTGAGAGATGTAAGTGTTGAGTGGTTGAGGTTGATGTTTGACGATGAGTTGATTAAGAACTTGATGAGTAAGATTGAGTGGTGGAGTGGTGGAGTGGTTGGTCTGAGGTTGTTGTGTGCTTGTTCCGATCAGTTTCCCCACGCAGGGGTTAGATTCTATTACAAGAAGAAAAAGAAAGACAAGAATGACATGGAAGTGAAATAGATAGAGAAAGTGTGACATAGATAGAAGGCGCGCGGATGAGGTGTGAGAGAGACTTGTGACAGAGGATCTGAGATGATCGTGGACATGATTCATGGACACATAATAATTCATGAGGATAGAATTGTGAATTATTCTACACATGGCAATAGTTTTAAAATTGATGAAGAGGATTCTTTCTTCCCAGTGGCAAAAATATGCTTGTAAATTTTGGTGAAAATTTAACTCTTGAGGAAAATGATGAATAAGTAATCAATCAAAAGCATGGAGGGAGTGCCGTACTGAATAATGTGTGTAGTTGGTAATCATATTTAAACAATGGAATTCATTGTAATTTGGACTTTTTAGAAATATTTGGGGAACTGAAATCTTTTTTTGGTTTCCAGCAAGTTTTAGGGCACTGGAACCTTCAATTTCCAGACTTGAGTTTTCTTCAAAATGATTGTCTCATTTGGAATTTTTGTTGGTTCCATTCCAAAATAATTGGTTTCAGTTTGATTTTTTTTCTCTCTTTTTTCAATTTTTCTTGGTCAATTTCATATCTTTTCTTCAACCCAAAAATCCAGGAATTAAAAATTATTGCTGTGCTATCATTGTTCTTTACTTTTTATTATCTCCAATTCAATTCTTTGCCTTGATGCCTAATTAATTTATGGTTGGTTTAAAATCCTTTCAAAATCAAATCTTAGTCAGTAATAGTTTTCCAAAACAAAGGGTCAGATGACAATGAGAAATAATGAAAAATTATTCAGGATAAAATTAAATTTGAATTGATGCAAACTTATAGTATGAATTCTTTGCATTTGGAAAATCTCAAATATTTAATTATTCTTTCTATTTAAACTGCCAAATTAAAATTAGTTTTCCTTCCCTAGGACCAATTCAAATGTTTGTGATGTTTTGAAAATCCATATTTGTATTCATACATTGTCTTTATATGCAACTATGAAGGGTATTTATCTCCATATGTCAGAAATTTTTCAATACACAAATTGATGAGGCATTCAACAACATTCAAATGGCAAAAATTTCATTTTTTTGCCTTTCAGATCAATATAATTGTGACAAATTGACCATTAGCAAGGAATTTTTAAATATCATGCAGAAATCATCATCCTTCTTGCATTGAAATATTTCCCCCACCATTCAAAATGAATTCCAGAAAAAATATAGACTTTCATTCTTTTCAAAAGGGATTCTGTATTCCGCAAACAAGGGATTCTATTCATAAAAAATCAGAAGCTTTTATTAATTTAATAATTCTGATGTCAAAAATACCCCCTGCATGCAAGGGAATTAAGGCACAAGAACTACTGCTTACAGAAATTGCAATAGAGAAGATGAGATTGATTGAACTTATAAGAGGTGGAGTAATGAAAGAGTTGGAATGAAGTAAATATGGGAGCAATTCAGAAGTATTTCTCTTGAGAAAGACTGATTGACTCAGTACAATGAGAGAAAATCCATAGGGATAGTTGAAATGATTGAAATAGGCTGGATGGCTTTCTTGGTCTGAGATAACCTATTTCAAGAGGGACTGACCAATAAGAAGTAGTATAATAATCCCTTGAGTGGAATTTGTTGAGGAGGGAAATAGAGGCCAGTATATGTGTGAGCTGACAGGAGGCCTTGAGGAGTGGTGAATGGAGCAGGGGCTGAGATGCCCCATGGTATTACAAGTTAACCAATTTTGCTGGAGGCTGTGGCTTGACAGATTGAGTGATGGACCTGACTAGGAATGTGTGTTATGTACTGAACTAGGGTATGGGTTGTCCAGGTAGATATATAAACTATCATTTTAAAGTATGTAATTCTCATACCAATCAGATTTGAAGGAGGGATGGAAGATGCACCAGGCCATGGAGAGAGAGGAAGAGCCTGGGAGATTAACTAGAACCTGCAGGGTATGCAGGGAGATACTTCAGATATGCAGCTGGTAGGTGCAGGGGTTGAAGGTGGAACTTTACTGTGGTTTGAGAAAGTGTGAGGAGACTGGGTGTAGACTGATTATGGAGAGTCAAGTTGTGGTTTTGACACCTGATCATACCTGATCAGCAATTGTATGGTCAGAAAAATCAAGATTTATTTTTGACCAATTTATTTTTTTACAGTATTCTTGCAATTTCTACCATAACTTTATTTTATTTTATCAATTTGAGTTCTTTATTAATGCCTGTCCAAAATTGAAAGGTGGGTTGCAATTTTCAATTCTGGAGTGATTTTATTTTCTTTTTTTTCCTGATAATTTCCTTTCTTCAAATCATGTTTCAAGTTGAATTTTTGAAATCCTTAGGTTTTCTTCAAGATGGAATTGTTTGATTTTCATCATTGTTTTAAAAATTTACACTTATTAAATTCATTCAATTTCATCCCCTATCTTTTTTTATCTTGTATTATCTCCCCAAACATTCAAAAAGTTGCTTTTTTTAAATTTTTTTTTTTCAACATTTCTCAATTTTTTTTATTGAGATCTTTTGCATTTTTGATTAATTAAAAAACAGTTTGAAAATTTTTCAATTTGAAACATTGCAAAGGGGAAATATGAAACAAAAAATAAATGAATTCATAACTAAAATAACAAAGAATTGATCATGCGTTATTCAAAGGAAAAAGAAAAATGAGTGCCTTCAGATTTAGTAAATGCACACCTTTGTTGAAAGGAAAATTGCAATCTAGAATTTATTTGCCATATGCACACCTATTTGAAGAAAGGAATGGTTATGATGACTATTTTTTTAAAATCAACTCTCCTCAAGTTTTTACTACTCGAGGAAAGGGGTTTACCATTAAAGATATTTGAAAAGTGACAAGGCTTTACACACATTGATTTCAGATTTAGAAAATGTTTCTAATTTTTAAATCCATTCTTGGAGTGAAAAGCTTCGCTTTGAGGGATAATTTAAGCCCCCTTTGGCATTTCAACCTAAATTGAAGCCTAGAGGGGAAGAATAAAAGAACAGGATCCCCGAAATTATCCAAAGATTAAACAGGCAATTTTGTGACCTTAAATATCATCACCAAAAAAAAGGAGGGGTCAATGAATGAACCATAAAGCATTATTATTTCAGAGTAATCTTCAGATTTTGGGTTTCAAAATTTATAGCTGTGGGAGCAAAGATTGGATTCCCTGAAGGCCTATAAGCATCTGCATCTGCATCTACTTTTTTCATTATATAAATAATTGACAAAGTCTCAGGAGGGAAACAACTTCTTATTGGTGATGGTCCTGACCTTTGATTGAAAAAGGAAAATATGAAAAATAATAAAAAGGAGAAAAACTATACTTTCCCCCCCCCAAAAAAAAATACAAACTGTCCTAATTAGGCCCTATCAGAGTTGAAAATTTCAAAAAATTAAATGGCTTATTTTGGGGTTAATTTTTTTATTTTATCAAAATTTACTTTTTTCAGAAAAAACCACTTGTTCATTTTTTATTTGGATACCAAAATATTTTTATGGATACAAATATTAAAATTTATTCAACTCCAATTCATTTTATTTTCCTACTTGATTTCCTTGGAGGGAACAAAACATAATTACCAAGGTCCAAATTTCTCTGAACAATGCTTTTCCAAAATTTGGAATCCTTTGTCACAAATCTTTTTCAAAGTGGATCTAACCCAGGAGCTGGCCAACAATCAGAATTGAACTTCAATGAGACTATATTTTTTAAATCTTCTAAAAGAATGAAGCAAATAGGAGAAGATTTGGATTTAGGAGTGGGAGGGGAATTCAGAGGAAGATAAGTGCAAGGCATTAAAGAAGAAAACCAAACCACTGGGAACTTATATTTTTCAGCCAGAAGGAAACCATGGAATGGAAGTTTCATCCACGTATTTAAGGGAGCTGAGGCAGAAAGGTGGTTAAGTTTCCCTCTTGCTTCTTTGAAAACTTCACCCCAGATATCATGCAGTAATCTAGAGTCTTTGAAGATTGGGTTGGAATCAAGCTCTTTCACCATTTCTTTCCTGAATTCAATCCCATCTTCTTGGTTCCTCCCCAAAAAAGGGCTGCTCCTCTGAAGCCACAGTTCTCATTCACTATGACATATTGAACATGTGATATATGTGGAATGGCTGTTTTGGGGGAAATAAAATCTTTAAATTGGAACTAAAACCAAAGATCAGAATTTTTGTATAACAGAAAATATGGAATAAAGATAAAACTCACTTCTTCAATTGATACATGGTCAAATATTCCAGAAGAAGAATAAGATAATGTGCAGGAAACATAGATGAAAAACACACACAGAATCAGAAACAATGGATAAATGAGAAAGTAGCAAATTTACTCACCTTCTCACTGATTGTTGGTGCTTTTTGTGCTAATACTATCCTTCCAGGAGGATGGTAAGGAGAATCAGTATCTTCATAGGAAAACTTTTTCCTCTTGATTCTTGTCACAGGATTTCATTAAGGAGAAACAAACTTCTTATTCACAATGGTTCCAGAACTCTGATCAAAGTTTGAATGAAAATATCAATGAAAAATATTATCCTAAAAATTGGCCAAAAAAACAATAAAATGAAAGCTAACCATCTTAACTAAATACCCATCTGGCAGCTCTTCATCTTTTCAAAAACTCTTTAATCAATTTTCTTTAACTGTTTCCTTAGCTTTTTGAGAGCTTGAATCACCCAAAACAATGTAATAAAAAGGAAAATAAAAGGATTCAAATGTCTAAAGAGAAATTAGATTTTTTTGAATTTTTGTGTTTTTGGAAGGAACTTTATAAGGCAAAATGATATATCCAAAAATATATAAAATAAATAATTCAAGGATATTTTAGTTTTGTTTGCAACTTCTGGAAGCTGAAATAACCTAAAAAAAATTAATTAAAATAGCCAAAGTAAGGATCCAAAAAACCATGCAAAAATTTGTTTTTCAGAAGTTTTTCATTTTTTCATTGCCTTTTTGAAGGAGTTCCAATGCCCCCAAAATACCCAAATATAACTTTGGAATTATTGCATGTGGTGTTAATGGAATAACAGCCATGAATCTACCAAATGGAAGAAAAACTCATCCCACCTTTGGAATCCCCTTTGGGATCAAAACTATGTTTCAAAAATATAAAAGCATTCCTAAAAGGGTTCATATCTCAAAAGAGCTTCTTTGATAATTTTAAATTAAGGAACTAAGACTTGTATGCATGCTGTTTAGTTTCTTGAAAGAATACTTGAAGATCTAATTGACTCAAACATACCTTTTTGAGGAAGATTATTGGTTTTTGGTGATGAATTTAGAAAATGTTTTTATGTTTTTCAAAAGGTGGAACATCCTCAAATATTTGATGCAACCTTGGTAGGTTCTGCATGCTGATGATATTTTCAAATTTTTCACCTTTCTTCAAATTTGTGTGTATGGGGTGATCCTGATTTTGAATATTCTTTAATTTCTGTTGGGGATCATCTGAATTTTAGAAAAGTTTTAAATTGAATACTTTTTCCTGATGACATAATTATTTATGGATATAAATAAGATCATTCTTTGGAAAGATTAATCAATATTGTCTTTCCAGACTTACAAAAACACCACCTTGGTACCATTGATCCAATAGATTGTGTTATTCTATGGTTGCAAATTTTAAACTTATTTTCATATGAAACTAAAAAAAGTTTTCATAATGAGGTTTTGAATGCCATCCATCACTAGAATTAAATACAGAGATTTTCACATTATGTGATTTTTTTCACAGCTTATTTATTGAAATACTTGAGACATGGTTCATTTTATTATTTTTTAGTCCATTCCCCAGATTTACAGCCTGATTAAAATCATTAAAGAAATATCCCATTTCCCATGTTATTTTTTTGGTCCAATCGATTCCCCCCAATCGGGGGAAATAACATTTTTAGAATGAGGTTTTTAATGATATACATCTCAATAAATTTAGATGTATTTTGAGCTTAATCCTGATTTAACTGGTAATTGAAAATGACATGTATTTTTGGAATTAATCCTGATTTAATTTTGAAATCAAATATAAAATTGCAACCATCCCTCAAATTTCTCATTCCTAATCTAATTTGTTAAATCACAATCAGTCAGCAAATTTGGGGGAATACTCTAGTAATATATATTTTTACAGGAAGTGAAAGGTTAAAATTGTTCTGGTTCAAGGGTTTTTAATATTCTAAAAAGGGGAGCCTCAGTCCTAGACTACTGGGTGTATTTACTGCTTTAGCAAACTCTCTGCAGGGGATCACTTTGGACCATATAAAACCTTAGAATCAGTGCCAACCTTATTGAATTACTCAAGAAGGGAGTATTATCCAGGTAATTGGTTAAAATGGCCAGGAAATTCAGCTTACAAGCGAAGGTAGGAAGGAAATTGATTAGTTCTTTTAGTAATTCCTGTCAGTGTACCTGCAGTGGTCCCTAGTTATAGGATTTAAGATCAAAACTGGGGTTTTTGATACTTTCTTCAATGGAACAATACTGGTGAATAAATTAATCAATAATAAATAAGCCTGAGGCCATGAAAAATTTCCTTAGATATTATAAGCACTTTATCAGTGATGGAAGATATTCTGGACAATAATTGATGAATTCTGGGGTTGAAAGAGCCAAGGAAAGTCTGTATAAATACCTTTTGGGTGCGGAAAGGAGCCTTCTCAGAACAACAAGATATGCTAGGGCTCATAGAATAAGGCTAGAAAGAAATCCAGGGCAAGATTAGCACTTCCCCTTGGTGCTTTTAATTGGATGATCATGGATCTGTAGGATTTTTACATTTTTAAGCTTCAGGATCTGTTATTGTATAAATTTTTTATTCTAGTGATTCTGCATATATTTCTTATTTGCACTATTTTTATTGGATCAAAGTGATCATTAGTAGGTTTTTATTTATTACTAGAACCTGCTGATCATTTTGATGATTTTTAATAATTTTAATGACAACTCCTTGATATTTTTTGTGATCCTTCAAGTTCTGGATCTGTTAATTTTGTGGCTGCGGGCAGGAATTTGAAGAAAACACTTTTCCACATGTAAATCCTAAAATATACACAACACCTCAATTATGAATTAATTTTAGGTGTGAAAACCATACAGGACCACACACATCAAATTTTAAGTGGCCAAAAAGTTACCCTGGTGGTTTTGCAATTTTTGGTTATTTCATTAAGAAGTTATTGACAATATGTAGGAGTGGGAATTCACAGGTGGGGTCAGTTATTGGTCTTGCCTACGTTTAGATGGGAGATCCAATTCCCCAACAAAATTTGTGGGTTTTCCACTTTTTATTTGTTTTATGAATTAATTTTTTTATTTGGTAATTTTGTTTCTTTATTTTGTTACTTTGACAGATTTCTCTATAAATATTAGGAATCTGACATCAATTGAAATAAAATAATGGATTTGGTGAATTAAAATTGCAAAGAAACCAGAAGAAGAAGTTTTTATTATTTTTTCAAAAAAGAGTGGAGCCTGCCTATTCTAGAAATGGCCTTATACCCAACATTCAGTATTTTTTGCAGCATATCAAACAAATTTACTTTTTAGAGTAATCCAGGTGGCAAGAAGCTGGTCAAAAGTGGGAATACTGAGGGATAAAGTTAGTTTGGTAACATTTTCTTGATATGACAGTTCAGATTTGTATTTGAACAGCATAATCCAGTATTTTCTGAAGATCATCTATTTTCCATCAGATTTAAATTTTTTTCTAAAGTCTTTTTTTGTTTTTTTGAATATATGCCAGAGAAAGATTAAATGAAAAGACTTTGTAAAAAAAGCTTCAATGAAATGAATGAGGGCATTCTATTTTTCAGTAAAAATGAAATTTTGTAATATTATATGAAGTTGAGTGAGACCCATTTTTTAGTCATCCTTCTTTTCTTGGGATAGGAAAGAGAAAGAAACAGGGAGGTTCCTAGCAAAGTTTTTGAAGGCAAAAATTTAGAGAAGAGGCATTAAAAATTGGTTGTTTTCATAGGTAAAGTCAAAAATTAATACTGATGGAAAGAGTTTGATTAATTTTCTAGGATCAAGGTTAGAAATCAATAAATAAATAACATGAAATTTTTTATTATTTATTTAATATTTAAAATAAGTTTTTATTAATCCATTCATTGAGTCTTTTATGGGTAAATTCACTTCTAGTTGGATTTTTGTAATTTTTGATATTTTTTTATACATGCTAATAAACTTTGTGTGAATGGGAAAAACAGAGGATTGCATTCAAGAATTGAGGATTTTTAGGGCAGGGAACCCAGATTTTTTGATTATTTGACCAAATCCTTTAGAGATCCCTAAATCCTTCTATGAAATTGATGATTGGATGGATCCATTGATGGAGGATGATTATGATCAGGGAATTTGATTATCATTTTAAAAATAAAATTCCTCTTACAAAAGATTCCAGTAAATTGAAAATTACAGATTGTTTTTCTACTTGTTTCAATTTTTTTTCAGCCAAATTGGCTTTTTATTCCCCATATTTGTCACATTGGTAAGTTTATCTTTGCTCCTTAGCATTGGAGACTTTGGTTAAAATGGAATCTGCATGGGAGTTAGCCCACTCTTGAAAATCTTTGGATGAAGGAGGAACCAAAGTGGTGGAATAATGGGGGATAACTAAATCAGTTTAAGCAGAAGAAGAAGAACCAGCAGAGGCAGATATTTTATGATTAAAATAAGAATCAGAGGCAGGTAGGAAAAACGTGTTGGTGTTGATGAGTCATTTTTTGATTTTGACTTTGAGATGGTTTAATTTTTATGAATACTTGAAAGTTTTAGATAAAGCACGTATAGGAGAACAATTTAGAATTTGAGATAAAATAAGATTTGAGAGACTTGAAATTAGTGGTAAAAATTTTTTCTTTGTTATTTTTTGATTTTGGATTGATTTGTTAATGATTGGAAAAAAACTTGAGAACACATTGTTGAACAGTAATTTTTTATTTTTGATTACTCAATTGAATTTTTTCATACGAGGGTTTCAATTTAGTGGGTTTTGATGAGTAGTGGTGGGTGATTGGTTGATTGTTGTTGAGTTGTGATGATTGGGGATGATGGATGATGATTGGTGTGGTTTGGAGTGGATTCTGGATTTTAAAAGGTTATTTTATGGTTTAAGAGAGGATTAGTCCTTGCCATGATGTGAGGATGAGGCAGAAAATCATTCAAAATCATATTTAATATATATAGAAAATCCCAAAAATGCATATGCATATGTCCCCCCAAAAGGGGTCAAAACATGGTAATTCGAGTTGATTAAAGTTTATAGTGAGATTTGATTTTCTTGAAAGTAAAAATAAAATAAAAAATGATAAAAAATCCCCTGTGCTGGCACCCCTCTTATATTGGTCACCATTCTCCCAATCTCTACTTCAATTTATAGTAATATATGCCTGATCCAATCCTCACACAAATTTTTGTTCACCACAAATCATTTTTCATAGGCAACCCATCTACTCCAGGATTTCAAATATATTCTCAATCCCACTGGAAATTATGAAAAATCACATGCAGCTTTTCAATACTACCGATTCCAATACTCCCTCAATGAATCCTCACAAATTCTCACACATATTTTAATTTTTAGAATTATAAATGTCAAGACTTTTGAAATAATTTAACTCCTAGATGGGATGGAATTAAGGTATATAAATTGTTCAAGGTGGTGCCTCAATGATGTTAAATTATATGAATAAATCAAATGCAAGGAAGGGTTTTTAATATTGATCAAAGGCATTTTGATAAATAGAATTAATATGAATTATATTTGGACAGGGACTGGAGTAAATATAGGGGATCATTTACACCCCTCTTTGTGGGACCAAAGTTTGAATTGATGTTCCTATTCATTTGGGACCAAAGGATAAGAGAAATAATACCCCAAAAAGGAAGGGTATGGCAGGGATTTGGTAGAAAAAGGTAACAAGCAGAAAGAAATTAATTGATTGGTGAGCTTTTAAGACCATTTTAAGCAGAAACATAAAGGGATCCCTAAAGTTTTCAGGGGAGATACACAGGAGATAAATGAAGGAGTATTCAGAGGTGGGAAATAAGTTTGGCTAATTTCTTGACATATTTTGTGGGAAAAATCTGCAGTTTCAATCTTTAGTTTGACACTGGGAATTTCTGTGAATAGAAACTTCTTCAAGGATAATCTCTTTGAATTATTTCCAGTAAAAGATTTTATCCAATTTTTAATTTATTATTTCCTTTTAATACATGGTGATTTTCTTCAAAGACACAGGGGTCAGTTAAACTAAACACATTTGTTTGAAATGAGATTATTCTCATTTTGATCCACCTCTTTTTTTGAGTATCCAATTTCAAATTAAATCTTTTTTAGTAATTATTTTGCATCATAATCTATTACATTGTTACATTGAAGTTTCAAAAAACAGTTTCAACAGGACAATAGACAAGATATATTTTTCAAGGTTGTTGAAACACTTAATGATATTGCTATTTATGAAAGACTGGTGGATATAATGTTTTCTGCAACTTAATTTTATTCCCAGGTTTTAGGAGTAAATTGAAAATATTTCAAGAAGAGAATGGTTTTCAAGTAAAATTTTTTTATTCCAATTCAATTTTCTCTTCATATTTTGCAGGTATGATCAAGAATGATTTTCATGTATCTCAAATTGAAATGATTGAGAACTAGGAAAAGATTAACTATTGGAACAAGGTTTGATTGGAAATGATCTGTGGAAATGGCTGCTTTTAAGAAGTAAACATGCTTTGATTCATTTCAAAAAAGTCTTCCAAATCAATTTGAATGAATTTGTATTAAAATAAACCTTAATGTCCTCAATATCATTATATTTGTTTGTAATGAGCATATTCTTTGCAATCAAGAAAGCAAAGTATTCTCAAAATTTATTGATATTCTGCAGTTTGTCACTCAATATGACATGGAAGTAAGGTTAAATATCACACTAATTTGTTTCAATCAGATGAAATCAAAAAAATAATGAATTGATCAAATTTACAAGTCTGAAATGAAAGCAGATACCATTGGAAATAACTAAATTTTTTTGTTCATTTCTATTGTTTATGTTCACCCATTATTCTAGCAGGCGTCATACTGCATTTTTTTATTTTTTTATTTCATAATTTTCTTATAGCATCTAACCGCTGTCTATCTGTTTTTCTGCACCCATCATGTCCACTTCATTCTCTTCCATCCCGACTGTGATCGTCACACAAATAATTCCAATTACCTTCATCCCTTCTCACTCCCAATCCCCCTCATCCAGATTGTCATCAAGCCCCATAAATGAATGTTTTAACCTAGAACCTCCAGCTTCCTACCTTTGTTTGCCACCTTGTGATTTGTTTCTCATAACTCACTAGATCGTTCCGCGCAGCCCCCATGCCCACTTATCTCTGAGGCTAAAATCTTACTCGGTTTTTTCTCAAAGTTCTTTCCCGTTAACAGGTACATTAGTCATTTTTCCACAACTATGTCAAAGGAATCCAAAAAATGAATAAATAAATATATCAATAAAAAGACAATTTTTGGGATTCTATTTAAAATTGAAAAATTAAACATGAAACCCCGTTGGATAATTTACAGTTTGCAAAACTTTTCCAAGCAATAATTTTCTTGTTTATTCGGTTCACTGAAAACCTCAAAACACAAAATATTCATTCAAAAAGATTGCCATTGAGGGTTTCACAAGCGAGTGCGAGATTCTATATAACTACTGCATAAATGCGGACTTACCCTAGCGACCGATATGAACAAGATTACTCGCCACTGGACTTGTTCGACCCATAGGGGAAAATACGCTGGTCCGTTCTATGATAGCGACGGAAGGCCACTATTGTTTGATGAAAGGGGTATGGGTAGAAAGAACATTGTTCAGATGATCTCAATACCAAATGGGACGGAATAATAAGGAATTGATGAAATAACTACCTTCAAAGCACCTAAAGAGAATAATATTGCTCTCCGTCGTTCACGCAGGGCGAAGGGGGGGCGAGGAGGTTGGAAGAGGGGGAGGTCCAGCGCGGGCAATGACGCAGTAATGTGAGCCATTGCCCCATTTGACTTGGTCTTTGCCCTCGGTGCCAGGCATGATGGTAAAACCAAACAGGGAGGAAGGCTAGATTCAAACTGAGTTTGGTGAATGCAGTTGACAAACGAAGGGCCAAGTCGTGGGTTGTGAGGAAGGAGTATAAAGCTCAGACAATATGCGCGCTCTACTTATACTCATCACATTGGATCTTGCCCGCAGCCTGTTGCACCCTTGACCTCAGCATTTTCGGACTCGCTCTTGCTGGGATGTGTGAGGCGGACCGCGGGGCGTGGATGGTTGAACCACTTCCATTCCAGCTCGGCAGGCGTGCATCATCAACCTTTGCCTTCCATACCAAGTGTTGATGAGATGACGATCACAGAGTGCACAATGTCGCTGGGCGTAGAAAGTATGACAGCACGCCTGGGGCGGTGGGAATACCGCGCGTTGTGCCAGGTTGAGGAGGTTGGGGCGTAGTGACCAGTGGCCAGGCGCAGTCTTTGCTCAGCATCTAGTTTGCCCTTGCCGCTCCAGGTCTTAGACCGCGCACCATCAGCGTACGGCGTACACAGCCCGGCGAGGGTGAACTGCTGAGCCGATGGGAGAGACGCTGCGGGTGAGGTCGAACGTTGTGAATATAAATAGAGCGCCCCTCCAGTGCCTGAGCCCGTCACACCATCCCTTCAACCTCATCGATTTGACCCTTGGTTCTTCAACTGCATTCACCGAACTCGGTTCCTTTCTAGCCTTCGTTCCTCTTTGGTTTTCACCACCATGCCTGACACTGAGGGCGGCAATCAAGTCAAATGGGGCAATGGCTCACATTACTGCATCATTGCCCTCGTCGGACTTCCCCCCCCTCATACCTCACCGCCCCTCCTTCTCCCTGCTTGAATAAAATGGGGAAATTCTTTATTTCTTGAAGAACCTCAAGGTACTTGTTTCTACAAAATCATGTTTTCCTCTGGCAACCGTTGCGCAAACATGAGCTGATTGAGGTTCCTTCAAAATTCCCCGACGCCCGCCACGCCCCCGCCCGCAAATTGAAGTGGGGCCTTTGTGGCTCCTCGGCCTCATGGGACATGTCAGCTTATTTTTGCGGTTTTTAAAATCGCAAAGGTGAGTTTGATTGACATATATCAAGAATGATTTGTTCCAAGGAATCACAAGCTCATTTCTTTGGACAAATATTTTCTGATCAAAAATGTTTGCCGGCAGAATTCTCTTGGAGGGTTCAAAATTGGAATTTGATGCCTGGAATCATCAGCCTGTAATTTTTCTCAAAAAAATCTTGAATTGTATCTGTTTTCAATATCTTGATCTTTAAATTAAGCTCTTGCTTTTAAACAATCAATGATTATTTCTATCCCAACCGATTTCTCAATGGAATGTGAATTTATTCCAGGACAGTGCAATTGCATGGCAGGAAATTTTGTTCATTTCAGGATATGGAAGTGTGTTGTTTTTGTAACTCAGTGGAAAATTGAGAGCGTTCTCTTGATTGGTATGTCCCTCCAGCTCCCACACAATCCTGTAGTTGTGGATGTAAGAATGTGAAAATGACATGTGTCCTCTATAAATTGAACCCAGGTATTTCACGTGCATGGCAATTTTACTACCACCTATATGAAGGAAACTTGGTCCTTGGTGATTCCAATATTCCTGCAGATTTTGTGTATCATGTCACTTTGGAGGGAGAAATTATGATTCAGTAAAAAAACACACCCATGAAGGAAGTTTGGTTGAAATACTGCCTCAAAGCATGTGTCATATTTTGACACACCATAGTGCTGAGTTTAGGTTGAAGGAAGCCAGGAACTGTTCTATAATCATACTTGGGACAGGCTCTCAGGTAGCACTGGGCTCATAACCTCTAAGAATTCTCAAATAAGATGTGTCCACTGGGAATAAAACAAGGGTCTTTCATGTGCATTGCAAACTTTCAATGCACTATACAATGGTTCTTTCACCTTGGTGGTAAAAATATAGCTGTAAATTTTCCTGATAATTCAACTCTTTGGAGAATAATGATGATTTATTAAAAAGTAAAAGCATGAGGAAAGTATGTTACTAAATCCTACATGAAGAAATTTATGATATATCAACAGAAGAAATCACCCAAATCTTTACCTTCCAGAGATCTGTGGTACCCTGAAATCTTCAGCTTGCAACAAGTTTTTTCATTTGGAGAATTATTTTTTTCCTTTTTCAAAAAATTGGTTTGATTTTCATTTTATTTTCTCTGTTTTGTGAATTTTCATTTTTTCCAATCTCAACATTTCTTTTCAACGCATAAATCTTGGGGATAAAAATCTTGGCTTTGTTTTATTTTATTTTTTATTTTTCTATGGTCATTTCCTAGTTCCATGGCTTTTTCTTCATACCTATAAATTTTTTATTTATTTCAAATTAGTTAAAAAATTAAAGGGAGATCAACTCAATGCTCCAAAAAAAGCAGAATAAAAATCAAAAATAGTAAATATTCATTCAGGAAGAATAAATGAGAAACAATTAATCATCAATATTAACCCATAAATCATGAAAAATTACTTTGAAATCATATGTTTAACCACGAAAAATCAAAGGCAAAAGTAATTCAGTGTTCCAATACTCAGTATTAATCTCAGTAATTTTCAAAATTGTTTATTTAAAAGGTATCTTTGCCTTTCACATAATTTAACTCTCAGGAATGCCTATCTTTCATACATTTTCTAACTCAATATATCCCTTTTTCTATGATTTTCTTATGCTTAGGAAATTATTAGTTAAATCTTCCTGTACATTTATCCTATATGGTAATGTTAAATTGACGGCTCCGGTGGTGTGGGAGTCTTTTTGGGCCCCACACAACCTGTGGCAGTTCTTCAGGGGCCCACAGAGCCTGTGGGAGTTGTGTAGGGCCCCACAAGACCTGTGGTAGTTGTTTAGGGCCCCAAATGACCTGTGGGAGTTGTGTAGGGCCCCTCAAAGCGGGGGGGGGACCATAAACTACTCCAAAAAGTTTGTATAAACACGCGCAACACCTGGGGCGGCATACACCCCCCATAATGGGCATTTTTGATTTTTTTACCCCTGTACACAATCATATTATTAATTGTTTATTGTTTATTGTTTATTGTTTATTATTTTATATTTATTATTTATTATTTTATATTTATTATTTATTATTTATTATTTATTATTTATTATTTATTATTTATTATTTATTATTTATTATTTATTATTTATTATTTATTATTTATTATTTATTATTTATTATTTATTATTTATTATTTATTATTTATTATTTATTATTTATTATTTATTATTTATTATTTATTATTTATTATTTATTATTTATTATTTATTATTTATTATTTATTATTTATTATTTATTATTTATTATTTATTATTTATTATTTATTATTTATTATTTATTATTTATTATTTATTATTTATTATTTATTATTTATTATTTATTATTTATTATTTATTTTTTATTATTTATTATTTATTATTTATTATTTATTTTTTATTATTTATTATTTATTATTTATTATTTATTATTTATTATTTATTATTTATTATTTATTATTTATTATTTATTATTTATTATTTATTATTTATTATTTATTATTTATTATTTATTATTTATTATTTATTATTTATTATTTATTATTTATTATTTATTATTTATTATTTATCATTTATCATTTATTATTTATTATTTATTATTTATTATTTATTATTTATTATTTATTATTTATTATTTATTATTTTTTATTTATTATTTATTATTTATTATTTATTATTTATTATTTATTATTTATTATTTATTATATATTATTTATTATTTATTATTTATTATTTATTATTTATTATTTATTATTTATTATTTATTATTTATTATTTATTATTTATTATTTATTATTTATTATTTATTATTTATTATTTATTATTTATTATTTATTATTTATTATTTATTATTTATTATTTATTATTTATTATTTATTATTTATTATTTATTATTTATTATTTATTATTTATTATTTATTATTTATTATTTATTATTTATTATTTATTATTTATTATTTATTATTTATTATTTATTATTTATTATTTATTATTTATTATTTATTATTTATTATTTATTATTTATGATTTATTATTTATTATTTATTATTTATTATTTATTATTTATTATTTATTATTTATTATTTATTATTTATTATTTATTATTTATTATTTATTGTTTATTATTTATTATTTATTATTTATTATTTATTATTTATTATTTATTATTTATTATTTATTATTTATTATTTATTATTTATTATTTATTATTTATTATTTATTATTTATTATTTATTATTTATTATTTATTATTTATTATTTATTATTTATTATTTATTATTTATTATTTATTATTTATTATTTATTATTTATTATTTATTATTTATTATTTATTATTTATTATTTATTATTTATTATTTATTATTTATTATTTATTATTTATTATTTATTATTTATTATTTATTATTTATTATTTATTATTTATTATTTATTATTTATTATTTATTATTTATTATTTATTATTGATTATTTATTATTTATTATTTATTATTTATTATTTATTATTTATTATTTATTATTTATTATTTATTATTTATTATTTATTATTTTTTATTTTTTATCTATTATCTATTATCTATTATCTATTATTTAGTGGAGGCTACACAACTTGATTTTAGTTGTTTAGCGTGCCACACGGCCCATTCAGAGTCTTGTAGAATGCCACACAGCTCATTTGAGTCATGCAGGGTGCCACACGGCCCATTGAGTTGTCTACATGACTCAAAGAGTTATATATTATTTATTATTTATTATTTATTATTTATTATTTATTATTTATTATTTATTATTTATTATTTATTATTTATTATTTATTATTTATTATTTATTATTTATTATTTATTATTTATTATTTATTATTTATTATTTATTATTTATTATTTATTATTTATTATTTATTATTTATTATTTATTATTTATTATTTATTATTTATTATTTATTATTTATTATTTATTATTTATTATTTATTATTTATTATTTATTATTTATTATTTATTATTTATTATTTATTATTTATTATTTATTATTTATTATTTATTATTTATTATTTATTATTTATTATTTATTATTTATTATTTATTATTTATTATTTATTATTTATTATTTATTATTTATTATTTATTATTTATTATTTATTATTTATTATTTATTATTTATTATTTATTATTTATTATTTATTATTTATTATTTATTATTTATTATTTATTATTTATTATTTATTATTTATTATTTATTATTTATTATTTATTATTTATTATTTATTATTTATTATTTATTATTAATTATTTATTATTTATTATTTATTATTTATTATTTATTATTTATTATTTATTATTTATTATTTATTATTTATTATTTATTATTTATTATTTATTATTTATTATTGATTATTGATTATTTATTATTTATTATTTATTATTTATTATTTATTATTTATTATTTATTATTTATTATTTTTTATTTTTTATCTATTATCTATTATCTATTATCTATTATTTAGTGGAGGCTACACAACTTGATTTTAGTTGTTTAGCGTGCCACACGGCCCATTCAGAGTCTTGTAGAATGCCACACAGCTCATTTGAGTCATGCAGGGTGCCACACGGCCCATTGAGTTGTCTACATGACTCAAAGAGTTATTAATTTAACATTACCCTATCCCCTATGCTCTCAAACATTATTACATAGGCTCATGGCTTAGATTTATACTGTTAACCCTTCAAATATAACCAATGAATTTAGACAGCCTATTCCAAAGAAGATTTTCAAATGAAGTATATAAATCATGTACCTCCATGACTCTAGTCGTGAATAGTCCTTTTTCACATACATAAAACCCAAAATTCTTTTTTTTCTGACCTTATAATTCACCTAGCAATTCTGTTATCAATAAAATGATAAATAAATTCTGTTACTGTGAAATCTTGCAATTTTGTTTGAACCATGAAAAGAAACATGATTCATTCACTATTTTGAAATAATTGTTCAATGAAAAACCTGGAGGAAGATAATTTCCATTGAAAATTCACAGGAGAAAAAAAAACTTTGAAATTATTAAGTCTGCACCCACTTTTCAAGAGAGACAAGATTTTATCAAATGCCCAACTAATATCATGTCTTCTGGCGTGGTTTTCCCACCCCGCGAAACTTCTTAACCCTTAAAAATTTGTGCAAATGCAAAAAAGGCACTGGTTTAGGCAATTAGACTTTGGCATACTTTTTGAAGGCTTAAAGGCATTCCTGGGGGTTTTCTTTGGGTATAATTCTTGAGGATTGCTTTTCCCCCCAAGGCTTTTGAGAATGAATTTAGGATTTGGGGGCTTGAAAAAAAATTGCCCCCAGACCCACTGTGTGGAATTTCTGGGTTTAGCATTTTGTTAGAATCAAAAATTTTGTTGTGCATTATGAAATGTGAACCCATGACCTCAAAATTCATGAGTGATGCTTTAAACACTAATATGTGTGGCATTGCTGGAAAAACGTACAAGGAGCCAATGATTAAGTGTTTTTATTGCTCCAGGCCTGTGGTGACATTTCACATTTGATTTTGGTGCAAGTTTTCCATTTGGTTGGCCCGCAAGAATGGATTGTGGTGCAAAAATCAGCGCAACAAAACATGTAAAACATCAGCGTCATGCGGAAGGTGTGGATGGGCCATTTTTCCAGTCCACTTACCACGGGTTTAGTTGTCTTGAACCCAAAAATCCTGATGTCTTGTTTGAAAATACTCTTCAAGCTTTCACTATCAAGATGTATAATCCTTGGGTGGAAGTCTGCATAAGAGAAGATTTTGACTTCAACGGTTTTTTCTGGAGAGTTCAATGATGGAAACAAATTTTTTTGATGTGAAATTCAAAAATGAAAAATATATTGGTTTTTGGAATCAAATTTAATATGAATTTGGATTTGAAAAATAAACTCTATCAAGTACAAGAAAAAAAAGAAAAATGAAAAGAAGCTGTTTATTTCTTTTCATTTATATTTTTTTAAAAAAAATTAGAGATATTTCCAGGGGATTGTAAAGACTTTGGAAAAAAAATCAAAAAATTATTAAGATTATAAATAAAACTATTTGATTAAAGGGAATTATATACATACACTAATTATTTCATCAAAATATCATCATGCAAAGCATATCTGGAAAGGCAATTGCTTTGAATAAAACTCATTATTTCTGATGCAATTTGAACAAATTTTTACAAAAAAAAAATAATGATGATGAAACATAAATCAATGAATCATATATATTTTGTAAGGAGAAAGATCAAAAGTTGGAATATTTCAACAAAAATGAAAAACTTAAATACTGAAATTTGAATTCTTTGACCAAGTTTTGATATATGCAGTAGGAAGTAATACACCATACCTAACCTACAAAAGGAATATAAAACACTACAGTAAAATTTTTAAGGCTAATGATTCAGATATTTTAAATCATTTAAACATAAAATTAACTGATTGAAATAATAATACTGTTTAGTTCAAATATTTTCCTATTTTAAAAAATTGGATTGCTTAGAATGAAAAGAGCCAACTAGATGTTGTTACATGAACCTATTTTCTGAGTAAGTTTCAAATAATTTTGTATCATTGAAACATTAAATTAATCTATTACCATATAAAAACTTTTTCAAATCAGAATTTGGGATCTTTTTGTAAATAATACTTTTTTCTAATGAAAAAAGAAAATAATGTTAGTAAAAATCATAAAATGAAACATACACCTATGTAACTAAAGATTTATTTAAAATGGATTTCTTTGGACAAGAGTTGATATTTCAGTAAAAAATATTATTTCAAATAAACAAGAAAAATGCTTTAAACAAACATATGAAATTTTTGGAATTTGAATATTCTTGAATATTTGGAAAAAAAAATCAAGTAGAGAATAATAAAGAAAAAATCAAAAATGTTTTTCTTGGAATAAAATTTAATATTTCTGATGGAAACTAGGTAGCTATTTACAATTAAAGTATTCATTTGGATATGCTACCTAGATTTTATTCTTGAGATAATGTTAAATATCTTGAAAACTCCAATAAGAATTCAATGCAAGTAATAAGACAAAGAATTGTTCCAATTGAAATAAATGAATTTTTATGAGTCCCTGCATTATTCTTGCACTTGAGTGATTTGATTTTTTATTTTTTAATTAGATTTGAATTATCCTTATTGACTAGGGTTAAGTGATTTTTTTTTTTGGGGGGGGGGAGGGTTAAAAAGACTACACTGCATGGGAAAAAGCAATTTTCATGAAAAGAAGTCAAATTTTGGTAATTTTTTTTGGTTATTCCATTGTGTATATCACATTTAGAATCTCAGAAAAATTAAGCCACTGATTGCGGGCATATGCCAAAATTTTTCCATTTAAAAATATTTTATTTTTTCTGACCTTTGGTATAAAATTTATTTTCCCAAATTATATGGGTTTCAAAAAATCAGCAAACCAAAGTTTTCAAATTCATGAATTTTATAGGACCTATGGATCAATTTGTTGGAAAATTCCAAAATATATGAATTTAGCTTGTAATACTGGTACATGTAGAATTTTTGTGTCTCTTTTTATTGATGATAAATTGTATGAAACATGCACAGGATTTTTCCCAGGCTCAATTGGGCCTCCACAGGGACTGAATCTACACATTTTTTTGGATGAAATTCTTTATTTTAGAATTGATGTTGATAGAACAAGACCTCTGTCAAATAAACTTGCGATTATACTGTTTTTTTTCTAGAATCAGGCCTTTGTTCTGGGTTTCTCACCATAGGAAGGAGTTTAAAACTTGGAAAGATGTGCAAATACCAAACAGGAATCATAAAGAAGATTAAGGATGCAAGAAACCTTTTAATGTTCAAAGGAGTGTCTGGGATGAAAGAAAAAATATTTTGAGGAATTTCTGGTCTGCCGAAGGGCATTCAAGATTAATTGACACCTTTGGGGTTCAAATTAAGTACTTCAGACCCCTGTGAGGTCTTTCGGGGGAAGAGGTTTTGAGGGAATTCAATGATAGACATCAATGGAATACATTTAATCTGAAAAAATGCAGCAAAATCCAATTATTGCCAAGTTATTTGAATCTGAACTCATATTTGAAAAAACCACTTTGTCCAATATAAAAAAAATGAGAATAAAGATTTAAATTAAATTTTTTTACACCAAAGGAATATTTCCAGTGGAATAGAAAAACTTTGTATCAAACTTGAATAAATAAAAAAATATAGAAACACTACCTATAAATGTTTGATGAATGTAATTTAAATATTTCCAATAACATCAATTAAAGAAAAAACTTGAACAAATATGAAATAAAATATTTCTTCAAATGGAAACCTAATATTTTTCTTAGAATTTAAATAAATTTGTACCAATCAAGAATAGGATATAAAAATATATATATATATATCTACAACTTTGGGGGAATTGAATTTTTTGTTGAAATACTTTGATAAAATTTCCATCAAGTTCAAAAATAAAAAAATCAAATGTAAAACTTGCAATAGGAATAGAAATATTGAGCCTGATTTAAACAGATTATATGAAATTTAAATTAGGTGGAGATATGCTAAATCTACCTCTATTATGGATAGAGTTCTGTTTACATAAGAAAACAAAAACTTCTTTGAGTAACATAATTAAAAAAAATAAAAGAAACTATTTATTTTTTTCAAAGAAAATTATCATTTGCTATAAAATTTGAATAGAATTGTACCAAACATAAGAAAATATCATAAAATGGCACATAAACCCATGGAATCAAGGGAAATCAAAATTCTTGACAAAATCAAAAAAAATGAAATCCATCAAGTGGAAGATGAGTGATGTAAATATAAAAATTGAATTTCTTGCTCAGATCATTGACATTTCTAATGAAGTTTAGATATTATTTCAAAGGGTGATGATAAATTGATGGCTCAAATGAGCCGTGTACACAATCTATTTGAGCTTTGTGCCATGGCTACATGGCTACATTTGAGCCGTGTAGAGCTCCACTCGGCTTGAGTGTGGTCAGGCTGTACTCCACGCCGCCTGTGACTTCCATGTGGTGTCTGAAAGACTACATATGAGCCATGTAGAGCCCCACACAGCTCAAATGTAGTCATTTTTCCATTTGGCATGGCAACACAACTACACCCAGCCATGTGGGGCTCTACATCGCTCAAATGTGGTGGTTTAGCCATGTGGCACAACTACATGTCTGGTGGCCCAAAACAAAAAATGTAAAAATAAATAAAAAAAAAAACAACAAAACTGAAGAAAACCAACCGGTTGCCTTACAACTTGACTAGCCCTAAAGTAAAAGGGCCAAATAATACAAGAAGTCTTTTGACAAGCCCTAAAGTAAAAGTGCCAAAAAAAAATAGAAGTCTTTTGAACAGCCAAAAAGTACAAGAAGTCTTTTGGCCAGTACTAAAGTAAAATTGCCTTGACCCGCCCTGAATTGAAAAATCCAAAAAAAAAAGGTTAAACTTGTGTTAAGATGATACAATCACAAGCTTAACTTCCATTCAAGCTTGTGATGGGATCAGCCCAAGACAATTTGAACTGACTGACCATTAAAATTTCATTCAAAACACTCATCATGATGAAGCTAACTCAAAACACTCAACATAATGATGTTCAAATGTGATAACCCTTTATATTAATAGAATTACAAGATAAGCATCAGAACCCAAACCCAAATGATGAAATTAATCTATAATTTAGAATACAACTCAAGTTGATCTTTGAGGTGATCAACCCAACCAGCTTCTTTTTTAGAAACCAAGGAACTGGGTTTGGTGACTATGGGCGGGATTGGAACTAGCACACGCTTTTTGAACGCGTATATGGGCCCCCAAGCGTCCATTGGGCCATGTAGGGCCTAACACAACTACCACACGGCAGGGAGTCATCAATTTATCATCACCCCATTGAAAATAAATGAAGGAAAAAATTAAAATTTGAAATGAAAATATTCAATGGGAATTTTATGGAATTAAAGATTAATGAAGAAAGGATCAAAAATTTAGTTCTATAAATAGAATTTGATATTTCTGAAAAGATTATATGAGTTTTCAACCAATGCACCAAATGATTCAAGCGTGCTGAATATAAGTGAGTTTTGATAGGAACACAGGTAATCTGAGAAATACAAGTGGGAAATTTTTGAAATATGACTAAAATGAGAAAAATCATTTTTTTTTATTCCAAGAAAGCAAATTTTCACATTTATGGGATAATTTTTGAATATGATATAGTTCATTTAATAATATTTGCTAAGAATACGGTTAATCTAATCAAATAGGCTCATGTGGCATCTTTTTATATATTTTGTAGTTTTTTTAAGAATATATTAAAATTCAATGAAAAAGAATAATTTGTATTCAAATAAATAATATCTTAATTTGAATCTTCTCTTGAGTATACATAATGATTTTATTTATGGAATATGAAAAAGATTTTAAACGTCTTCATAATATTTGTCTATTTTTCATTTTATTTCTTTCTGTCTTTGTTATAAGATATTGGGACTCAGTGTGGATTTAAATTCTTATCCAAAGAAATGCATTTTCTATTTTTGATGTGTTTATCTTGGTACGTGGTGAAATTTTTGTTGAATCATTTGGTGAATTGAATTCCCCTCCTGCAATTTTCATGTCTACAATTTTTTGATTTTTTCAGCATGTTTTGTAAAAATGTATTTATCCAAAATTGGAAATATTCAATTTTGTGAAAAGAAACATTTTATATCATTTGTATTATTTTCCTTCCATTTTAATAAATTTTTTGATTTTAGAATCTGATCTCAAATTTTAATTCCTTCCAGAGTTTCAGTATTGATTGAATTTTTAGATACTAAATTACTTCAATTGTTTCCCATCATGAAATTCCAAAATGAATCTACCCAAGGCTTCTGCAAGCAATTTGTGTGGCTTTTTAAGGTCTAAATACATTTCTAGACTGGGAAATTGGGTTAAATTAAGCAAAAAAAATTGTGGCCCACTAATGGAAATTCCATTGATTGCTTTGTCCCACCCCACTTCTTGTTCTGATAGTGAAATTGAGAAAAGATGGTTCAAATGGGGGTTATTTTCAATCAATTTAAATCATATTTTTCAAACTTTCTCAAACATATTAACTGAGTGTTGAGGACTATTTTATTTCTTGTCTCCTCCAACTAATATGATTTTGCCCTTTATCAATTTTTCATAAAATTCGTTTGTTTAAAACATGACATGTTGAATCATGCTTCCTGAAAAATAGGACTTTGAAAGGAGTTTTTTCTATTTTGAATCTATTGAGTTTTTTTATCCTTCAATCAAAAATTCTGGCTCTAAATTAAATTATTATTTCATCTCTAAACCACTATTTCATCTATGGTATCATATGAATTTTTTTTTTGTGAAAAAATTTTACATTAATTTTTTGAAGAGGTCTTCTCAAGACTGTTCATTCAGAAAAATTGTAAAGAAAAATTCCTTGGGGTCACATTGAGGGTATCAATGCATAAATACCCATTTGAATAACTAGTATTAAACAAAGGTTGAATAGAATAGGACATGGAAGAACAGAAAATATCAAAACATAATTTCATTAGTTTGATTAAAAACTTCATATGCATGTTAGTTTGATTGAAAAATTCACGCTCCATTAGCTCTAACACTCAATTTCTCCCGTCTGTTCCTTTCCAACCGCCATCAACTGTTGTCTCTTGTTTCACTTTGCCTGATACTTTTCTTTTTTTATCTTCTAATTTGTTTTTTTGTTCCAATGAGCGTTTGAGCTGAATGAGTTTTATAAAAAAAATCCCAAACTCTGCCCCTCCATATTCTTTCCTCATTCAGCTTCTCACCTTTTTTTATCAATATACAGGTACTTCTAACTTGTCTCATTGTATTTATTTTAAAATTTCCTTTTTCTAATATTTGGGGGAATCAAAGGTATGCTCTAAACCTAAATAATGTTACACTCAATTTTCTCCATTCAGCTTCTCCCCATTTTTCTTTATCACTGCCCGGTTATATCTAAATCTTCTCATTGTCTTCATTTGAAAATTTCCTTTTTTTTATATTTGCGCGCATCAAAGGTATGCTTTCAACCCAATTAATGTTACACTGAATTGTCTCCTTTCAGCCTCTCAACATTTTTCTTTATCACCATCAAGGTAGTTCTCACTGGTCTCATTTTTTTTATTCAATGAATTCTTTTTTGCTATTTGGGTGCATCAAAGGTACTTCTCACTTTTATCATTGTCTTTATTTGACAAGTGCCTTTTTCTAATATTTGCGCGCATCAAAGTCTGATAATTTCACATTTTATCAGCCCAGCCTACCACTAAATTAATCTCATTGTGGAGAAATATAACTCCAATTCATCATTCTTTGAAACTGAATCCTTGATTTCCAACAACTGGGAATCCCCAAAATCCACAAAAATTCACCCTTTGCCAATCCCTGACTCTCAAGGGATTGAACTTCTAAACAACTATAATTATCTTAACTGGAGGCAAGACATTTTACATGCTCTAGAATTCCATAACCTAGTCAAATTACTTCATCCAATTGAACCTCCAACAGATCCTAATGATCATGCCATCCATGAAGCACAAAGAGCCCAAACTTGCTATTTTCTCAGAAGTCTCCTGGAAAACTACAATTAAAATAAATTAATTAAAAATGAAATCTTTCTTGACCCAGCCAAAATTTGGCTAACTACTGAAGATTACTATGAATCAAAGAAGGGGGACATTAGAGCTTACATTATAAACCAACTATTTATCATAAGATTTTACAATGGAGTTATTTAATCTGCTGCTAGAAAATTTAGAAGCTTAATCAAAAAACTTAGAAACACATGTCCAAAATTGTTTTAAATTCCCAAATTCTCTGAGATACTTGCTTTCAATGCTCTTATTCACCTTCCGGAAATTAATCACCTCCCGCAAATAACTAAAACTTCTGTTTGACAGGAAGGAAAATCTATTATTAGATAACCTATTTAGTAGAATAGAGAAACATTTGAAAAAGAAAAAAAAAACAGAGAAGAATAAAATAGCCTTAGCTGCCATGAATAGGAACAAAAAGAAGTCCTCTTGCAACATCAATTACTGCTTAATTGGAAGTGTTAATCACAACCCAGCCTCGGCTCACAAGGAGGAAAATTTTTTTTAATTGAATCTCAAAAAAGAAGAGGAATTGTTGAAAATATATAAGAAAGCCTCAGCCTTTGTTGAATGTTTGTCAATTGCTCAAAATCTTGCAATTTTGGATAGCAGAGCTTTGAGGAATTCCTTAATAATTCAGCCTGTTTTTCAAAAATGTTGTCTACATCTTTTTCCCTGGAAACAGCTAATGGAGGTGTTAGTAACACTGATTCTGATTTTTATGCCTTGATACAGCTGAATAATGGCTTGAAGTTGCTGGTGGAGAGGGCCCTCTTGTCAGAGACCGTACCAAACCCATTTATTTCTGTTGTTCCTTTTCTGAAGAAGGTTTGTTGCTTAATTGGAAATCCCTCTTGTGTGGATATCATCTCTTCCTCTGGAAAATTACTACTTCAATTGACACCTTGTACGGTGTACTTTCTTTCCATCTGGAAGATGGCCATGGAACTTATACCTGAAATTCAGTCCTATCAAACTCTGCTCTCACAAACCACCAGGCCTTAGGTAATCTCTCAAAGGAATATGAGTCAAAGATAATGAAGGAATCCCCAAAATTATGCAAAGCATGTGATCTTGGAAAAACAAAGAGAAACTTTTTTGTAGGTCAACTTCCAAGGTCAATGGAAAACCTGGCAGTAATTCACATGGAATTTTTTGGACCCATCAATCCTTTGTCACATAGCGGTTTCCAATACCTTCTTCTATTGGTGGATGACTGCTGTTGATTCCAAAATATTTACTTGCTGAAGAACAAATCTGAAGTCTTCAAAACATTAGTAAACTTTAAAAAATTAGTTGAAAAGCAATTTGGGAAAAAAATCAAGTCAATTGTCAATGAAAATGGGTCTGAATTTGTTAATTAAAGGACGAGTAATTTTTGAAGACTCCCCACATAAACACCATCAGGAACGCACCGTATACCCCAGAACAGAACTGCGTAGCTGAGAGGGGGAACTTGGACATTTTCAAGAATGCTAGATATCTTCTTCTTCAATAAACGTTACCCATCTCTTTCTGGGAAGGAGCTTCCAACACGGAGTGCTGAACCATTTTGTACACCTCAAGAAAAGGGGCCAAATTTTTTAAAAAAATTCTTAGTTTTTTATCTCATCAAATATATATATATACGTATATCCCTGTGTTACTATGGTTAGTCTTCTTCTTTCCCTTCTCCAAACTTCTTCCTGTCCTGGCAAACCAGGAAGGGCTCTCCTGGGCCTTCCAAATCCCCAAATCCGATGTTCAACTCCTCCCCATTGCGCTTGAATTCCTGGATTTATGTCCAAGCGCGCGCAATCATCATTCCCTTCATCCCTATCAAAGATCATCACCCTTGTCAAATTTTGGTCTGTCAACATCCCTGCCAAAATGACGGCAGCAACTAACAGATGGCCATCACAACCATCACTTGATCACTCCTTCATTTGGCCAGCCAACGGCCAACATTCCTGTCACCTCATCACCAAATCATCTATCAGGCGGTGTTGCCAACAGCCATCTTGCATCAATGATCTTGTTTTTGTCATGCAAGCCCATCACCATTTACAGTCATCATCATCCCATCCTTATTGGCAACTGCCAATCAATCAATCCTCTAGATCTGTCACTTTCCCCTCTAAATCTGTTGTCAAGATCACCCAAAACTCTATGGTCATCACCATCCTATGGTCGCTTGCAACCATCTTGTCGCTTTCAGCGGTCTGTGCCTTTGCCTGCCACTCGTCAATCATCCCGTTGCCCCAAAAAGAGCATTGCTTGCGGCCTTCAGAGATTCTGCAACAACAATGGATCCAATCCCTCTCTGAAGCCTGCAAGCTGTTGCTTGAGGCCGTCGGAACCTCAAAACTTTCGCGCCCCCGGCCATTCTTGCAATCCTTGCAAGCCCAATCCTCCATCAATACAAGCACCCCCCCTCTTGACTCCACCAACTGCTGCAGCTGGTCAAGCTCATCAGCCGTCCTACTTCCGTTTTTTATTGAATTTTTTTTTCTTCTCTTGCATTGTTTTTATGCTTTTAATAATTTTTTTCTCATTTAATCCCTGATCATTGATCATCATCAAAAAAAAAAGAAAAAAATCTGCCCTAATTTGTTGTCATTGTCTTGTAAGTAGTCTACAGGGCCTCTTTCCCATAAATGGAGGGGCTCTCGCCTGCCTTTTCTCATTATATCATCATCCTTATTGTGTTATAAATCAATCATCTAATCTTCCAATAAATAGATAAGGTTATCCCCCTGTGTGTCTAATCATTGTCATCATCATCATCATAAAGCTGGATATATCTGTTGATTATCCACTGACCCTCATCCTTAACACCAACCAATAGCCTTGCTGGTTGAAGAAGAATTTATTTTGTTGAATTCTTGAGTGTGTTAAGCCACTCCTTCAATCCCTTTCTCTGACCACTTTGGTATTGTTAATTCATTTGATTGTCTTTCTGGAACCAGTCATGCTTTACTGAGAGTTTTATTTAAGCTTGAAACCTGAAGTTTTAAGCCTCCCTTTATTTATTTAAAGTTGAATTCCGCCACGCTATACTTGAGTCCCTTGAGAAGTGCTGGGTTATTCTTGTTCAAATTTTTTACTGCTTTGCTTCTAGAGCTTCATAAAAAAATTGCTTTGTTTTTTACAGCCAACCACAGTTAACTGGTACCCTTGAAGTGCTTGATTGCGGAGAGTTGGGAAGGTTTATTGAATACATGGAGGTTGGTTGGGATTGAGTGGATCTGTCCTAATCTTCTTCTGACAACCAGAGTTATTAGCTTGCGGGCGTTTTTGCTTACAGCTTCCTTGTTCTTTTGAACTCTGAAAAAACTTTAAAAAAGTTTGTTCAAGTCTTTTCCTGCACCATCTTGCCTCAGATTGTGTTGTTCCATTGCTGCCAACTACTATCAAAACTCATCATTTCCATTTATTCCTTATTTACAAGGTTCTGGATCTTGATTCCCTTTACATTTATAAATTTTTGTAATTCTCAGGAGGGCTGCCTAAAAAGCGCCTTCTCCCCTCCACAGAACTGCCTGCGGCTCAGCACCATTTGGATTCTTACAAAGGTAATGTACTCACTAAAAAAATCTCCAAGCTCTCATCATTAATTCATCTCACCATACAAAGTTTTTTATGGAACATCCTAATTTCTGGATAATTTACATCCTTTTGGATGTCAAGCTGTTGCTCACCTATTAAAATCCCATCAGAAGTTCAAATTTGATGCTAGAGGAAAAGGATGCATCCTTCTGGGAGATGTTGAAGGCCAGAAGAATTATAGAATCTATAATTCTATGACCTATGAAATGATCATTTTTTGTGAGGTAAACTTCTTCAACTCTGATTTCAAGAAGAATCTTACCAATCATGTATCCTCCTCTCCTGGGTTATTGTGTGAAGATCTGCTCCTGGCTAGCTTTGGAGCTCCAATTCTGATCCAAAATGCTAGCAATTTTTCAGAATGGGAATCCTCAAACAAATTACCAATGAATAAGGACATATCCAAAACCCCTGCTGAAAATTCCTCCATTCCTATTGCACTTAAAACTTCTACAATTGAAATAGGAAATCAACCCAATTGATTGCCTATTAAAAACGCCAATGATCATCCAGGAGGTTTTCTTGAAGCTAATTTGGTGCAAGAAGGACACTTTCAAGAAATAACTACTAGGCAAGGACCACCAGAGCCCAGCTCCTACTATGTACCAGCATCAACTCCTGCCCAGCTAAAAATTTTCAATTCAATCACCCTGAAGCCATCCTGGAAGGATTGAGAAGAAGGTCCCAGGTGACCAATGGGTTCATTGGTGTTCTCCTGTCAATGGAGCATTCCCCAAAGAGCTATTGTATGGCCTTGGGAGGTAGTGAAAGTGGGGGATGGGTGAAAGCCACTGAGGCATAACTTCCAAGCATCAACAAACACAAGGTCTGGGAATTCTGTCCCATTCCACCATGGGCCAACTTATTAGGGACTAAATGGGTCATTAGAAATAAAACTGACTCTGACAGCACTTTTATGAAATATAAGGCTCCACTTTGCGTGAGAGGTTTGGGAAAATTCAAGGGAATCAATTATAATGAAACCTTTTCCCCAATGGGTTGTCCCGCTGGCTTGAAACTCTTATTGGCCTTAATTGCTTTAAATGGATTGGATATAAATAAAATGGATTCCAAGACTTCCTTCTTGCATGGCTCAGTCAACAAAGACATTTATATAAAGATTCCTGACGTTTATTAAAAAGATTTTCCCGCTGGATACTGTCTTAAATTAAGGAAATCACTATATTTTCTTAAGAAAACTCCATGCTGCTGGTACCAATGCCTTCTCCAATTCTTTGTTTCAATAAAATTAATCCCATAACCTGTGGATCCTTGTTTATTTGTTTTGGTGGCAAATTCAAAATGTATCTTCATGCACATTATTGACCTCATGATTGAAGGACTCAACATGATTAAATTCAAAGACAAATTGAAGAATAGGTTTGAAATGGACGATTTGGGTGATGCAGAATCTTTATTGGGCGTGAAGATAACTAGGAATAAATCAAAGGGGTGTATTTTAATCAATCAGGGCTGATTTTGGAAAAAATGGAAAAATTTGGCATGGAAAATAGAAAACCAGTTGGAACACATCTTTCCCCGGGGACATAGGTGGTGAATACCATTGATGGGGATGTAAGGGAGGTCTCTTTCAACTATTTCTGAGCAGTTGTTATGCTGAACTTTCTTGTTCACTGCTGTAGGCCAGACCTTTCTTTTTTGGCAATTGCACTTTCCCAATTTCTCAAAAACACATTGGAACAACGCATCATGGCCTTCAAAGATTTTCTGCATTATATTTCAGTAAAAATACTCAGGGTCTTGCAAATTGGGAGGAGTGAAGAAGAACAATATAGCCGTATTGAAGGAACTTTCTGTTGTTTTGCCAATACTAACTGGTGCAAGACAAATAATTGCAAATCTACTAGCAGGATGTGTGCCCTCTGCTGAGGCACCATTAACTGGAGGGTATTGAAGCAAAAAGCTTTATATCATGACCACTGAGCAGTAGTACCAAGAAATGAGTGAAGGGTGTCAGGATCCCGTCTTGATTTTGTCTTTGTTGCCACAATTGATTCTAATCTTTCAGAATCCTCATCTTTAAAAAAACAATCTTGGTGAAATTGCCCTGGCGCTCAATGCATTGTTTCAAAATAGGACAAGACACATTAAAATTAGGTTTAATTGTATTTGTGATCTTCTCAGAAAAAAGAATGTGGAGGTCTCCAATGTTCCAACAAGTAACATGATTGCGTATCTATTTACCAAGCATTTACCTTGGTTCAATCAGGCTTTTCTTTGTACACTGATATATTCCTCTGACTACCTGGGGTCTCAGCATGGGGGGGTATTTGAATGACTAGGGTCAACCAAGAGTGGAATAGAATAGGACACAGAAGAACAGAAAATATCAAATCATAGGTTAATTAGTTTGATTAACAACTTTATACATTCATTAGTTTTATTGAAAACTTCATACTCCATTAGCTCTAACCCTCAATTTCTCCCTTTCTGTTCCTTTGCAACCGCCATCAACCATTGTCTCTCATTTCACTTTGCGCGTTCCTTTTCTTTTCTTATATTCTACTTTGTTGTTTTGTTCTTCCAATGAGTTTTGAAGCTGAATGAGGTGTATAAAACAAATCTCAAACTCTGAAAGACCATGCTCTTTCCGCATTTTGCTTCTCACAATTTTTCTTTATCAAAGTACAGTTACTTCTTGCTTGTCTCATTTTCTTTATTAGACAAGTTCCTTTCTCTAATATTTGCAAGGATCAAATTTATGCTTTCAACCCAAGTAATTTTATGCTGTATTGTCTCCATTCAGCTTCTCACTGTTTTTCTTTATCACTATCCAGGTAGTTCTCACTTGTCTCATTTTCTTTATTTGAAAAGTTACTTTTTCTGATATTTGCACGCATCAAAGGTACTTCTAACTTTTCTCATTTTCTTCATTCAACAAGTTCCATTTTCTAATATTTGCTTGCATCAAGTTCTCATACTTTCACAATATTTTTTCTAAAATCAATCTTTGGAAGAGGTGTGGTAGAAATGATGATAAATATCTTCCTTTTCCAAAATCCTCCAAATGGTATTTTTTTCATGCTGTTATTTGGAAGGGAAAAAACATTTAAATTTTCAAATTCCTTTCTGGGGTCTCAAAAAAAAATAAAAGGGATGAATTCAACAAAATAATCTATACCTTCATTTTTAGTCCTTTTTCCCACAAAATACTTGAATTTGAAGTTTCCAAAGGTTTAAATGGATATTGAGACTTTTACTTAACAGACCCTTATTCAAGTAGAACCTGTTTTAATTACCCAAATATCAAGATTTTATCCAATATTTGATGTGTTATTTCATTTCAATCAAAATTCTTGGGTAAATTTGTTTAGAGAAATTTGACCTATACTTCTGATTGTGAGCTATTTGATTCTTGGAGTCTTCAATTTCAAATCAATATCTTCTTTAAATCAAGTTGATCTTGTTAACATGAAGAGGGCTTTAGAAGCAAGGGATGAGGTTCCATCCTCAGATAAATGGGGGTAGAACCAGAGCAGTTGGAGCAGACCTTTAGAAGCACAGGATGAGGTTAGATCCTCAGATACGGGTGGGGGAATGGGATCAGTGGGAGAGGACCTTGTGAGTTACAAAATAAACATGCAAAAGGTGGGCTTAATTGAATGGTTGAGTTAAGTGGAAAGAATAACAAAGGAATAGGTGAAAAAAGAACATAAGTAGGAGATGGTGCCTTTAGAAGCATGGGATGAGGTTAAATCCACTGATATGGGCGGGGTAAATGGAGCAGTGGGAGTGGACCTTTTGAGTTAGGAAAGAAACAAGCACAAGGTGAGGAAAAAGCAAATGTTTGGTTGGAGGAGAGTATGGGAAAATTAAATAGGAATGTGGAGGGGGTTGGGGAGGTTTAGAGGTACAGGAAGAATTTGAAATGAGGGAGGAACTTGGAACGTATTTAAATGAAGTACTGAAAAGGAAAGCATTAAAGAAAGTAGACATATGGATAGCTTGTGGACACATTATGATAATAGAAAATCATTGGGGTGGGCAGACACACTTATTTGAGGACAAATAATGGATGGAGAATTTCAGAGTTGTTATTTCAAATACACCCAGGAACTTGACTCAATTCATACCCCCCCCCCTGGTGTTGGTCCCAGGATGAAGCACAGATATTAAGCCAGTTTTTGGCGTGTGAGATTCTTTGTGAGAGCATTGTTGGGCATCTGGTGGGACAAGAGATGTTTGAGGAGGAGTTGTTTGCTGAGGATGATATCACAAAGAAAGTAAAGTCAGAATTTCATGTTTTGCCTGCCGTGATGGTACACTTTATTTGAGGCTATAGCTCAAGAGCTTTTGTTGTTGGTCAGTAGAGAGAGAGGAGGGAAAGTCCCAGTCATTTCCTCCATGAGGTTAGCAACCCAAGTGAGGTGCTGACAACATCTGGTGAGGGCATCAACCTTGGCTTCAGCCAAAGATAGTGCAAAAGTTTTTTTCTTGTGACTGGGAATCCAATGGAACCATTATTGTAGATCAAAGAGCAGGATCAGGAACAAAAATCAAAGTTTCTGCAATGGTTGCCATTGCAGAACCGCATTAGTTTGTTTGGAGGGTGAAGAGGAGAAGACTTCCCTATGTTGATTTCAAGATCTTTAGACTGACAAAGATAGCCAAGGGTGTGGGATATTGCCTGATAGTGATGGGTGGTGGACTCTTCAAGGAACTGAGAGAGGAATGCGCAGGCAAAAAACAGGTCTGAGTGACTGCAATGGAGGAAGTATTGAAGGAGACCTATGGATTTTCAATAGCCAAAAGGTGGTCTGTTGGGAGGGTCTAAGTGTTCCAACTTGAGGGATAGGTATGTGCTTTGAAAAGGGGTGGGGGTGCCATGGTTGCTGGTGATTGTCAATTCTTGAAGGATGTTTTTGATGTAGTTATCTTGACAGAGGGACAAGTGACCTTTGTGTTGGGTCATTTGGATGCACAAGGAATGTTAAGCCACCCCTAGATCATCCATGTTGAATTTCTACATGATCTTCTTTCAAAATCAATCAGCCCAGACCACTCCAATGAGGAAAATGTCAACGTGGGCCTACAGCCAAAGGGGAGGCTTCCAGTTAGTGGAGTAGTGGAGGCAGGGGTTGGTGTTGGAAGGGACAAGTCAGATGCTTTTGAGTGCGGTAGTGAGTTCAGTGTGCCAGAAACAAGGACTTTGCTTCAATTTGTTAAGGGATTTGTTTAAAAGGAGGGTGGAGGATTGGGATTGGGAAGGCCTTCTGGAAACAAGATAAAGAGAGGCTCCTCCAGTTTTCAATTCAGGAACACACACTTGACATCCATTTGGTAACAGGAAGCGGTGGTGAGCGCATATGGGGAGAATAATGCTGATCAAGGTAAGCCACTTGGTGGTGTAAAAAACATTTGAATAATCAAAACATTCCCTTTGAAAAAAAATGAAATTGCGCAGGTGGGCTTTGAACTCAGTCAGATTACTATTGGCATCTGTTTTTTGGAAAAATACCCAGATGCTTGACAATCCATGGATGTCTTCATTTGGCAGGGGGTAATATGGTGACCAAAACTGGGTTTCTCCATGTTGGCCAGCTTGGAATTGATTTCTTTGATTCAATGTGGGGCATTGTGTCCCTGAAAGGCTTCCTTGTAGGCCTGAGGATCTGGATTCAAAAAGGTTTTTTGTGTTATCTGTTTGGTTTTCACCCCAAATTTCTAGGATATTTTGGGGCTCTATATCCCCAAAATATTCATCAGAAGGGGGTTTGCACAACCATATATCATTTTTTACCGCAGGGAAAAGGTTGGAGGTCGTTGTGGGGGGAAGGGGAGGAGGAAGAGTGGTGGATGAGGGGGGAGTAGAGAGGAAGAAGGTTTTTTGGAAGCGGATTTTTGAGGATTGGGTTCATGGGGAGGGGGGGGGGGAGTAGATTAATTGGGCGGCATCAAACTTGGAGGAGCTAGATAGGGGGGGGGATGGTGGCAGGTGAATCATTTTGGGGGGGAGAGGGGGATCAGGAGGTTGTTGGAGTCCACAGGTGAATCTGGGTTGAGGGAGGGGAAGATGGATTCATGGAAGTTAACATGATGGGTGATGACTACATTACCTGTTTACATGTTAAAGACTTGGTGGTTCCTGTGTCCACTCCCATACCCCAGTAGGATCTCCAATGCTCCTTGGTCCCCAAATTTCCCCTTAGTTTTGTTTAGGTGATAAATAGCTCAACATCCAAAAGGCTTCAAGTGTTTGAGGGAAGGTGCTTTATCAAACTGTTTCTTGTGCAGGGTTGATAACTCAATTATTTGGCAAGGGGTGAGATTTTTGAGATAGACAGCTGTGGAGGCTTCCTCAGCCCAGTATTCAAGGGAGAGCCCCAAGTATTTGAGGAGACATTTGGCCTTGTCAATGGTGGTTCTGTTAACCTGTTTGGCAAGAGGGTTGTTTTCAGGATGATAGGGAGCGGTTGTGAGATGTTGGATACCAGATGAGGAGTAGTTAGTTGAAAGTGAGATATTTTTGAATTTGGCCCCATTTTTGCTTAAAAGCTAAGTGATCTCTTCCTTTGATTCAACCTGGAATTAATTGAAGAGGGTTTTTGGGGCACTTTCGGTGCTTGATTGGAAACTTAGGAAGCAGATCCATGAAAAGTGTGACAAACCATCCACTTCCCTGAGGACATATTTCTTTCCAGATAGGGAGGGAGGTTTTATTGGGCCAAAGAGGTCAACGTATAAGTATTTGAGTTTCCTGGTGTGTGTTGGAAGGTTTCCTAGGAATGGAAATTTTTGGCTTGTGCTCATGTTGGAGGAGGGGCAGATGAGCCTGGAGAAATTGTTTTTTGGGAAAGTATTCAGGAGATAGTTGATGTAAGGATGGCCAGCGGCCCAAGGAGGAGTCATCAGTTTGAAGGGAGTGTGGATTGCCTTTTTTAAGGCCATATGGTGGTCTTGTTGCATGAACAATTTTCTGGAATGGAACGTTCCAGTAATGAAAACATTAGATAGATTTTAGGTGACCTGAAACTTTTTTTCTCCTCCTGACTTAATGGTGTGCTCATTTTGAAGGATTGTTCCCATGCACAGGAGGTTGGCAGCTAGGGAGGGTGCCAGGAGGCATTTTTGGAGAAAAAACTTCATATGAGGCAGTTTGAGAAAAACAGTTCCTTTTCCAGTAGCTTGTATAGAGTTCCTGTCAGCAAGGTACACATTTTTGTTGGAGGGGAGAATGTGGTGAAGTAGGAGGGTGAGTTGAAAATTGAGGTAGATTCTCCAGAATCCAAGATGATTTTGGATATTGATGTAGTGAAGGCAGAGACCATGTTTTTCACAATCTTGGGTTTGTTCTTTCATTGCAGTTGGTTACATTCAGATTTGGTGTTTGGTGAGGGGGTTGGGGACACCATTTAGGCAGCAGGGATAATTTGTTTTTTGGGAGTTTTGTTTGATTTCAAGGGCTCCTTTGTGTTCCAAGGTTTGGTATTTTTTTGGATCTATGATCTGAGTTCCTCCGGGGTTTCTTTGAGGGTGGGAGTTTTCTTCTTGATTTCACACTTCTTGAGAAGAAGTTTGCTGGAAAAACAGATTTCAGGGCGGAGGTTTAAAATAGTGCACATGGAAATGAAAGAGTCAAGAAGAACAGATGGCTTGGAGGATGCATTGTCAATGAGACTGCACAAAAGGCAGGTGTTCTCAGAAAGGGATGTTATATTTTTTCTAAAGATTCATGGGCAAGTGTGCTAGTGAAGGTTTGGTTGAGATATATGGTTTGATTTTGATTTTTTGTGGTTTGATGGTAATTGTCAAGGAGACTCCATATTTTAGAAGATTTTACTGGGGCTTTGGAGCTGAATTGAGAAATAACCTTTGGGTTACAATTGAGTGAGATAATGGCATAGTGATTGGCCAATCTATTTGGGTCATCGGTTATTATTCTTTTCTTCTGCTGCTGAGTGTATGCCTAGACAAAAATTATGCTTAAGCTGGAAAATGAATTCCATTTGGAGTTTCCAGTAGAGGTAATTTGTTCTGTAAAATCTTGATTTTTCCAGAATCTTGACAGGAAGATCAACCATGGTAACAAATTCTGAAAAAGCCTTAGTTCAATACAGTTTTCATAATCTGTTAACAGGAAGAGGGCTTTATAAGCACAGGATTAGGTTAGATCCTCAGATAAGTGCCATGGAACGCAAGCAGTGGGAGCGGACCTATAGAAGCACAAGATGGGATTAGATCCTCAGATGCAGGCGGGGGAATGGGAGCAGTGGGAGCCAACCTTGTGAGTTAGGAAAGAAACAAGCACAAGGTGAGGTTAAGTGCATGATTGAGTTAAGTGGAGACAATAACAACAGAATAGCTGAACAAAAAAGAACATAAGTAGGAGATGGTAACTTTAGAAGCAAAGGATGAGGTTAGATCCTCAGATATGGGCGGGGGAGGTGGAGCCGTTGGAGTGGAACTTGTGAGTTAGGAAAGAAACAAGCACAAGGTGAGGAAAAAGGATGCAAGTAGACATATGGATAGGTTGTGGAGACATTATGAAAACAGAAAATAATTGGGCTGGGAAGACACATTCAGTTGAGGAAAAATAATGGACAGAGAGTTTCAGATTTGTTTTTTGCAATATTTCTTATTTAGATTGGATCACCAGAAGGATAAATTGGTCATATTTACAAGTTTGAAAGGAATGTAACACGTGTAAAGAGTGGATGAATTACTAGCTTTCCGCAAGCTATGGCATGGTAATTGAAATAAAAAAACACATTTGGAGATCTAATTTTGAATTAAAGAAACCCCTTTTAAACATTACAAGTCCATAAAATATTTGAATCACCAATTTTCTTGTTTTACTTGGTTTCACTGGAAACCTAGAAACACACAAGATAAATGCATAAATACTGGCGCTGAGAGTTGTGTAAGCATGTGTTTGAGGTGATCTCAAGCTTCTGCATAAATTTTAGCTTACCCATACCCATGTGAGAAATAAGAAAAATATTGTTTTTGGAAGCATTGGTTTGACCCAAAAGGGAAAATATGCTGCTGCATTCTTTGATAGCAGGGGATGGCCACTATTGTTGGATGAAAGAGGCTTGGGGAGAAAGGACATGTATCAGATGAGTTCAGAACCTAATGGGACAAAATGATTCAAAATTCATCAAATTAATAACTTCAAAGGACCTGAAAAAGGTAATATTGCTCGCCTGTGTTCAGGCAGGGCAAAGGGTTGGCAAGGACATTGGAAGAGGGGGAGGTCCAGCGCGGGCAATCATGCAGTAGTGTGAGACATTGCCCCATTTGACCTGGTTGTTGCCCGGTGTCCCAGGAATTTTAGTGAAAACCAAAGAGGAAGGAAGAATAGAAAGAAACCAAGGGCGGTTGATGCAGTTGAGGAACCAAGGATCAGTAAAGTTGGTTTTATTGAAGCAATGGTATGAAGAGCTCAGGCAATGGAGGGGCGCTCTTTTTATATTCACAATGTTTTCCCTTGCCCGCAGCATCTCTCCCATCAGCTTAGCAGTTCACCCTTGCCCGGCTGTGTGCGCCGGACCCTGATGGTGCGCGGTCTAAGACCCAGAGTGGCAAAGGAAAACTAGATGCTGAGCAAAGACTGCACCTGCCCACTGGTCACTACGCCCAAACCTCCCCAACTTGACACAACGTGGGGTATTCCCACCGCCCCAGGCGTGCTGTCATACTTTCTACGCCCAGCAACATTTTGAACTCTGTGGTTTTCATCTCATCAACACTTGGTAGCAATGGTGCACATTACTGTAACAATTCGCTCAAGAGTCTCTTTATTTCAATTCAATTAGAACGCTTGTTATAGTATAATCTGAGAAACATGTTGTAGATTTAGATAAGAGAGCAGAGATGATCACAAGTCAGAAAGGAATGAAAAATGAGAAGCAAAGACAAAATTTAGACCAGAAAAACAATGAGAGGGGAGAATAGGACTTGAGGAAATACCTGAGTCAAAAGCACTGCTAGTGGGCTTGGCGCCACAATCACAGGAGGGAGTGGGTTGAGTACTTGCTCCTCCTGAATTCAATTGGGTTGCCAGGGATAGGTTGCGTGTGGTATGTTTCTCTGGCTGGATAGGGAAGTGGGAGGACAAGTTGGGAATTGAGTATTGTTGAAATTTCACTCTCACAGCCGCAGACTCCTGTCATTCCACTGCGCATACTTCATATTTTTCACTCCCTCTCCCTCACCAGTCTCTTCCGTTGCACGCCCCTCTCCTGGTCTCTTTTCCTTTGACTCTTCCAATTTCCTTTTCCTTCCCTGATACGCTCAACTCTCAAAACCTCACTCCTCTCCATTGACCTTACCAACAAGCTCAACCTACAACCAGTACTCAGTGCTATTCAAGATAGCTCACCAGTTCTCAACTCGGCCCGCTTCACTCTTTTCCTCGACAGCGACTCTCTTGATCAACATACAATTATCTTACTCGTTGCCTACCATCCTGACCGCGGACGTGCTGTTCATTTGGTGAGAAAGAGATCACACATCCGTCAATTCCTGAATCTCAATCTGAACTGGTTATTGGTAGTCTACTCCTCAATATCCAACTGTCCCAGGTCCTCAAGCTTCCCATTCAATCAGCGCCTTTCTTCAGCCTTTCTCATCTGTTCACTATCCGGGGTAGGATCCATGTTCTTTGATATTTTTCATCTTCATTAACTGTCATTGTCAATTCATTGAATCTTGTTGGCTTTCTAGTCTGGTCTTAAGCCTTTTTAAAGGCAATTCATCTGGTCAAATTCTATCAAGTATTGGATGGAGAGAGGGGAGAGATGGAGTCAAAGACAACAGATCCTTAATGAGGTGGAGTTCCAGAAGCCTGGGGTTGAGGTAGACTTAGCACGGTTTGGAAATACTGGTGTTGGTAAAGGTGCAGGTCTGCGCACTAGAGGCTGCGGGAGCAACTGGATTGCCGCTGGATCTTTAGTTGACACTCCTCCTTGATTCAGCGGAGGTGAGGTGAAGTTGGAGTCTGGCCTGTACTACCTTCATGTACCCAAGGGGCTTGGTGAGGATGTCTGCAATCATTTCATCCGTTGATGTGTGTTTGACAGACATCAGTGATTTGGAAACAAGGTCACACACGTACTGAAATCTGATCTTGATGTGCCGGGAGTTGGGGTTTAACTGGGCTTCTTTGCTTATGAATTTTGCCCCCTGATTATCATTCTTCATTTTTGGATTCAAAATTGAGATTCCAAGGCCAAGGATGAGCGTTGAAAACCATCCAACTTTTTTTGCACACAGATTTATTTCCACAAACTCCGCTTCTGTTGTAGACTGGGCCATGACGGTCTGCTTCTTAGTGGTCCAACTGATGGGGTTACCATATAGCGTGATGACATAGGCAGAGGTTGATTTCTGAGTAGTGATAGATTGGCCATAATCAGCATCTGCCCACCCGCACAGTTGATCCCTAGGGTGGGAGGACTGTGTGAAAAAGAGCCACCACAGAAATCTGCATGTCACTTGCTAGCAAGTGCCATCAAAGAACTTTTTTCCAATGTATGGCCAAGGTCAGGTCAAGCTCCAACCAAGCTCAGGTCAAAATTTATTGACACTCCAATGTACAGTCACTGACTTTGCACAATGCATAGTGACTGTGAAAAATGCACAGCAACTGTGCAAAATGCACAATGACTGTGAACAATGCACAGAAACTGTGCACAATGCACAGCAACTGTGCACAATGCACAGCAACTGTGCACAATGCACAGCAACTGTGCACAATGCACAGCAACTGTGCACAATGCACAGCAACTGTGCAAAATGCACAGCAACTGTGCACAATGCACAGCAACAGTGCACAATGCACAGCAACAGTGCACAATGCACAGCAACAGTGCACAATGCACAGCAACAGTGCACAATGGACAGCAACTGTGCACAATGCACAGCAACTGTACACAATGCACAGCAACTGTGCACAGTTGCTGTGCATTGTGCCATTCTGCACAGTAACTGTGCATTATGCACAGCAATTGTGTGTTGTGCACATTCATTGTGCATTTTTCAAAGTTGCTGTGCATTCTGCACAGTTGTTGTGCATTTTACACAGTTGTTGTGCATAGTGCACAGTTGTTATGCATGGTGCACAGTTGCTGTGCATTGTGCACAGTTTTTGTGCATTGTGAATAGTTGCTGTGCATTGCGCACAGTCACTGTGCATTGTGCACAGTCACTGTGCATTGTGCACAGTCACTGTGCATTGTGCACAGTCACTGTGCATTGTGCACAGTCACTGTGCATTGTGCACAGTCACTCTGCATTTTGCACAGCTGCTGTGCATTGTGCCCAGTTGCTGTGCATTGTGCACAGTCACTCTGCATTGTGCACAGCTGCTGTGCATTGTGCCCAGTTGCTGTGCATTGTGCAAAGTTGCTGTGCATTGTGCAAAGTTGCTGTGCATTGTGCACAGTTGCTGTGCATTGTGCACAGTTGCTGTGCATTGTGCACAGTTGCTGTGCATTGTGCACAGTTGCTGTGCATTGTGCACAGTTGCTGTGCATTGTGCACAGCTGCTGTGCATTGTGCACAGTTGCTGTGAATTGTGCACAGTTGCTGTGCATTGTGCACAGTTTCTGTGCATTGTGCACAGTTTCTGTGCATTGTGCACAGTTTCTGTGCATTGTGCACAGTTTCTGTGCATTGTGCACAGTTTCTGTGCATTGTGCACAGTGGCTGTGCATTGTGCATGGTTGCTGTTCATTGTGCACAGTTGCTGTGAATTGTGCACAGTTGCTGTGCCTTGCGCACAGTCAATGTGAATTGTGCACAGTCACTCTGCATTTTGCACAGTTGCTGTGCATTGTGCACTGTTTCTGTTCATTGCGCACAGTCACTGTGCATTGTGCACAGTCACTCTGCATTGTGCACAGTCACTGTGAACCAAAAACATGTTAGAGAATGAAAATACCTTCAACTAGAGATTGGACAGAGCTTGAACCAAAGCTTCCTTGATGGCACTTGCTAGCAAGTGCCACTAGTTTTTTTGTGGTGAGCCCCACGGATTTTGTTCCCTGCAGGTATTGAAATAAATGTTTGACCATTTTCCACTGGGCTTGAGTCGGCTTGTTTACAAATTGGGATAGCAAATTTACCTTGAATTGGATGTTGGTTCTTGTATGGATGGCTAAGTGTATGAGGGTCCCTAGCACCTTTTTCATAGTCTTCAAATCGAATTCTGGTGACTCCTGTCCTACCACTTTGTGTATGTTCATAGGGGTAGGTGCCTTTACCACATTGAGATGTTCAAATCCAAAGTCCTTCAAGGCCTTCTCCATGAATTCATGCTGATGGAGCTTGAGGGAACCATCCAGAAACCAATCCAGGGTGTAGCCCAGATGTTTATCAGGACGTTCTTGGAGCTTTATTTTATATTTCCCCCCCAGAAGTTCCAGAAACTGCTCAATTTCCTTTGGTTTGCCCCAAAAACCAGCTGTTCGTCCATGTGCAACTGTAACCACATTGATTTTGAATCATTAACAAAGATGGGCTTGTTGCCCATTGATTGGGTCATGCCAAGCAATGGGAGTGTTTTTGTCAGGTGGGTTTGCCAGCACCTGGGGGCTTGTTTGGTTCCATAGAGCGACTTATTAAGCTTCCAAACCCAATCCTCCTTTCCCAGTACCTCGAAACCCGCCAATTGCGCCACATGAATAACAGTTTCAAAGTTGCCATAAAGAAATGCTGTTTTGACGTTGAACTGGAACAAATGCCAGTCATTTTGAACCGCAGCTGATAGGAGTTCCCTGAAGGATTTGCTCCGGCCAACCAAAGAGTAGCTATCAAGGTAGTGTCTAGGGTACTCTTGGTGATTCCCAAAACAGACCCATGTTGACTTGCGTCAAGTGACTTTTCCAAACTTGTTTATTTTTTGGACCAGCCGCCAAATCCCACCTATGACTTTGTTGTCAGTTGGTCGGGGAACAAGAGTCCTGGTCTTGTGCATTAGGAGTGACTGATTTTTGGTTGTCATTGACTCAATCCACTTAGGCCGCTTGTCTGGATCCACAAAGGCTTTTTCCACCAAGATCACCTCACTAATTAGGGCTTTGTCTGCATTGTCATTGTTGGGGGGGCATCAGGCTGACGTCTGGAAGTTTGCAGGATAGCGGTGGGATTGATGTTGGAGGAGACATCCCAGGGAGCTTTGTCGTAGTATGGCATGTACGCGTAGCCCTTGGGGACCAAAACAGGAACAGGTGGCAGTTGAGAAGAAGCCATCTTGGTGGCAGCTGGTCCAGGTGGTGTTGTGCGCTCTGCCCTGCAAGAAGGGGAGGGGACAGGGTTGTCATGAGGCGTGGATTCAATTGTCTTGTGGCACTTATGTTTCGGGGGCTGAGAGATGGGGAGAAGTACAGAGGAATTGTTTTGCTCTGTTGCGGGGATTGTTGCGGCCTGTTGAAGTGAGGACAGAATTTTCTTAAGGATTGAGCGGAGTGATATGGAAAGACAAGATGGGTTGGCATGAAGTCCTGACTTACCACCACTCTCGGTTTGTTTGGGTCCAAGAACCGTCCTGGATCCGGGTACTGTTCATACCCAAGGAATAGGAGGGGTTTGGATTGAATATCCAGCTTTTAAGGGGGAGAGACGTGGACATGCACCTTTAGACCAAACGGGGTTAGGGTCAGGATGTCTTGCACAGGCTCTATGGTGGTATTTGCGGTGAGTAGGGTGCTAACCGGCAACTTCCAGCCAAGCAATGCAGAGGGAAGAATGTTTATCAGAATTGAAGAATACTTCGCCGCCTTGTCCCAGTTGTTGATGGGTAAGTTCAACTTTTATAGAATGCACCTCATCTTTTTCATAATGGTCTTGTTGAAGCGTTTGGCAAGTCCATTTGACTGAGGGGAGTTGGCAGGACCTTGTTCAAGAACAATCCCACGGCTTGATAGGAATTCTTGGAAATTTATTGAGCCAAATTTGCCACCTTGATTGCAGTGTAGGAATGCCGGGGTAACATTGATCTTGTTCTTGGTTTTGTGAACATAGCTGACAATCCTATCCTCCGCATTGGACTTGTTCTTGAGAAAATAGATCCTGTTGAATCTGGAGAAATCATTTATCATCACAAGAATTTACAAGGCCAACTGCTTGCAAGGTGGGAGTCGAAAGCACTGCTAGCGGGCTTAGCGCCACAATCACGGGAGGGAGTGGGTTGAGTACTTGCTCCTCCTTAATTCAATTGGGTTTCCAAGGATAGGTCGCGTGCGGTACGTTTCTCTGGCTGAATAGGGAAGTGGGAGGACAAGTTGGGAATCAAGTATTGGATTGAGAGAGGGGAGAGACAGAGTCAAAGACAACGGAGCCATAAGGAGGTGGAGTTCCAGAAGCCTGGGGTCAAGGTAGACTTAGCACGGGTTGGAAATACTGGTGTTGGTAAAGGTGCGGGTCTGCGCACTGGAGGCTGCGGGAGCAACTGGATTGCCACTGGATCTTTAGTTGACAATTACTGCGCCATTTCCCCTCCTGGTCCTCCCCCTCTTCCAAACTCCTTGCCCCCCCCTTCTCCCTGCGTGAACGACAGGGAGAAATATTATTCTCTTCAGGTGAGCTAGCTTTGAATGTACTTATTTCATCAATTCCTTACTGGGGGATTGGCGGCTGCGCCGCTCCCGGTGCATGAACCAACAACGGAGGAAACATGAAGAAAACACCAACGTTTCCTTGAAACGGATAAAAAATAAAATGGATCAATCATGTAAATCTTGAATCATGGAATTAGTAATAAAAGAATAAATTGGATAAGTGAAATAAATTAGAAATTAATCTGAAAAGAGGGCTTTTTTCACTATATTTAGTGAGCAATGAGTACATTGTGGGGTCAACAGTGCAACTGTTAAGTTCCCAAAATTTGTAACACATGAGAGGGCAACATACAACTGGCCATGGGCAAAGACTGACTTTGGTAAGAAAACCCCAACAATTTCTAAAGATTGTCCTTGGGCTTTGTTCATTGTCATTGAGAAAGCTAGAGCAATAGGAAATTGATAACAATAAAATTGAATGAGAATGCCCTCTTTGCCATCGTAAAGTAGTCTAATTTTGGGTATAACAACTTTAGTACCTGTCTTGGAGCAGGTTAAAATGACACCATTCAAGGCCTGCGGTTGAATGCCAGTTATTGCTAATTGTTTACCATTACACAGACCCCCTTTGACGTTCAAATTGCGAAGGATAATGATAGGGCATCCAATCTTCAATTTTATGAGGTGCTCTGGGAAATTAGGGGTAGACAGAGAATTCAGAAATTCCTTGGGTAAGTTTTCTTGGCCTTGATTGGCGTTGTGATTAAGACTGAGAGATTGATGAATATCTCCAGGAAAAATTTTTAATAAATATTTGTTGATTGCCTTGACTTTGAAACTGAGAGGATTAAGGAGATACCCAGAGGTAAGATACTCTTGCTTTTCCAAAAGATTCATTGGGGAATGACTTGGCGAAGATTGTGATAAATGTTAGAATCCAAGTCTCTTAACAAGGCCTTTTCATCAACTGAGGTAATAAAATGACAATGTAAAAGGTCAACCTGAGCAATATTGGTATGTTGCAATTCACCTTCACCAATATTCACCAACCAACGACTTTGTTCTAGCAACAGTGGATCTGCCAAATCACCAGATCCCAATTGCATGTTTATAGATAAAGAGAACTTGACAAATTAATCCCACAAAACAGACCTCTTCATACAGACTTGAGATTGATCATATATGTCATCCCCTTAACTATTGGGAGGGTCTGTCTGAAATTGCCAGAAAAAATGACTGTAACACCACCAAAAGGTAAGTTGTTATCAATCAAATTTTGAAGACCAAGGTCAATGAATTCAACAGAGTATTGTTTTTGGACTGATATTTCATCCCAAACAATGACGTCTGTGCTAAGGAGAATTCAACCCTTCTTTGAAAACGGGGTCCACAAAGCATTAGTAGAATCATCAATGTATACCAAGGCCAGAATTAGCAGTCTCACCCCTGTCTAGCAGTAGGGCAGCCATGCCAGTGGAGGCAACTACAACAGTCTTTGTTCTTGTACTGCAAAGGTAGGAAATAATTCCATTTAAGAGAAAGGTCTTTCCAGTACAACCAGGCCCATCAATAAAAATCAAAAATTGGCTGGATGATGACAGGGACATTCGGAACTGATTCACAATGACTGCTTGGTCATGATTCATCATTGGCTCCACAATAGAAAAACTCTCCAAATATTGCAAGACAAGACTATTATCATTCATTGAACTTGAGGAAAACTGTTCCTATAGATCAGGTCAAATAGGTTCTAATCCAACTTCTTCAAGAGTCTTGTTATTTGAATTTATTTCTTGTGATAGATAACAACTGGAGAGACTTTTGATGTTTTCTTCTGTTGGATTGACATTAGGAAAAAGGTTAAATATCTTATAGAAACAATTTTCTCACAAGTTGTCTGAGAACGTATTTTATAAAGTCTGAGGAGAAGATGGAGGACTCAATGCCAGTATGACAGCAAAAATGACGCGTAAGAAATGACTTGTCATCCAAATCTTGGCTTCATGCAAATTATCTTCATAGTGAATGTCTGACATCAAGAGGCCCGCTTCACGGCAAGCTTCTTGGAATGTGCCATATTCAACACCGCGGATTGTTCTCAAGTTTTGAAAATATGTTGCTTCGCAAACATGCAACAACAGTAACAAAATAAAATATTCTTCTCCATCAACGGGGGATGCAAAAAAAATACGACCAACAGCTTTTTTCAAAGTTCAACAACCTCGCCAATCTTTTTTTTGATCCAACCAAAAATAAGTTGGAATATCTTGATATAGCAGGTTTTGGGAATGGTGTCCATGGCCAACTGCGTCCAGTGAGTTTAGTTGAAAGAAATCCTATAACTGCGTTCAATGAATGGTCTCATTTTGGACTGGTTCTTGCACCTGTGATAAGTCACAATAATAAACAAGTTTTTGATCCTGAAGATGTAATGCAAGGCTTTGAAAATAGGGGCTAAAACCAGACATATCAAATTGAAAAATCCTCCAAGTGGCTTTTTGAAAAGGTAAGCCTTCTGAAGAAAAATGACAAAAAAATATCTACCTTTTCAAGGCCCCATGTATCAACCATCAACATACGCTTTGATTTAATTTCCTTCACATAAATTCAAGAGATATTGGTCTGAACTTTTACAAATATATTAGATATTTGAATGAAGATATCCCAAAAGGGGTCTCAATATTAATGTGGCATTTGAAGCGTAAAGAAAAGTACTTATTGTATGGAACAACACATCCGTTAGTAAATTGATTTGAAGCTTTCATAACTACTTGTCCATTGTCTGGTCGCCGGTAGGAAGGGTAAAAGTCTTCAACAAAAAATGTTTTGTTGAAATACTGTTTTGGAAATACAAGTTTGCATTTGCCGTCTTTCCAACAAAGAAGCTGGGGAGAGGAGGGCCATGGATCATGCAGGATTTGAAAATTTGATGCAATTGTGGCTCTATTTCTTGGTTTGGAATATTTGCCATGATCAGATTGTCAACCAATTCAACGTTCTGTGCAATATCCTGTTGAGAAAGTGTAAACATCAAATGTGCATAAGGGAGCCCCTTCTTTTGAAATTCAATAGTGTAAATGTAATACAAAACTTCTCCAAGGTGTTTTAAATCAACCATATATTTGATTAATTGCCTAAGCTTAGGATTGAAAAAGTGTTCAACTAATTCAGGTCAATTGGTAACTTGTTGGGATCCTTTCAATTCATGTAAAATTTTGGGCCATTTGACATTTGAAGTCATAGTTTTGAATAATGAAGTTTTACCATGGACAGGCATTAGTGCCATGGCATCTTGGTAGAGTTGGGACCTTGCTCAGGGACCACAAGAAAATGATGATGGAAATAATACTTTACAACCAACGGCTTCAGATTCTTGATTTAAAAATTGACAAATGCCAGTGTAAAATTTGGCTCTTAAAGATTCTTGATTATGAAAAATGAAATTGAGGCGATTTATTTCAACAAAAATTTACATGTCCACAATCACCTTTTGAAACAAATTACGCGCATTGAGAATTGGTGAAAAAATTTGTTGATGATCAAAAATTTAATAACAATACGTACGTACGTACGCTTCAAACACATTTTGTTTTTCCTGAATCAAAACTGATTAGATTTGTTTACTCTAACAAAAAAATAAAAATCTTACTTTTTCAATTAGATGCCTGATAATTTTCAACCAAACCTTTTTCCCCCCAAGGAAATATAATTGGGTAGCGTAAAGAGAAATAAGCAGAGTGAGTATTGGCTATGCCTTTGAACCCAACACCAACTTTATGCAAAACAATATTGAAAGGATTCATTTAGCCATTGTGATTGTCAATAACATATGCAATTTCATTGAATTGGGGTTCATTATAAGTTCTTGGATTGCTACTACCAATGGGAACTGAACGCAAAACCATAGTGCAATTTCCAGTTTGATCAATGATACCCTTTGCTTTTTGATAAGCTTACACATAAGGATTATGATTATTTAGAAAATTTTGAAGGAAAAGAAGTGTATTGGAATCTAGTTCCTTGCAACAGGCATGAATTCAACCTTGAAAATGAACTAAATCATTTGATCCCACCAAAGAAATTTGAGCAAAGTTAGCATGTTGACCAGGATTAGGCCAGAGAAATCAAATGTCATGCGTGACTTCTCATGATATGCAAAAAGTATGGATGCCTCTTTTTCCTTGACCAGATTGGTCAAATTTTTCACCTAGCAACCTAAATTAAAAATCATTATTGTAATGGCAATGACTTTGTTGGATATTAATATATTCTAAATTAAATACAATTTTTTAAATATAAGAAAAATGATTGAATGAAGTGCAATGTAATTTTTTCATTGAAACGCACCACATGATGTTCCTGAAAAAAGGGATCTGAACTTGGCCGGGTACTCTCTTATATTATTGGCAAATGCAGGTCAGGCATAGCCTTTCCGACAACAGATAGTGTATAATGCTTGTGTTGGTTCCAAATTGTCAATGATATGTTCTTGAACCCAATGAAAAGCGTGACAAGATATGCATTCATCATTGCATAAACCCAACATATGAGGAAAGTTGTGAGGGAATTTAGCAAGAAGCGTGGTCTCTGTATTATCAGCTGGAACAAAAACTGCTATTGATGGTCTCATTTTGAGATGGAATTTCTTTGAGATATTTTTGGACTTGCAAAAGGAAAAGAATTGATTGATATATATAGAAGTATATGGGAATGGCAAAATGAGGCCTTTTAAATGACAGGAAAGAGGGTGATAGGGATTACAAATAAATATGATTGGCTAGCAAAATGTAAATGCATGATTATGGTTGTCTCATATGCTTCCCAGCATCATGCAGAATTTCCTTGTTAGTTCTCTTTTTAGGAAAAATTTTAAAACTTCACCCTCTTCAATTCCACGCCTGGGAGTCTTGGGATTGGTGCCATGGTCATCTATATTCATGGAAATATCTTTGTTATTGACATGGGAAGAGCTTGGTGGATGAACCAAAGACACAGCTTGACTTGGAGTAACAGGCAAGTTGACAACTCTTGTAGATTGTGGAGACCCTTGAGGTTGTGGCGCCTCAAGAAAAACCCTAGCACAAGGTATGATTAGTAACAAGACATCATGTATGATACAAATGCTTACCTTTTTTGGCTGGAACCTATCTCTTGGATTGAATTTCTCAGTCCAGGAATCTTTGATAGGGAACCAGAAGTGACACTAACAGAATATACCTTTAGCAAATAGAATGAGAAAATTTTTTTATTGAAGCAACAAATTGTACCTAACGTTAACAATCCAAATGAAGCCATCAAGATTGAAACTTCCAATTACTCCGTATAGCATCATTTCTTGGCCAAATTGGAAAAGCAAAAGCGTCTTAGCAAGATTTCCCCTACCCGCAACGTTGTAAGTGACATCAAACTTGACTACACTTCTAGCCTATATGATAAAACAATATAAATGATTTGACCATATGTTTTTGAAAGAAGCATGGATTTACATTAATATCCAAGCCGGAATGGATGAGGACTACACAAAGCTCCTTGTAAGGATTTCCACGGTTAGCTTTTCAATCAATCTCTTTGACGCTTTTTAAAACACCAAGACCAAAGCAAGACGTAAGATTGGCATGGGCCCTTGGTTTTTTGGGAGCAGTTCCAATTGATAGAATTGAATCAGAATTGAAAAAATAGTTCTGGGTGACATTATTGTTGAAAGCCAATAACATTCCCATCAAAATATACAATTGACCCGGTGAAAGGCCCTGATTAACTGAAGAATATGAAGTTTCTTTGATTATGACTCCTTGAGAATTCCCATCATTGGAATTTACATAAGGTATAGCGCTCTCATATTGAAAAATTCCCTAATTGGAACCTGCTGAAATGATTCTCTCAAGCTATATAGAAAAATAAGCATTATGGCGGTCAGCTTTATCAGGTATCCCTTGAATGGAATTGGTTTATGAGACTATGATTATAGTGAGTGATTTTCACCTTTTAAAAAATGGAAAAAGGCCCAGACATGTGAAAAGGATGGCTGACAGTTTGTACTGATGACATTCTTGTACAGGAATATAGGAATATAAATGTGGTGATTATGGTTGCATGGATCAAATGATGGCTGAATATCTTTTTCTTTGATTCTGCAGAAAGTTCTATGGCTATACCTATAGCTATGGTGGCTATAACTAAGGACTAAGGAAAAGAAACACCAAACAGACAAATCAAAAATTTCAGTATTACACAACAATTTATTGAAGGAATGCAAGTACTACTTACCCCATGCTAGATTGACAAAAAGTTTTTTGACCAATGTCCAATATCAACCAACGTTATTTATAGATTGTGTTTGCACAGAAAAACCAAGAAGCAATACTGTTCTGACCTTAAGACTTACGATGTGTTCCTGACAAAAATAAAAAATTTTTTGAATTTTTGATTGATGATTGATGATTTATGATTGATGAATTGTGTGCTAAAATAGTAAATTTTTCATCCAATCTTGACTGCAACTGATACACACTGTAAGTGGTCCACCGCTTGGGGTGTGCTTATGATCAGAGCAAAGAGTCAGAGTAAGATTGCTCATTATCAGAACAAACGTTTGGAGTTTGTCTAAGCTTTATCATTTGTGCATGTAAACCTTATTGGTAAATGAAAAACAGCAATAGTTAGCAAATGACAACTCAGGAGGCACCACGCCGTAACAACTTGACAAAGAGGAGTTAATAGAGACATCAATTTTGTAGGTGAGAAACCAAAACAACTCACTTTGAAAGTTAATGGCTGAGTTTTGGATGGATAAACAATGGTGTTTGTGCATGGAATGAGGAAATCACAATGCATTGTGAACCATTCAATAGTGATACAATTGGAAATTGGAGAAGTGATACTGAAAAAAGAAATTCCAATTTTTTTTTTTTTTTTTTTTTTTTTTTTGGATTGACAAATAAATAAAAGAATTGTAAAATTTTTTTGAATTTTTCTGCATCTGGTCCAGGGTGTCCAGATTTGGTCACCACAACGGAGGGGAAGGGGGGGGGATGGTGGCAGGTGGATCATTTGGGGGGAGAGGGGGATCAGGAGGTTGTTGGAGTCAACAGGTGAATCTGGGTTGAGGCAGGGGAAGATGGATTCATGGAAGTTGATATGATGGGTGATGACTACATTACCTGTTTACATGTCAAAAACTTGGTATTTCCTGTGTCCACTCCCATACCCCAGGAGGATCCCAGATGCTCCTTGGTCCCCAAATTTCCCCTTAGTTTTGTTTAGGTGATAAATATCTTGATATCCAAAAGGCTTCAAGTGTTTGAGGGAAGGGGCTTTATCAGACCATTTCTTGTGCGGGGTTGATAACTCAATGGTTTGGCAAGGGGTGATATTTTTGAGAAAGACAGCTGTGGAGGCTGCATCAGCCCAGTAGTGAATGGAGAGCCCCAAGTATTTGAGAAGACATTGGGCCTTGTCAACGGTGGTGCGGTTACCTTGTTTGGCAAGAGGGTTCTTTTCAGGATGATAGGGAGCGATTGTGAGATGTTGGATACCAGATGAGGACTAGTAATTTGAAAGTGAGGCATTTGTGATTTTGTCCCCATTGTTGCTTACAAGGTAAGTGATCTTTTCCTTTGATTCAACCTGGAATTCATTGAAGAGGGTTTTTGGGGCACTTTCAGTTCTAGATTTGAGACTTAGGAAACAGATCCATATATAGTGGGAGAAACCATCCACTTCCCTGCGGGAATATTTCTTTCCAGATAGGGAGGGAGTAGATATTGGGCAAAAGAGGTCAACCTATAAGTATGCAATTTTTCTTGTGGGTGTTGGAAGGTTTCCTAGGAATGCAGATTTTTGGCTTGTCCTCACATTGGAGGAGGGGCAGATGATCTTGGAGAAATTGTTTTTTGTGAAAATTTTCAGGAGATAGTTGATGTAAGGGTGGCCAGCAGCTCAACAAGGAGTTATCAATTTTTATGGAGTGTGGATTGAGTTTTTAAGGCAGTTTGGTGGTCTTTGTGCATGAAACATTTTCTGTAATGGATTGTTCCAGTAATGAAAACATTAGATAGATTTCATGTGACCTGAAACATTTTTTCTCCTCCTGACAAAATGGTGTGATTATTTTGAAGGAATGTTCCCATGCACAGGAGGTTGGCATCTAGGGAGGGTACCAGGAGACAGTTTTGGAGAGACAACTTCATATGAGGAAGGTTGAGAAAAACAGTTCCTTTTTCAGTAGCTTGGATAGAGTTCCTGTCAGCAAGGTACACATTTTTGTTGGCGGGGAGAATGTGGTGAAGTAGGAGGGTGAGTTGGAAATTGAGGCAGATTCTCCAGAATCCAAAATGATTTTGGAGATTGATGTAGTGAAGGCGGAGACCATGTTTTTCACAATCTTGGCTTTGTTCTTCCATTGCAGTTGGTTACATTCAGATTTTGAATGTTTGGTGAGGGTGTTGTGGACACCATTTAGGAAGCAGGTATAACATGTTTTTGGGGAGTCTTGTTTGATTGCAAGGGCTGTGGCGTGTTCCAAGGTTTGGTGTTTTTTGGATGTATGATATGAGTTCCTCCAGGGTGTCCTTGAGGGAGGGAGTTTTCTTCTTGATTTCACACTTCTTGATAAGAAGTTTGCCAGAAACACAGATTTCAGGGCAGAGGTTGACAATAGCCCACATGGCAATGACAGAGTCAAGAAGAACAGATGGCTTGGAGGATGCATTGTCAATTAGACTGCACATAAGGCAGGTTTTCTCATAAAGGAATGTTATATTTTTTCTAAAGATCCATGGGCAAGTGTGCTAGTGAAGATTTGGTTGAGATATATGATTTGATTTTGATTTTTTTTTAGTTTGATAGTAATTGTCAATGAGACTCCATATTTTGGAATGTTTTCCTGGGGCTTTGGAGCTGAATTAAGAAATAATCTTGTGGTTGCAATTGAGTGAAATAATGGCATAGTGATTGGCCAATCAATTTGGGTCATTGATGTCTAAGTGATTATTCTTGTCTTCTGCTTCTGACTGTATGACTGGACAAAAAATATGCTTAAGCTGGAGAATGCATTCCATTTGGAGTTTCCAGTAGAGATAAATTGTTCTGGAAAATTTTGATTTTTTCAGAAGCTTGACGGGAAGCTCAACCATGTTAAAACATTGTGAAAAAGTCTTAGTTCAACACGGGTCTCATAATATGTTAACAGGAAGAGGGCTTTATAAGCGCAGGATGAGGTTAGATACTCAGATAAGTGCCAGGGAGGGGTAGCAGTGGGAGCAAAACTATAGAATCACGGGATGGGATTAGATCCTCAGATGCGGGCGGGGGGATGGGAGCAGTGGGAGCCAGCCTTGTGAGTTAGGAAAGAAACAAGCACAAGGTGAGGTTAAGTGCATGATTGAGTTAAGTGGAGAGAATAACAACAGAATAGGTGAACAACAAAGAACATAAGTAGGAGATGGTACCTTTGGAAGCACAGGATGAGGTTAGATCCTCAGGTATGGGCTGGGGAGGTGGAGCAGTGGGAGTAGACCTTGTGAGTTAGGAAAGAAACAAGCACAAGGTGAGGAAAAAGGAAACGGTTGGGTGGAGGAGGGTATGGGAAAATTTATTGGCAATGTGCATATGGTTGGAGAGGTTTAGAGGGACAGGAAGAATTTGAAATAAGGGAGGAACTTGGAATGTATTTACATTAAGTACTGAAAAGGAAACCATGCAAGTAGAAATATGGATAGCTTGTGGACACATTATGAAAACAGACAATAATTGGGCAGGGAAGACACACTCAGTTGAGGAAAAATAGCAGATGGAGAGTTTCAGAGTTGTTTTTTCCAATAAATCTTAATTAGATTGGATCAAAAAATGGATAAATTGGTCCTATTTACAAGTTTGAAAGGAATGTAACAAGTGTAAAGAGTGGATGAATTACTAGCTTTCCTGAAGCTATGACATGGTAATTGAAATAAAAAAACACATTTGGAGTTTCAATTTTGAATTAAAGAAACCCCTTTTAAACATTTCAAGTCCATAAAATATTTGAATCACCAATTTTCTTGTTTTACTTGGTTTCACTGGAAACCTAGAAACACAGAAGATTCATGCATAAACGCTGGCGTTGAGAGTGGCGTAAGCATGTGTTCGAGGTGATCTCAAGCTTCTGCATAAATTTTAGCTTACCCTTGTGAGAAATAAGAAAAATATCGTTTTTGACAGCATTGGTTTGACCCAAAAGGGAAAATATGCTGCTGCATTTGTTGATAGCGGCGGATGGCCACTATTGTTGGATGAAAGAGGCGTGGGTAGAAAGGACATGGATCAGATGAGTTCAGAACCTAATGGGACAAAATGATTCCAAATTGATCAAATTAATAACTTCAAAGGACCTGAAAGAGGTAATATTGCTCGCCTTCGTTCACGCAGGGCGAAGGGTTGGCGAGGAGGTTGGAAGAGGGGGAGGTCCAGCGCGGGCAATGATGCAGTAGTGTGAGCCATTGCCCCATTTGACCTGGTTGTCGCCCGGGGTGCCAGGCATTGTGGTGATACCAAAGAGGAAGGAAGACTAGAAAGAAACCGAGGGCGGTGGATGCAGTTGTGGAACCAAGGATCAGTCAAGTCGGTGGTTTTGAAGCGATGGTATGAAGAGCTCAGGCACTGGAGGGGCGCTCTATTTATATTCACAACGTTCGACCTCACCCGCAGCGTCTCTCCCATTGGCTCAGCAGTTCACCCTCGCCCGGCTGTGTGCGCCGGACGCTGATGCTGCGCGGTCTAAGACCTGGAGTGACAAGGGCAAACTAGATGCTGAGCAAAGACTGCACATGGCCACCGGTCACTACGCCCTAACCTCCTCAACCTGGCACAACGCGCGGTATTCCCACCGCCCCAGGCGTGCTGTCATACTTTCTACGCCCAGCTACATTGTGCACTCTGTGATCGTCATCTCATCAACACTTGGTATGGAAGGCAAAGGTTGATGATGCACGCCTGCCGAGCTGGAATGGAGGTGGTTCAATCATCCACGCCCCGCGGTCCGCCTCACACATCCCAGCAAGAGCGAGTCCGACAATGCTGAGCCCAAGGGTACAACAGGCTGCGGGCAAGATCCAATGTGATGAGTATAAGTAGAGCGCGCATATTATCTGAGCTTTATACTCCTTCCTCACAAGCATCGACTTGGCACTTCGTTTGTCAACTGCATTCACCGAACCCAGTTTTAATCTAGCCTTTCTTCCTGTTTGGCTTTTACCATCATGCCTGGCACCGAGGGCCAAGACCAAGTCAAATGGGGCAATGGCGCACATTACTGCGTCATTGCCCGCCCTGGGCCTCCCCCCCTTCCAAACTCCTCGCCCCCCCTTCTCCCTGCGTGAACGACGGGGAGAAATATTATTCTCTTCAGGTGAGCTAGCTCTGAATGTACTTATTTCATGAATTCCTTACTAGGGGATTGGCGGCTGCGCCGCTCCCGGTGCATGAACCAACAACGGAGGAAACATGACGAAAACACCGACGTTTCCTTGAAACGGATAAAAAATAAAATGGATCAATCATGTAAATCTTGAATCATGGAATCATTAATCAAAGAAAAAATTGGATAATTGAAATGAATTAGAAATTAATGTGACAAGAGGGCTTTGTTCACTATATTTAGTGAGCGATGAGTACTTTGTGGGGTCAACAGTGCAACTGTTAAGTTCCCAAAATTTGTAAAACGTGATCGGGCAACATACAACTGGCCATGGGCAAAGACTGACTTTGGTAAGAAAACCCCAACAATTTCTAAAGATTGTCCTTGGGCTTTGTTGATTGAAATTGAGAAAGCGAGAGCGATAGGAAATTGATAACAATAAAATTGAGCAAGAATACCCTCTTTGCCATCGTAAAGTAGTCTAATTTTGGGTATAACAACTTTATTACCTGTCTTGGAGCCGGTTAAAATGCCACAATTCAAGGCATGCGGTTAAATGTCAGTTATTAATAATCGTGTACCATTACACACACCCGCTTTGACGTTCAAATTGCAAAGGATAATGATAGGGCATCCGATCTTCCATTTGATGAGGTGCTCGGGGAAATTAGGGATAGACAGAGAATTAAGAACTTCCTCGGGTAAGGTTTCTTGGCCTTGATCGGCGTTGTGATTAAGACTGAGAGATTGAAGAATATCTCCAGGAAAAATTTGTAATAAATATTTCTTGATTGCCTTGACGTTGACATTTAGAGGATTAAGGAGATACCGAGAGGTAAAATACTCTTCCTTTCCATAAGATTCATTGGGCGAACGACTCGGCGAAGATTGTGATAAATTTTAGAATCCAAGTCTCTTTACAAGGCCTATTCATCAACTGAGGTAATAACATGACAATTTAAAAGGTCAACCTGAGCGATATCGGTAATTTGCAATTCACCTTCACCGATATTCAACAACCAACGACTTTTTTCTAGCAGCAGTGGATTTGCCGAATCACCGGATCCCAATCGCATGTTTATAGATAAAGAGAAATTGACAACTTGATCCCAAAAAACAGACCTCTTCATACAGACTCGAGATTGATCATATATGTCATCCCCTTAACTATTGGGAGGGTCTGTCTGAAATTTCCAGAAAAGATGACTGTGAGAAAAATTGAAGAGTAGGAAAACCTGGACCAAGCTATCATTTCAATCAAACACACAGAGTCAATGAGTCTGAAAACAAGAGTTGATAAAAATAAGAAATTAAGAAGGCTTCAGAAGAAAGAGTCAACCACAAACAAGCAAACAAAATTCTACAGGCTTCATGATGACCTCTAAATAGACTAAGTAGAACTGTGTGCACTATACGCCAATAAACCAATCTGAGCCTTCCAATTGTTCTTGATGTCCTGAGTCGTAATGCTAGTTTAGAAGGGAATTAAGGTCAACACTGATGGTGAGTTGATTCACACTTTGGTACACACTATTTGCTGCTGGGACTTAGATCAAATTGGGTGTAGGTCAAATCTTCAACATTGATGGTGAAAATACTGAGACTCGGAATGAAATGGTTGGGAGTTGTTCTTCAGTCTTCATTGAATCTTCTTGAGAGTTGAGGAGATGGCATTGGCTGAGTTCATCTGTGAAAGTCTAGTGACATCGCATCAAGTCGCGCGCACAATCTGATGAATCAGTAGTAGACACTCATGGAGGCTATGGATAAGTACAAGAGAGATGGAGAAATTCTGGAACAGGATTTACAACACAAACAAAAACAAAGAAAGAACACAGATGACAATGAATTGTGACTGAGAAATAATCATTGCAAATAATCATCAGAATGTAACACCGCCAAAAGGTAAGTTGTTATCAATCAAATTTTGAAGACCATGGTCAACAGATTCAACAGAGTAGCCGTTTTTGACTGATATTTCATCCTAAACAATGACATCCATGTTAAGGAGAGTTCAACCCTTCTTTGAAAACCAGGTCCACAAAACATTAGTAGAATCATCAATGTCCAGTGGGATACCAAGGCCCGAATGAGCAGTCCAACCCCCGTCTAGTAGTGGGGCAGCCATGCCAGTGGAGGTAACAACTACAGTCTTCTTTCTTGTACTTCAAAGGTAGGAAATAATTACATTTAAGAGAAAGGTCTTGCCAGTACCACCAGGCCCATCAATAAAAATCAAAAATTGGCTGGATGATGATAGGGACGTCTGGACGTGATTCACAATGACTGCTTGGTCATGATTCATCATAGGCTCCAAAATAGAAAAACACTCCAAATATTGCAAGACAAGACAATGATCATTCATTGAACTTGAGGAAAACTGTTCCCATAGATCAGGTCAAATAGGTACTAATCCAATGTCTTCATGAGTCTTGTTATTTGAATTTATTTCTTGTGATAGATAATAGCTGGAGAGAATTTTGATGTTTTCTTCTGTTGGATTTAAATTAGGAAAAAGGTTAACTATCTTATGGAAAAAATTGTCTCACAAATGGTCTAAGAACGTATTGTATAAAGTCTGAGGAGAAGATGGAGGACTCAATGCCAGTATTACAGAAAACATGGCGCGTAAGGAATGAACGGTCATCCAAATCTTGGCTTCATGGAAAGTATCTTCATAGTGAACGTCTGACATCAAGAGGCCTGCCAAACTGCAAGCTTCTCAGAATTTGCCATATTCAACACCGCGGATTGTTCTCAAGTTTTGAAAATATGTTTCTCCTTAAAAATTCAACAACAGTAACAAAAGAAAATATTGTTCTCCATCAACCGGGGATGCAAAATAAATCCAACCAACAGCTTTGTTCAATGTTCAACAACCTTGCCAACCTTTTGTTGATCCCGCCAAAAATTAGTGGGAATATCTTGATATAGAAAGTTTTAGGAATGGTGTCCATAGCCAAGTGCGCCCAGTGAGTTTATTAAAAAGAAATCCTGTAACTGCTTTCAACAAATGGTCCCATTTTGGAATTATTCTTGCACCTGTGATAAGTCACAATAATAAAAAAGTTGTTGATCCTGAAGATGTAATGCAAGGCGTTGAACAGAGGGGCTACAAACAGACATATCAAATTGAAAAATCCTCCAAGCAGCCATTTGCAAAGGTTAGCATTCTGAAGAAAAATGAAAAAAAATTACCTTTGCAAGGCCCTATATGTCAACCATCAACATACGCTTTGATTTAATTTCCTTCACATAAATTAAAGAGAGATTGGTCTGAAGATTTACAAATATATTAGATATTTCAATGCAGATATGTCGAAAGGGATCCAAATATTCATGTGGCATTCAAAGCGTAAAGAAAATTAATTATTTTATGGAACAACACACCTTTAGTGAATTGCTTTGAAGCTTTCATAACTACTTGTCCATTGTCTGGTTGTTGGTAGGAAGGGTAAAAGTCTTCAACAAAAAATGTTTTGTTGCAATACAGTTTTGGAAATACAAGTTTGCATTTGCCGTCTTTCCAACAAGGAAGCTGGGCAGAGCAAGGACCATGGATCATGCAGGATTTGAAAATTTGATGCAATTTCGGCTCTATTTCTTGGTTTGGAACAGTTTCCGTGATCAGTTTTTTAAACTATTCAACTTTCCATGGAATATCTTGTTGAGCAAGTGTTAACATCAAATGTGCATGAGGGAGCCCCCTCTTTTGAAATTCAATAGTGTAAAAGTAAGAAAAACATTCTCCAAGGCGTTTTAAATCAACCATATCTTTGATTAATTGCTTGAGCTTAAGATTAAAAACATGTGCGACTAAGTCAGGTCAATTGGTAGCTTTTTGGGATCCTTTCAATTCATGTGAAATTTTGGGTGTGATTATTAGACCCTTTTTTTGATAAGCTTGCACATAAGGATTATGATTTTTTAGAAAATTTTGAAGGAAAAGAAGTGTATTGGAATCTAGCTACTTGAAACAGGCATGAATTTAACCTTGAAAACCAACTAAATCATTTGATCCCACCAAAGAAATTTGAGAAGAAGTAGCATGTTGACCAGGATTAGGCCAGAGAAATCCAATGTAATGCTTGACTGCTCCTGATATGCGAAAAGTATGGATGCCTCTTTGTCCCTGAACAGATTGGTCAAATTTTTCACCTAACAACGTAAATGAAAAAGAATTATTTTAATGGAAAATATTTTGTTGGAAATGCTTTTATTCTAAAGTAAATAAAATTTTTCAAATATAAGAAAAATGATTGAATTAAGTGCAATGTAATGTTTTCATTGAAATGCACCACATGATCTTCCTTCAAAAAGGGATCTGAACTTGGCCAGGTACTGTCTTATGTTGATGGCAACTGGAGGACAGGCATAGCCTTTCTGAAAACAGATAGTTTATAATGCTTGTGTCTGTTCCAAATTACCAACACTACGTTCTTGAACCAAATGAAAAGCCCCAAAAGATATGCTTTTATCATTGCACAAACCCAACAGATCAGGAAAGTCATGAGGGAATTCAGCAAGAAGTGTGGTCTCTGTCTTATCAGTTGGAACATATACTGCTATTGATGTTCTAATTTTGAGATGGAATTTCTTTGAAATATTTTTGGACTTGCAAGAGGAAAACAATTGATCAATATATATAGATGTGTATGTGAATGACAGATGAGGCCTATTACATAAAAGGAAAGAGTGTGATAGGGATTAAAAATAAATATGATTGGCTAGAAAAATATAAATACATGATTATGGTTGTCTCATGTGCTTCCCAGAATCATGCAGAATTTCCTTATTAGTTCTCTTTTCAGGAAAGTTTTTAAAACTTCACCCTCTTGAATTGCACGCCTTGGAGTCTTGGGATTGGTGCCTTGGTAATCTATATTCATGGAAATATCTTTGTTATTGACATGGGAAGAGCTTGGTGGATGAACCAAAGACCCAGCTTGACTTGGAGTAACAGGAAAGTTGAAAACTCTTGTAGATTGTGGAGACCCTTGAGGTTGTTGCGCCTCAAGAACAACCCTAGCACAAGTTATGATTAGTAACAAGACATCATGTATGATAAGAATGCATACCTTTTTTGGCTGGACCCTTTGGATTAGATTGAATTGCTCAGTCCAGGAGTCTTTGATAGGAAGACAGAAGTGACACTAACAGAATGGGCCTGTGGCAAATAGAATGAGAAAATTTTTTTATTGAAGCAACAAATCTTACCTTACGTCAACAATCCAAATCAAGCCATAAAGATTGAAACTTCCAATAACTCTGGACAGCATTATTTTTTGGCCAACTTGAAAAAGCAAAAGTGTCTTTCTTAGCAAGATGTCCCCTACCGGCAACTTTTTGAGTGACATCAAGCTTGACTACACTTCTAGCCTATAGGATAAAACAATATAAATCATTTTACCATATGTTTTTGAAAGAAGCATGGATTTAAATTAATATCCCAGGCGGAATGGATGAGTAATACAGAAAGCTCCTTGGAAGGATTTCCGCTGTTAGCTTTGCAATAAATCTCTTTGAGGCTTTTGAAAACACCAAGACCAAAGCAAGATGTAAGATTGGCATGGGTGCTTGGTGTTTTGGGAGCAGTTCCAATTGATAAAATTGAATCAGAATTAAAAAAATAGTTCTGGGTGACAGTATTGTTGACAGCCAATAACCTTCCCATCAAAATCATTGATTGACCCAGTTAAAAGCCCTAATTAACTGAAGAATATGAAGATTCTTTGATTATGACTTCTTGAGCATTCCCATCATTGGAATTTACATAAGGTATAGCGCTCTCATATTGAAAAATTCCATAATTGGAACCTGCTGAAATGATGCTCTCAAGCTATATAGAAAAATAAGCATTATGGCGGTCAGCTTTATCAGGTATCCCTTGAATGGAATCAATTTATGAGACTATGGGTATAATGAGTGATTTTCACCTTTTCAAAAATGGCAAAAGGCCCAGATATGTGAAAAGGATGGCTGACAGTTCATACTCATGACATTATTGTATAGGAACATAGGAATAGAAATGTGGTGATTATGGGTGGACGGATCAAATGATGGCTTAATATATATTTCTTTTATTCTGCAGCAAGTTCTACAGCTATACCTATAGCTATGGTGGCTATAACTAAGGACTAAGGAAAAGAAACACCAATCAGACAAATCAAATGTTTCAGTATTAAGCAAGAATGTATTGAAGGAATGCAAGTACTACTTACCCCATGCTAGATTGAAAATGAATGTTTTGACCAATGTCCAACATCAACCAATAGTATTTATAGATTTTGTTTTCACAGAAAGACCAAGAAGAAATACTTCTGACCTTGAGACTTACAATGTGTTCCTTACAAAACTAAACAATTTTTGAATTTTTGATTGAGGATTGATGATTTATGAATTTTGCGCTAAAATAGTAAATTGTTTATCCAATCTTGACCCCAACTGATACAGGCTGTAAGTGGTCCACTGCTTGGGGTGTGCTTATGACCAGGGCAAAGAGTCAGAGTATGAGTGCTCATGATGAGAACAAACATTTGGAGTTTGGCTAAGCTTTGTTATTTTTGCATGTAAGCCTTATTGGTAAATAAAAAACGGCAATAGTTAGCAAATCACATTTCAGGAGGGACCACACCGTAAAAACTTGAAAAAGCAGAGTTAATAGAGACATTAATTTTGTAGGTGAGAAAACAAAACAACTCACTTTGAAAGGTAATGGCTGAGTTTTGGACAGATAAACGGTGATTTTTGTGCAGGAAATGAGGAAAGCACAATGCATTGTTAACCATTGAATAGTGATACAATTGAATGATCACCACTTGGGATTACGGGTTTAACAACAACGTTGAAGTTGCTACTGGGCAATACGCCATGGGGGTAATGCTCAGTTTGTGAAAAGTGGGTGATCAATTGTTACAGTTGGCCCAGGAATGAGGCTGAAGCCCAAAGCTAAAGCTGGTGTAAGATTATTTATTTTTGGCAAGTAAATGATTGCACTAAGTATTTTTTTGACTACACATTATGGTTTTGATCACAACCTGTGCAAGGTGAAAAGAATAAAAAGAGTCCATTGCAAAGGTGATCTCACTGTTTAGTGTTAGTACAATGTGTCTGCTGCGTAAAACATCTTCACTCATAGTTGCTTACTATGATACACCATTGTCAAGAATGAACATGTATCTAATGTAAGAAAAGCCATTGATTTTTGACTGAGCAAAGAAAGTTTGACACAACGCAGCAAATAAGGCCAAATTGGTTTTTCCTTATAAGGAGAAACACAATACGTGGCCTGTGCAAATGCAAAGGTGGACAATTTGTTGCAAAAAACTAAAAGAAAGAAACAAACTTGGTTAGCAATAAATTGCAGATGAACAACATTAGACACAATTTGATTTAAAAACAACGGTTTGAAGTATAGACTCAATAAAGGGGTCGTTTTAACGGGGGAGAAGCGACAGATTGGGTTGTTCATTGCAATTTTAAGGGCAATTTTGAAAAGCATAGTGCCAGTAAGGAAAAGCAAACAGGATCATCAATTCTTGGTTATAAATAGAGGAATTAGCAAACTGAGATGGACAGGGCTTTCTGCTACCATTTTCAGGTGCTATTTGAATTAGAAAGGCTTTAATACTTGCTTTAAACAGCACTTAAAATAAGGGAAACTATGGCAGAATCAAGCAAAAAAGTGATAATTGAATGTTGTAAATTATTCCATCTGATTAGGTATTGAGATCACCTGATCCATGTCCCTTCTACCCATACCTCTTTGATCCAACAATAGTGGCCATCTGTTGGTATCATAAAATGGAGAAGCATATTTTCCCCTTTGGTTGAAACAAATCCAGTGGCAAATAATCTTATCCTTATTTTTGACTAGGGCAAGCTTTAATTTTTGCAGTAGTTTTATATAATCTCAAACACGCGCTTACACCACTCTCAATGGAATTCTTTTCTAATTAATCTTGTGAATCCTTAGGCTTCCAGTAGAACCAAGAAAAACAAGGATATTATTGCCTGAAAGATTTTCGGGATTTAAAATGTTCTAAAGGGATAAAATATTGAATAATGATTGATGTATCTACTTTTTTTGTATCTTGCATTCCTTTCAGAATTGTAAATAGGATCAATTTATTCTTTTTTTGATTTTATCTAATTGAAATAAATTCAAATTATATTTATAGTTTTTTCAATAACTTGTTGGGTGATTCAACTCAGGATATCAATAAATTTGAGCAGCCCTTGCTTTGTTTATTTCAAAAAATCTGCTCACAGCAATACAATATGATGATTTTATCAAAAAATCTAGTTTTAGTTTCTTCCAAATTCATTCAACTCCTTACTAACTGAATTTTTATAAAGAATGATGGCATGATTATTTCTAAACAAAATATGTTCCCACAGATAATTTCAAATCAATTTTTTTTCCAATGGTAAATCTTTTCTAACTGTGAATTATTTCAATTTTGAATGAATGGTATTTATTTTCTAATAAAATCCTCAAAATATGAAAAAAGGATTAATTTTGATCAAGATTTATTTACTTCTTTTTTTGAATTTTTTCCAATTAATTCCAAAGTGCTGAATTTTAAGAGAACTCATTTAGTTCATCTGTCTTTGACCAATAGAAATATTGTTCAATTTTTCAATTGAGATATTTTTATTTCAAATATTTATTTCAGTTAAACAACTTAGTAACTCTTATATAAATAAGATAATCTTGAACAATGAGACAATGAAGCAAAAAACATGAGTAAAACTGAGATGTGACTGAGAACCAAACAACAAACCCAAGTCTAGACAAGATTGAAACAAGGAAATAAAATGGAACAGCTAAGGTTAACTTCCAATGCCAATCAACTAGCTGCATGTCCCATGTTGAGATGTGCATGATGGGGAGGAGTGATTTGATGTGTGCGCCACAACCACTCACTTGTCTTGGTGAGATTGATGGTTTTCAAACTTGGGGCAATGAAAATTTAGGCCTTGGCTTGAGAGGGATTTTTTGTTTCTTTGTCCTCCTCTTCTCTTCCTGCTCCTTCTTGCTCCTGCTCTTAAGCAACATATACTTTCCTCCCTGAGTTCTAGCCTCCTTAGAAACCAATTGCCAAGCTGCACCCACATGCTGCTTAAACCGATGTTTTCCCACCTGGGGAATTCACCAACACTTGTCCTTGGCCTGAATGGGATCAGATTGAGCATATTCCTAGATTGAACCACCTCAACCTATCTCAAGGGTTTAGTCAGGATATCCGCAACAACCTTGTTGGAGGGGCAGTGTGAGACTTGGATGAGAGAGTTGCTAAAGTTTTGCAGAGATACTGGTTATGGACTTTGATGTGCCAGGAGATGGGATTTAAATGCCCCTACTTGCTCAGGAAGTTTGCAACTTTGCTATTTTTCACAATTGTTGGGCAAGTGATGGAAATACCAAGACCAAGAAACAGAGGTCGTTATCTTGTTGTCGCCTCCCACTGGACCAAGCCCCCCCAATGGTCCGTTGGAGACCCCTTCTTCACCAGTCCCACCTCCTCCCAGCCCACCCAAGATTCCAGATATCCCTGTTTTCCCAGCTGTTCCGCTTGAAAGGTTCAATGCAATGGTGGACAAAGCGGACGGACTCCTTTGGCGGTTCCTGGAGGCCCCTCGCGCCCACACCACCGGCGACCAACGGGAACTCTTGGCGGCCTTCCAGACTTTAGCCGCAGAGGCTTGCGCGGACACAGAGGAGGTGATGAGGACTTGTCCAACGTAGATGGATTGCCCCCCCTTTTCTTCCTTTTCATCTTGTATCCTTTTCCGCGCCTTTTTGAAAAGAAATAAACTTTTGTTGCGCCGTCCTGAGTAGCCTCCGGGCTTGTGAGAACCTTTGCGCACGAGATCCGCGTCTTGAAAGCAATCGGCGCGAGTGAGAGCAAGAGTAAGTGAGAAAGAGGTCTGTGCCCGCATCCTGAGTGAGAATGAGTGAAATTAAAGTCCACGCCCGCGTCCCGAGCCAAAAAAGTTCCCCGGAAGGTACCTGGACCGCCCCAGCCGAACTGCCACACAGTTCCCCCTACCCAATCCTGCAACAAACGCAACCCTCCTACACTAGCACGCGCACAGTCACCCAAGAGAGGCAAAGAAGGAAGTTGAGAAAACAAACATTCTGGGGTGTCTAGTTATTCCGGCTGTGAACCGGCTAGGACAACCCCTTACCAAATCAGACCTGTACCGTACGTGTCCTGCGCCAAGAGGAAACAAGGAAAAGAACCAAGCCCATAAAAAGGAAACAAAAACCCCAAGAATTTTTTTTTTTTAAGGCCTCCATAGGGCCTCCGCTCCTTCCACTCCTCTTCCCGAATCGCCCAATACGCGGGGCTTGTCCTTGCGTTTACAGACCCGGCTAGTGCTGCGCCCCTGTCCCTGTGATCAATTATAACCAAAACCAGTACCAATCCAAGAGCCAATCAAATATAAAAGAAGTAGGAGAACGGACATTCTGGGGTGTCTATTTATTCCGGCTGTGAACCGGCTAGGACACCCCGTCACCAAATCAGGCCTTTACCCTACTCACGTCCCCCCCCAAGTTGATGGCTGTCCCCAGCGGTTTGTAGCCTTTCACTCCTCCAAGGTGGGGCGTTGCTTGCGGGCTCCTCCTCAGACAAAGGATCCGGCCCGTTGACTGATCCTGAACTTCCAACGCCGTCCCCTGCGTTTGTGCCATCCCCGGCCATCTTGTCAAAGGAGGTGGAACCGCGCGCAAAGAAACTCTTCATGTGCAAGGGCACGGCCTTGCATATGAGCGGCGCCCCGTCCAATTCCTTGAGCTGGTAGCTCCCGCCCTCAAACTTGGATTTCATGGGGAAGGGGCCATTTCATTGGTTGGCAAAAAGCTTTCCCCACTGAGATTCCAGACTCCGGTTGTACAACAAAACCAAGTAACCCTTCCGCAGCGGATCCCAGAGGTGGTGGGAACAGCGCTCATCCCAATAGCAGACCAAAGCCGTCCTTGTCTTCCGCAACCTTTCAGCGGCCTTTGCAAGGGTCTCATCCCGTTGGAGAAGCTGTTTGGCGCGCGCTTCCACGTGCTCCGCCAAGGTCTTCACCTTCCACCAGTCCACGCCCAAGAAGGTTTCGAGCTCAATGTCCACCAGGAGCACCGGACGCTGTCCGTAGAGAAGTTTGTAAGGCGAGTAGCCCGTTGAGCGTTTAACCAAGATCCTGTCCGCAAAGAGGACCGCCGGAAGGGCCTCCTGCCACCGTTTACTGTCCTCCCCACACATCTTTACCAGAGCGTCCTTAATGGGCTGATGGCCGCGTTTGATCATTACGGCACCCTCCGGATAGTATTCTGTGACCCGCCCAAACTTAGCTCTGCAACTCTGGAACAGTGCCATCAAGCGCCCCCGGAACTCCGCGCCTCCGTTGACAGTGACCAAGCAAAGCAAACCGTACCGTGCAAACCAATCTTCCTCCAAGAAATGAGAAACCTTCTCCGCCGACAACTTCGCCAAAGGACGAGCCTTGACCCAACCTGACAGATCGTCCCGCGCAACCAGCAGGTACGCAAACTTCCCTGCCTTTATGTGGACCACGTTGAGGGAGACCCGCCCGAACAACATGTCTTCCCCCGTAGGGTGACCCACCTCCCTGGGCAGCCTAGAACTCCGCCATTGACACGCTTCACAAGACTTCACCCATTCCCGTACCGCGTGCACTAAACCCGGCCACCAGAACCTTGCCTTCACCTGCCTCCGCGTTTTGATCTCGCCCCAGTGCCCAAGTTCATTGTGGAGACACCTCAGAATCATTTCCTGGTCCCTCCTTGATGTTGCGACCACCAAAGGCACCGGGGTACTTTGTTGCCACAGTTCCCCGTCCTGCATGTAGAAGTTGGTTGCCCGCTGCTTTGCCCACCAAATTTCTGTTCCTGACGCGTCCTCGGGAAACCGGAGATTCCACAAGAAGGAGCACAAGATTGCGTAGCGCCTGGAATGCTTCAGCGGAAGGGCAACCTCCGTCTCCATCATACCCACGCAAATAACCGGAGACTCCACGTCCAAGGGCTCTGCCCCCTCAAACGGATCCTCCCGGGGATACCGCGACAGCGCGTTGGGCATTGAAAACGCCTTCCCTGGAACATGAACCACGCCAAAAGTGAAGAGCTGGAGAAACACCACCCACCTAGTCATAGTAGCGTTTGGCAGCGTTGGAGAATTGATCATCCTTGCCAGGGCCTCCACATCAACCAGAAGCTTGAAGTGCACCCCCCAGAGCAGGTGCTGAAGCCTCCGCACAATTTTGGTGACTCCACATAATTCTAACTTTGGCTGCGAGTACCAACTATCCGTTGCTGTAAAAGTCACGGACTTGTAGAGAACCGGCCTATCCTCACCATCCTCCTCCTGCGTCAGAACACCACCCGCGCCAAACTCGCTAGAGTTGACGGCCAAGTGGATCCCTCCCGCGTTGTAGTCAAGGTTGCAGAGGACAATGTCGCAGCCCACAATCTCCTTGAGCTTTGCAAAGGCAGCGTCACACTGCGCCGTCCATTCCCATGCCGCGCTTTTCCGGGTCAGCGCCCACAGGGGAATTGCCACTTCCGCAAACCGTTTGATGAACATGCAAACATAGCTGCACAGTCCCAGAAATTGGAGAATATGCAAGGGCGTCCGCGGGGTTGGCCATTTGAGAACTTTGTTTTGTTTCTTTGCTGCGATTTTCCTGCCGTCAAAAGCCACCACATGGCCTAGCACTTCCAACGCTGGAACACAAACTGCCAACTTACCCCCCCATACCGTAAGCCCTGCCTCCTCAATCCAAAACAAGACCCGCTCTAATTTCTGCGCGTACTCCCAGATGAAGCGGCCGATCTTTGGGGCCTCCTCTAGCACCGCACCCCTGTAATCCATCTTTGGTCCTTTGATACCGGCATCGTCAATGAAGATCAGAACCCCGTCTGGTATGTTGTCCCGCAGGATCCACGTCATCTGGGCTTGATAGACCGCCACCAAGTTCGTTGCCCCCTGCGGCAACCGCGTCAACTGCATCCTTCCCAATCCTGTCTTGAAAGCGGTCAGCGGCCGCGAGTCGGCATGGGGCTTGCGCTGATCATACCCACCCATTACATTGACAAAACCGTAACACGCGCGCCCCGCCATCAATTCCAGGAACTTGTCCACGCGCGGAGGCAATCCCGCGTCTCAGATAGTGAACGAGTTAAGCCGCTGCAGGATGTGAACAATCCTAAGCAACTTCCCTTCCTGTTTAACAACCGCGAAAATTGGGCTAGAGTAGCTTGATGTCGACTGCTTGTACAACCCCTTCCTCACACACTCCCGGACCAGTTCCAAGAAGGGTTCCCGCACGGTCCAAGAGATTGGAATTGGCTTTATTTGCCAGGGCTCATGCGGCACCATGGGGATTACATAGGGGTTGCCAACCTCTCCCTTCAGCAATCTGCGCTTTTTGGGCCCAAAGGCAAGGGTCTTCTTGCGGAGCACCAACACCAATGCTAACAAATCCTTCTCCTCCATACTCAACCACCCCGCCGGCCCAAAATTCAGCTCCTCCATTTGCTTGTCCCTGATCCGCGCCTACCGCGTTACCCACCCAAAATTCCTCAACGGACTCACCCAGGGATCCCAAGACCAGGAGATTGGCCTCAGAGGCCCGTTCAGCCCCTGCGGCATGGGCTTTTTGTGGGGCCGGAACTTTCAAGCCACAGGCTTGTATTTCCCCGCGTTGTACCTAACCATCCTTACGCGCCCGCCGTTGTTGTTGTGAATCCTGGCAACAATCAACCTACGGCTCTCCCCTTTGCTCACAAGCGTGGCACTATGGTAGGGTTTTTGAAACGCAGTACCTCCCGGTGGTGCATACTGAGGAAGAGGACTTACGTCTGCCGCTTGCGCCCTCCGCGCACTTCCTTCCGCCTTTTGCTCCTCCCTAGGCGACCGCCTGCACAAGGCCGGAGCCTGCCCCACGCGGTACCCACAGTTGACTAGGGAAAACCGTCCGCAGGGCGGCCCTTGCGGTTGTCCTCACCGTCAAACCCTGCCTCTTTTCCAACCGCCGCCAATGGCACCCATTTCCCCTTCCCGTTGTCAGAGATTGTTGTCTCAAACCTTGCCCCGGACGCGTCCTCCACCGTCAGCGCCTCCGTCCCTTCCTCCGCGCTGAAAGTCATTTGGGCCCGGAATCCAAACATGAACGGCCAACCCAAAATCACTTCACCGCACTCGACCAAGAGAAACAACAGCGGCTTCCAAACCTTTGCGACCTCTACCTCTTCTTCCTCCACCACCCCATCTACCCAACATTACCCCCCATTGAGCGCCCGCAAGCCCATAGCAAACTTCCTCCGCACCAAGCCCAACTCATCCACCAGTTTGGACAGGAGCAGGTTGAACATCAACCTGCTGTCCACCATTTCCCACACTTTCCTTCCGGCGATCTTCAGTGAGACATAGGCAAGCGGCACCAGCATGGCTTTGAATTGGCACAACTCCCGTTCCGCTTCCTCCGTTGCAGCATTCACGCGCTGAACTGTTTCTGGGATCCTGCCGCCCCCGTGCTCCTTCATTTCCTGGACCATTTCCTTGACAACCACCGGAGAGACCGCGACCAGCTCCCGTAGCGTGAGAGGTATTGGTACCTCACTCCCCATCACTCACCAAATGATTTCCGCGGCCTTCCTTCTTCCTCCGGAGCTGTTTGCCGGCGCGTTGCCCCCCAACCCTTGGAGCTTGATTCAATGGCCGCTGCTTGGCATCCACGTCCATCTTTTCCGACACAATCCGCTTGTTTGCTGCCAACGTCCTAACTTCCGCCTCCACACGCGGTGCCCGCCACATTCCGGGCCCGGTGACGATCCCAAGGGACACCTGGGCGGCCCTTGCCCTAACCTGCTCCACCGGCGGTGGCTGACCGGCCCCCAGATCCACCGGTTTGCCCGACGGCAATATGTAGGTCCCCCCGGACGCGCAAACCAACCCCTTGTTCATGTCCTTGGTCAGATCCGCGCAACCAGACTTCCAATGACTTTTATTGCCGCAATATGTACACAGACAAACCAAAAACCCCACGTTGGTCCGCTACTGGGCTGAAAGCCCCCTCTTGCATGGGGAGGCAGATCGCGCAAGAAAGCAGGAGGCGGAGCCGTTGGCTGGGCCACCATCCAATTCATAAGTATCTGCCAGTCCCGTAGCATGTCTGTTACCTTGTTCACCGGTGCTCCCATTGACTGCAAAGGGGCTACGGGACGTTCCGTTGCTGGCGGATCCGCGAGCGGTACCGGCGTCGGGGCCAGGGTGGAAGAGGCCAGTGGCTTCCTTGAACTCTCTGGGAACGACCAGGCCGTATCCTCAATCAGCTCTTCCAAGTCAATCTTGCTCTTGACCGCCTGGTTGATTAATCCCAGGCTTGGAAGGAGAGCAACGCTCCCATCTACTGAATGCTTTACCAACCTGCGCTCAAATAGGTAATGCTGGACCCAGGTGCAAAGTTGCGGTGCAAGCCCACCTAGGAATGCCCGCTTCATGGCCCCTGTCTTACCCGCCACCACCTGGTTCTTTTCTAGGTAACTATAAATTTGGTCAAACTGGGACTTGTACTCGGACAGATTGCTCCACATCCGCGCCCCACCTTGGGAAATTGCCTCACCCGCCGCTTGCTTGAAGTCCGTCTCCCAAAAACGGAGCTTGTGCTTCCCCCACCTTGTCATCATCTTGCCCCAGAGCCTTCCCCAGTTGTGAGCCTCATACCCTGCCATATCCTCCACGTCCCGGAGCTTATTCTTGTCAGCAATGAATAGAACACCGTGCCAACCTTATTGTCACCCCTCGCGTTTTTGGAGTCCGCAATATCCTCAAATCTCGCCAGAAAGCGCCCGATGTCCAAGTTGTCAAATTGGAGATGGGGGAAGTTCTGCGGTGTGGTGTCATTATATAGCCTCGGGTCGGGGACTGCGTCGGGGCCCGCGCGCTCAGCATCTGGTAGGTTAGGCTCAGCAGTGGGGGTGCGCCAGTCCTCAGCAGTAGCCGCTGCGGGCTCAGCAGTAGCCGCTGCGGGTTCAGCAGTAGCCGCTGCGGGCTCAGCAGTGGGCGCGGCGGGAACGGGCACGCGACTGCGGGCCGGGCCTGACTAAGGGAGGCGGGCCGCGACCCGCTTGGATGTCCGACTCATGGATGGAGCTGGGCCGACCAGGTTCTCGGAACGGCTAGTCGGGGGAGGAAAAAGCGGGGCGACAGCGGGGCTATATGCGTGGGCAGCCGCGCGCAAGCGCGGGCCGGCCACGGGACGGGAAAATCCACGACGGCGCGTCGGGTGGATGCGCGCAAGCGCGGTGAACCTTGGGTATCGCGCGGCGGAGGGCCGCGCCACGAAAAGACAAACCGGATGCGCGTAATGACAGGCGAGCTGGCGGGGATAGGGTATGGGTATGGGTTTGGGGATGGGTCAGGGTTCTGGGTCTAGGGTTCCTTCTTCATGGTTGCCAGTCTGTCTTTGTGCTTGTGCTTAGGTTAGGGTTGAGGGGGAGGGCTCAAATACCCTTCCCCTTGACTCCGGGTTGTAGGGGGGATCTCATCATCCATTGGTCTATATATCTCTCTACCTCTCTCTCACTCACTCTCTCTCTCTCTTGGAGTAAAGAAAAGGAAGCATTCTCGGTCTTACAGACGCTAGGACCATCAATCCCATAACTAGGGACAACTTCGTGAGGGATAACCTCTAAAGTTTCCACATCTGGGGGTCTGGCCGGGAACCTTTTGATCCGTTCTCAGTCTCTTGAAGATTACGCAGAATGCTACCGACAACCACTCCGGGATCCAATGCTCCCCTTCCCTACCCTCCACGCCCGACTCCTGTCTCTTCTGCTCAACCCCCTCCGCCGCCGTCCGCTCATGCTCCTAGAGTTAGCGGGTTTGCTCCTCCCTTGGAGGGGTCGTCGGACATGGCGGCAGAGGCCCCTCGCCGCGTTTGGTTGAGGCCGAGGGATTTCCCTCATCTTCGGTTCAGTACCTCGGATGTCGAGCGGTTCCTTTCTAGGTTTGAAGGGATTGCGGACTCGGAGGGCGCGTCGGGCGCGGATAAGGTTCGGACTATCGTGCTGTTCATTACCGAGGAGGAAAAGCTGCGGGACGTGGAAGAAATGGTTGGATACGAGAGGCAAGACTGGGGGAAGTTGAAAAGCGAGATGTTGGCGAGGTGGGGAAAACGCGAACCTTGGTTTTGGGAAAGCGACTTTGATTGAGCTGCGGAGGAGGCGATCGAGAATGGCGGGGTGCGATCGCGCGAAGGATTAGTGGAATATATGTCAAGGTTTGAGCAAATCTACGGGTACCTTGCAAAGAACAAGGTCGTCGCGGGTCAGACGGGTGCCATGAAGCGGGCGTTTCTGGGAGGTCTTGCGCCCCAGCTCCGTTCCAAAGTGCAACGATACCTGTACGACCACGGCCTGGTCAAGAGGTTGCTGGATGGGAGCGTCGCAATTCTCCCCGATCTTTCGGTTATCCGTCAAGCCGTGGAAAGCGAAATTGATCTGGACAAGCTCATCGCGGATACGGCACGAACGTACCCGTCTTCCTCCAAGAAATTGGTCACGATCTTGGCACCGGCCCCCGACCAAACTTTGGCCGCGCGGCCGCCGATGCCCCCTCATGCCGGACTTTCCCAGCAGTCTCAGGGACCATCAGTCGGGGAGATAACGGAGATTCTGCGGGACATAAGGGTTTTCCTCAACCGGACACCGGCTCCAACAGCTCCGGCAGCCGCACCGTTTCCGGCGGCTCCTTCTCAACCGCGCGCGGTGCCGCCTCACATGGCGGAGGGGTTCCAGCCCCTTAGCGGATCATCCGGATCGTACGGGTCGCCGCGATGTTCATATTGCGGGGAGAGAGGGCACTGGAAGTCAGTTTGCGAGGATCTCACTCGGGAAATGGACGAAGGGCTTGTTCACGCATCCGGGATGACGTACATATTTCCGACGGGTGAATCGGTGGACCTGACCAAGGACAAGCCGCCACCAATGGTGCAAGTGCGGGAAAGAGCGAAGGCTAAGGCCGAGACTGCTCGGGTCTCGCTTGGGATTGTCACCGCGCCCGGAACCTGGGTAGCGCCGAGAGTGGAGGCTGAAGTCAGGGCGTTGGCGGCGAATGAGCGTATTGCGACGGATGTCGACGAGCGACCAACGGCCTCGAAGCCAGTCGCGCGAGTACCGATTTCGGACAGGCCGTCCTCTAATTCCGCGGGAAAGAAGAAGGCCGCGGACATCGTCCGAAGGGTAATGGGGAACAACTCACCAATACCCCTGACCCTACAAGAGCTAGAGGCGGTGTCCCCCGCGGTCGTTGACAAGATGGTCCAGGCTTTAAAAGATTGCGGTCAGGGTCGGGTGCCGACAATGGTTCAGCGGGTTAACGTGGCGGAGGAGGAGGTGGATCCCGAGCCGTGCCGGTCGAAGTCGGTATCCGTCCCGCTTGCTTATGTCGCAATGACCATTGCCGGGCGGAAGGTGTGGGCGATGGTGGATAGCGGGTCGATGGTCAACCTGCTCCCATCAAGGTTGGTGGACGAGCTCGGTCTGGTGCGGAGGAAGTGTGCGATGGGTCTTTGGGCGTTAAATGGCGGGGAATGCCGCGTGGATGGAGTAGTAGAGGCGGAGGAGGTGGAAGTCGCCAAGGTCTGTAAGCCCCTGTCATTTCTCTCAGTGGAATGCGGAGATGTGATTCTAGGACGGCCATTCATGTTTGGTTTCCAAGCCCAAATGGCCTTCAACGCCAAGGAAGGGACGGAGGCACTGACCGTCGAAGACTCGCTCGGAGCACGGTACGAGGCGACAATCTGCGATCACGGGAGAGGGAAATGGATACAGGACCCAATGTCTGGCGGCAACGAAGAGTCCGGCGCGGGGGTCGACCGTAAGGGCTACCCTGCGGAGGATTTTTTCTAGTCGGCCGCGGGAACCGTGCGGAGCAGGCTCCGGCTCAGCACGGGCGGCCGACAGGTGAGGAGCAAGCGGGGGAGGGCGCGCGTGGGGCTCAGGTGCCAGAAGTAAGTCCCATTCCTCAGTATGCACCGCTGGAAGGCGCTACGCTTTGAAAACCCTATCATTGTGCCACAGTCGTGAGCAAAGGCAAAAGCCCCGGTCTGGTCATTACTAGGACTTACGACAGCGACGATCGGGTCTGGATGGCGCGGTGTAACGCGGGCAAGTACAAACCAGTAGCGCAGAAAGTCCGGCCGCGGAACGAGCCAATGCCTCAGGGGCTCAACGGACCCTTACGACCGATCGCGTGGTCCCGCGACCCGTGGGAGACGCCCCTTAGGAAGAATGGATGGGTAACGCGGTCGGCGCGAATCACGGACGAGCAGGTGGACGCCCTCAACTTCGGACCGACGGGATGGCTGAGTGCGGAGGAGATGGATCTGCTGGTGTCGGTATTGGTGATGAGGGAGAAGGCGCTCGCTTTTGGACCGGACAAGCGCGGGTTGTTGAGAGGTGAGATCGGGGACCCTTACGTTATTCCCACTGTCCCTCACGAACCGTGGCAAATCAAGCCAATTCCGATCCCCCGTACCGTTCGGGAGCCCTTTCTGGAGCTGGTACGGGAACGCGTGAGGACGGGGCTTTACGAGCAATCCACGTCAAGCTACTCGAGTCCTATCTTCGCGGTCGTTAAGCAGGACGGGAAGTCGCTAAGGATTGTTCACGACCTTCAGAGGCTAAATTCGTTCACTATTCGCAACGTGGGGCTTCCCCCGCGCGTTGAAGAATTTCTGGAGTCAATGGCCGGGCGCGCTTGCTACGGGCTGGTGGACGTGATGGGGGGATATGACCAGCGAGAACTCCACCCTGACTCGCAGCCACTGACGGCGTTTGAAACCGGGCTTGGGAGGATGCAGCTGACGCGGCTACCGCAAGGTGCGACCAACTCAGTGGCGGTATACCAAGCCCAAATGACCTGGATACTACGCGACGACCTTCCGGAAGGCGTGCAGATCTTCATCGACGACGCTGGCATCAAAGGCCCCAGAACGGACTACAAGGGCGCGGTCCTAGAGGATGCACCCGCGATCCGGCGATTCATCTGGGAATACGCGGAGACTCTGGAACGAGTCCTCTTCCGAATTGAGGAGGCAGGCCTTACCGTGTCCGGGAAGAAATTGGCGGTCTGCTTTCTGGCGCTCGAAGTACTGGGGCATGTTGTGGCCTACGACGGGAGGCGAATAGCGGAGAAGAAGCGGAATAAGGTTCTTGAATGGCCGACCCCTCAGATGGTGTCGCACGTCCTGCAGTTTCTGGGGTTGTGCAGCTACGTCCGCATGTTCATCGAGCGGTTCGCGGAAGTAGCGAGCCCGATGCGGGCATTGACGCGTAAGGGGGCGGAGTGGAAGTGGACCAAGGGATGCGACGCCGCTTTCGCGAAACTCAAGGAAATCGTGGGGCGCGACATCGTCCTTCGGGACCTCAATTACGACGCCGGAGGGATACGCCTGGCGGTTGACTCTAGCAAGTTCGGCGCCGGGGGGGTCTTGACACAGGAGGAGGATGGAAAAGATAGGCCGGTGCTCTACGAATCGGTCACCTTTACAGCGACAGAGAGTCGGTATTCGCAGCCGAAGCTGGAGCTGTGCGGTGTCACCAAGATCGTACGGCGGTTGCAGCACCTTTTGTGGGGCGTGCACTTCAAGCTCCTGGTTGACGCGGAGGCCTTGGCGCGAATGATTAACTCACCAACGCTGCCAAACGCGCCCATGACCAGGTGGGTAGCGTTCCTCCAGTTATTCTCCTTTAACGTGGTGCACATCCCAGGAAAGGCGTTCACGATGCCGGACGCGCTGTCGCGGTACCCGCGGGACGACCCATACAAGGGGGCGGAACCCTTGGATGTGGAAGCTCCGGTCGTTCGGGTAGGGAAGACGGAGGCGGCGGTTTGTCTTCCGTTGCGTCAGTCGGGACGTTACGCGGTCTTGTGCTCTTATTTGCAGGATCTCCGGTTCCCCAAGGGCACGACGGAAACGGTCACCCGATGGGTGAGGCGAAACGTTCTGAACTTCTTCTTACAGGACGGTCAGTTATGGCGGCGGAGTGGTTCCGTGCCTCTTGTTCTTGCAACTTCTAGGGCCGACCAGGAGGTAATTCTAGGAAGTCTGCACAACGACCTTGGTCATCGGGGTGAGGTTGAAACACGGAGGAGGGTGAAAGCGAGGTTCTGGTGGCCGGGGGTCGTTCGCGCGGTGCGCGACTGGGTGAAGTTGTGCGAGGCCTGCCAACGGCGAAGCTTGAGGCTGCCTAAGGAGGTCGGCCGCCCCACGGGCGAGGACGCGCTGTTTGGGCGCGTTTCGCTGGATGTGGTCCACATCAAGGCGGGTAAGTTTGCGTATTTGCTGGTTGCGCGCGACGATCTGTCTGGGTGGGTGGAAGCGAGGCCCCTAGCAAAACTATCGGCGGAAAAGGTGGCTCAGTTTCTGGAAGAAGACTGGTTTGCGCGCTACGGGTCGCTTTGCTTGGTCACCGTCGACGGAGGGGCGGAGTTTCGGGGACGCCTGATGACGCTGGTGCAGAGTTGTGGAGCGAAATTTGGCCGCGTGACGGAATACTACCCGGAGGGCGCGGGGATGATCAAGCGGGGGCATCAACCAATCAAGGATGCCCTGGTGAAAATGTGCGGCGAAGACGGCAAAAGGTGGCAGGTGGCACTCCCCGCGGTCCTTTTCGCCGATCAGATCTCCGTGAAGCGGTCGACGGGGTATTCGCCTTACAAGCTACTCTACGGGCAGCGGCCCGTGCTTCCCGTGGACATCGAGCTGAACACGTTTTTGGGCGTGGATTGGTGGAAGGTTAAGACGTCCGCGGATCTGATCGAGGCGCGGGCTGAACAGCTCCTTAGGCGTGAGGAGACCTTGGGAAAGGCCGCGGAGCGGTTGAAGAAAACCCGGACGGCGTCAGTCCGCTATTGGGACAAGCGCTGTTCCCATCGCCTCCGGGATCCGCTGCGGAAGGGGGACCTGGTTCTGCTGTATAATCGGAGTCTGGAATCCCAGTGGGGCCGGCTCTTCGCCAACCGGTGGAACGGGCCGTACCGCGTGGCCTCTAAGTTCTTGGGCGGCAGCTACGGACTTGAGGAATTGGACGGGACGCCGCTCAAGCGGAAGGCCGCGGCTTCGCACGTGAAACGCTTCTTCGCGCGCGGTTCCACTTCCTTCAACGAGACGGCGAGCGATGATTCGGGGCCCGGGGGCAAATCGGTTCCAGAGTCCGACGCCGGCGCGGATCGTTCGGACAGCGAAGTAGCGGCGCGCGACGCGCGGCCCCGGAGAAGTAGGAGGTTGCAGACGGCTGGGGACAGCTGCCAAGCTGGGGGGGGGTGCTAGGTGGTTAAGCTTTACTTGGTAAGGGGGTGCTCTAGCCGGTTCACAGCCGGGACAACTAGACACCCCAGAATGTTCGTTTCCTTATGTTTTGGTTTGGGCTTGGCTTTGGATTGGTACTGGCTATGGTTTATTTATTGCAGGTACGCGGGCGCGGCGTGGCGTCGGGCCCGCAAACGCGAGGACGAGCCCCGCGCATGGATGGCGGGACAAAGAGCTCTGCAAAAAAAAAAAAAAAAAAAAAAAAAAAAAAAAAAAAAAAAAAAAAAAAAAAAAAAAAAAAAAAAAAAAATGAAAATGAAAATGAAATGAATGGAATAATAAATATAGGATATTTTCTTTCTCTTCTTTGGATTTGGGCTGTTTTCTTTCCTTTTTTTCCTATTTCTCTCCTGTTTCTTTCTTCAACGGACGGGCGCGACGGGCAGGGATGGTATGGACGCGGATTAAAGCTTAGCTTGGTAAGGGGGTGCTCTAGCCAGTTCACAGCCGGAACGACTAGACACCCCAGAATGTTCGTTCCCATTGCTTCTCCCTTATACTCCCGGTTGTGAGCGCGCGCTGTCGGCGCGGTGTTTGTTTTGTTTTGTAGTACGGGTACGGGGAACTGTGTGGCAGTCTGTCTGGGGCGGTCCAGGTACCTCTTTTCTTGGAATAACTGGTCACTTACGGTTTCTCACGGAGGGAGCGCGCGGACGTGGATCTCAACCTCAGCCTCACTCACACTCACTTCTCACGCGGACGCGGATCTCGGCACTCACACTCACTTCTCACGCGGATGCGGATCTCGGCACTCACACTCACTTTCCACCCGGACGCGCGGAAGCGGCCCTTTCTTTTCCTCGCGCAGCAAGATGTACTTCTCCAAGGATCGCGGTACAACAATAGGACAAGAAAGTAAGCGGGAAAGGAGAGAAGGAAGGGGGTGGGGGCGTCTAAGCCATTCGCATCATTTCCTCCATGTCCGCCCTCGATGATGCCAGAAGGGACCGGTAAGACGCCAAGAACTTGCGCCGGGATTTGGAGGATTGGGCTCCGGGGGTCGCCAGGAAGTTGCAGAGCATCGCGGTTGACCGTTCCGCGAAAGCCTTGAAGCCAGCCGCCGGGAGTGCCATCACGACCGGGATCTCCGGGATCTCGGGGGAGTTGGAGGAAGGCGGTGCCGGTGCTGGGACGGGGCTTGATCCGAGCGGGCAAGGAGGTGATGAGGGGGTCCCTGGGGCATCGCGCGGAAGGCTCGGTCCATCTGGGGGCGAGGACGGAACGATGATCGGGGACGGCGGAGGAGGGACCTTGGGGGTAGTAGGCCTCCCATCCAAGACCACTGGTGAGGCGGGCGGCGGTGGAGTACCTTGTGGAGCCGGGGCGGAAGGAGCCGGTGTAGGTGCCGGAGGGGGAACCGGGGCTGCAGCAGCGCGACGCCGGAGAATCTCATCAAGTCGCGGGTCCCTTGCGCCTTCCCTCATCCGAACGCGGTCCGACCAGAATCGTACAGACCTCCGATAGTCGTCAACGGACGAGAAATCCTCCTTCCGCGGTGGTCCCGCGCGGCAAAAGGGGGAAGCCGAGTTGCGATCCTTGCTCGGCGGAGGGCGGCGGGAAGGGGAGCCCGGCGGAGTCCACGAGTCCTCCGAGATGGTGTCGTCGTCCGAAACCACAAATGGGTTGGGACGAGCCCTTTTGCGCGGCCTGGGGCGGGAGCCAAAGTTGGGGGGAGCTCGGGGCATGCCATTGCTAAGCGAGCAACGGCAATGGCCGCGACGGCAAGTGACACAGGCGTGTCGACCAGGAGCAATCGAGCACGCCTGCCCGGTCCGGGCGCAGAATTTGCAGGGGAGCATGACGGCGATGAGCGTGGAAGGGGAGTTGGTGGAGTGTGAAAAGAGGAGTGGGTAGAGAGGAGCGGGGTGCGGGTAGTCGAGGTGGCGATGGGAAGGGACCTCTGGGGACAGAACTCAAGTTGGGGGGGATGTGGTGTCATTATATAGCCTCGGGTCGGGGACTGCGTCGCGGCCCGCGCGCTCAGCATCTGGTAGGTTAGGCTCAGCAGTGGGGGTGCGCCGGTCCTCAGCAGTAGCCGCTGCGGGCTCAGCAGTAGCCGCTGCGGGTTCAGCAGTAGCCGCTGTGGGCTCAGCAGTGGGCGCGGCGGGAACGGGCACGCGACTGCGGGCCGGGCCTGACTAAGGGAGGCGGGCCGCGACCCGCTTGGATGTCCGACTCATGGATGGAGCTGGGCCGACCAGGTTCTCGGAACGGCTAGTTGGGGGAGGAAAAAGCGGGGCGACAGCGGGGCTATATGCGTGGGCAGCCGCGCGCAAGCGCGGGCCGGCCAAGGGACGGGAAAATCCACGACGGCGCGTCGGGTGGATGCGCGCAAGCGCGGTGAACCTTGGGTATTGCGCGGCGGAGGGCCGCGCCACGAAAAGACGAACCGGATGCGCGTAATGACAGGCGAGCTGGCGGGGATAAGGTATGGGTATGGGTTTGGGGATGGGTCAGGGTTCTGGGTCTAGGGTTCCTTCTTCATGGTTGCCAGTCTGTCTTTGTGCTTGTGCTTAGGTTAGGGTTGAGGGGGAGGGCTCAAATACCCTTCCCCTTGACTCCGGGTTGTAGGGGGGATCTCATCATCCATCGGTCTATATATCTCTCTACCTCTCTCTCACTCTCTCTCTCTCTCTCTCGGAGTAAAGAAAAGGAAGCATTCTCGGTCTTACAGACGCTAGGACCATCAATCCCATAACTAGGGACAACTTTGTGAGGGATAACCTCTAAAGTTTCCACAGCGGCCTAAGCCTCACCCATCCCCAAACCTCAGCCACCTCCAAAGGCTCCGACTTAGGTGGAGCAAAACCGCTGGACCAAGTACTTGGCGGTGGCAGAGGTGTTGGCCCGCCAGCTCCCGGCCCAAGAGGGAACAAGGGTGGAACATTTGATCCTGGGGTATTTGTGGGCAGCATTACACCCAATAGCTTTGAGAGACCTAGACAAAAGGTTACTTCCCGGTGTAAGACTCCAAGCGGTGCTAGGCCGTGGCAGTTCTGCGGAGGGGAAAGGTGCTGTTTAGGCTTCCCTCCAGAGTGTCACAAAAATATTTAAATGTAACCAAGATCAAGTTCCAGAACCTGGTAAATGAGGAATCAAGGAGTAGAGGATAAGGATGATAATAGTTTGGTAGCGATGGAACAGCACTATCTGAGACAAGATTATGCAGGGAAAAACTTGAACAAAAGAAGTTAAAGTCCCCTTAGAGTTCAAAGAACAAAAGCTGTTGTATGTAAACAACGCCCAAACGCTAATAACTCTGGTCGTCAGCAGAAGATTGGGGATGATCAACTCAAACCCAAGCAACCTCCAGGTTCTCAATGAACCTGCCCAACTCTCCGCAATCAAGCGCTTGAAGGGTACCAGATAACTGTGGGTGGCTGTACAGTACAAAGCACAATGTTTCAGAAGCTCTAAAGCAAACAGTAACTGATTTGAAGCAAGGATAACCTCAACACTTCTCAAGGGACTCAAGAGTAGGCTGGCAGAATGCAACTCCAAAGAAGCTAAGGGGAGGTATAACACTCCAGGTCTTAAGCTTAATAAGACCTCTTCAATCAATCGTGATTGGCTCCAGAAAGGTGATCAGGGATCAGGACCAGTATGGTCAGAGAAAGGGATCAAGGAGTGGTATGACACACTCAAAAATTCCAACAGACAGAATTTTTCTTCAACCAGCAAGGCTATTGGTTGGTGATAAGGATCAGGGATCAAGGGTTGAGTATGGAGGCTCAAGGATCAAAGGTGTGCCGATTTCATGCTGGATCATTCCATGCTCCAATGGTTTCATGTTCCCCCGGTGATTTTCTGATGATGATCAAAAAGGCAGGGGAGAGCCCCAGGAAAGGTGACGGATGAAGTCCATGAGAGCGCGGAAGGGTGGATAGGAGATTGGTTTGAGAAAGTTGAGTAAATCCTGACGGCCTTGAGATCCACAACTGATAGATCAAGTGCAATGGGAGGTTTGACGGATCCAAGGATTTGCCAAATGCTTGGGGGTGCGGTCGGGATGGATTCAGTAAATCATGGATGAGCGCCGCGCAACGGTAGCAATGAGGAGATGGGGACGCGCGACGACAAAGATGAAGACGTGCTACGACAACGGCGGAGATGAAAAGCAACACGGATAAAGAACGCGCGACGCGCGCGGATGAAAGGAGCGCGGCGCGGCGCGCGACGGGGATTAATGGAAGCGCCGCGCGCGGGTAAAGGATGGTTCGGATGAGCTTGAGGATAAGTTGTTCAGCCGGACGGTACATTTGCACAACAGTTTATGGATTGAGGTCTTAAGGCGGCCAGGGTGTCCAGGATGGGTCACCACATCTCTCCCCAGCTTACAGACTGTCCCTAGTCTGCTCCCAAGTTTGATGCCATAGAAAAAAGAAAGGAAAGAAAGATGATTGAAACCAAAGAATGGCCATTTTGATCTTGAGATTGGTGGAGAAAAAATTTGTCAATCCAACCAAAAATCCTAGAAGGGGCTGAGATAAAATGAAGGAGGCATCCCAAGTGCTCACACGCGTGGCATGAAGTATATTTTTCACAAAACAACAAGAATCTTGCCCAGATGGTGCACAAATTGGGAGGACTTACTTCCGGACCAATTTGCCTCCCCAAGAGTGAAATTTCTTGACCTGATCAGCCATGAACCTTCTGGCCATCTGAGTACCATCCAGCTCCTCCAAAAGATATGATCCACCTCTAACTTGACGGACTACTCGGTAAGGACCATTCCAGCGGTTAGAGAAAAGCTTTCCCCACTGAGGTTCCAAGGAACGATTATAAGCCAATACCAGGTCACCAGGTTTTAAAGGGTCCCTGATTTGATTCTGGTGTTTTTCTTCCCAATACTGAACTGATTTTGCTCTTGATTCCATCATATTCTGATAAGCTTTGTTACAAATATCTTCACTCTGCTCCAGTTGCTTTGATCTGGCAACTAATAGGTCAGTAGTTGAGGAAACTTGTTCCCAGGGGATGCCCAAGAAAGACTCCATCTCAAGATCAAGAGGAAGAAAAGCCCTCTGAACAAAGATGATTTCATAAGGAGAATAACCAGTGGTTCGCTTGGTGGAAATTCAATCAGAGAAGAGGACCAAGGGGAGAAACTTTCAACAATTCTTGCCACTTTCCCCAGCCAATTTTACAAGAGCAGCCTTCAAAGGAGCATGGCCTCTTTCCACCATGCCTTGTCCTTCAGGATAATAGGGAGTAGTAACTCTATGTTGTTCAGGGAGCAATTGGATCATTTCAGCAAGTTTTCCACCAAATTCTGAGCCACCATCCGTAGAATAAGATCGGGCCAAGCCATAACGCATTGTCCAAGTCTCATGAAGGAAAGCTGCTACTGATTCAGAGCTGAGGTTCTTAAGAAACTTTGCTTCAACCCATCCAGAAAAATAATCTCTAGCCACAATGAGGTACTTAGCTCCACCAGCCTTAATGTGAACCACATCCATAGCAATCCTCCCAAAGACAGTGGATTCTCCAGTGGGGTAACAAATTTTGGCTGGGCGCCTAAAATCACGTTTCTGGCACACTTCACAACTCCTACACCATTGAGCGACGGATTTCTTCAGGGATGGCCACCAGAATTGTTCAGATATTTGTTGATAAGTTTTGTTTTCCCCACAATGACCAAGGCCTTCATGGAGATTTTCCAGGATCAAATCTTGCTTGGAAGGGATAGTGACCACAACAAGTGCACAAGGAGTTGACCTTTTCATAAGCCTAGAACCTTGGACAAAGAAGTTGGAGAACTTCCTTTTAAGGGACCAAAATTCTTTGGCAGAGAGATCAGGGGGTCTTTGGAGAGTTGAAAGTTACTGCTCCAACTTAAGCCAGAAACCTTGCTGGAAACCAGAGTAATTTTTGGAGGAGAAGGCAAAGACAGGGCGGACCAAGGGTTCTTCCTCATCAAAATCCATTCCAACCTCTGATTCATTGTCTCCAATAGGTCGTCGAGATAAACCATCAGGCATGGTGAAAGATTTTCCAGGCCTGTGAACAATATCAAAAGAGAAAAACTGGATGAAAGCCACCCAACAAGTCATGGGAGCATTTGGGAGGCTGGGGGCGTTGATCATTTCAATAATAGATTGCGCATCAACTTGTAACTCAAAGTGTTGACCCCAAAAGACAGTCTGAAGCTTCTTCAACATTTGGGCCACACCACAAAGTTCTAGTTTTGGCTGGGAGTACCTGGATTCCACATCTGAGAAAAGAAGAGATTCATACAGAGCAGGACAATCCAAACCATTTTCATCTTCCTGGGTAAGAACAGCCCCAACAGATTGATAACTCGAGTCCACTGCCAACTTGATCTTGCCGGCTCCATGTCCATAAGTGATCTTTTTCAAAACAATGTATTTCCCAACAATTGTTTTGAGCAACTGAAATGATTGTTCGCAGTCTTGGGTCCAAATCCATTCAGCATCATTCCTGGTTAAGCAATGCAGGGAATACAGATTTTGGATAATGAGGGAATGAAGATCCTGACATAAGTTACAACACCTAGGAAACCTCTAATTTCCTTTGGATTTATTGGGGTAGGCCAGGAGATGATTTTGTTGACTTTAGAGGGTGCCATCCTTCTTCCGTCCTTGCAGACTATATGACCAACGATTTCCAAGGCAGGGATACAGGAGGCAAGTTTTGATCCAGAGACAGTAAGGCCAGATTCCTCAATTCGAAACAAAATTCTTTCCAAAACAGTAGCATACTCCCAGACAAATCATCAGATTCCTGAGTTCCAAGGTAATAGCTCATTATCATAGTCAGAAACTGGACCTTTAATTCCACCATCATCAATAAAGATACCCGCATGATCTGGGATTTCGTCCTGGAGGATCCACATCATCTGAGCCTGATAGACTGCAACCTAGTTGGTGGCACCTTGAGGCAATTGAGTCAACTGAAATCGACCAAGGGGAGTATTGAAAGTAGTGAGGGGACAAGAAATAGGATGCAAGGATTGTTTGTCATAGCCACACATAATGTCACCTAGACCATAGCAAGCTCTCCCAGAGAAGGATTCAACAAATTCTTCAGTGGCAGGCGGCATGCCAGAGTCTTTAATAGTAACTTTATTAAGAGTTTGTAGATCATGAACTACTCTAAGTTTACCATTACTCTTTAGAACACAGAAAACAGGACTGGAATAGCTAGAAGTTGATTGTTTGTATAAACTGGTTTGGACTCGTTGTTCACGGACCAACTTGATGAATTTGTCAACTTTAGCAGCAGGGATTGGGATATTTTTCTTTTGCCAAGGGTCATGTTCAACTACCGGGATGATGTAAGGGAGACCATAGGATTCTTTCAAGAGACCTCTCTCTTGGTCACAGAATGCAATTGATTTTTCCCTTAGAGACAAGATATTTTTGATCAAATTTAACTCATCAGGAAGAAGCCATCCATCTGGACCAAAATTGACCACTTTCAGACGTTCTTCAGTGACCCAACCAGAGGGAATAAATGGACCAGTGAGGGATTTGGATAGACCACAGTAAGGATTGCGGGATAGCGGAGGACGCATAAGAGGAGGGTTGAGGTTGAGAGGCATTGGTTGGTTGACTGGCTGGACCTTCTTTGCAACTGGTTTGTACTTTGTGGCAAAGGAGAGGAATCCCTGCTTCCTCCAAGCATTGACCAGTGAAACCTGACTACAAAAACTGAGGCCGTGTTCCAACATCTTCCAAGTCCAATGTTCTGCTGCTTCCTTGAAAGGTGCCTTCTCCATAAAAGAGGATCCAAAATATAACACATTTCTCACATGTGTGGCACAGGGTAGAGTTTCAAAAATAACAGTAGTAGAAGCCCTTGGTGGTGCACAATTGGGAGGACTTACTTCTACCCCAAATTGCCTCCACCTAAGATTAAACTCCTTCATACCAAAGCCACCAAGAAAAGAATTGAGATCAAGATCTAGTTTAGACTCATTGCAGAGATTCAAAACCGGAATAGAAGATGAGTGATCAGGCTGAAAAGTGAAAGGAAAGGAAGATAGAACAGATCCAGACAGAGAAGAAATATTTTTGGATTTTTCAAATTTTTCATATGTTTGGGTTTTGATCTTATTTGGATGAGAAGAAAGTGATGATGAAAAAGAAAGATGGGCCTCTGAGGTGGGAGTTGGTCCATGAGTTGAAGTCTGAGGCTGAGGAGAACTACAACTATCACTAGGGCCAACTATTCTGCTAAAAAATGAGGATGAAAGGAATGAGAGTTTTCTTTCTGCTTTCCTTTCAGGACAGATTTGGGAGGGTGACCAGGGAAGTCTCTTTCCCAACAACCAGAATCCAAAGAACAAAGGGGGACTTCAATCTTTCTGCCATCAGCATCAGGGAGGAGAATTCTCTCCCCAACTTGATCAGAAAACATCAGGGTAGCACCAAAGTCCATTAAGAAAGGCCTTCCCAAGATCATGGGACCATCCAGACAAGTGATCCAGAAGTGACAGGTGCCAACAATATTTTGACCAATTCAAACAGGAATATCCTCAGCAATACCAACCAGTTCACAGGACTGATTCCCAATTCCATAGACCGCAGAGTTGAAACTGACCCTTGGGCTAAGTTTAAGCTTGCAGGCCATGGAGTCCGAAATCAAGTTGAGCTGAGAACCCAAATCCACAAGGAGAGAAACCGTTTTAGTTGAATCACCAAGACAACATGGAAGAAAACCAAGAGGACAGGAATACAGGTTGGTATCTGAAGAGGGATCTGTTCCACCAGAATCCTCTATCAGAGTACCAGAGGAGACCTTTAATTCGTCCGGTCCAATCTCCACATGTTGACGAGAAACCCATTTCTTCATCCCTTCCGCCACAGATGGAGAGATTGACAGGAGTTCAGCCACAGATAGATTGGGGATTTTAAGATCAGAAATTTTGTTTAATACTCCTTCCACAGCATTAGGGTAGTCCTTGGAGATGCCCCTCTCAAATCAAACTTTGGGCTGGGTGGAGGGAGGAAGATCAGGTGTAATAGGTGATGGAAGAGGATCTGAGAGTTGGGCAGGTTGAACAGGGGGAGGATCAGTGTTGTCCTGGAACCTTTCCATAAGTGTTTCCCTTTCTACTTCCATGCCTTCCACATCAGAGGAAGGAGGCTCAGGTGAAGATTGGCGTTTAATGGGTTTTCGCAGAATGGAGGATGGAACAGGAGGAGACTTATGAGGTTTTGGTTCCTCATGGCGTTTCCTAGCTGGATTGGATTGATAGGTGCCAGGGAAGCTGGAAGAAGTGATAGCTGGAGGATACCAAGGTTGCAGAGTTCCACATGATGATCAAAAATCCACAGAGACCAAGGATGCCTTCTTAGGGGTTGGTGGTTGGTATGAGGCCACCACATGACGGATCGGTCGAGACAAATCAAAAGGGATCAAAGCACCATTAGGAAGGAAAAAATTATTTCCCTTCTGCTCTACTAACTTCTCCTCCTTGTCCTTCAGGAGTTCAGGACATCTACCGGTACCATGGCCTTCCCTATGGCAGTAATAACAGACTATAATAGACTTAGGAACAGAATTAGCAGGTTTAGAAGTGGCTAAAGAGGATATTTTCTGATCTATTTTATTCTCAAATGCCTGAAGTAATTTAGTGATCTCATCTATAGTAGGTGTCTGCTGGTGAGTCTGATGATTGGGTTTAGGTCTGCGATTGGCTTCCATCTTATTCACGATTTTGTTAGATGCTTGAAAAGAGGGGGCAAGGACTGGTTCAGTGATTTTAGGTTTTTCAAAGGTGAGAGCTGTTTGACCTTTCATTACTTTATCCACAGTATTCCTAAGAACCATGAAAGCAGGGAGCTTGAATCGATTGTCTCTTGTCGTGATCATGGATCCAGATTTCACCAATCCATCCTTAATTCTTTCCTGCACTCCTGGAGAGAAAGACTGAAAAAATTGCACTCGAATTTTGTCCAACGTATCAATGTGATTGTTCCGGATAAAATAGGACTGGATAGGGTCCCAAGATTTTCTGAAATTCTGATAGTCAGAGGCTGAGGAGATACCACCATTGGAGATCCATTGAGAAAACAGGGCATCCAAGTCTTGCAAAGTAAATCTGGCTACATCTATTTTTCCGCAATAGGCTAACATAGCCTCCTTCAGGAGCCGCCAGTTGTGAGTTTCGAATCCCTCAAACAATTTGATAACCTCCATAACTTTGTCAGAAGAGATAAAAAACCGTAAGTGATAAGCCATATCATATTCACTGGCACCATCCACTTCCGCAGCCATCTCATAGGAGTCCAGGAATTGTTCGACATTGGTCCCATTGAAGCCTAAATTTTTGTTCTGAGGTTTGATTTTGACTATCTTGGCCAAACAGCTAAAGAGGATCCAGCAGATTCCATGTTGAAGGGTTTCTAAGAGATCCAAATGAGCAGAGTTCCAGGGTGGCTCACAAGTGTGGCAAGAGTAGAGTTTCACAAAAACAACAAGGATCTTGCCCAGGCGGTGCACAATTGGGAGGACTTACTTCTAGACCAAGCTGCCTCCACGGATCAGAAAAAAAAGGAACAAAAAGAAAAGAAAAAAAATTGGATCGGATTTCGGAGTTGATTCTTCAAGTTGGGACTGTAAATCCCAAGGTTGCTGGTTCAATCCTGGCCCGGGGGACCAAATGTAAGACTCCAAACAGTGCTAGGCCATGGCAGTTCTGCGGAGGGGAAAGGTGCTGTTTAGGCTGCCCTCCTGAGTGTTACAAAAATATTTAAATGTAACCAAGATAAAGGTCCAGAACCTGGTAAATGAGGAATCAAGGAGTAGAGGATAAGGATGATAATAGTTTGGTAGCGATGGAACAGCACTATCTGAGACAAGATTATGCAGGGAAAAACTTGAACAAAAGAAGTTAAAGTCCCCTTAGATTTCAAAGAACAAAAGCTGTTGTATGTAAAAAACGCCCAAACGCTAAAACTCTGGTTGTCAGCAGAAGATTGGGGATGATCAACTCAAACCCAAGCAACCTCCAGGTTCTCAATGAACCTGCCCAACTCTCCGCAATCAAGCGCTTGAAGGGTACCAGATAACTGTGGGTGGCTGTACAGGACAAAGCACAATGTTTAAGAAGCTCTAAAGCAAACAGTAACTGATTTGAAGCAAGGATAACCTCAACACTTCTCAAGGGACTCAAGAGTTGGCTGGCAGAATGCAACTCCAAAGAAGCTAAGGGGAGGTATAACACTCCAGGTTTTAAGCTTAATAAGACCTCTTCAATCAATCGTGATTGGCTCCAGAAAGGTGATCAGGGATCAGGACCAGTATGGTCAGAGAAAGGGATCAAGGAGTGGTATGACACACTCAAAAATTCCAACAGACAGAATTTTTCTTCAACCAGAAAGGCTATTGGTTGGTGATAAGGATCAGGGATCAAGGGTTGAGTATGGAGGCTCAAGGATCAAAGGTGTGCCTATTTCATGCTGGATCATTCCATGCTCCAATGGTTTCATGTTCCCCCGGTGATTTTCTGATGATGATCAAAAAGGCAGGGGAGAGCCCCAGGAAAGGTGACAGATGAAGTCCATGAGAGCGCAGATGGGCGGATAGCAGATTGGTTTGAGAAAGTTGAGTAAATCCTGACGGCCTTGAGATCCACGACTGATAGATCAAGTGCAATGGGAGGTTTGACGGATCCAAGGATTTGCCAAATTCTTGGGGGTGCGGTCGGGATGGATTCAGTAAATCATGGATGAGCGCCGCGCAACGGTAGCAATGAGGAGATGGGGACGCGCAATGACAAAGATGAAGACGTGCTACGACAACGGCGGAGATGACAAGCAACCTGGATAAAGAATGGGTGACGCGCGCGGATGAAAGGATCGCGGCGCGCGACGCGGATTAATGGAAGCGCAGCGCGCGCGCACGGGTAAAGGATGGTTCGGATGAGCCTGAGGATAAGTTTTTCAGCCGGACGGTACGTTTGCCCAACAGTTTATGGATTGAGGTCTTAAGGCAGCCAGGGTGTCCAGGATGGGGCACCACACCGGCCAGACCCCCAGATGTGGAAGGTAAAGGAGACTTACGCTCCTAAGTTGTCCGCAAGTCCGGAAGTTATTGATCTAGGCATCTGTAAGGAGGTTGGGTGCAATGAGTTCTTAAGTGTAGTGAGATAAAATAGAAAGAATGAGATGTATTCTTCTTCCTCCAATCCTTCCTCTTCCTTTCCTTTCCTTCTCCAATAGATCAATAGATTGATTGATAGATGATCATAACCCAACCCAGAGTTGAGGGTGAGGACTTGGATCCCACCCCTTCAACCCTAACCTAAGTACAACCAAAAACACAAAAGAACAATGAAACACAACCCCTAAGCAGAGAACCCTAGCCCAACCCTGCCCCTCCATTCCTTGCCCCATAACCCGTGCCACTTGATATCAACGTACGCCCGGTATGTCCTTCTCATGGCGCGGCCCTCAGCCAAGCCCTACTTGGAGCCCCCCCGTTCGCCCGCCCGCGCGTGTCTGCGGACCTCACCGTCTGCAAGTTGGCCCTCGCGCGCCTAACCCCCGATTGCCCCGCCCTTGCTTTCCGGACTAACCACCCGCAAGCTCGGTTGGGCTGGCTCCATCACTTGGTCCGCATTTCCTGGGCGGGTCGCGCCTGCCGCCCATGGAGTAGGCCCGACCCGCACCTGGTACTGAGCCCCGCAATTCCCACTTCTGAGCCCGCAGCGGCTGCTGCCGAGCCCTCAGCAGGCACTGCTGAGACCGCGCGCACCCAAATGCTTAGCCCGACCTACCGAACTGCTGAGCGCGCAGCCCACAAAGCAGCTCTCAACCCAAGGTTATAAATACAACACCACACCATGTGGCATGCTACATGTCCCATTTGAGCTGTGGGGCATGCCAAACAACCAAAATGAAGTTGTGTAGCCTCCAATATAAATAATGAATAATGAACAATAAATAATAAATAATGAAAAATAAATAAAAAATAATACATAACAAATAATGCATAATAAATAATAAATAATAAATAATAAATAATACATAATACATAATAAATAATAAATAATAAGTAATAAATAATAAATAATAAATAATAAATAATAAATAATAAATAATAAATAATAAATAATAAATAATAAATAATAAATAATAAATAATAAATAATAAATAATAAATAATAAATAATAAATAATAAATAATAAATAATAAATAATAAATAATAAATAATAAATAATAAATAATAAATAATAAATAATAAATAATAAATAATAAATAATAAATAATAAATAATAAATAATAAATAATAAATAATAAATAATAAATAATAAATAATAAATAATAAATAATAAATAATAAATAATAAATAATAAATAATAAATAATAAATAATAAATAATAAATAATAAATAATAAATAATAAATAATAAATAATAAATAATAAATAATAAATAATAAATAATAAATAATAAATAATAAATAATAAATAATAAATAATAAATAATAAATAATAAATAATAAATAATAAATAATAAATAATAAATAATAAATAATAAATAATAAATAATAAATAATAAATAATAAATAATAAATAATAAATAATAAATAATAAATAATAAATAATAAATAATAAATAATAAATAATAAATAATAAATAATAAATAATAAATAATAAATAATAAATAATAAATAATAAATAATAAATAATAAATAATAAATAATAAATAATAAATAATAAATAATAAATAATAAATAATAAATAATAAATAATAAATAATAAATAATAAATAATAAATAATAAATAATAAATAATAAATAATAAATAATAAATAATAAATAATAAATAATAAATAATAAATAATAAATAATAAATAATAAATAATAAATAATAAATAATAAATAATAAATAATAAATAATAAATAATAAATAATAAATAATAAATAATAAATAATAAATAATAAATAATAAATAATAAATAATAAATAATAAATAATAAATAATAAATAATAAATAATAAATAATAAATAATAAATAATAAATAATAAATAATAAATAATAAATAATAAATAATAAATAATAAATAATAAATAATAAATAATAAATAATAAATTATAAATAATAAATTATAAATAATAAATTATAAATTATAAATTATAAATAATAAATAATAATTCATGAATAATAAATAATAATTAATAATTAATAGATAATAGATACAAAATGACTTTGGGAGATCAAATTTTCAATTTAGGAATACACAAATCAACCCAATTTTTTTCTTTCCAGTTTTAAAAATAGGTGAAGAAACAATATTTTGGTTCTCTTTGGTGGAAATGAAAGCCTAGACAAACACAAAATTGACGCGGAAAGTTTCTAATTGAGAAAGGATTTATAACGCATTTGAGATGATGTGAAACTACTGCAAAAATTCAACCTGACCCTAGTGTCATGTAAGTAGCAGCCACAGGATTTTCTTGATTCAGATTGAAATATGTGCTGGTCTGTTCCATGGAAGCACCAGATTGCCACTATTTTTCAATGAAATATCAGTGGGCGTACAGGACATGGATAATATAAATTTGATTCCTAATGGGAAAATATGATTATATTTTTAAATGAGTAAGTACCTCAAAATTTCACTTGAAAAGAAGATAAAATTGCAGCCTATAATTCAAGCAGGGCAAATGGGGAAGGAGGAGGTTGGAAGAGAAGGAGATCCAACGCAGGCATTGACGCAGTAATGTGAGCCATTGGCTCATTTGGCTTGGTCTTTGCCCTCGGTGACAGGCATGATGATGAAAACCAAAAAAGAAGGAAAGGTCGTCGAAAACTGGGTTTGGGGATGCAGTTGACGAAAAAAAGGTCAGGTTGATGGTCGGGAGGGGGAGTCCAAAGCTCAGACAATAGGCGCGGCCTACTTATACTCCCCACATTGGATCTTGCCCGCAGCCTGTTATACCCTTGGGCTCGGCATGGTCGGACTTGCCCTCGGTGGGATGTGTGAGGCGGACCGCAGAGGCGTGGATGATTGAACCACTGCCATTCCAGCTCGGCGGGCGTGCATCATCAATCTTTGCCTTCCATACCAAGTGTTGATGAGATGACGATCACAGAGTACACAATGTCGCTGGGCGCAGAAAGTATGACACCACGCCTGGGGCGGTGGGAATACCGCGCGTTGTGCGAAGTTGCGGAGGTTGGGGCGTAGTGACCATTGGCCTGGTGCAGTCTTTGCTCAGCATCTAGTTTGCCCTTACCACCCCAGGTCTTACACCGCGCACCATCAGCGTCGGGTGCAGACAGCCCGTGAGGGTGAACTGCTGAGCCGATGGGGGAGACGCTGCGGGCGAGGTCGAACGTTGTGAATATAAATAGAGCGCCCCTCCAGTGCCTGAGCTCTTCATACCATCGCTTCAAAACTACCGACTTGGTCCTTGGTTCCACAACTGCATCCACCGCCCTTGGTTTCTTTCTAGTTTTCCCTCCTCTTTGGTTTTCACCACAATGCCTGGCACCCCGGGCAACAACCAGGTCAAATGGGGCAATGGCTCACACTACTGCGTCATTGCCCGCGCCGGACCTCCCCCTCTTCCAACCTCCTCGCCACCCCTTCTGCCTGCTTAAATTAGAGACGGAGAATCATTCTTCTTTTAAGGACGTTCAGGTGCATTTTGCATCCGAAATAAGGTTTTTCTTACACAATCCTTGCAGGAATATGTGCTGATCGAGGTTCCTTCAAAATTTCCCCCGGCGCAACACGCATTGCACCCTGCCGCCAGCAAAATGAAGTGGGCCCTGTGTGGCTCCTTGGAAAAATTTCAGACCTTGGTTGAGAGTTTGTGAATCATGAAACAGAAAGGTGTGTTTGATTATGATTGAAAATTGAAGGATTTTCCGGATGAATCTAGATCTCATTCCTTTGGAAAAAAATATTTTCTGATCCAAATTGTATGCCTGTAGATTTTTCTTGGAGGACTCAGCCTTTTTATTTTCTCCCTTGCTTGGCGAACCTAAAACTTAAATTCAAAAAAATTGTATCTGTTTAAAAATTTTTTATTTTCCGATTTAGCTCTTTCTGTTAGAACATAAATAATTATTTTTGTTTCAAGGAATTTCTGAATGGAATTTGAGTTTCTTTCAGGCCATGGAAATGGTATGGCTGGAGGGTTTTATAGTTTCACAAGATTGCAGTGTGTGGTTTGCATATTTCAGAGTGAAACATAGAGGAAGCTTTCAATTTGAGTGTCTCTTCATCTCCCAAAAAACACTTTAGTGGACAATTCATGAATTTGAAAACTACATGTGTCCACTTTCTAATGAAACTAGTCATTGCATGTGCATGAAAATTGTATGACCAACTATATTAAGGCCACTTGGTCCTTGGTGGTTCATTTATGCCTGCAGAGGTTGGCAATGATCCCAGCTGTGAGATAGAAGGATGGCAAAGTAACCAGATAAAAGCATTAAGTGTTTGTGGGCCTGATTAATGCTTGAAATGATGTGTCATAACTCAAAACACCCTTTTGCTTATTTCATGGTGAAGGGAGCAAGTAAATAAGCCGTGATAACACTTGTTATGGGCCTCAGGTAGAGCTGGTTCCATCAACCATAGGAATCTCTAAAAGATATGTGTCTTTTGGGAATGAAAACCAGCTCTGTCATGTGCATGGAAATTTTTCTACAATATATGAAGCGGATTATTTCTTCCCAGTTGAAAAAATATGCTTGTAAATTTTGGTGAAAATTTAACTTTTGAGGAAAATTATGAAGGATTAACCAATCACAAGCATGGAGGGAGTGTGCTACTGAATGCTAAATGAAGTTGGTAATCATATTTCAACAATAGAATTCATTGTAATTTGGACTTTTCATAAATTCTTGTGTAACTGAAATCTTTTTTTGGGTTTCTGGAAAGTTTTGGGGCACTGGAATCTTCAATTTCCAGACTTGAGTTTCCTTCAAAATGATTTTTACATTTGGAATTTTTGTTGGTTCCATTCTACAATAATTGCTTTCAGTTTTGTTTCATTTCCTCTATTTTTTCAGTTTTTCTTTGTCAATTTCATAAATTTTCTTCCACCCAAAACTCCAGGAATTAAATATTTTGCCTTTGCTATTTTTTTGTTTTCTTTTTTTTTTCTCCACTTCTATTTCTTTGGCTTTATGCCTAATTAATGTATGGTGATTTAAAATTCTTTCAAAAATCATAACTTAGTCAATTGCATGCTCCCAAAAAAAAGGTTTGGATGAAAATGAGAAATAACAAACAATGATTCAGGATAAAATAAAATTTGAATTGATGCAAATTTATAGCATCAATTGTTTTCATTAAGAAAATCTCATATATTGAATTATAGTTTTTACTTAAAGTCCCAATTTAAGATGAGCCTTCCTGCCCTAGGACTAATTGAAATGTTTTTAATGTTTTGAAAATTCATATTTGTATTCATATAGGCATTCTATTCATAAAAAAGAAGAAACTTGTATTTTTTTAAGAATTTGAAAAATTCTCCAATTTCCTGATGCCACAACTACCCCTGGCATGCAAGAAACTTGAGGCACAGGCACTACTGTTCACAGAAATAAGGATGGTGAAGATAAGATTGATTGCAATGATAAGAGGTAGAGCAATTTAAAAGGTGGAAGGAATTAAGGATGAGAGAAATTCATAATTATGGCCCTTGAGCAAGACTGATTGACTGAATACAATGAGAGAAACACCAAAGAGATAGGTATAATGAGTGGGGTAGGCTAGATTTCTTTCTTGTGCTGAGATGACACCTATTGAAAGGGGGACTAAGTAGTATACTAATTCCTTGAGGGGAATTATTCCAGGAGGTAAAGAGAGGCCAGTATATGTGAGAGGTAAGAGGAAGCCTTGAGGAGTGGTGACTGGTGCAGGGGCTGAGATGCCCCATGGTATTACAATTTGACCAATTGGGCTGGAGGCTGTGGCTTGACAGATTGAGTGATGGGCCTGAATAGGAATGTGTGTTATTTACTGAACTGGAGTATGGGTTGTCCAGTTAGGAGAATATAATATGGGTTTACAGTATGTAATGATCATACAAATCAGATTTGAGGGAGAGATGGAAGATCCACCAGGCCATAGGGAGAGAGGAAGAGCCTGGGATATTGACTAGGACCTGCATAGGTATGCAGTGAGATACTTTGCATATTAAGCTGGTAGATCCAGGGGTAGAAGGTGGAACTTTAATGAGGTTTGAGAAAGTGTGAGGAGACTGGGTGTAGACTGAGTATGGAGAGTTCAGTTGTTTTTTTGACACCTGATCAGCAACTTTTTGGTCAGAAAAATCAATATTTATTTTTGACCAATGCTTTTTTCCCAGTATTCTTCCAATTTCTACCATAACTTTATTTTATTTTATTAAGTTGATTTCTTGATTAATGCCTCTCCAAAAGTGGAAGGTTTTTTGCTATTTTAAATTCTGGAGTGATGTTTTTTTCTTTATTTATTCCTGATAGTTGCCTTTCTTCAAATAATTTTTCAAGTTGAATTTTTGAAAAATTCAGGTTTTCTTCAAGATGAAATTGGTTTGATTTTTATCATTTTTTTCATAATTTTCACTTGTATTTTAAATTATATTGATTAAATTTCACCCCCCTTTCTTGTTTATCTTTTATGGTTTCCCCAACCATTCAAAAAGTCTCTTTGGTGTACATCTTTTTTTTTCATCATTTCTAAATTTGGTGTTTTTTGTTGAAAGATTTTGCAGTTTTGATTCATGAAAAGACAGTTTGAAAATTTTTCAAATGGAACCATCCCAAAGGGAAAATATGAAAAAAAAATTAAATGAATTCATACCTAAAATAAAAAAAAGAACTGATGATGAGTTATTTGAACACCCAATAAAAATGAGCCCCTTGAGATTTAGTCAATAAACACCCTCCTTCAAAGGAATATTAAATTATTGAATTCCTTTTCCATATGCAAACTTTTTTGAAGAAAGGAATGGTTGTGGTGATCATTTTATTAAAATCAACCCTCCTTGAGTTGTACCCACTCAAGGAAGGGGGTTCACCATTAAATATATTTGGAAAGAAAGAAGGTTTTACATGAAGTAATTTCAGATTTAGAACATTTTCTAATTTTTAAATCCATTCTTGGAATGGAAAACCTCCCTTTAAAGGAGGATTTGAGCCTCGCAGGGCATTTCAACCTGAATTGCGACCTAGGGGCGAAGAACTAAAGCACAGGATACCCAAATTTATCCAAAGATGAAACGGGATATTTTGTGACCTTAAATATCATTACCAAAAAAAAAGAATTGGTTAATAAATGAATCATAAAGTATGATTATTTCAGAGAAATATTCAAATTTTTGGTTTCAGAATCTGTAGCTGTGGGAGCAAAGATTGGATTCCCTGAATGCCTATAAGCATCTGCATCTTCATCTTCTTTTTTTTATGATATTCATACTCTACAAAGTCTCAGGACTCAAATTATGGGGAAAAATTTCTTATTGATGATGGTCCTGAGCTTTGATTGACAAGGAAAATATTAAAATTCATGAAAAGTAGAAAAAATAGACTTATTGCCCAAAAAAAGAATGAAAAAATGTCCTAATTAGGGCGTATCAGAGTTAAAAATTTCAAAAATTAAATACCTTTTTTCTGGTTTATCCTTTTTATTTTTTGTAAATTTATTTTTTTCAGAGAACACCATTGGTTCATTGTTTATTTTGATACAAAATTCCTTTTCAAAAATTGATATTTTTCTGGGAAACGTTAAATTTGTGACCCTCTGATTGCAAACAGGCATGAAACCCCATAAAAAACCCATCTGAGTTCTGAATGGCTGTTTGCAACACGTCTGAGTTACAAATGGTTGTTTTCAAAATTTTGCTATATTATATATATAGAGCATTATTTTTCTCACGCATCCAATCCTTTATTTCACACATTTCAATGTTGTTGAGTGTTTGCACCCCTTTCATATTTCACACAAAAATACTTTATTTCAGGCATGTTACAAGAATTAATTCTTTTGTAGTTCTGACTCCCCAGAATCCAAACAGGGGTGTTGAAACCCCTGACCAAAGTCTTTGGTAATTTTGGAGGCATTAGAAACCCTTCAAAAATGCAATCAAAAAATGAAAAAATTCTTTAAAAACAATGTTTTTGTATGGCTTTTTGGATCCTTATTTTGGCTATTTTAATTGATTTTTTTATTTGTTATTTCAGCTTCCAGAAGTTTCAAGAAAACATCCAAATAGCTTTCAATTATTTTTTTCATATTTCCTTGGATTTATCCTTTCACCTTAAAAAATTCCTTCAAAAAACACAAAACTTCAAAACATTCAAATTTCTCTTTTGCAATTTGAATACTTTTATTTTTCTTTTTATCTTGTTGTTTTGGCTGATTTGAGCTATCTTAAAGTTAAACCAAGAGTTACAGATAATTTGAATATTTTTTCTGATTGTTGGGTGTATTATTCTACCTTAAACATTTACATCAAAAATGCAAAAAGTTAGAAAAAATCAATTTTCTCATTGGACTTTTGGATCCTTATCTTTGTCAATTTGACTAAATTTTTTTGGGTTTTTGAAGCTTTCAGAATTGTAGAATAACTATCCAAGAGCTTTGATAAAAAATTTATTTAGGGATTTTTATTTCACTAAAATGTATGAATCATTCAGCAAGTTTTCACCTGGAGAACAGCTATATTATATGGGTGAAGGCATAAATCTGAAAAGTGGCAGATATCAACTTACCTGATCAAAGAGACAAATTATACTCAAGCATCCAAAGTAAGAGGAAGACCCAAAGAAGCATCCAAAAACTTCAAGAAGATCTCTCAGTCCTCAAGCAAAAGAGATCCATCTGGTTTTGAATATTTAGAAGAACCCAAGAGGAGAGGAAGGCCAAAGAAGATATTCATAGAAAATTTCAAGGTCAGTCACCATTTCTTTTGAAAAGATATGGTTGGTGATAAATTCACAACTCAAATGAGTTGTGTGCACAAATCAAATGGGCCGTGTGGCATTCTACACAACCAAAATTGAGTTGTGTTGCCTCTAAACAACATGATTGTAGTTGTGTAGCCCCCACAAAACACTACCGTGTTGTGCAGCACCCTACATGACTACATTTGAGTTGTGTCCAGTTGTACAAAACTCATATGTAGTCTTTTTCTGTGAAACAATACTACAGTCATAAGGAATTTTTAAGGTGAAAGGATAAATCCAAAAAATATGGAAGAAGTATTTTAAAGCTCTTTGAATTTTGTTTGAAATTTCTGGAAGCCGGAATGGCCAAAACAAAATAATTTAAATAGCCAAAATACAGTTCCAAAAACCTATTCAAAATTTGTGTTTACACAATTTTTTCATTTTTTCATGCATTTTTCAAGGGGTTCTAATGCCTCCAAAAATACCAAATATTTATGTTCAAGGATTTAAGAACCCCTGCTGCGGGTATGCAGATTTAGAATTCAAAGAAAAATGTATTCTTCAAACATGCCTCAGATAAAGTATTTTTGCGTGAAATATCAAAGATGCGTGACGGGGAAACAGCATAAAAATGCGTGAAACAAAGCGTTTGATGCATGGGAGAAAAAATGCCCTATATCTATTTTCAGCATTTTTTTGATTTTTTTATCTATTATTTCTTTTTTTTATTTTAATGAAAAAACAAAAAACATATTAATGAATTAAATTAAAATTATAAATATAAATTAATATAAACAAATAAAATGAAATAAATAAATAAATAAAAAGAGAAATAAATTGATTAATTAAATTGAAAATTTAAATATAAAAAAGAATATAAATAGATAAATCAAAATGAATGGAAATAAATAAAAGAGAATTAATTTTATCATGCATTTTGAGGCTGTTGTGCGGTTGAGCCCCATTGATATTTCATGCAAAGATACTTGATTTCATGCATGTTTCAAGAATTCTTTTTTTTTTGAATTGTGAATCAGAAAACCCGTAGCAGTTCCCTTAAACCATTAACCAAAATCTTTGGAAATTTAGGAGGCATTGCAACCCCTTCAAAAATGCTATCAAAAAATAAAAAAAATTGTGTCAAAACAAATTTTTGTATGGGTTTTTGGATCCTTATTCTGGCGATTTGGATTGTTTTTTTATTATTATTTAAGCTTCCAGAAATTCCAAATAATATTGAAATTGCTTCTTTTTTTCATATTTTTTGGATTTATCCTTTTGCCTGAAAAAATTGCTTCAAAAAACGCAAAGATTCAAAAAAATCAAATTTCTCTTTGGATATTTGAATGCTTGAATTTTCATTTTCATTTAACTTTTTCGGGTGATTCAATCTATAAAGAAGTTAAGAAAACAGTTAAAGAGAATTTTAATATTTTTTTCAGATTTTTCAGATGTATTATCTTGCCTGAAACATTTACATGAAAAAAGCAAAAATTATACAAGACTCAATTTTATCATTGGAATTTTGGATCCTTTTTTTCATTTTTGATTAATTTTTTTGGGTGTTTCAAAACTTTGTAAATTTAAAAAAGTATTCAATAGCTTTTTTAAATTATTTTCAGAATTTCTGTATTTTATTTTTTACCTTTTATAATTCCATTAAAAAACAAGAAGATTCAAAAAATTCACTTTTTTCATTGGATTTTTGAATCATTTTTCTGGCCTTAATAATTGATTTTTTTTGGTAATTCAACCTTTGAGAATGCTAAAGGAACAATGAAACCTTCAATTAATAATTTTTAAAGATCATTTTTATGTATGCATACACCTTACAAAATTCATTCAAAAGTTAAGAATAAAGCCCAAATATGGATACAATGATTGAAAACTAATTCAAGTATGATTAATTTTATGTTTCTACTTTATTTTAGTGGAGAAAAAAAAATACAATTACCAAGATCCAAATTACTCTGAACAATGGTTTTCCAATATTTGAAATTCTTTCTCACAAAGCTTTTCCAAAGTGCATCTAACCTGGGAGCTAGCCAATGATCAGAATTGAACTTGAATGATACTACATGTTTGAATTCTTCTAAAAGACTGAAGAAAATATGAGAAGATTTGCAATTTGGAGTGGTAGGGTTATTCAGAGGAAGATAAGTGCAAGGCATTAAAGAAGAAAACAGAATGACTGGAAACTTATATGTTTCAGCCAGAAGGAAACCATGGCATGGAAATTTCATCCCCATATTGATGGGAGCTGGTCCAGAAAGGTGTTTAAGTCTCCTTCTTGCTTCTTGGAATGTTTTACCCCAGATATCATGTAGTAATCTTGGTTCCTTGAAGATTGGCTTGGAATCAAGCTCTTTCACCATTTCTTCCCTCACTTCAATCCAGTCTTCTGGTTTCCTCCCCAAACAAAGGGCGTCTCCTCTGATGCCACAGATCCCATCCTCTACAAAATCTTGAAGATGTGATATTTGTTTAATGGCTTTTTTGGGGGAAATAAAATGTTTAAATTGGAACCAAAACCGAAAATCAGAATTTTGTATAACAGATAATATGGACTAAAGGTAAGACCCACTTCTTCAATTGATACTTGGGAAAAGATTCAAGAAGAAGAATAAGATAATTTGAAGGAAACCTAGATAAAAATCCCCAAAATAAATAATGAAAAATGGATAAATGAGGAAATATCAAATTTAATTGGCTTCTCACTGATTATTGGAGCTTTTTGTGCTAATACTTTCCTTGCAGGAGGTTGGTAAGGAGCATCAGAATCTTCATAGGAAACCTTTGTCCCTGTTAAAATACGTACGCACTTACGCGGGTGCTACGTATAAGTGTAATCCAAATGGGATGCACAAATGGGCCTCTGAGGCCCATTGGACACACACACGGACCATACGGGCCCATGTGGATGCAACAGAGTTGGGGAAACTGGCCTCAAAACGCGTGAAATAGACCCATTGGTACACGGGCCCTAACGGGCCCAATGGGGTATATGGGCAAATACGGCCAGATGGGCTTGTATGGGCATAATTGGGCCCAAGGTTTATTTTGGACATACTTGGCCAGACGGGCTGGCCCGCAAAAGTAGTCTTTTCTCACAATTCGGGCTTGGGGCGGCCCATTAGGGTTGCCGCCCGTGTCGCGGCCCGCTCGGGGCCGCTGCTCGCGTCGCGGCCCGTTCGGGGCCGCCTGTGTTCCTCGGCACGGCCCACGCGGGGCCCGACGGCCCGCGCGGGGCTGTTGCGCGGCCAAGGGATCCCGCGCGGTGCAATGCCGCGCGGGCCCGGCTGGTCGCGACCGGCGACCAGCGCCGCGGAGCCGGGGCTCGCGGCCCCGGCTCGCTCCCCCTCCCCTCGCTCGCTGTCGCGAGGGGGAGGGGGCAGGCTGGCTGGGTTGAACCAGCCAGCGACCGGCCGCAACGAGGCGGTCGGTCAGGGCAGGGGGGACCTGACCACCCCCTTGCCCAAGGAGGTGGCGGCGCCGGCCGCAAGAGTAGCGACCGGCAGGTGGGGGGGATTTCATCACCCCCCCACCATTGATCGGTCAATGCGACCAAACGAGATAGGGGCGCTCTCCCCCCCCCTTTACCGAGGGGGAGGAGCGATGGGCCTGGGGGGGCCTGATCACCTCCCAGGCCAATTTACATGACGACGCCCTGGGGGTATCGACCCCCAGGGCCCCTGGTGAGGGGATTTGACCGCCCCCACCAGGGATTTGTAAGAGATAGAGGGGGGGACAGCATGTCCGCTGGTCACACCCCCCCATGTGAGGTTGAAACTGGACCCAGGTGAGCCCTGGGTCCCACCTGGCCCATTTCAGGGGCCAGGGGCTGGATGCATGAGGCAACCAGCCCGTAACAGGGGTAATGATGCCATCAGGGCCGGTTGTAATAGACAACCAACTAAGGGACTGAACAGCAATTGGCTGGTTCAGCCCCGTAACGGTGGAAACACAAGAATGGACCGGAATAGTCTGGTTGTAAGGGTTCAGGGACTAATGCCATGTGGGCTGATGCAGTCCAAACCAAGTAACAAGGCCTGTAGAGCCTGTAGAGCTCTTTTGGGGCGGAAAATTTTCCCTTTGGCTTGTTGTATCATGGGCTCACAAGAGGCCAATCTTCTGTACTTAAGGAGCTCTTCTCCCTGCTGTTTTCCATCATTCATTCATCATCCAATCGAATTCATCCAACATATTGCCCCATTGTGAGAGCCCCATTAGCCATTATTGACACACAGTGTCCAGCATTTCTTTTGCTTTAAATACTGCTCATTTGCCTAAGCTAATTGCTGGCCATAATTATAACAGTCCCCTTGATTTTTGTCCCAGGATTGTATTCAGGAGAATCAACCTGCTTATTCACAATGGTTCCAGAACTCTGATCAAAGTTTGAATGAAATTATGAATGAAAAAAATATCCAAAAAAATTAGCCAAAAATGAAAGAAAATGAAAGCTCACCATCTTAATTGAATCCCCATCTGGCAGCTCTTCATCTTTTTAAAAAGTTATTTTATAATTATTTCAAAATTCTCAAAGCTTGAAAACCCTAAGAAAATTAGACAAAATGGCATACATAAGGATCCAAAGTCTCACAAGAAAATTGAATTTTTCAATATTTTTGCTTTTTTGGTGTAAATCTTTAAGGTAAAATAATGCATCAAAAAAATCTGAAAGAAATATTTCAATGATCTGAAACTTTCTGCTTAACTTTTTGATAGCTAGAATCACCCAAAAAAATTAAATAAAAAGGAAAATTAAAGGATTCAAATGTCCAAATGGAAATTCAATTTTTTTAAATCTTTATTTTTTTTGAAGGAGTTTTTTTTAGGTGACGGGATACATCCACAAAATATGGAAAAAAATATTTGAAAGCTCTTTGAATTTTTTTTGAAATTTTCTGGAAGCTGGAATAAACAAAACAAAACAATCAAAATAGCCAAAATAAGGATCCACAAACCCATGCAAAAAAAGTTTTTTAAAGAATTTCTAGCTTTTTGATTGCATTTTTGAAGGGGTTCTAATGTCTCCAAAATTACCAAAGATTTTGGTTAGGGATTTAATAACCCCTGATGAGGGGCTGCACAGTCAGAAATAAAAAAAATTAATTCTTGAAACATGCATGAAATAAATGATATTTGCATGAAACATGAAAGGGGTGCTACTGCACAACAACATCAAAATGAGTGAAATGAAGGGTTTGATGCATGTGGAAAAAAACCCCTGAAAAAAGAAACAAATAAATATATAAAAAATCAGTTAATTAATTAGATTCAAACTTAAAATAATAAAAAAAATATATATATATGTAAAAATAAAAGAGCTTGGTCTCTGTTTAAATTAAAGATAAAGAGAAATGAATGAAAGGAGCTTGTAACTTCAAGCGTAACGGACCTGAGGAAAGGAGGAAAAGGACACTCCAGTTGATTTTGTAAATGAACAGATGATGAATTCCACTTGAGAGCACTGGTGTTTATATAGACTAAATACAATATAGGCTGACAAGTGGTTGAGTACAAAATGAATAAGGTAAAATTAGCATAAGCAGTTTAAGTGACATGGTAAGTGAAATGCTATGACTAAAGAGTCTGATATCCATTACTAAACAGTCTGATAATCACAATACTACAACACAGCCCAGTTACATTTTACCTGTTTTTTTATTACTTGAAGGTTAACAATAATAAGATCAAATCAATCCAATCAATGGTACTCTGAACTCCAGTGAAAGTCACATAAATGAAAACTCAAACTCTAACAATATAAACAAAGGGGGATGTTAAATTCATGGTCCAAGTCGTGTGGGAGTTGTGTAGGGCCCCAAACTGCCTAATGGACGCTTGGGGCCCTGGCAAGCGTCAAGGTGCGTGTGGGGGCCCATAAACGCGTCTACACATCTCCAAGGGGTCGTCTCAAACATTCGCAACCCCCGGGGGGCCATATACCCCTGTAAACAGCGTATTTGGCTCTTGTACCCCCATACACAACGGTTTTGAGCCATGTTTGGGGGTACATGGCCCCCCAGGGGTTGTGCCAAAATTTTTGGGTACCCCTAGACCACAGTTTCGTTCCATCAACCCAAATTTGGGATCAAAGCTTACTATGTGGGACTTTTCTTCCACATCCAGCAATCCAAAAGTGACAAAGAAATTGAATCTGTGAACCACATTATTGAAACTAGGGGGAAAATGCAAATAAATATCCCCCAAAATTAATCTTTTTCAACTTGAAAGTGAGCAAACTTTTTAGTTGTTCAATTGAAAATTTTATTGAATAATGAAGTAGCATTGCATTTTTTTGCATTATGGGAATAGTGGCAAGCCCTCCTTTTAACATGGCCATGTTTAAGGACTACATTAGTGCAATGAAAAAAGCTGTGGAAAGGAAGTATTTGGGTAATAAAACTTGGAAGCCCCAATTGCATCCTCATTGAGGGTGACCATTGAGGAAAAAAATTTGTCACTGATGGAAACTACCTCTGGTGGAGAGTAACATTTTATGTTACTCTTGTCTTTGGCTGTTTTAATTTCATTGAAAATGATGGAGTGCATGCCATCAATATAACCATGAAAATGTAACTATGACTATGTAAATATGAAAGATCCACTTGCCCCACCTCCTGTCAGAGCTTTTCCTACTAGGGAAGAGGCAAAAATGTATTGTCAAACATGGGCAATGAAGCATGGTTACACTTTGACTTTTTCAACTCAAAGCGCGATTAATATGTGGATTTTTCCTGTGATAGGAGTTGTTTTTACTCTGGGCAATTGCTCACCAAACGCTCAAGGCAAACTCACACAAGGAAGGTTGGGTGCAAGTTTTGAATCTGTCTGAGTCACACAAATGCAGACCCCTTGTGGCTAATCTCCTACAAGAATGATCAAATTAACCATTAACCATCTCCACACCACTCAGTGCATCCTCACTTGAGGAGAATCTCTTGGTTAGCCTGAGAAAATCTAAAAGAAGGCACAAATTATGGGCTCAATAAAATTCAACTCATAAGAAAATTGAGCAAAATTGATGGTGGCTAATATGTTGATGACCAAAAAATCTATAACACTAAGCGCAAGGTACGCTAGCAGAACTAAAGGGGAAAAGTGTTATGGTGGTCCTCTTTGAGGAACTTGGTAATTTAGTTTGGGTTTATCAAGCAAAATTCAGTGGAGAGGGTCACTTGGAGGCCCTGTTTGTGGCTCACCCTGAGTCATTGAAGCCCTGAAAGCAATTCCATCATATAGCTATGATTGATTTTCCTTATAAGACAAATAAGTAAAACATCCCCCTATTGCACATTGTAGGAATTACTCCTAACCAGAAAAATTTCACAAAAGCTCTTTTTTGTATAACAAGAGAAAATTAAAGTTGGTATGTAAATGCGCTAAAGGAGTTGGCTTAGGATCCTGAGAGAATTCCCAAATTATTTGTGACAGAATTTGAAAAAGCTTTGATCTGTGCTCTAGAACAAATCTTCCCTGATTCAACAAGACAGTGTTTTCAGTGGGACTTGTCTAGAAACATACAAGAAAACTGTAAATTGTGCTTTAAAAATGACATTGAAGGGTGGAAAAGCTTTATGTCTCTGTGGGCTAAGTATGGGGCCTCAGAAACCAAGGTGGAGGCAGAGGTCAATTATTCAGAACTTAGAGTAAGTGCCAAATCACTTCCTCTACTGTTAATTCTCCTAGTTTTGGGTTACTTATATTATTACTTGTATAAAGTTTTTTTTTGAAGACGTTGAGGAGGTACTCAAGTATATGGATCATAATATCTTCTGTATCAAAGAGACTTTTTTTACGGCTTGGACTTGAAAAAACCCAGACTTTAGAAATGAAACAATGTCTTGGGTTGAAGGGGCCCATGCTCCCCTCAAAAAATTCCTTGAAAAATGTTTGGGAAACAAGTTGGATCTTTGGAAAAATCTAGAGGGCTCAGTTTCAAATCAAATTAAGTTGTTTCAGGCTTCCCTTTACAAATCTCAAATAAATATTGGAATAGTTCTTCCTACTTAACTGTTACCATTGGGATACAAGGTGTCTTTAAAAGCAAACAAACTTGTTGGGGATCAATTGGAGAGGTTAAAGCGGAACCATGATGGGGAAGTGTGCACCAAGTCTTACTCAATGACTATGGGTTTGCCCTATTCCCACCCAATAGATGACCTAATAGTTTCAAGAGGTTCCATTTTACCTGAAGATGTTTATCCTCAGTGGAGGATGGATTATGACCCTTGCATTTCTAGTTCTGTAAGTTGGTTTAAGTTGGATTTTTCAAATCACTTTGTGATTAACTTTTTGATAAATGCTTCTTGATTAATGCTATTTGATAAATGATTTTTGAACAATTATTCCTAATTGAATAAAATGATGATTCAAACTTGAATAAAATGATGATTCCTACTTGACTAAAATGATGATTCCTACTTGACTAAAATGATGATTCCTACTTGACTAAAATGATTATTCCTACTTGAATAATATTTTATCCTTTTGCATTTTTGGAGGCTGATGTTGATGAACTGTTCAAGAATCTTCAGTTCAATGAGAAGCTCAATGCAATGATCTTGAATTATCCTTAACAAGAGTATTGTGGGCTGTTGAAGCAGTTGATGAAGGAGATGACCAATTATTGATCAAATCCAAGACTTGAACCTAAAGTCTTGCAATTGAGCAGAGGCCGTACAAAACTGACAGATAACTGGAAATATCCTTCTTGATTTGAACATTTTCAAAAGGAGCTTAAGCGGGAAAAGAGAAATAGAAGGGCACCAAAGAAGAAAAGAAAAATAATTTTAAGTCTTTTCTTTTGTGAAAGGTTCATTTTTTGGTTTTAATGAACTGATTGAGAAATTGTTATAGTCAGAGTAAGGATCTTCATCTGAATTTCAAAGTCCATTCAAAGAAACTGAAAGTTCATTGGCTTTGGTGGAGTTGGAATCAGATTCCTTTTCAAAGGATGAAGAAGAAGAAATTCAGGAGTCAAACAGAAGCTCATCTTTGGTGAGTTATGAATCCTTTAATGAGATTAGAATTTTGGATAACTACTTTTTGATTTTACAAAGTGACTTACCTCAGTCAAATACCTGAGAACTTACATAAGTTTTTGGGTGGGGTTTGGGACCCAGTTGGTGATGGAGATTGTGGTTTTAGAGTCATTGCTAAATCACTTGGTTATGGTGAACACGGTTGGTTTCAAGTGAGAAAGGAAATGATTGAAACATTTAGGCAAAGAAAGGGGTGCTATTATAAGATCCTTGGTGGCAGTAAATATTTTGAAACCATTGAAAAAAGACTTGATCTTAATGAAATCAATGAAAAGGTTACCTCTTCAAAATGGCTTTCAAATCTTGAAATAGTTCAAATAATAGCTGATACTTATGAAAGACCAATATTTTTTATTTCATTGGATTCATGTTTTACTGATACTCCTATGAAAGTGGGTGTAAAAGAACAATCAGATCCTATGTTCATTTGCTTTTTTAACAATAACCATTGGGTCCAGCTTTTACTTAAGGGAGATGTGATTCCAATCCCACCCATAGTTTCCAAAAAAAATTCCATGATTTATAAAAAAGCAGCTTGTTGAGTTGATCACCTCAAAGATCAACTTGAGTTGTATTCTAAATTATAGATTAATTTCATCATTTGGGTTTAGTATAACTTGCTGATATTGTAATTCTATTAATATAAAGGGTTATCACATTTGGAACATCATTATTTTGTGTTGGAATTCTTTTCATGTGCTTGTACTGCCTGAATCTTTAGTGCTTTCCTTCTCCAACCTTACTCACTTTTTTCTGCTCTTGAGTGTTGCTGCCTTGTGAGTTTCTTGGACTATGCTTACTTTTTTATAATTACAGTACCTCCTTTGACATCAATCCTAGTGGCCCTACCATTCTAGTCCTTCCAGATATGTCCCCCACTGGTGCGTAATCTCTGGCTTGGCCTTGAATTCTCTTTATTCATCATCATCTTTCTTAATTCAACCACTTGTTGGCCTTGCTTGTATCTAGTCTACTTAAGCAGCCAACTCTCCAGTGAAAGATCATTATCTGTTCAGACTTACAATGAACCCAAGTTCCCTCTTCTGACTCCTCAGAATGGGTCTTCTTAGAAACATAAGAACTCCTCCCATCCTTTCCTTCAATCATAACCAGAGCCTTCAACTCAAATTTCAACATGTTGAGTTTTATGAGTTAACATCATTATGATGAGTATTTTGAATGAGATTTTAATGGTCATTTAGTTCAACTTGTGATGGAATCAGCTTAACACAAGTTGAGATTGTTTTCTTTTTTCTTTTTTTTTTTTTTTTTTAGGGCTGGTCAAAAGACTTTCTTTTTTTTTGGGCACTTTTACTTTAGGGCTGTTCAAAAGACTTCTTCTATTTTTTGGCCCTTTTACTTTAGGCCTGGTCAAGTTGAACTTGTATTTTGTGGCTTTTGTTTTCTTCAGTTTTTTTTTTGTTTTTTGTTCAATTTTACTTATTTTCATTATTTCATTTCTTATTTTTGGTTTTTTTTTAACCAAAAAATCGAAATTTCTTGATCTTTTGGTTGATTTCTGGCTTTTTTGTAGTTTTATTTAGTTTATTTTATTTCAGTTTAGTTTAGTTTTTGGCGCACAAGACTTGTAGTTGTTTTTCACAGCTACACAACTACATTTGAGCCGTGTATAGCCCCACACAACTCAAATGTAGTCATGCAGCCCCCAAACGGCCATCCAGTGCCATGTGAAATAGAGACAAACCATGTTTGAACCGTGTAGGGCTCCACACAGCTCCAATGAAGTGTTTAGCAATTCCACACGGCTCAAATCAGTCATGTACACGTCTAATTGGAGTGGTGAATTTATCATCACCCAAAGAAAATCTACATTTTTTTTGCCATTAACAACCCAAAATGGGTTGCAAACTGCAGTTCACAACCCACCTGAGGTTCAAATGACCGTTTGCACTTCAAATGGGCAGCAAATGACCGTTTGAGACTCAAATTGGCCCCAAATGGTCATTAGAAACCCATTTTGGGTCGTAAATTGGGCCGTGCAACCCATTTTAGATTGTGAACGGAGGCTGTGAGGTTTCAAATTTAACATTGCCCTATTATCCCTGAAATAAGAAATTTAAATGTTTCAAAAGTTCAACTCTGATACACCCTATTCTATTCAATTTTTCCAGCTCTGATAGCTTTCCTCCACTTAATTTATCTTGTTTTATTAAGTTATCATCATCCTGATCCAAAAAAAATATTGGCCTAATCACAAACAAAAACAGAAATTTTCAACAAATAAATAACCTCTTCCTCTGAATCCTGTTTTATATTCCCCTTTGCCTTTTCATGGCTTGCTTTCCTCTCTCTTTCCTCAGAGTCTGAAATTTTAGAAAAAAACTCTTACACACCCCACCCAGTGTTGAGGTCTTTGGGTTTTTATTCAGTTATCAACATTGTGGTGTATGCACCTCTTGAACCCAATTCAGTCCTCCCTTTTTTGGTCTGCTTTTTTTAGCTGCTTTTTTTTCTCTGTCTGATTTTTTTTTCTCTGTTGGCCTTTTTTTCTCTTTCTCCTTTTTTTTCTGTCTGAATTTTTTTTCTGTCCAATTCATTTCTGAGTCAATTTTTCCTTCTCTGTATGCTTTTTTTCTGCCAATTTTTTTTTTCAGTCCACTTTTTTCAAAAAAAAATATGTGCAAAAACTAAGTTGTGTACATAGATTGGAAGTTTTGATACCTTTAACCATCTACCCCTTTGGATTTATTTAGATTTGTGTGATTTATGTACTTGTGTAAGGTTTTTATTTTTTTTCTTTTTAGTCATTTTCAAATACCTATTTGGATGTATTTAGTTTTGTGTGATTTATGTAGAAATTTAAGGTATGTGTTTATTTCTTTTTAATGCTATTCAACTACCTCTTTGTAGGTATATATTAGGTTTCTTTTGTACTTTCATAAACATGCAGGGGAATTACCCCAAGGACTTTAACCAAGGGCAGTCACAAAACATGTAGTAAACACCAATTCCCAACTTGGTTCAAGCTTTTTTTTAGAAAATGGAACATTTTTAAACATATAAAAAGGATAACCCATGTATCAAGGACAACACATGTAACAAGGAAAACAAATGTAAAGAAGGACAACACAAAAAACATATAATCAAGCACAACACATATAATCAATCACAACACATGTTACAAGGAAAAAACCTGCAAAAAGGACTGTAGCAGAGGACATTGAAGACCCATGTAATAAAAACTAGTTCCTCCCTTAGTACAAGCATTTTTTGGAACCTTGAAAATTTTGATAAAACCCCTTTTTATTTGATATAATTACCCCTCCAGCTATAAATTAACACACTTGAGTTTTTTCCACTTATGAAGTTCATAAGGCTTTTTCATTTCCCAAATTTGACATATAGAATAAATTCCTCTTCCCCTTACTTTGTGGTTCCAAATTTTGTACAAGTTGTTTACAATGGGTAGTTAAAGCAGTTATCCCATATGTAGAAAACACCAGAATGGAACTACCCTTTCACTGAGGAGAAATCATACAAACTTCTTCATTGGTAATTCCTTTGTTGTTCTGTACAATATTTAACTTTTAGAAAAGTACTAATTTCCACATGAATTTTAAGATATGTGCAGGAATAGGTTTCATGTTCATCTTCCCTACCATCAAAAGAGTTTTTGAGCAATTTGAATCCCTGGATGAAGGTCTTCAAAGATTACACCAAGGAAAAACTATGCTCATATAATATTTCAGAATAAATCAAATTTATGTTTTTGCAAGGAGAATCAAATATTCTGAATTTTTACAATACTAGCAAGTTAATAGAATTTTTTATCCAAATTTCAGAGAGGGATATTTGGCCAAGGGTTTAATTGAGGTTGATCATCATTTAAAAAAAGCAGATTCAAGATGCCAATGATTTTATTCACCCTTTTGAACTAAGGAAGTTTTTCAGAATGCTATTGGCACTTTATCAGCCAGAAGACCCCCTCTTACAATAAAATTATTGCTCCAACATCACAGTGGAAGATTTAATTCACCCTGTGATTACAGATCCAAGAGTTCTCAAAAATCAAATATTGAATTCAATCACCACAATTATCAAAATGTGAAACAACTATTGAGTAGGATTTTCTGATTTTACTAAATGAATCTTATCTGCAAAAATGTAATCTTTTTCCTACTTATAAAAGCATATTTGTCCACGCCTGCAATTAATCTCAAACCTCTTCATTCTTTTTTAGAAATGATTGTTGGGTTCTGTCAGATAAAAAAGAAGAAGACCTTTGAAAGTTGCTGTAAATGGAACAATAGCCATGAATCTACCAAATGGAAGAACAACTCATCTCAACTTTGTAATTATTGTATGTGGTGTTGTTGAATAGAAGCCATGAATCTACCAAATGGAAGAAAAACTCATCTCACATTTAGAATTCCCTTGGACATAAAAACTATGTTTCATAAACATAAAAGTTTTACCAAAAGGATTGATATTTCCAAACAGCTTTTTTGAGGATTTGTCATTAAGGACCTATGACTCATATGCATGCTCTTAAGTTGCCTGATAGACTAATTCAAGATTGAATGGATTCTAATATACCTTTTTGGGGAAGATTGTTGGTTCTTGGTGTTGAATTTTTGAAATGTTTTCTGTTTTTCAAAAGGTGACACATTTTCAAATAGTTGATGAAACCTTGGTAAACTGTGAATGCTGGTGATATTTTCAAATTTTGTACCTTTCTTCAGAGTTGTGTGTGGGGGGTGATACTAATTTTAAATATTCTCTTATTTCTGTTGGGGATTGTCTGAATTTTATAAAAGTTTTAAATGGAATACTTCTCCCTCAGAAAACAATTATTAATGAAAATAAGGAAGATAATTCTTTGGAAAAAATAATTAATATTGTCTCCCCAATCTTCAAAACCACTACCTTGGTACTGGTTACGCAATTGATTGTGTTATTCTATGGTTGCAACTTGTAAACTATTTTTCATTTGGAACTGAAAAAATCTTTCATTATGAGGTTTTAAATGCAATCCATCAACAAAATTAAATACTGAGATTTCCACAATATATGATTTTTTTCATGGCTTCTCTGTTGAAATACTTGAGAAATTGTTCATTTTATTGTTTTTTAATAAATTCCCCAGATTTCCAAATTGACTGAATTCATTAAATCAATACCCCATTTGTCAAGTAATTTGTTTGATCCAACCAATTCCCCCAAATTGGGGGCAATAGCATTTTCAAAATTAGGTTTTTGATGCTATACATCTCAATAAATTTACATGTATGTTTTAGCTTAATCTTGATTTAACTGGAAATTAGAAATGACGGGCTGCAACACAGGTGACACCCCCAATGGGCCCTCCCAGCCTGATAACTCAATTATACACACTTTGGCAGGCCAGCCTATGGGGCCAAGTATGTCCAAAATAAACCTTGGGCCCAATAATGCACACACAAGCCCATTTTGTTGGGGTGGCCTATCCATCCCAATGTTCCAGTGATGGCCCATGTACCAAATGACTTATTATATGTGTTTTGAGGCCAGTTTCCCCAAATCTGTGACATTGACACAGGCCCATGTGGTCCGTGTGGTTTTCCAATAAGTGGTAGATGCCCTTATGTGCATGCCATTTTGATTACACCTATAAGAAACACACTCCTAAGTGCCAAGGTATTTTAAAAGAGTGCAATCACAAAACCACTGGGCAGTTGTATTTTTGGACTTGATCCTGATTTAATTTGAAAATCATAAATAAAATTCCAACCAGCCCCCAAATTATTCATTCCTAATAAATATTATCAAATCACAATCAGTCTGCAAATTTGGGGGCAATACTCTCGTAAATTATATTTTGAGAGAAAGTGCAAGGTTTATATAGGTTTGGCTCAATGGTTTTCAATATTCTACAAAGTGGGGCCTCAGTCCTATACTACTGGTGGTATTTAATGCTTCAGGAACCTCTCTTCAGGGGATTACTTTGGATTTTATAAAAACCTGGAATGAGTGGGAACCTCATTGAATTACTCAAGAAGGAAGTATCAGTATCAGAAAGGTAAGTGGTTAAAATGGCCACGCAATTCAGCACACAAGCAAAGGAAGGAAAGAAATAACTTAATTCTTTGATTAATTAATCTAAGTGTACCTGAAGTGGTTCTCAGTTGAAGGGTTTCAGATCAAAACTGGGGTTTTTGATAATTGCTTCAATGGAACAATACTGGTGGCAAAAGAAATCAATAATAAATAAGACTGAGGCAATGAACCACTTGCTCTGATTTTATAAGCACTTGATCAGGGATGGCAGATATTCTGGACAATAAACAATTAATTCTGGGATTGAAAGAGACAAGAAAGGTCTGTATAAATAACTTTTGGGGGTGGAAAGGAGCCTTCTCAGAGCACATAAATAGGCTAGGGCTCATACAATGAGGCTATCAAGGGAGCCAAGGCATGATTATCACTTCCAATTGGTGCTGTTAATTGTCTGATCATAGATTTGCAGGATTTGTACATTATTTGATCTGCAGGATCTCTTATTGTGTTAATTTGTTATTCTAGAGATTCTGTACATATTCTTGATTTGCACTATTATTGCTTGATTAAAGTGATCAGTAGTTGGTTTCTATTGATTTCTAGAGCCTTCTGATCACTTTGATGATTTTTGATAATTTTTATGACAACTCCTTCATAAGTTGTGTGATCCTCCAAGTTCTGGATCTGTTAATATTGTGGCATCATGAGGGAATTTTAACAAAAGACCTTTCCACATGTAACTCCTGAAATATACAAAACACCTCAATTATTCCTGAATTTTATTTGTGAAAAACATACATGACCACACACATGAAATTTTAAGTGGCCAAAAATTCACCTTGTTGGTGTTGTGGTTTTTGGTCATTTAACTAATAATTTATTGAAAATTTGTAGGAGTGGGAATTCAAAGGTGGGTTTAGTGAGTGACCCCCCCTACTTTTGGATGGGAAATAAAATTCCCTAGCAAAATTTATGGGTTTCCCACGCCTTCTTTGTTTTATGAATTAGTTTTGTTATTTGCTAATTTTTTTTCTTTATTCTGGTAATTTGACAGATTGCTCTATATATATTAGCAATATGAAATCAATTGAAATCAAATAATGGATTTGGTGAACTCAATACAAAAAGAAACCAGAAGAATTTGTTATAAATCTTTTGAAATAAGAGTGGAGTCTGCCTATTCTAGATATGGATTTATACCCAAAATTCAGGTATTTTTTGCAGCATATGAAACAAGTTTCCTTCTTAGAGGAATCCAGGCGGCAAGAAGCTGTTCAAAAGTTGGGGGATTTTAAAATAGATTGATTTTGTTAAATTTTTCTTGATATTAGATTTCATATTTGAATTTGACCAGCATAATCAAGTGTTTTCTGAATATCATCTATTTTCCATCAAATTTTTGTGTTTTCTACAGATTTTTTGAATTTTTTTGAAGGTATACAAGAGAAAGTGTAAATGAAAAGAGTTTGCAAAAAAAGCTTCAATCAAATCAATGAGGGAATACTCTTTCTCTGTAAAAATTAAATTTTATAATATTACATGAAGTTGATTGGGACCCAGTTTGTAGCCATCTGTCTTTTCTTGGGATAAGAAAGATAAAAAAAAGACAAGTTTCTAGCAAAATTATTCAAGCCAAAAATTCCACAAAGAGGCATGAAAAATTGATTTTTTTCATAGGTAAAGTCCAAAGTTAATATTGAGGTAAAGAGTCTGATCAATTTTATATAATAAGTGTGAGAAGTCAATAAAGAACTGAAATGAAAATTTTTACTATTTATTTAATGTTTAAAAGAAGTTTTTATTAATTAAATTATGGAATCTTTTATGGGTAAATTCACTTCTAGTTGGCTTTTTGTAATTTTTGATCTTTTTTTATAAATGCTAATGAGTTTTGTGTGAATGGGGAAAGTGGAGGATTTCATTAAAGAATGGAGGATTTTGATTGAAGGAACCCCAGATTTTTTTGATTAATTGACCACATCCTCTTAACCCCCTTAAATTCTTCTATGAACTTGATGCATGGATGGATCATTTTATGGAGGATGATTATCATCAGGGAATTTGATTTTATTTTCACAAATACCAGTCCTCTTACAAGAACTTCCAGTGAATTGAATATTAAAGTTTTTTTTTCTACTTTTTGGAACTCTTTTGTTAGGCAAATTGGCTCTTTATTCCCCAGATTTGTCACATTGGTAGGTTTATCTTTGTTCCTTAGCATTGGAGACTTGGGTGGAGATGGAATGCGCATGGGAGTTAGCCAACTCTTGAACATAATCACAAGTTTAATTTTTGGGTTAAATGATAATTCAGGTGGAGGATCCAAAGTTGTGAGATCATGGGGGATATCTTAATCATTTTGAGCAAAAGAAGAAGAATCAGCAGAGGCAGATATTTTATAATAAAATAAAGCATCAGAGACAGATAGGAAAATTGTTCTGATGTGTTTATTAGTCATTTTTTGATTTTGATTGGGAGATGGTTTAATTTTATGAATAATTGGGAGCTTTAGATAAATCATATATAGGAGAACAATTAATAATTTGAGATAAAATAAGAGCTCAGAGACTTGAAATTGGAGGTAAAAAGGTTTTTTTCATTTTGGATTTTGGATTGATTTTTTAATGATAAAAAAAATAAAAAAAGTTGAGAAAACATTTTTAAAAAGTGATTTTTTATTTTACCAATTCATTTTCTTCATGCAAGGCTTTTGAATTTGTGGGTTGGGATGATTAGTGATGTGTGATGGTTGATTGGTGTTGAGTTTTGATGATGAGTGATGATGGATAATTGGTGTGGTGTTGCGTGGAGTCTGGATTTTGACAGGTAATGTTATGGTTTAAGAGAGAATTAGTCCTCTTCAAGCTGTGAGGGTGATGCAGAAAATTATTCAAATTATATTTAATATCAGATTATCCATATAGAAAATTCCAAAATGAAAATGCATACATACCCCCAAAAGGGGTCTAAACATGATTTTGAGTTTATTAAACTTTCTAGTGAGATTTGCTTCCCTTGGAAAAAGAATGGATCCAAAATCCCCTGGGCTTGCACTCCTGTCCTATTGGTCACCATTCTCCCACTCTCCACTTCCGTTTACAGTAATATATGCCTGATCCAATTCTCACACAAATTTATTTTCACCACAAATCATTTTTCATATGCAAGCCAACTACTCCAGGATCACAAATATATTCTGAAGCCCACTGGAAATCAAGAAAAATCACAGGCAGCTTATCAATACTACCAATTCCAAAAATCCCTCAATGAATCCTCAAGAATTATCAAAAATATTCCAATTTTGAGCATTATAAATGCCTAGACTCTTGAAATACTTTAACTTCTAGATGGGATGGAATTAAAGTATATAAATTTTTTGAGGTGGTGAATCAATGACCTTTAATCATGTGAAAAAATAAATGAAAGGAAGGGTTTTTCACATTGGTCAAAGTTATTTTTAAGAATGGATTGTATATGAATTAGATTGAAAATGAATTGGATTTAAATTGGGACTATGATTAATAAAGGGAATCTTTTGGACCTCTCTTTGGGGGTATCAAAGTTTGAATCCATCTTCCTGATACTTTTGGACCTAAGGATAAGGGAAATATTATCCAGAAAGGATATGGTATGGCAGTGATTTGGTAGAAGAAGATACATAGCATAAAGAAAACAATTGATTGGTGAGTTTTTAAGACCATTTTAACTGAAATTAATTATCCAGGGATTGTGATGTGAGCCTGTTTCAATTCTTTGATTCCTTACCAAATTTCATAATTATATTTAAAATTGTGGAATTTTGAATAAAATTGTCAGAAAAATGTTATTAAACACTCCTCATCCTTCAAAATATTTCATTCCTGTATGGGAAAATTCCAATATGTATGATAATAAGGAGCTTGGAACTTTCAATTGTGAAAGAGGCCTGTATTTATCCCTTTTGATTTAATCATGGGTTACTTTGAGTTTTATGAGGTTTCATTGAGGGGGAGGGACCTTGTCCTTGTTAGAATTTGAGTTTTCATATATTTGACTTTCACTGGAGTTTAAAGTGTAATTGATTGGATTGATGTGATCTTATTATTGTTATCTTAAAGTACTCAAACAACAGGTAAAATATAACTAGGCTGTGTTATAACCAAGATAAATTATATCTGTTATTTAGTGGAGGATCTTGTGTTGTAGTATTGTAATTGTCAGACTGTCTAATCATAGCATTTCACTTACCATGTCACTTAAACTGCTTATGCTCATTTTACCTTATTCATTTTGTACTCAACAACTTTTCAGCCTATTGTGTATTTAGTATATATCAACAGCAGTGCTCTCTAGTGGAATTCATCATCTTTTCTGGCATAATATCAACTGGAGTGCCCTTTTCCTCCTCATCTCAGGTTTGTTACGCTTGACATTACAAGCTCCTTCCACTCATTTATTAATCCCTTCATCCAATTTGAGCTTCAGCTCTTTTCATATTCTACAGTCCTGAGGCCAGTGGTTCATTCATGAAGTTTCCATAGAGTGCTTGAGGACAGATGGCCTTGTCACATTCCAAGAAATATTATATTTCTGGGATTCTTTGAGTGATTATGGTTTGGAAAATGAGTCTGAAACTGTTGTAGACTAGATGAGGATTTAATTTTTCTTTGAAAGGTGCGATAGAAATGAGAATGAGACATAACACTGAAGTTTCAAGGTTCATGATGATGAGGGAAGTTATTGAGCCTTGCGGGGTGATCAAATCATGGCTGGCACTAGCACTGGCTCCTCCTGGGGTCTGTAAAATTTATTGAGGGTTTGGCCTGTGAGTTTTGTATGGAAAAAGGTATGGATGAATGAAAGAGAGAGCAGGGAGGTGAGAAGAGGATTAAGGAGAGGGAAGGAGAAAAATTAAGTGGGTTGTCCAAGGGCTCTGCCTGTCCCAAAGTTCAGTATATTACCCATGTTGATTGAATTTATGGGCTAGTTTGGAAAGTTGGTTGGAGCTCATGGCTCCGCTTGGGAACACTGAGAATTGCAATATCTTCACTTGGAATCCTTTTCTGGAAAATGGAATTCATTTAGTATTTTCTTTGATGTCAATAGGCCTTGGGCCTTGTTTTGATGGTATTTTTGAACCATTTACTTAAGGGGTTAAGGATTAGGTTTCTGAGGGTTCTTTCAGCATATGATCTTAACTTATCTTTGGGATTTAAGCAATGAAAAATATAATTATGCGGTATTTTTCACTGATTTTCTTTAGTTATCATCATTTTTATCATTTTATTATTTTTATGGTTCTTTGCAATCTGGATCTGGAATATTAGATGGCTGAAAGATAAGGCAAGGGGAGCCCTCAAGTTTTCACCGTAGATACACAGTAGATGAATCAAGGAGTATGGAGGAGTTGGAATTAATTTTGGATGATTTCTGGAGAGATTTGGTGGGACAAAGCTGGAGTTTCAATCTGTAGTATGACACTGGGAAATAATCTGGATAGAAACTTCTTCAAGGATAATATCTTTGAGCTTTGTCCAGGAAAAGATTTTCTCCAATATTTATTTTTTTATTTCCTTTGAACCCTTGGTGATTTTCTTCAAAGATACAGGGTTCAGTTGAATTAAACACATTTGTTCACAATTAGATTATTCTCATTTTGATCCACCTCTTTTTGTGAGTATCCAACCTCAAATGAAATCTTGTTTATTAATTATTTTGCATCATAATTAAATAAATTGAACTTATAAAACACACTTTCAACGGGAAAAAAGAGCAGATATATTTTTCCAAGCTTGTTGAAGCAGTGGATAATATTTTTTATATGAAATACAGGTTAATTTGAGGTTCTTCCCACATGAATTTTTTGTTTCAAATTTTTTGGAATCAATTTAAAATATTTCAAAAACAGAATGATTTTCTAGTAAAAAAATTTTGATTCAAATTCAATCCTTTTTTCATACTTTCCAGATTTTATTTGAAAATAATTTTAACAAATTGCAAATTGTAATTATTCCAAACCAAGAAAAGATTCACCGTTGCAGCCAGATTTGATTGAAAATGATCAGTGGAAATGGATGCTTTTCAGCAGAAAACATGCTTTAATTCTTTTGAAAAAATTATTTGGCAAGCATTGGAATGAATTTGCATGAAAATAAACCTTAATGTTTTCAAATATCATCATATTCTTTTGCCGTGGGCATATTATTTGAAATTAAGAAAGGAAATTCTTCACAAAATCTATTGATATTCTGCAGTTTTTTACTCAATATGACATTGAAGCATGTTTGAATATGACAAAAATTTGTTTCAATCAGATAAAATCAACAAAATAATCAATTGATCCAATTTCCAAGTCTGAAATGAATGCAATATTGAAAAACAGTGGATACATTGGAAATAACTAAAATGTTTTTTTCATTTATCTTGTTAATGTTCAACAATTTGTCTAGCAGGCCTCATACTGAATATGTTTATTTGTTTATTTCATAATTTTCCTATATTATCTACCTGCTGTCCATACATTGTGCTGCACCCATCATGTCCACTTCAATCTCTATTCTTTTGAAATGAGCATATTCTTTGAAATCAAGAAAGCAAAGTATTCAAAAAATTTATTGATATTATCCAGTTTTTCACTCAATATGACATGGAAGCAAGGTTAAATATCACACTAATTTGTTTCAATCAGATGAAATCAACAAAAGAATGAGTTGATCAAATTTACAAGTCTGAAATGAAAGCAGATACCATTGAAAATAACTAAATTCTGTTGTTCATTTCTATTTTTTATGTTCACCCAATTTTTCTAGCAGGCGTCATACTGCATTTTTTTATTTGTTTATTTCATAATTTTCTTATAGCATCTACCCGCTGCCTATCTGTTGTCCTGCACCCATAATTTCCACTTCATTCTCTTCCATCCCAACTGTGATCTTCACACAAATATTTCCAATTACCTTAATCCCTTCTCACTCCCAATCCCCCTCATCCAGATTTTCATCAAGCCCCATAAATGAATATTTTAACCTAGAACCTCCAGCTTTCTACCTTTGTTTGCCACCTTGTGCTTTGTTTCCCATAACTCACTAGATTGTTCAGCGCAGCCCCCATGCCCACTTATCTCTGAGGCTCAAATCTTTCTTGGTTTTTTCTCAAAGTTCTTTCCCGTTAACAGGTACATTAGTCATTTTTCCACAACTACATCAAAGGAATCCAAAAAATGAATAAATAAATATATCAATAAAAAGACAATTTTTGGGATTCTATTTAGAATTGAAAAATTAAACATTAAACCTGAGAGAAATTGGATTGGTCACCAAAAACAGACTGTTTTAATTTCAAACAATTACTCATGAGTGACTCTTCTCAGACATAAGAAAAAGAGACTAGGAGTAAAAGCAGAAAACAACAAACAGGGATCTGAACTGGCTGAGCTCAAGAAATGAAGTTGGGTTGAGAGAAGGGAGAGATAATCCAGAACAGATGAAAGGATGGGCCAGAACAACAGTTGACAATGATTTCCGCTGAGCGCCTTGAGTGATCTAGATATGAAACAAATGAGTTCAGATTGATTGATGAGTTGGAGAACTTGATCTTACTGAGATCAGACTGGCTGCCAGGATCAGATATGGTTGTCCGTTGGGTGTTGAGGTAAGTTGTTTGAGATGTTCCAATAGTTTGCTGAGTTGTTGGTTGATTTGTGGATGTTGAGGCGACGGCGGTCCTTGGTTGAGGTTGGATGAGCCAAGAGTGGATTGGGAGCGTGGTTGTGAGGTTTGGAGATTGCAGTGCCCGCACAGGACACTGAGGCAAGTAGGTGACATGTTAGATGGGGAAAAGAAGGAAATAAAAAAAGGACCCAAAACAAATAACGCAAAAACAATTGATAATCTCAGAAGCAATAATTGAGATTGGATCATAAAACATCTGTGAAATGAAAAGAGAGAGAGATTCAGATTCTAAAAGCCCTCCTCAACTCATCAATCAATGAAATAGAGAACTGAAAGCATTTACAAGCGGATTGGTGGAGGATTTGTTAGCGGCTTAAGTCAAGGCATCCGCTGTTATTGAGAGCAAGGGAACCAGCTTGAGTTCAATAAGACCATCATTTAGGTCATTACAAAGGCTCTTGGTTTTGAGGTCAATGTGTTTGGCTTTAGAGATTGATCCAAACTTCTTTATTTTATCATCCAAACCTTGGTTGTCAATTAGAAGAAGTGGACATTTGAATTTGGTTTGATATACCTCCTTGATGAGCTGTTTTAGCCAGCGCGCTTCTAGGTGACAGCTGGATAGAGCCACGCACTCGGATTCTGTGGATGAGTGGGTGATGTTTTTTTGTCTTCAAATGTTCCAATATAGTGGACTTCCTTTGAAGGAGCAGATGAACCCACTTTGAGAGATTCTTGAAACAGGGTTGTAACCCCAGGTGGCGTCGCTGAAGCAGATGAGCCAATCCAAGATTGAACGGTTTCTAAGAGTTAGGCTTAGGTCTTTGGTTCAAGCAAGGTACTTCCACACGTGGCAGATCTTGTTCCAATGGCTCAGACCAGGCTTCTTGCAGTGTTTTGCCAGGCAGGACACAGCAAAGCTGATGTCGGGACAAGCAAGGCCGGCGATGAAGTTCAGGCAACCAATTGGAGAGCAATAGCTGACGTTCAGATCTAGGAATTTTTGATGGTCGTCATTGTCAGCTGGCAGTAGATGGCGACTGTGGGTGAGAGGAGTGGAGACAGCACAACAATTGATCAAGTTCATTTCACTCAAACCTTTCTCAATGTGTAGCGGTAAGGGCAGTTGAATGAGTCCATATTTACGAAAAATTTTATATTCCCAAGAGTGTGTTGGGTTCGTGTGCGGATGAGTTCTTGAATTTGGTGAGGAAAGCCTCTTTGAAGGGATCTACGTCTCCAGCTATTAGTAGGTTGTCCATGTGAAAGAACACGGCAGAATACCATTGTTCCCGATGTATAAGCATGGATCACACTCCGATTTGGCAAATCCTTGAGACCAGATCCAGTCACTTAACGTGTAGTACCAGTTTCGAGGTGCTTGCTTAAGTCCATACAGGGACTTCTTGAGTTGAAGGGAGTTGGACTTGCAATTGCAACCGAATGGAGTCTTGATAAAGACCTGTTTGTCCAGTTCGGAATGCAGAAATGCACCTTTGACATCAAGTTGTAGCAGCTTGAGACCTTTGTTGGCAGCGTAAGTGAGAATGGCTTGTAGGGAAGCAAATTTGCCAGTCGGAGAGTACGTTTTGAGATAATCAAGACCGTATCTCTGGCTGAACCCTTGAACGCATATTCTTGTTTTGTAGGTTTTGGGTTCGCCATGAGAGTTAAGTTTGATCTTGAAGACAGGTACAGTATTAAGCGGGTTGGTGACCTCGTCGTCTTCTGCATCTTCCCACACGCCTTGATCTTCAATTGTGGAGAATTCTTTAGCAGCAGATTTGCGCCAGTGGGGAATTTCCATCACTTCTTGTAGGTTGTTGGGTATCTTATCTGAGAAGAACCCATACTGATCTGGCTTGACAAGCTTATCCCAATTTTGCAGAGTGGGTCATAGATTGCGCTCCACCAATGCTTTGTTGGCGGGATTGTTGTCACTCTCAGTCTCAGAGGATTCACTTGGAAATTCCTCTTTGATTTTGTGACAATCTTGAGCCGCAGGTGGTTGAATTGGATTTGAAGGCTTTGACGACGAGGAGATAGAAGGCAATTCAAAAGCTTCAGAAGAATCGTGTTTGTCAAGGATTTTATTATGTTTCTGATCATTGAAGATGACGTGCTTTGTGTCAATTATTCTTCTGGATGAATTGATTATCTTATAAGAGAGAAGTTGAGGATTGAAACCAATTAGAATACCTGAAGCTCCTTTCTCATCTAATTTAGACCGTATATCGGTTTGATTGAGTTTGTAAGTGAGAGAGGAGCCAATGGGTTTGATGTAATCTTTGGGTAATTCTTTCTTGTGCATTTTCATCCAGGGAGAGTCTTCACCTTTTTGTTTTGGTATTTGATTCAGCATAAGACAGCACCCCTTTGTTACCTTGTGCCAGCATGACTTTGGTAATCCGGAGTTGGAGATAGTAGCTCTGGCAGCCTTGATAACCATTCTGTTAGCTTGTTCCATCCTGCCGTTATGTTGCGAGTGATACGGCTTGCTAACAATTTGATTGATTTGATTTGCTCAATAGTAAGCTTGAATTTTGAAATTCACAAACTTGCCACCTCCGTCGGAACAAACTTCCTTTGGATAACAATTTGTCCTTCAATGTTGATTTTCAATGACAAAGATTATTGTGTTGGCCGAGTTGCTCTTTGCTTTGAGAGGAAAACAGGCAAGGTATCCAGAGTGGGAGTCAACTAGATTGAGAATTTATTTGAGCCCACCTTTTGCCGTGGGATTGATTGGACCTATCAGATTGAGGTGGATTCTATCAAAGCATCTTGAAGCCGTTGTTTTCTGAAGAGAGAAGGGCTTCCAAGTGATTTTGGCTTTGTAACAGCTGAGGAATTCGAAGGCATCCTTGTCGGCCAAGGGAATGGTGTATTTCAGGAACTTTTCCATTCTTCCCAGACTGGCTTGTCCTAGTGAGCAATGAATACTCATAAGATCAGCTGAGGAGTAGTAGGCGGCCTTATCTTCAGACAAAATATCTATGACAAAGAGATTGTTGCTGATGGTTCCTGACAGGAGTGTCCGGCCATCCTTGTGCAGGCAAAAAGTGCTCAGTGAGACACCAGGGTTGACATCAAGTAGGGTACCTTTGATCATCAGAGCTCCCAGGGATATGAGGTTGACCGTTGTGGTGTCGTATTCATAACCCCGGATCAAGAGCTGCGTCACGGGCTGCGCGCTCAGAAGTTGGGTAGGTTGGGCTCAGCATCTGGCGTGCGCGCAGTCTCAGCAGTGCCTGCTGCGGGCTCAGCAGCAGTCGCGGCGGGCTCAGCACTAGGGGCTGCGGGGCTCAGCACCAGGTATGGGTTGGGCCTACCTGAGGCGGCGCCGGACCGCAACCTGCCCGGAAGAAGCGGACCAAGTGATGGAGCCGGCCCGACCAAGCTTGCGGGTGGCTAGTCCGGAAGGCGAGGGCGGGGCGATCATGGGCTATACGCGCTGGGGAGGCCCGCGCGGGCATAAGCATGGGCCGACCCGCGGATTGGGGGATTGGCAGACGGCGCGGATGGACACACGGGGGGCTCCGAGTAGGGCGCGGAAGAGGGCCGCGCCATGAGAAGGACAAACCGGGCTACGTTAATACGGAAGGGGGCGGGTAATGGCAAGGGATGGAGGGATAGGGTTGGGCTAGGGTTCTGCGGCTTAGGGTTGTATTTCATCACTCGTTCTTGTTGTTTGTGGTTGTACTTAGGCTAGGGTTGAGGGGGGGACTTAAGACCTCACCCTCAGCTCCGGGTTGGGGAGGATCATCATCTTACGGATTGGGGGGAAGGAAGGAATTTCATCATATCATCACTCTCTCTTCTTAAAAACTCATTGCGCCCAATCATCTTACAGACACTAGACCAATAATTTGCGGAACTCAGGACAACTTGTGAAGGTAACTCTTCAGAAGTTTCCACATCTGGGGGTCTGGCCGGGAAGTCACCTTTCGTCTCAGTCTCTCAAAGATAGCGTACGCGATGTTGCCGACAACTACTCCAGGATCGACCAATCCGCCCCCATTTCCCCCCCGGGCGGGAGTCGGCGGACCAACACCTTCCCCACCTCCAACCACTCGGACCGGCGGCTTTGCCCCCCCTCGGTCGGAGCCTTCGGAGGCGGCCGAGGCCCCACGGCGGGTATGGCTTAGGCTGCAGAAATTCCCCCATCTTTGGTTCGACACTGCCAATATTGGGCGTTTTCTTGCAAGGTTCGAGGATATCGCAGACTCCAAAAACGCGACGAGCGAGGACAAGGTCCGCACCGTCGTTCTCTTCATCATGGACAAAAGTAAGCTGTGGGATGTGGAGGATATGGAAGGTTAAAAGGCTTGGGACTGGATTAGGCTCCGGGGCAAGATGATGGCAAGGTGGGGGAAGCGAGAACCCCTCTTTTGGGAAACGGATTTTGAGCGGGCGGCGGCAGATGCGATCTTGCAAGGTGTGGTGCAGACGCGGAATGATTTGTCCAAGTACAAATCTCTGTTCAACCGTATCTATAGTTATTTAGCGAAGAACCAGGTGGTGGCGGGTCAGACGGGAGCGATGAAACGGGCGTTCTTGGGCGGGCTCGCGCCACAACTTTGCGCGCGGGTTCAGCGGCACCTCTTTGAGCACGGGATGGTATTGCGGTCGGTGGACCAGAGTGTCATCCTTTTCCCGGACCTGAGGGCAATCAACGGGGCGTTAGAGAGCGAGATCGATCTGGAGGAACTGATTGAGGACACGGCTAGGGCGTTCCCGTCAGCCTCGAAGAGACCAGCGGCTTCCTCAGCCCTGCCTCCAGCGCAGGAACTACACGCAGGCCCATCCACAACGAGTCGGCCGGGTACAATGGAGGTACCGGTGAATGAAATGACGGACATGTTGAAGGATCTGCGGATACTCCTCAATCGGGTAACGGCGCAGCCCGCGGCCCAGCCAACAATCCAGTCAATGGCTCCGCCCCCGCCCCCTTGGCGCAATGAGACGCCCCATGTGGGGGGGGGTCCTCGGCCTGGTAGCGGACCCTCAGGAGGGTTCTCGGCCCGAATCTGTACATATTGTGGCGACAGGAGACATTGGAGGTCAGGTTGCGCGGAGTTGACCAGGGATATGGACAAGGGATTGGTCCGCGCGTCCGGATTGACTTTCATATTTCCAACGGGTGAGCTGGTAAGTCTCGGGCCTGACCACCCGTCCCCATTGAACCAGGTCAGGACAAGAGCGCAGTCTGCAGGGGCCGCTTGGGTGTTGCTTGGAATCGTCACCGGGCCCGGCACGTGGCAAGCTCCGCAAGTGGAGGCAGAGGTTAGGGCGTTGGCGGCGGACGAGCAAATCTTATCAGAGAAGATGGAGGTAGACGTGAAGGAGCGGCTGACGACTCAAGCCCCAAAGACTGGTGCGCAAGGACCGTTGGCCGGCTCCAGAGGAAGAAGGAAGGCCGCGGAAGTGGTGCGGCGGGTGATGGGGAGCGAGATGCCAGTTCCTCTCACGCTATGGGAGCTGGCCGCGGTCTCTCCGGTGGTTGTCGAAGAGATGGTGCAGGCGCTAAGGGAGTACGGGCGCGGCAGGGTTCCGGCAACGGTGCAGCGCGTGAACGCGGCGGAGGAGGGGGGGAACGCAAGCCATGCCCACCCAAGGCCGTGTTGGTCCCGCTTGCCTACGTCTTGATGAAGATTGCGGATCGGAAGGTGTGGGCAATGGTGGACAGCGGGTTGATGGTTAACTTGCTCCCGTCAAAATTGGTAGACGAGTTGGGGTTGGTCCGGAGGAAGTGCGCCATGGGATTGCGGGCGCTCAACAGTGGAGAGTGTTGGGTGGACAGGGTGGTGGAAGGAGAAGAGGTGGAGGTCGCAAAGGTCCGTAAGCCGCTGTCATTCCTTTCGGTGGAGTGCGGCGACGTGATTTTGGGTCAACCGTTTATGTTTGGGTTCCGGGCCCGGATGGCGTTCAACAAGGAGGAAGGGATGGAGGCGCTGAAGGTAGAGGACGCGTCCGGGGCCAAGTTTGAGACGACGATTTCCGACCACGGGAAAGGGAAGTGGGTGCGGTCGGCGGCGGCTGGCAAGGAGACGGAATCTGACGGGGGGAACGGCTGCAAGGGCCGCCTCACGGGGGATTTTGCCTAGTCAACCGCGGCAACCGCGCGGGACAGGCTCCGGTCTCGCGCGGGCGGCCGACTAGGGAGGAGCAAGGGGGGGAGGGAAGCGCGCGGAGGGCGCGGGCGGCAAAAGTAAGTTTATTTCCTCGGTATGCGTCACCGGGAGGTACCGCGTTTCAAAAACCCTACCATAGTGCCACGCTCGTGAGCAAAGGCAAAAGCCGCGGGTTGATTGTTGCCAGGATCCATGACAACGACAACGGACGCGTGCGGATTTTTAGGTGTAACGCAGGGTGGTATAAGCCTGTGGCGCGGCAAAAGTCTTTCTTTGCAAAAAGGGCGCGGAATAGGAACTATAAAAAAAAAAAAAATTATAATAATAATAATAATAGTAGGAAAGGGGGGGCGATCCTTCTAAGTCAAGCGGATCCTCATCATATCCTCCGCGTCCGCGCGAGCCGCCGCGACCAGGGTTCGGAAGGCCTCCAAGAGTTCCCAACGGTCATCAGTGGTGTGGGCTCGAGGGACCGCCAGGAATCGCCGGAGTAGCCCATCTGCGTCGTCCGCCATCGCGTTGAACCTTGCAAGTGGGAGAGCCGGGAGGACAGGAATGTCCGGAATCTTTGGCGGGTTGGGGGGAGGCAGGACCGGGGAGAAGGCAGCCTCGGGGGGACCATCTGGACCGCTCGGACCAACAGGAGGCGACGAGGGGATAACAATGGGTGACGCGGGCGGTTGAGGGGTGCCTCGCGGGGTCGGGGGCCTCTCGTCCGAGTCAGACGAGTGATAGGAGGCTGGAGGAGGGGTCGGGCTCGGGGACGGGGCTGGGGGAGCCAGAGCTGGAGGAGCCGGAGCTGGAGGAGGAGCGGGAGCCGGAGGAGGACCAGGGGCACAACGCCGGAGAATCTCATCAAGGCGGGGGTCCCTCGCGCCTTGTGTCACTCAAACCCGGTCCGCCCAGAATTGCATGGCGGCCCGGAAAGCCGCAAAGTTTTGGTAATTCCCCTTGCGGGGAGGTCCAGCGCGACGGTATGGAGAGGTGGAGTTGCGGTCTGAGTTTGGGGAGGGACGGCCAGGGGGCGATCCAGGAGGGGTCCACGAGTGCTCCGAGACCAAGTCATTGTCCAAAACCACAAACGAGTCCGGACGGGCCCTCTTGCGCGGCCAGGGACAAGAGCCGGATGCAGGTGGGGGGCGTGGCATACCCTCCCCCAACAAGCAGCAGCGGTGACCGCAACGGAAGGAACTGCAGGCACGTTGACCAGGGACGATCGTGCAGACTAGCCCGTTCCGGGCACAGTAATTGCAGGGGATCATGGCGATGGCGGTGAGCGGAGAAGGAGCGGGGCTAAGACGGCTAGGGGTGGACTGGGGGAGGGGGTGGAAGTGGTTTGGTAGGTGCGGCAGGGGCGAGGTGGTGATGGAAGGACCTCTGGGGACAGAACTCAACTTGGGGGGGATGTGGTGTCGTATTTATAACCCCGGATCAAGATCTGCGTTGTGGGCTGCGCGCTCAGCAGTTGGGTAGGTCGGGCTCAGCATCTGGCGTGCGCGCGGTCTCAGCAGTGCCTGCTGCGGGCTCAGAAGCAGTTGTGGCGGGCTCAGCAGTAGGGGCTGCGGGCCTCAGCACCAGGTATGGGTCGGGCCTACCTGAGGCGGCGCTGGACCGCGACCCGCCCGGAAGAAGCGGACCAAGTGATGGAGCCGGCCCAACAAAGCTTGCGGGTGGCTAGTCCGGAAGGCGAGGGCGGGGCGATCATGGGCTATACGCGCTGGGGAGGCCCGCGCGGGCATAAGCATGGGCCGACCCGCGGATCGCTGGATTGGCAGACGGCGCGGACGGAAACACGGGGGGCTCCGAGTAGGGCGCAGCAGAGGGCCGCGCCATGAGAAGGACAAACCGGGCTACGTTAATACGGAAGGGGGCGGGTAATGGCAAGGGATGGAGGGATAGGGTTGGGCTAGGGTTCTGCGGCTTAGGGTTGTATTTCATCACTTGTTCTTGTTGTTTGTGGTTGTACTTAGGCTAGGGTTGAGGGGGGGACTTAAGACCTCACCCTCAGCTCCGGGTTGGGGAGGATCATCATCTTACGGATTGGGGGGAAGGAAGGAATTTCATCATATCATCACTGTCTCTTCTTAAAAACTCATTGCGCCCAATCATCTTACAGACGCTAGACCAATAATTTCCGGAACTCAGGACAACTTGTGAAGGTAACTCTTCAGAAGTTTCCACACCGTTGACTCAGGCTCCCACATGACTTCAGATAACTTGATGAAGGAGTCTTTGGTAGCAAGCGAGGCTTCCCCAGTCCCTTGTATTGTTATCCCGGCGTCTTTCTTGCCAGTTTGTATAGTGCCAAGCTGATTGCCAAGTTGAAGTTTGTTAAATAGATCTTTGTCGGTGATCATGTGCACCAAACAACCCAAGTCAAGGATGAATTGGTTTGAGAGGATCTTGGTATTGGTATTCATCCCGCAGAAGAAGGAGTAGAAGTGAGCTTCTTCTGATTGCTTTTGTTTTGATTTCTTTCCTCGATTTTGATGGTTAGAGGGTTTGAGTTTGGGAAACTCAAACCAGAAGGAACTTGCGGTGTGGGAAGTGACGGCCGGGTTATGTTTACCATTTACGCATTGGGGGCCTCAATACAAAGCTACGTTGACAGGTTTGGATTGGTCCTCTTGAGAAATCACCTCAGTCTTATGTTGGATGAGGTGATTGAGTACAATATCAATCTTCATTTTGCTTGTTGCGTGCATGATTTGAGTCTTCATGTTGTGCATCACAGGAGGAAATTTGAAAAGAACAAGATAAGCAATGATGTCGGAGGGAAGTTTGATGCCTACTTCTGTCATCTTCTTGAGATAAACTTTGACGGTGGTGAAAAAGGAGTCTATGTTGGTTTCCATGGCTAGGTGTAGAAATCCGTTGAAGACCTTGGCCCTATTGGCGGATTGAGATGACGCAAAATGGTTTTGAGTGGAGACCCAGATAAGTTTGGCATTGTCTTTGTTGACATTGTTGATTACATTGTTGTAAGTGACGGAGTCCAGTTTTGCCATTAGGTGAGCCACGAATTCCTGATTAATCTCTTCATCTAGTTGTATTGACTCGTCAGGATTGTCCATGATGGTGAATACACCCCGCAGTTTGAACAGTTTCTCAAATTTCTTCCTCCACATGCTATAATTGTCGGTGGTGAGTAGTGGCGTCAATTCAATTAACAACTTGATGGCTAGAGATTTGTAATTCATGGATGGTTCCCCCCCTGGTCCTGGCGTTGATGACGTTCCCGGTCGTTCCATCCCAAGCGGATAGGCTTTTAACCGTGAGAGAAATTGGATTGGTCACCAAAACCAGACTGGTTTAATTTCAAACAAATACTCATGAGTGACTCTTCTCAGACATAAGAAAAAGAGACTAGGAGTAAAAGCAGAAAACAACAAACAGGGATCTGAACTGGCTGAGCTCAAGAAATGAAGTTGGGTTGAGAGAAGGGAGAGATAAGCCAGAACAGATGAAAGGATGGGCCAGAACAACAGTTGACAATGATTTCCGCTGAGCACCTTGAGTGATCTAGATATGAAACAAATGAGTTCAGATTGATTGATGAGTTGGAGAACTCGATCTTACTGAGATCAGACTGGCTGCCGGGATCAGATATGGTCGTCCGTTGGGTGTTGAGGTAAGTCGTTCGAGATGTTCCAATAGTTTGCCGAGTTGTTGGTTGATTTGTGGATGTTGAGGCGACGGCGGTCCTTGGTTGAGGTTGGATGAGTCGAGAGTGGATTGGGAGCGCGGTCGCGAGGTTTGGAGATTGGAGTGTCCGCACAGGACGCTGAGGCAAGTAGGTGACATGTGAGATGGGGAAAAAAAGGAAATAAAAAAAAGGACGTGAAACAAATAAAGCAAACACAATCGATAATCTCAGAAGCAATAATTGAGATTGGATCATAAAACATCTGTGAAATGATAAGAGAGAGAGATTCAGATTCTAACAAAACCCCGTTGAAAAATTTACAGTTTGAAAAACTTTTCCAAGCCATAATTTTCTTGTCTATTCGGTTCACTGAGAACCTCAAAACACAAAATATTCATTCAAAAAGATTGCCATTGAGGGTTTCACAAGCGAGTGCGAGATTCTATATAACTACTGCATAAATGCGGAATTACCCTAGCGACCGATAGGAACAAGATTAATCGTCACTGGACTTGTTCGACCCAAAGGGGAAAATACGCTGGTCCGTTCTATGATAGCGACGGAAGGCCACTATTGTTTGATGAAAGGGGTATGGGTAGAAAAAACATTGTTCAGATGATCTCAATACCAAATGGGACGGAATAATAAGGAATTGATGAAATAAGTACCTTCAAAGCACCTGAAGAGAATAATATTGCTCTCCGTCGTTCACGCAGGGCGAAGGGGGGGCGAGGAGGTTGGAAGAGGGGGAGGTCCAGCGCGGGTAATGACGCAGTAATGTGAGCCATTGCCCCATTTGACTTGGTCTTTGCCCTCGGTGCCAGGCATGATGGTAAAACCAAACAGGGAGGAAGGCTAGATTGAAACCGAGGGCGGTGGATGCAGTTGTGGAACCAAGGACCAAGTCGGTGGTTTTGAAGCGATGGTATGAAGAGCTCAGGCACTGGAGGGGCGCTCTATTTATATTCACAACGTTCGCCCTCGCCCGCAGCGTCTCTCCCATCGGCTCAGCAGTTCACCCTCGCCCGACTGTGTGCGCCGGACGCTGATGGGGCGCGGTCTAATACCTGGAGTGGCAAGGGCAAACTAGATGCTGAGCAAAGACTGCACCTGGCCATTGGTCACTACGCCCCAACCTCCTCAACCTGGCACAACACGCGGTATTGCCCCCCCCCCCCCAGGCGTGCTGTCATACCTTCTACGCCCAGCGACATTGTGCACTCTGTGATCGTCATCTCATCAACACTTGGCATGGAAGGCAAAGGTTGATGATGCACGCCTGCCGAGCTGCAATGGAAGTGGCTCAATCATCCGTGGCGAGTTTGGTGAATGCAGTTGACAAACGAAGGGCCAAGTCGTGGGTTGTGAGGAAGGAGTATAAAGCTCAGACAATATGCGCGCTCTACTTATACTCATCACATTGGATCTTGCCCGCAGCCTGTTGCACCCTTGGCCTCAGCATTTTCGGACTCGCTCTTGCCGGGATGTGTGAGGCGGACCGCGGGGCGTGGATGGTTGAACCACTTCCATTCCAGCTCGGCAGGCGTGCATCATCAACCTTTGCCTTCCATACCAAGTGTTGAAGAGATGACGATCACAGAGTGCACAATGTCGCTGGGCGTAGAAAGTATGACAGCACGCCTGGGGCGGTGGGAATACCGCGCGTTGTGCCATGTTGAGGAGGTTGGGCGTAGTGACCAGTGGCCAGGTGCAGTTTTTGCTCAGCATCTAGTTTGCCCTTGCCGCTCCAGGTCTTAGACCGCGCACCATCAGCGTCCGGCGCACACAGCCCGACGAGTGTTAACTGCTGAGCCGATGGGAGAGACGCTGCGGGTGAGGTCGAACGTTGTGAATATAAATAGAGCGCCCCTCCAGTGCCTGAGCCCGTCACACCATCCCTTCAACCTCATCGATTTGACCCTTGGTTCTTCAACTGCATTCAACGAACTCGGTTCCTTTCTAGCCTTCGTTCCTCTTTGGTTTTCACCACCATGCCTGGCACTGAGGGCGGCAATCAAGTCAAATGGGGCAATGGCTCACATTACTGCATCATTGCCCTCGTCGGACTTCCCCCCCCCCCTCCTACCTCACCGCCCCTCCTTCTCCCAGCTTGAATAAAATGGGGAAATTCTTTATTTCTTGAAGAACCTCAAGGTACTTGTTTCTCCAAAATCACGTTTTCCTCTGGCAACCGTTGCGCAAACATGAGCTGATTGAGGTTCCTTCAAAATTCCCCGACGCCCGCCACCCCCCGCCCGCAAATTGAAGTGGGGCCTTTGTGGCTCCTCGGCCTTATGGGACATGTCAGCTTTTGTTTGCGGTTTTTAAAACCGCAAAGGTGAGTTTGATTGACATATATCAAGAATGATTTGTTCCAAGGAATCACAAGCTCATTTCTTTGGACAAAAATATTTTCTGATAAAAAATGTTTGCCGGCAGAATTCTCTTGGAGGGTTTAAACTTGGAATTTGATGCCTGGACTCATCAAACTGTAATTTTTCTCAAAAAAAATCTTGAATTGTATCTGTTTTCAATCTCTTGATCTTTAAATTCAGCTCTTGCTTTTAAACAATCAATGATTACTTCTATCCCAACCAATTTCTCAATGGAATGTGAATTTATTCCAGGACAGTGCAATTGCATGGCAGGAAATTTTGTTCATTTCAGGATATGGAAGTGTGTTGTTTTTGTAACTCAGTGGAAAATTGAGAGCGGGCTTTTGATTGGGATGTCCCTCCAGCTCCCACACAACACTGTAGTTTTGGATGTAAGAATGTGGAAATGACATGTGTCCTCTATACATCAAACCCAGGGATGTCACGTGCATGGAAATTTTAGTACCACCTATATGAAGGAGACTTGGTCCTTTGTGATTCCAATATTCCTGCAGAGTTTGTTTATCATTTCACTTTGGAGGAAGAAATGATGATTCAGTAACAAAATGCACCCATCAAGGAAGTTTGGTTTGAAATACTGCTTCAAAGCATGTGTCATATTTTGACACACCATAGTGCTGAGTTTAGGTTGAAGGAAGGCAGGAACTGTTCTATAATCATACTTGGGACAGGCTCTCAGGTAGCACTGGGCTCATAACCTCTAAGAATTCCCAAACAAGATTTGTCCACTGGGAATAAAACAAGGGTCTGTCATGTGCATTGAAAGCTTTCAATGCACTATACAATGTTTCTTTCACCTTGGTGGTCAAAATATAGCTGTAAATTTTCCTGATAATTTAACTCTTGGGAGAATAATGATGATTTATTAAAAAGTAAAAGCATGAGGAAAGTATGTTACTAAATCCTACATGAAGGAATTTATGATATATCAACAGAAGAAATCACTCAAATCTTTAACTTCCAGTGATTTGTGGTACCCTGAAATCTTCAGCTTGCAACAAGTTTTTTCATTTGGAAAATTATTTTTTTCCTTTTTCAAATATTTGGTTTGATTTTCATTTCATTTTCTCTGTTTTGTGACTTTTCATTTTTTCTAATCTCAATATTTTTTTCAACCCATAAATCCTGGAAATAAAAATCTTGGCTTTTTTTATGTTTTTGATTTTTCTATGGTCATTTCCTAGTTTTATGGCTTTTTCCTCATACCTATAAATTTTTTATATTTGAAATTAGTTCAAAAAATAAAGGGGGATCAACTCAATGCTACAAAAAAAACCAGAATAACAATTAAAAATAGTAAATATGCATTCAGGAAGAATAATAAGAAACAATCAATCAAAAATCTTAACTTATAACCCATGAATAATCACTTTGAAATCATATTTTTAACCCAAAAAAAAATCAAACTTCAAAGGAATTCATTTTTTAAATACACAATATTGATCCCAGTACTATTTAAAATTTATGATTGAAAAGGTATCTTTGCCTTGCACATAACCCAACTCTCAGGAATTCATATCCTCCACACATTTTCTACTCAATATATCCTTTTTTATAATTTTTTTATGCTTAGGAAATAATTGGTTAAATGTTCCATAAGATTAATCCCATCAAATCTCAAATATTAGTACATAGTCTCATGGTTTGAAGTTATACTTTACACCATTCAATTATAAACAATGAATATAGACAGCCTAGGCCATAGAACCTTTTCAGATTAAGTATGTATTTCTTGTACCTTCATGACTCCAGTCATGAATAGTCCTTTTTTACATTCAAAAAACCCAAATTTTTAACTTCTTGAGCTTATAATGAACCTATTATTTTGTGAAATCTTGTGATTTTGGTTCTACCATTAAAGGAAATTTGATTAATTCAATATTTTGAAATAATTGTTCAATGAAAAACCTAGAGAAACATAATTTCCATTGAAAATTCACAAGAGAAAATAACACCTTTGAAATTGTTAAATCTGAAACCACCTTTCAAGAGAGATATCATTTTAGGAACTTCTCAACTAATTTTATGTCTTCTGGAGTTTTTTACCACCAAGGGAAGGTTTAATTTTTGCAAAATCAGAAAAGTCACTTTTTTAGGCAAGTAGGCTTTGGCATACTTTTTGAAGGCTCAAAGGCGTTCTGGGGGTGTGTTTTGCGCACACTTTTTGATGATTTCTTTTTCACACAACGCTTTTTAGAATGATTTAGGACTTGAAGGCTAAAATAAAATTCCTCCAGACCCCGTGTGTGGAATTTCTTGGGGTAGGTTTTTCCTAGAATCAAAAATGTAGTTGTGCACTATGGGATGGGAACCCATGACCTTGAAATTCATGAGTGATGCTTTAACCAATAAGCTGATTGTGGCATTGCTTTCAAAGCACACATGGATCCAAACACTCAGTGTTTTCATTGCGCTTGGCCTGTGGTGAGATTTCAAATTTTCTGTTGGCAAAAGGTTTTTATTTGGTTGTCCCGCAAGAATGGATGTTGGCTCAACCATTGGTGAAAACATCAGTGCAACAAACAATGTGAAACATCAGCACCATGCAGAAGGTGTGGATGAGCCATTTTTCCAGTCCACTTCCCAATTTTTTGCTTTTATTTCCCTGGAAAAGGCTGATTTTTTGTTTGACAACGCTGCTCAGGATTTCAGGTTCAAGAAATATAATCCTGGGGTGGAAGTTTGTATCAGAGCAGATTTTGAATCCAGCAGTTTTTTATGGAGAATTCAATGATGGAAAGGGATCTTTTTGATGTTGAATTCAAAAATGGAAAAAGGCACTATTTTTCAAATCCAAGTTCATATTCAATTTGATTCCAAAAATCAAAATTTGTCAGGTACAAGAAAAATAAGAAAACTGACAAGAAACTGTTTCTTGTCTTGTCTTTTCTTTTTTTTTACACAAAATAGGATATTTCTGGGGGATTGCAAAGAATTCAAAAAAAAAAAATAAAAAATATCAATATTCTAAATATATATTCTTTTTCAAAGGGAATTATATACATCCACTCATATTTGCATCAAAGTATCACCATGCAAAGAAAATATGAAATGGAAATTTCATTTAATAAAACCTTTTGTATGATTCAATTGGAATAATTTTTAAAAAAACCCAATAATAATGATGAAGTATAAAACAATGATTTATATTTTTTTTTGTAAGGAGAATGATAAAAATTTAAAATACTTCACAAAAAGTAAAAAAAGAAATATTGAAATTGGATTTCTTTGAAAAAGTTTTGAAATATGCAGTAGGAAGTAATACCCCATACCAAACATAAAAAGGAATAGAAAACAATAGATTAAACTTTTTAATGCTCATTATTCAAATATTTTGAATCATTTCAACATAAAATTAACTGATTAAACTAATAACACTGTTTAGATCACATATTTTCCTATTTTCAAAAATTGGACTGTTTGTAATGAAAGGAAGCAACTAAAATTTGTTTAATGAACCTATGTTATGAGTAAGTTTCAACTGATTTTGGATCATTGAAACATTAAATTAATTGATAAACATATAAAAACATTTCAAATCAGAAGTTGGCACCTTTTTTTAAGTAATTTTTTTTTCTAATGAAAAAAATAAAATCATGTTACCACAAATCAAAAAATGGAACATACAACTATGTAACAAAGATAAATTTAAAATGGATCTCTGTGTATAAGAATTTATATTTCAGTGGAACTTGAAGAAATTATGGTTTCAAATCAACAATAGAAATCCTTCAAAGTAACATAAGGAATTTTTTGGAATTCAGATATGCTTGAATATTTTCAAAACAGTCAATCAAGAAGGGAGTAATAAAGAAATTTTTTTATTGGAATAAAGTTTAAAATTTGTGATTGAAACTAGATCACTTTGAAAACATTTAGAAATTCATTCAAATATGCTACATATACTTCTTTTCTGTAGAAAATTGCAAATATTTCAAAAACTCCAACAAGAATTTAATTCAAATAATAAAAAAACATTTCTTCAATTAAAATGTATTAATTTTTTAGATTCCTTGGATCATTCTTGCATTTGAGGGATTTTATTTTGTAATTTTGAATGATATTCTAATGAAAATCATCAAATAGGGGTCATTGTATTTTTTTCACTGAAAAGACAATTAAATTACATTGGAAAAAGTAATTTTTATTAAAAGACCTCAAATTTTTGTTATATTATTTTTTTGTCATTCCATTTGGTATATCATATTCAAAAGGTTAAAAAAATGAAGCCACTGATTTCATGTGTATCCCAACATGTTTTCATTGAAAAATATTTTCTTTTTTCTATTGTTTGGTATCAAATATATTTTGCCAAAATAAATGGGTTTAATCAAAACAGCAAACCAAAGTTTTTGAATTTTTGAATTTTATAGGCCCTATCAAACAATTTGTTGAAAAATTCCAACATATATGAGTTTAGCTTGTAATACAGATACATTTAGAATTTTTGTGTCTCTTTTCATGGTTGATAAAGCATATAAAAAATGCACTGGATTTTTCAAAGGCTCAATTAGGCCTCCACAGCGACTGAATCTGCACATTTTCCGGAAGAAATGTATTATTTTAGAACAGACCTCTGTCAACTAAATGTGTGATTATACTGTTTTTTTTTCGAGATTCACGCCTTTGTTCTGGTGTTCTCACCATAGGAAGAAGGTTGAACCTTAGAAAGATGTGCAAATACCAAACAGGAATCATAAAGAAGATTAAGGATGCCAGAAACCTTTTAATGTTCAAAGCAGTGCCTGGGATTCAAGAAAATATATTTTTAGGAATTGTTGGTCTCCCAAAGGCCATTCAAGATCCATTGACGCCTTTAGAGTTCAAATTAAGGCCTTCAGACCCCTGTGATGTCCGTCTGAGATAGGATTATCTGGATAATTCAATGATATACACAAATGGACTTCATTTAATCTCTAAAAATGCAATAAATGCCAATTTTTGGGCAATTTATTTGGATCTGAACTCAAATTTGAGAAAAAATTTATATAATATAAGAAAAATAATAAAAAAGATGTAAAATCAATTTTGTTACACCAAAAGGAATATTTCTGGTGTAATAAAAAAACTTTATCAAACTGAAATAAATAAATAAAATATAGAAATTCTACCTAAAAATGTTTCCCAAAGAGTTTTCAAGGAATTGTTTGAGTGTTGCATGGGCCCTTTCAACCCAAGATGTTGTTTTGTTTCCAAAATCTGGGTTTATAAAAGTCCATGCTGTTACAAATGTCTCTTTGATAGGGAAATTTTGTTTTCCATATACTCAAGTACATCCTCATAGTCTTTCAAGAAACTCTATACAAGTGAAAGGGCCGGAACCCAAAACTAGGAAGAATAAGAAGCAGTTATTTGGACCTACTCTGAGTTCTGCATCATTGACCTCCACCTCCTCCTTGGTCTTTGAGGCCCCATACTCTGCCCACAGATTCATAAAGGTTTTCCATCCTTCAACGTCATTAACAAAGCACACTTTAGAGTTTGCTTGTATGTTTTTAGACAATTGCCAAGTGCAACATTGTCTTGATGACTCTGCGAAACTAGTTTCAATTGCACAAATCTGATCTTTTTCACGTTCCGTCACAAAGACTTTTGGAAGTCTCTCAGGATCATAAGCCAACCACTTTAATGCATTTACAGATCTCTCAGGATCATAAGCCAACAACTTTAATGCATTTACAGAACAACTGTAGAACTCAAACATTTCTTTTGTTATAAATGCAAGAGCTTTTGTGAAAGTTGTGAAATTGGCTGTCATTCCTACAACATGCAATAGTGGGGTTTTGTACTTATTTGTTTTATAAGTACAATCCAACATAGCAATATGAAGGAATTGTTTTGAAAGCTTTACTGCCTCTGGATGTGCTAAGTACAGGGCCTCCAAGTGACCCTCTCCACTGAACTTTGACCAGTGAATCCAAATTGTTCCTTCAAGCTGTTCATATAGTACCTCCATAACACTTTTACCCTGTAGTTATGCAAGTGTGACCTTCCTCTTAGTGTTTTAGATTGTTTGTTCATCAACATAATCACTCCCATCAATCTTGCTCAATTTTCTCTTCAGTTGTAACTTATTGAGCCCATCATTCATGCCTTCTACTAGATTGTCTAAGGCCACACCCAAGATTCTCCTCAGTTGAGGATGCACAGAGTGATGTTCAGATGATTGATGGTTATGTTGGGTTTCTTTGTAGGAGAGGTGCCACAAGGGATCTGCCTTTGTGAAACTTTCATGGACTAAAAACTTGCACCCAACCTTCCTTGTGTGAGTTTGTCTAGACCATTTGGTAAGAAGATTTCCTGAATCAGAACCATGCCTATCACAGGCAAAATCCACATATTGGTCACGCTTTGAGTTGAAAACTTTTAAAGCGTAACCATGCTTCATTTCCCACGTTTTATAATGGTTTTGTGCCTCTGCCCTAGTAGGAAAATCTCTCAAGGGAGGTGGGTCAAGTGAATCTAGTAAACATTTGTTGGTTAAGTCATAGTTTCATAGTTACATGCACCCATCAGTTTCAACCAAATGAAATAAGACAAAGACCAGTAACATAAAATGTTACTCACCACCAGCAGTCATGTCCATTTGTGAATCATTTTGTTCCTCAATTTTCACCCTTGATGAGGATGCAATTGGGGCTTCCAATGTTTCATTATCCAAATCCTTTTTTTCTTTTTCCAAAGCTTTGTTGATGGCACTATCAATGTAGACCTTCCATGCAGCCATGTCAGAAGAAGGAGGGCTTGCCACTGTTCCCATAAAAAAAATGCAATGGTATACTTCAGTATTCAATGCAACTTCCAATTCATCAAACAAAGTTTGCTCACTTTTGAGTTGAGAAAGAATTGTTTTCATATTTTTATATGATTTATGATTTCAGTTTTCACTTTAATTTCACTTAGGTTTCACTTTGATGTCTCTTTGGGATTGCTAGGTGTGGAGAAAAAGTCCCAAAAAGTATGCATTAATCCCAAATTTGGGTTGACAGAACCCAAGTGTGGTCCAGGGGGTGCCCAAAATTCTGGCACAACTTCTGGGGGTTACACAGCTCCTAAACAACCCCCCGGCTGTTGGGCCTGTTTGAAACGGCCCTTTGTAGTCTTCTTGGGGCCCCCATGGCTCATTTGAGCCATGTAGGGCCATACACAACTACAACACACTTAGAGCCATGAATTTAACATCACCCATAAAAAAATATAGAAATTCTACCTAAAAATATTGGATGAATGTAATTGAAATATTTTCAATAACATCAATTAAAGAAAGAATTTGAAAAAATATCAAAAAAATGTTCCTTTGAATGAATATTTTTCATGGAATCTAAATAAATTTATAGAAATCAAAAATAGGATATCAAAATAATAGATATATCTATTACTTTAGGAGAATTCAGGTTTTCCTTGGAATAATTTGATAAAATTTCCATCAATTTCAAAAATAGAAACATCAGATATAAAACATGGATTCTTTTCAATGGGAATGAAATATCAAGTCTGATTTAAATAAATTATATCAAAATTTTCATGCGGGAGAGATATTCTGAAAATAACTCTATTATGAGTAGATTCAGAATCTGTTTAAATATTCAAAAAAAACCTCTTTGAGTAACATCATTAAAAATAATGAAAGAAAAGATTCATTTCTTTCAAGGAAAACTATAATTTGTTATCAAATGTGAATAAAATTTTACAAAACATAAGGAAATTTCATAAAATGGAAAAAAACCCATGGAATCAAGAATCTGGTCTTTAAGCAGTGAAAAAGCTGCCAACCAACATTTTAGAGTTGAAATATTCACAAATTTTCATACCAGAAGGGCAACACCAGAGGGTAGGTGAGATAAGTGAGGTAGGTTTGTTGAATTTTTTTTTTCTGCAATAGGGCCAAGATGCCCCATGGAATTGCATGCTTGCCTGATGGGATTGAGGTTGTGGGTTGACAGATTTGCTTATGGGTCCTTCCTGGAAGATGTGACTTTTAATGAGCTGGAAGTATGGGCTTTTTAGGCAGAATTATGTAATATGGATATAAAAAATGTAGTATTTATACACTGTATGTAATATGGATTAAATTCTTATAACAGAAGGAGAGATGAAGGATTCACCAAGCCATTGAGAGAAAGGGAGAGCCTAGGAGACTGAATAGGACCTGCAGGGGATCCAGGGAGACACTTCATGAGGTGCAGGTAGTAGATACAGGGTTAGAGGTTGATTTTACTGAGGCTTGAGGATGGCTCTGGAGACTGAGTTTGCAGAGTCAAGTTGTGGTTATGAAAACTACTAGGATCAAAAATTACCGCAGAAATTCTCACCAATCCTCATATATACTGGAATTTTCAGCCTGCTAGACGCCAAGACCCTTGACATACAAAAGGTGAAAGAGGTCCTGGTTTCAGGACAAATATATGATTCAAGGTGATGCCAAAATTCCCCATGAATGTATGAAAAAATCAAACTAAAGGATTCTTTTTAGTGTAACAAAAGTTAAACTTATCATTAAGCAAATGAGAAAATGTTTAAAAGTTTAGAATTTGGCACTTTAAAGTCCCTCTTTGAAGAATTCAAGCTACATTTACTTGAGTTGGGACCTTGTAACCATTTCATTAATTGCACTTTAACCAGAAAATATTTCATATGGCTGTGACTTGCAATGAAAAAAGAAAAAGCAGAGAAGAATAACTTAATCAGTGATTTCTTAAATACAATGGTACCTGCAGTAACCAAATCAAGCTTAAAATTGGAAGTTTTTGGGAACATATATGGAAATTTAACCATGACCACTGTAACATTCCCTTAATTGTACCTATCATTATCACCACCTTGCAGCTTTCTATCCTGATTTTTTTCAAAAGATCAACTACTAAATCATTTTCCACTGAAGGGACCAATGGATAACTTTCATTTCAACACTAATTCCCTGCTTGTTCCAGATGCCTAGATACTGGAAGGATCTGAATCACCAGCATGACTACCAAATCTGTAAATTTGAAGTACTTTGGGACGTATAAGAAAATCTTTTATGGCCTTGAAAAAGATGCAGGGAATTCATGTGGGAAATTTCTGTGGGTCAAGGACAAAAGTGGAACCAAATTTGGAGTGATGGAGGCCCCAGAAAGTAGAATTCCTTCTTTGGAAGTTTAAAGAAGATATTTTACAGTGGATGGTATGTACTTCCTTGTTTTCAGATTGGAAGAGTTGGGTTTGTGAAATTGTTTTATAATTTTTTCCGAGTTCAAGCTCTTTGGGAGAAGTTATGAAAAATGGAGTAACTTCAAAAATAATTGACAAGGAAGGGAGTGTTGGTTTATTTTGGGATACTTGTTTCTTGGTTTATTCTTTTTTATATTCCTCTGATATTGCTTTTGCTAAATAGCTTTCCTTTTCATTTCAATCCCATGTCACAGAGCTTTTACCTTCCTGGAGCAGGATGAGTGGTACAACTCTTCTTATCATTCTTCTGTGTTCAATCAATTCTGCTACAGTTGATCTCAGCAGGGAGAAATGGCATTGGATGACACATAAAGGATATATTTAAAATACCCTATTCTATTTCCTTGGGGGGACAAAGGCTGTGATAAAACTCATGAACCTTCCACTTGCTAAAATGAAATATTTTGAATTCATTTCATGTAATTTCTTGATTAAAAAAATTTCCAGCTTGCTACTATGTACAGAGCAACCTGTCAAAGTAAAAAAATACAAAATCAAAATAAATAAATAAAATATTAAGAATTAGTGCAAGATCCATAAATATTATTGCATAAATGGGTTTCCCACCCAAAAGAAGGTAGGGCCACTGACTGATCCCACCCTTTAAATATAACTCCTTCATATTTTAAACAATTAAGAAAATTTTCCCAAAAGGTCACAGAACCAACATGGCACCTTTTGGCCAAATTAATATTTCACATATTTTGTCACATATAGGTTTCACACCTAAAATTTAGTCAGAATTGAGGTGTTGTGTAAATTTTAGGAGTTACACACAGAAATGTGTTATGTCACAATTCCCGCGCGCAGCCACACTTCCCTATACAAACCCTATGCATTACCTTCCTGCGTACAGAAGTACTTTGCACAGCCAATTTTTCCACAAACGCAGCAGATCCTACCCCGCGTGCATCTGAATGGACTGATCACTGTGTCAGGATCAGTTGTGACAAAACTGACAAGGAGGTACTGCTCACAGGAGCTACAACCTAGTAGGTTTTACCTGGCATATGTAATAAGGTGACATATGCGTTACAAATGATATAAAAACCTTAAAAACTAAATAAAAATATCCTATAATTAATTTAAAGATATTTTAAATAATAAATCAAATATTGAAGGTTACCACTAAACAGAGAGATCCTAATCTTTGAACACCAAGAAACACTACAAGGAGTGGCAGTAAATTTTTTTTAAAATTACCTAAGTGCTCATCAGATGATGGATAATCAATGAATATTCACATCATTCTACTTTAAAACCAATATTAATAGTAAAAATGAGGGATGAGTGCAGAATGATCAGAATTGCGCCATTAACATATTAACTGATCCTGTGGCTAAAATGATAAAGAAATCTAGCAGACCTGAGGACAGCTGATTGACAGAATCAAGTAGAATTGCTAAACATTCCCTGACTGACCTACTAGCCTCAGACCATGAGCAGAACCCTCTGTATGTGGCCCGAGAAGCTCATTATCACCCCAAAAGGTATTTATACAGACCTCTTTGGATCCATTATTCCCCATCAGTTTTCCCAGGAATTTCTTATTATCAATCATATGCCATATCATTTTTACTAAAGTGCTTATCAAGAGATAAGAAAGTGATTTATGACTTATTCTGCAGTATTATTATTATTTCCCAAAACCAATCACCCTGATTCATTAAAGTTTAGTGTGGAAATTGACCCCATTTTCCATGAAACCCTTTAACTCAATCTTTTCAGGCTTTTCTGTGGATTATTGACTCAGATTGAGTTTTTCCCTTCCTGCCTTGGCCATTGTGCTGTTTTGCCCGGCCATACCAGTGTATAAGTCCTTAGAAGGCACGCCTTATACATTCCAACATTCTTAAACAGCCTAAGGAGGCCCTTTGAAGAGAGGTTGTTATTCTGTAAAGATCCCCAGTAGTATAATACTTTGGCCCCTCTTCTTATAAAAAATTGAAAACCATTCTAAATGGAACCAGTTGAAACTTTCACCAGCTCTTAAACATATTTATTATATGAGCTTTTAAAGTTTTTATCTTTGTAATATTATTATTATTATTATTCCAGTATTTCTATAACTCTCTGTAACTCAATGACTGCAAGTTTGCTGGTATCAGAGAGCTGACACAGATCATGTAGGATTTAATTTTTGTTGGATTTCATTTTTAAAATAATGTTTTTGTCAAAAAATAGAAATTTTTTATTTGGGAATTTTTTTGTGCATCAAATTAGATTGACTTGAATTTATTTGGAATCCTAAAAATATCTTAAGAGCTTAATTCCATGCTTAAATTGAAAAACAACACCCCATAAATCCAAACCATTTTTCAGGAAGTCTTTTTTTTACCATAATATATTTTTTTATCCAAAATTCTATCTATCAATTTTTTATAATTATTTTTTGCTCAAAAGAGCTTGTGGAAATCAATCTGATTCATTACAATGATGTCTAATACTAAGTGGCTCAAAGTTACACAGGCACTGACAGTTTCTGAAAATTAAAAAAATGGCATTATCTTGTTTATCCAGTCTTTCATTTGAAGCTGAATGAACTCATAAAGGCCTCAGACAAAGGTGAAAGACTGAGAGAATATTTTCTCATTTTTTTAAAAAAAGCTTAAAAAACTAGGGTATTCAATTTAAACACCAAAAATTTATTTTATAGAATTTCATATAAATGAAATCATAAAGAAAAAAGGACAAAAGGAAATCAGGAAATTATTAAAATATAGTCTTACTTTGTCTCACTCTGCCTTGTCTAGATTCCCCCACATAATTTTTAATAATCTTATCAAGACCCTTCTTGTTATGAGGTCTGTCTTTTTTTGTTATTTCTTTTAATTTATCTCCTCACTCATCCTTCTTTGTCTCTCATTGGCATGGGGGCTTGAGTCTGCGGGTGTATGGAATGTTGATTTCTCAGACCTGCTGCGCTACACATCAACTCCAGAGTACAATAGTCACTTTTGACTTGCTATCTCAACTCTCAATCATAACAATCAATGATCCTACTCAAGAACCACCAGCAACAATCCAACCTCTGAATTGACTAAAAACAAGAAAAAGCAGCCATTTAGAAAGGAGTAAGACCGAGTTCTTCAGCTCATCCATCAGTCAATCAATCTGATACATTCTCTCCTAGATCTTTCAAGGCACCTCAACTATTGTCATCAGTCAAACAAACCAATGGCTGGATTTTTCATCATCAGGCTCATTGTAAATCTTTTCATGCTGATCACTCATCCATCTAAATCAACTGATTAGCTCTGTCTCATAGAAATCCAATCTCATTCTACTCATCATTCACTCAGATTGACAGTTAACTGATAGCCTGTCTACATAAACGCGTTGGTGTTATTCCTGTGATTTGTTTTCTACGCATTACCTTCCTTTCATTTACTTACTTCTCCCAAATTGAACATTGCGGCTTGGTCTTGGCTTCCAATTCTTTTCTTTACATGGTTTAAAGCCTGCGCCCCTCAATATGGACTGAATGGGAGCATCTTCAACACCAGGAAAAGGGGGGGACTCTACCAGCTACAGATATATTGCAATCAAATTGTTCATTCAGTCAAATCCACTACTTACTGCCAAAAACTACAGCATGTGGCGGAAAAAAGTTGAAAAAATCTTCAAGCTCCAGAGCATTTTCAAAAAAATGAACGGTCCCAACAAGCTAATGGAACTAGACAAAGAGATTAATCAAGAATTTTTAGCGTACTTCCTCACAAAACCCAACTCAAACAATTACAACAATATCATAGATGAAATCAACAAGGACAGTGCCAAACTCATTTGGATGGCTACCAAAGACCACTTTGAATTTACTCAATCTGAGAATAGGGCAAGGGTCTTCCACAGTTTTCTACACTTTACCATGGCGCAGAAATTGAAGTCTTTGTCACTTCAATCAAGTTATATCTAAAGAATATGACTGAAGTAGGAATTGGTCTTCCCTCCAAGATGGTGGGGTACCTTTTAATTTTCAAATTTTCATCCAGAATGTTCAACATGAAATCTCAGATCTTGAAATCAACTGCAAAATTAAAATAGATATAGTACTCAACCACCTCATTCAACAAAAGAATGAAGCTTTGGTTCAAGAAGATTGCACTGAACCAGTGAATGTAGCTCTCTACAGGGGACCCAGATGCAAAAATGGGAAAAATAATCCAGCCTTAACTTCTCATCCTGCTAAATCATGCTGGTTTGCCTCCCAAATTTGACAACCGCAGGAAGAAGGCTAAACAAAAATATCAACCCAAAGCTCATTTCTACTCCTTCTTCTGTGGTAAAAGCTCTCTGGAAGACTCTGTATCAGGCCATTGTATCCTATATTCTGGATGTTATATTCACATGATTGTGGAAAAGAACAGATTCTTTTCTCTGACCAAAAGCAACAAGAATAAGAAGATTATAACTGTAAAAAAGGATGCTGAAAAAAAAATAGAGGCCACAGGAATGCAATACTGATCAAAAAGGATACCAATCTGAGGTTATCAAATGTTGCATGGGCGCCAGAACCTCTTTCAATCTCATCTTGCTAGGTGCTCTAATGTCATGGGGTGCTAAACTCAAGGTTGATTCCAGCTCTAGCCCGTGTGTCTTTGAACTGCTCTGAAGCAACAATGTCCTCTTGTTGGGCACCATTCACAGCAACCTGTTTGTAATTGACATGGGAAAAAGTTATCACCACTCTTACTACTCTAACAATGAACTCCTATCCATCCACTGATCTTTAGGCCATGCCAGCATTGACAGAATCAATAAATATCTCAATTGCACTTTACCAGCTACTCAAAAGAAAAACTTTGAATGCCTCAGTTGCAATAAAGCCAAGTTAACCCCCAAACCTTTTGATCACCAGCAGTAGTCCTCTCAAATTTTTTTTTTAGAAGATTCATATGGATCTTATGGGACCTTTAAATCCCAAGTCAGAAGGCCCATTCAGATTTATTCTCAATCTTGTAGAATCATACTCCAGATAAATCTCATGCTTCCCTCTGAAACATCAATTGGGTGGCGCCAAGACTCTAATATTCATCATCAAAAAGCAAAAAAGGAAAACTGGTCTATGTCCCAAAGAGGTCTGATCTGATGGAGGTGGCATGTTTTTCAATTCTAAGATACAAAATTATCATAAGATGCATCACATTAATCAATTAATTAGCAAACCATATCATTCCCAACACAATGTTTGAGTCAAACAAGCCAAAAAAACTATTACAAAATCAGTAAGGGCAAAAATCTCTGAATCAAATCTGCCAAAATACTGCTGGTAAAAAAATAGTGAGAGGATGGGGCTTACTGCTTAAACAAATTCCTAAACAGAAGGAAAATGTGTCACCATGGTAGAAAATACATGGCAAGTAACTCCCAAAAGGATATTTGAAACCCCTAGGTACTTCTCTCACCTACAGACTCAGTGACACGGAAATCAAGTCAAAACTTTAAAAGAAAGGTGCTCCTGGAATTCTGATGGGGTTCAATCCCTCACTACTCTCCTACAAGGTAATGTCTCCATCTGGTAAGATTATCAATACCAAACTTGTGATCTTCAAAAATCAAAAACCAGTCTCAATCTTCACCAATGAGGAAAACAATATTTCACAAGTACCTCCATGTCTTCCCAATCAGGTGAACTTGCAGATTCCCCCTACTGACAACAAAAAATTGATCCCAATCAAGGAGGAATCAGAGGCTACATTGGAATCAACCTCAGACAACAATTCAATTATAGAAAATGACCTAAGACCCAACCTGCAAAATTGAGAGACAATATCAGTATGTATTCCCATGTGAAAAATTACCCAGCTTTCTCAAGGAGGCCATGAGACTACCCGGTTGGAAATAATCAGCTAAAAAGGAATTTGATAAAATAGAGGAGCTTGGAGTTTGGGAGGAAGTTGATGACAAGGTAGTTACAAATCCACTTAATATGTTGTGGTGTTGTTATATAGCCTTGGATTGGGAAACATTTCATGGGTGGCTAGTTTGAGAAGATAGAGAAGGGCAATTGGGGGTATAGAAGCAGGCCGGGCGTGCACAAGCATGGGAAAACCCACAGGGCAGGAAATCAAGCGGTGCGCAAGGAGGATAAAGACAAGCAGGGGGCTCCAAGTAGGGCGCAGCGGAGGGCTGTGTCATGAGAAGGACAAACCGGGTGTGTATGACAGTAGGCCAGCTTGAAGGTGGCTGCAGTATGGGAAAGGCTATAGGAGCAGGCAGGGCGCTTGCAAGCGCGGACCAACCCGCGGGGCAGGAAACACGCGGTGCGCAAGGTCGATACGGACAAGGGGGGGGCCCCAAGTAGGGCGCAGCGGGGGGCCACTTCATGAAGAGGACAAACTGGATGTAAGTAATTGTAAGAAGGCAGGGAATGAGTTAGGTTTAGGCTAGGTTTCTGTTTTTAGGGTTTATTTTACATTTGTTTTGGAGCTATTATTGTGCTTGTACTTAGGTTAGGGTTGAGAGGGTGGGCGTAAATTCCGCGCTCTCAACCCCAGCTCTGGGGGGGGCATCTTATCTTATCTTATCATTGGATCGCCTCTTGAGACAAGGAAAGGAAAAGGAAAGGGAAAGAGAAAGAGGAAAGAGGATGGATTAAGGGATTGATGGATGAAAGGATAAGGAAAGTAAAGGAAATTCATCTCTTTATCTCTCTGTCTCTCTCTCTCTCTTTACTGGAGAATCTTTATCCTTACAGACGCTAGGATCATTGATACCAGAACTCAAGGATAACTAGGAGTAACTCTCTCCTTGTTTCCACAACGGTTCCAGTGTTGAAGATCAAACATAACAGGCCAAAAAACTCATTCATCTTCAAGACTTGTCTGTGTGTTCAAGGATTCAATCAGAAATATGGATTGGAATACTTTGAAACATACGCTTTCAACAAGATATTTGTGTCATTAAGAGAAGTAATCACCTACATAGCCAAGAAGAACCTGTACACCCTTGAACTCAATGTGAAAGGCGTAAGAATTTATCCTTTTTCTTTGTTGCAGCACAGGTCTTTGACCAAAGATTGGTTGCGGTAACAGTAAATGTAACAGGTGATTGCAGTGACCGCATAAGAACAGCGGGACCTCCTTCTCAGATAGGATTCTGAGCAAGTACAAACTTATAACTCCAGGTAGTTTGCCTCCAGCACCTCCTGAGTTCTGAGACGGTTGCTATTTGGGGTGCATGGCTGGTCTGAGGTGGAAAACCCATTGGGACAGGGGAGTGATTGATTTTGCAGGAGTAGGAAAGTGAGTGCGGATAACCATTCTTCAAGAGATGAAGATTCTGATACCACCATGTTGGCAAAAGGCCAGACAGGAAGGTAGGGCTGATGCAGGTTAGGGCTGTGCTGGGGCTCAACGCGTGCAACGCAGGGATTGCAGGCTGTTAGGCAGCTGAAGTTGTTGGCTAACACTCTTCCTGACTTGTGCCTCTGCCATCCTTAGCTGGTTGCAGGCTGTGAGTACCTTTTTATGTGCAAGGGGCTTGGTGAGGATTTACGCAATCATATTTGACAAGGCAACTTGGGATACTGAGATTAAGGACTTGGAGACTAGATCTTGTGGGTATTGATACCGCAAATCATTGTGTTTTGACTTAGCATTGAGTTGAGCCTCCTTGCTGATGAAGTCTGCCCCAGAGTTGTTGTTCAAGATGACTGGAGTTGAGACCTTGATCCAGAGGTCATTGAGTAGAATTTCCATCCACCGTAGTTGCTTTGTGCAGTGGTTCATGGCTATGAACTCTGCTTTGGTGGTTGACTGTGCTACTACAAATTTCTTCTTGGAAATCCAATGTATTGGTTTGCTGTAAAGGGTGAAAACAAATCCCAAGGTTGACTTCCTCAGATTGGTGCTGTTTGCGTAGTACACATTGGCCCAGCAGTTGAGATGATTGGTAGAGTCAAAGGGCTTTTTGAATAAGATACCAACCCCTGACATCCCTTGTAGGTTTTGTAGAAGATGTTTGATCAGGCTCCAGTGCTTGACGGTAGGCTTGGTGGTATAGTGTGACAGGATGTTGACAGTGTGAAGGATGTTGGGTCTGGTGTGCAGTGCAAGATTATTTAGCATCTCAATGGAATTTTCCATAGTCTTGAAATCTATTGCCTCAGCTGGTTTAGCAGCTTGTTTCACTAGGTTCATCAGGGCTTGACCTTTGATTGGATTTGAATCAGACATGGAAAGGTATTCAAGTTCCTTTTTGCAGTAGTCCCATTGGTGAAAAAGTACGGTTCCATCCTCCTTCCAATCAATTGTGTAGCCCAATTTCTGAACCAGCTTCTTGGTAGACTTGATCCGGTAGGTCGCACAAAGTCTTTTCAGGAATGCAATCACCTCCAATCAATACTTGCCCACAACTAGCCCATCATTGATTTGAATGTTCAATAGGAGAGATTTTGACAAATTGAAGAAGAGGGACTCATCCGCTCTGGAGTGTTTCAAGCCCAAGGTGTCCAATCTGTTCTTCAGGTGTTTCTTCCAGAACTGCAGTGCTTGTTTGGTGTCATAGAGTGATTTTTTAAGCCTCCACACCCAGTTTTCTTTGCCAGGGAATTCAAAGCCCAAGAATTGAGATACATAGACCTTAGCATCAATTTCCCTGTAGAGAAACGCAGTCTCTACATCAAACTGGAATACTGATCAACCATGCCAAACCGCCAGTGATAGAAGTACCTTCATTGACTCATTGCACCCAATTGAATATTTTTTAATACTTCTGGTCCTTCACCTGATGGTTTCCAAAACATACCCATCTACATTTTGGCCATACCACCTTGCCCTGCTTGTCCTTCTTTCTAACCAGTCGCCAAAGTGCACCAATGACTTTGTTGTCCACGGGAGGAGGTACCAGGGTACCCGTTTTCTTTGAGAGGAACAAATGATTCTCCTCTGACATGGAGGCCAGCCATTTTGGTCTTTCCTCTGGGTTTTCCAGGACATCTCTTAAGGACACAACCTCTGATAAGTCATGTGATTCTTCCTGCAGCTCCTTTTTGTTTATATGTTTCCTGCACAAGTTACAAAGGATAGCTGAGGGATCCAAGTCGCTGGAGATGTTGCTTGGAGATTTCTTTTTTTAGGGGACATAAGTGCAACCCTTCCACGCAGGCAGTCCTATTGGTGGGTATAAGCCTATAGCAGGGTTACTGGACCAAGCAACAGGGATTACAATGGGAGATTCAATTGAGTTGAATCCAGAGGGGTGCAATGGCGCGGAGTCCCGCAGGGGAAAATGTGAGGGTTGCGGGTGAACAGCTGGGTAGTCTGACTGATGGTTGGAAGTAGTGGAGGGAATACAAAACATTGAGGTGTGAGGGAGAGTGGAGACAGGTTTAGTGAGGGAGGTTGGCAAATTGTATTGAAAGTTCACCACAGATGGTGTGAATTCTCTGCTGACAACTATTTTCCACTGCTGCAAGTTGAGAAACCTAGCCGCATCAGACCGTGGCTTGTAGCCAATGAATGGGAGTGAGAAAGCCTGAGGAACAATTTTTGAGGAGGCTGACCATTGATGAATATTCACCTTGAGACCAAATGGCATGAGACAGATCACGTCTTGGGTTGACTCAATAGTACTGTCCTTCTCCCCAAGTCTCTGGAAGGGTGATTGCCATCTCAGGGACTTTCTTGGTCAGTGGTTTATGATCATGGAGCAGCACTTTGCCTCTTTGTCCCAGTAGTTTTTTGGTAAATTTGATTGAGCCAGTATGCATTGGAGTTTGGTCAACAGTGTCTGATTGAAGCTTTCAGCTAGGTAATTCCTTTGAGGTGAGTCAGCTGGTCCCCTTTCCACCGCAGTGCTCCTACAATGAATTTCAGTGAGGAATGTTGTTGAGATAAACTCACCCCCTCAATCCAAGTGAAAGACCGCCGGGAACCGGTTGAAGATATTCATAATCTCATTGAAATATCACATGATGTTTTCCTTGGATTTGCTCTTGGCTTGTTGGAGGTATATTGGTTTTTATTGACTGAATTTGTCTATGAGAACCAGAACATATTGATACCCATGTTTAGAAGATGGGTTGTGTTATAATTATGGCCAGCAATTAGCTTAGGCAAATGAGCAGTATTTAAAGCAAAAGAAATGCTGGACACTGAGTGTCAATAATGGCTAATGGGGCTCTCACAATGGGGCAATATGTTGGATGAATTCGATTGGATGATGAATGAATGATGGAAAACAGCAGGGAGAAGAGCTCCTTAAGTACAAAAGATTGGCCTATTGTGAGCCCATGATACAACAAGCCAAAAGGCAAATTTTCCGCCCCAAAAGAGCTCTACAGGCTCTACAAGCCTTGTTACTTGGTTTGGACTACATCAGCCCACATGGCATCAGTCCCTGAACCCTTACGACCAGCCTATTCCGGTCCATTCTGGTGTTTCCACCGTTACGGGGCTGAACCAGCCCCTTTGCTGTTCAATCCCCTGGGCCGGTTGTCTGTTACAACCAGTCCTGATGACCTCATTGTCATACTTACGGGCTGGTTGCCTCATGCATCCAGCCCCTGGCCCCTCAAATGGGCCAGGTGGGACCCAGGACTCACCTGGGTCCGGTTTCAACCTCACTAGGGGGGGGTGTAACCGGCGGACATGCCGCCCCCCCCCTTCTTCTCTCAAATCCCTGGTGGGGGCGGTCAAATCCCCTCACCAGGGGCCCTGGGGGTCGATACCCCCAGGGCGTCGTCATTAGGAAAAGGACTGGGCTAGGGGTGATCAGGTCCCCTCAGCCCGACGCTCCTCCCCCTCGGTAAAAGGGGGGGGGAGAGCGCCCCTCGCTCCCTCTGCATCGCTTCGCTAGGTGGGAGGGTGATCAAATCCCCCCCACCTGCCGGTCGCTACTACCGCGGCCGGCGCCGCCACCTCCCTGGGCAAGGGGGTGGTCAGGTCCCCCCTGCCCTGACCGACCGCGATGTCGCGGCCGGTCGCTGGCTGGTTCAACCCAGCCAGCCCGCCCCCATCCCCCTCGCAACGGCAAGCGAGGGGAGGGGGAGCGAGCCGGGGCCGCGAGCCCCGGCTCCGCGGCGCTGGTCGCCGGGCGCGACCAGCCGGGCCCGCTCGGCATTGCACCGCGCGGGATCCCTCGGCCGCGCAACAGCCCCGCGCGGGCCGTCGGGCCCCGCGTGGGCCGTGCCGAGGAACACAGGCGGCCCCGAACGGGCCGCGGCGCGGGCAGCGGCCCCGGGTGGGCCGCGACACTGGCGGCGGCCCCAATGGGCCGCCCCAAGCCCGAAAACTGAGAAAAACATACTTTGGCGGGCCAGTCCGTCTGGCCAAGTATGTCCAAAATAAACCTTGGGCCCAATTATGCCCATACAAGCCCATCTGGCTGTATCTGCCCATATACCCCACCGGGCCCGTTAGGGCCCGTGTACCAATAGGCCTATTTCACGCATTTTGAGGCCAGTTTCCCCAAATCCGTGACATCCACATGGGCCCGTATGGTCCGTGTGTGTGTCCAATGGGCCTTAGAGGCCCATTTGTGCATCCCATTTGGATTACACTTATACGTAGCACCCGCGTAAGTGCGTACGTATTTTAACAGGTTGATCATCAGTACATGCAAATGAACGGTATGGAAAGGTACAGTGGCTTGAGGGAGGGGATTCAGATGGGGTGATCTTTCCAGCTTGCAGGACTGACACATGGCACAATTCTTTGCAAGTTGGATAGAGGAGGCAGGCTGTAGGTTGTGGATATTGAAAAACTTCCGGGGTTAAGGATTGGAGGGGTGACCAAGGTTCACATGCCAGTCTGTCACCCTTGGGTTGTTCAAAATGGAGTCACAGGACAGGTTTGAAGCAGGGCGGTTTGCAATTCACAGATTGCCAGCCTGGCAGAATCCAAAGAAGATTGATTCAGAAGACTTGAAAAGTGCCTATCTGTGCTTGTGAACTATTTTGAGACAGTGGTCTTTGAGTTACAAGGCAGAGATGAGATTCCTGGGACCTCCAGGCATGTAGTAGACTGGGTGAATTGAAACTGATCCAAGGCTCAGTTTCACAATGTGAGTGATCCTGACTTAGCCACCATACGTGTTCATTGCCTTGCTACATTGACACACTCTGGACAGGAGGTTGTAGTTGCCTACCATTGACCTGGTGGGGCCTAAGTCGTAGATGAGTTTGGTTGGTGACGTATGAGGTGTGAGAAAGATTCTATAGTTGGCATCTGGTTCAGAAAAGAAGCCAGAGTCTTCTAGTTTGTTGGTTTTGGCTATGTGATTGGCTTTGGGAGTAAATTCATTGATTTCCTTGTTGTCACTGACCATTTTATATGAGTTAGGGTTTCTCATCTCCTAAATTTGCCTCATCATGTTGGCAACTTGCTGTTCAAGTTGAGTCAGGTTGGGCATTGACGCGTGCCGTGTGGCCTTTGGAGCGTGATTATTCCTCCTTGGCTGGGCTCTGGTGGGAATGCAAGCTCTGGGGTTCCTCAAGATGGAGGGTGAGTTCATTGGAGATGATTTGGAAGCCAAGATTTGAAGATGGCAGGTGACCATACCCGCATTGGAGCTGCGGTTTTGAGGGCAAGAAAGTTGGCGGGAATTTGTATTGCCGGTGAGATACAGCTGATTGATACTTTCACTCTCACAACGGGTGTCTTCAGCTAGCAATCAGTCACAGACTCTGTCAAAGTAAAACAGTTGTATGTTGTGGCAGGATTGAATGAGTAAGTTGAGTGAAGAGTTGAGTTGGAAGATCTTGAGGAAGAGGATTAAGGCTAAGGAGGATGAGATAGCAATGCTTTCCTTGTATTCCGCAGTCTCTTGAGCATCTAGAGTCTCTCTGAGGGATAGGTATTGTTCTTGAAACGCCACAGCATGTTCTTGGAGTGAGGAGTTGGGTTGAGAAAACAGGTGGACAATTTGCAACACCTGATCCTCAATGACTATCAATGAATCTTCAACGCAGGCTTTTTTTAGCTCCAGAAACGCTTGAAAGAAGTCCTTGCAATGGGGAGTGACACAGCCCTTGAGTTTGTGATCCACTGAGCTGAACAGAAGTTGCACGGCAATAGCTGCCTTCTGCCTAAAGCGCTTTGTGTTGGATTTATCTTGCACCCACTTTGGTCCAGGAGTTCTTCTTGTCCTTTTCTTATTAACAGGTTTTCAAACTTGGCTTTCCAATTGTACCAGTTATGTTGGATAAATACCGGCAGCTTTAACTTTGTCAATTAGTCATCCCCAAAGTTTTTTGAGTCCAGAATGTTGATATTGAATCCACCGTTGCCTTGGTTCTGAGCCGTATTGCATGACTGAGAGCTGTTTATTTCTGATACGCTAACTGTGCCAAGAAGGGAATCTTTATGCCATGTAAGAGTTTATCCTGGTTCTTTCTTGCAGCACAGGTATTTGACAAAAGGTTGTTTGCGGTAACAGTAAATGTAACAGGTGATAGCAGAGCCTGCATAAGAACAGCTGGACATACTTCCCAGATTGGAGTTTGAGCAAGTACAAACTTATACCTCCAGGTAGTTCGCCTCTAGCTCCTCCTGAGTTCTGAGATGGTCGCTATTCAGGGTGCGTGGCTGGTCTGAGGTGGCAAACAGGTTCGGACAGGAGAGTGATTGATTGTGCAGGTGTAGGACGGTGAGTTTGGATAACCTTTCTTTGAGAGACAGAGCTTCAGCTACCACCATGTTGGTAAGAGCCAGATGGGAAGGTAGGGCTGCGCTGGGGCACAACGGGCGCAATTCCGGGATTTCAGGCTGTGAGGGCGCTGAAGTTTTTGGCTAACAAAAGGAGTGTTCTTACACCCCAAAAACAAAGAATAGGTTTTTATCAAGACTCTGGTTGGGTTCAACAGAAAATCCAAGTACCTCAGACTAAATAAATCTCTCTACTGACTCAAACAAGCCCAAGAAAGTGGTATTGAATGCTAAGCAAGTTGATCAAGGCTCAAGGATTTTGAAAATCCAACTGCAATTCCTGTCTGTACATAGGCAACAACCAGCTATCTGTCATCTACTTCCATGTACACAATTTGTTAGTGGCTGTCAACGTGAATTAATCCAAGGAAAAATTTCTCTCTAGGTTCAAGGACTCTACTGCTCACAAACCCAATACCCTTCTGGGGATTGAAATTGACAGAAGAGACAGTTGGATACACCTATTTCTCCCTCTTCACATTGAAAGGGGTCTCAAACGGCTAAATATTACCAACTGCCAACCTGTATCAACTCCACTCACTCCTAGGCTTCATCTCATCACGGCCAAACATGAAGATCAAGACAGGTTCAATTACTTGAAGATTAATTATCAATCCCCCATATGTCACCTAGACTTCATAGCAGGATTATCTTGGCCAGATATTTGTTTTTCTGTCTCAAGCCCAGCCAAACACTGCAATAATCCAGGACTGAGCCATTGGAACAAAGTTATACACATCTGGAGATACCTATCAAATACAAAGAATAAAACCCTCACTCTTGGACCCAGGTCCATCTCTGATTGACTGGTGTGTTTCAGTGATGCCACCTGGGGCAATGATCCCAAATCAAGGGTCTCTCAAATCGGATTCCTCTGCAATTTCAAGGGAAGACCACTATACTGGACCAGTAGACAATAGAATGAAACTTGCACTCCTGCACCAATTCATAATGCATAGCCTTATCCAGTTGTCATGTAGAATCTTGTTGGCTAAAAACTTATGGAAGATATTTATTGATCTCCATTCAAGTTTCCAATCCACTTGATTGATAACAAGGGCGTAGACAATAAGATTAAAAAATTCAGTTCAAATTCTAAGGACAAACACATATATCTCAAGATAAAAAGTCTGAGGGACACTTCAGAATCAGATTAATTGAGGTCAAGTTGATCTTGTAATTGTCTATGACTGCGGATGCTGTCACTAAGGCCGCCAACAACAATTTTAACAACCAACTTTTAAATGCCCTCAGTTCTATCCTTCAATGATGCATAAGTTGTGGGGGCCTGTTAAAATCTTTTTTTACTTTGTCTTACTGTGCCTTGTCTAGATTCCTCCACATAATTCTCACTACTCTTATCAAGACCCTGCTTGTTTTCAGGTGTGTGTTTTTTCCATTTTTTTTCTATTTCTTTTTCTTTATCCCTTCACTCATCCTGAGTTTTATATCATCCACCCGGGGGGCTTGAGTCCGTGGGCGTATGGAGCGTGTATGTCTCAGACCTGCCACCCTACACATCAACTCCAGAGTACAATTGTCACTTTTGACTTGCTCTCTCAACTCTCAATCAGAACAATCAATGATCCTACTCAAGAAACACTAGCAAAAATCCAAACTCTGAATTGACTAAAAAAAGAACCAGCAGCCAGTTAGACAGTAGTAAGACCAAGTGCTTCAGCTCATCCATCAGTCAATAAATCTGATACATTCTTTCCTAGATCTTTCAAGGCACCTCAACTCTTTTTGTCAATCAAACAAACCACTGGCTGGATTTTTCATCATCAGGCTCATCATAAATCAATTCATTTTGATCACTCACCCATCAAGGGAAACTTTATATTATGGCTGCTCAAAAAGTGTAACAAATCAGTGGATTTTAATTCAAGTTGTAGGAATACTTAAACAGAAGGGAGCAAAGATTTATCTTCTCAATATTAAAATTAAGGTTTGATTGGCGTCAAAGAAGTCTTTAGGGCATAGAAAGGGGGACTAAAAGCACCAAGAATCACTAGGAAGGGGGTGTAAAGGGAGAAGTGTTCTTCAATGTTTTAATTAATATTTAAGGCAGGGTTTCTGGAGGGAGGTGGTGAAATTTATGTAAGCTTTCAGATGCAACAGGGGATTTTACATTAGGGGGTATCAAAGTTAGCAAACCCGCCATTAGAAACCCGCCATTTTTTTTTGACAAAACCCGCCATTTGTAATGGCTGGTTTCTGAAATACACATACCCCCTAACTGGTGTATTTCAAAATGGTGTGTTTCATGAAAATGGCGGATTTCAATCATCAAAAACGCCATTAAACCCGCCATTTATGCATCATCATCCATCCACCATCCATCACATCAAAAACACCCATCCACATCAGCAAATCCATACCGGTCCCATCTCCATTGCATCACACACATCTCTATTGTTTTTCACATACCTTCACATACCCATCTTCACACAAATCCCATCATCATCTCATCACCCCACATCACTCACCACCTTTCTCAACATGTCCAATCAAACATCCCGCCAGCAAGTTGAAAACGCAAAAAAGCTGACTGAACTTTTGCTACTGTTTGACTCCCATTCAGACTCTGATTCAGACTGCGATTTGGAATCAACTTGGTTAGCTTTGAATTCTCTGTTGGCAAAGCAATACATGGTTCCAAGAATACACACTCTCCATAACCCTATGTATGAAAGGCAAAAGCTTCATCTCATCCCTGACTTAAGCTTCCAGCAACTGTTCCGAACTTTGTTGCCTTCTTTCATGAAACTTTTGGCAATGATTGAAGACCACCACATCTTCCAGAACAATTCTCGCAATCCTCAACGCAATCCAGCCATCCAACTTGCCATTGCTCTTTGTAGATTGGGGTCAAATGGAAATGGAGCAGCAATCCATTGATTGGAAAATCTATTCTCAGTCAGTTACGGAAGCATTGACTTATACACCAAAAGAGTCATGATTTCTATCCTATCTTTCCGTTGCTCGGTCCTTTCATGGCCAACCAAAGAAGAACGCAAGGAGATATCTCAAGTAATGGAGACAGAAGGCTTTCCTGTTTGCATTGGTTTTGTTGATGGAACCACCATCCCCTTGAGTCAAAAACCCAACCTAGATGGCAACCACTATTTTGATTGTAAAAAAAGGCAATTGATTCATTTCTTTTCCAATTGCTATGATAAAACTTTGGATCACACACTGACCAAATATGTTCCATATCTTTGTTTAGATACTCCGTGGCACTACAACTTGTTTGCAATAACAACAAGAAGTTCATCTCCCTCCATGCTGGCCTTCCAGGTTCTTGTCATGATTCATATGTTTTCAATCAGATGCGGATTGCCCAAAAACCAGAGATCTACTTTGACCAAGATCAATACATTCTGGCCGATTTGGCTTATGCTAGTGGGAAATATGTAGTTCCAGCATACCTGAATTTTTTGTCCAATGATCAAGGAAAAACCAATTTTAACTATCATCTTGCCCAATCACAAGTTTGGATTGAGCATGCAATAGGAATTCTGAAAGGAAGATGGGCCAGCTTACGGGAGATGCAAAACCAGCTCAAATGTTCCAAAGATATGAGGTTCCTCATCAACTGGATTATCACTTGTGTAATCCTTCACAACCTTTTGGCCAACATCAAAGATGAATGGGACAAAATATTCCAAGATGATATTCCTGATCCGCCTCAAGTCATCCCTGTCTCATCTGCTCCCTCATCTTCTTCTATGAGAGAGCGGATTCTTCCTCTCACCCTTGCTTGCTTTGATGAGTAATTTTTGATTTTGAAATTGGTAAAAATTCCCTTCACCGTATTTTTTTGGTTTTTGGTTGTTCACCCAAGATTCATAGGCTGAGTTTTTTTTTATTTTTTTTTTAGTGGACTTGAATCCAAAAACACCTCCACCTCAAACCCTGCCACTCACCAAATGCCACCCCCCTCCCCCTCACCACTCAACCCCTTCAACCTCACCCCACTCACTCACCGGTCAAACCCTTCCTCCTCCTCACCAAACCACCTCACTCATCACCACCACCTTACTCACCACCACCACCTCATCTCACCTCACTCACTGAATCCCCTCCTCCTAATCCTGGTAAGCCCCCTCCACCCTCTTCCTCTTCCTTCCTCTCACCAGTTGCTGATCCTTTGATCATTCAACCTTTAGTCCCCCCCTGGATCCATTTCTCAATCCATCAAGGTGAGCCCCTCCCCTCCTCCAATTCCTCCTCTCATTGATCAAGCGATTGATTTGAAATCAATTGCCCAATCAATTGCCAATTGATTGAGCAATTGATTGGCAATTGATTGCCCAATCAATTGGCAATCGATCAAGCAATCAATTGCAAATCAATTCGCAATCGATTGGCCGATTGTTTGGGCCAATCAATGCAGGGTTTTTGTAGGGTACAGGAACTGACTTCCCCTTTGTTTTTTCTTTGTTTTTCTTTGTTTTTCTTTCTTTTTTTTTAGGTTTTTGAGCTCTGCCAGAACACATTCTCTCAAGTCTTACGCCAACAGAGCTACGTCCTGGGACAGTCTGGTTTGCCTAGTATGATGCCGGCTGCGGCTCCTCATCATTACCACTCCTCCCCAGCTAATTCTATTCTTTTGATATCTTTTGATTCCTTCACTGGCTACCAAACTCAAAATGTTATACATCCATTCAAATTTCACCTTGATCCTCACCTTGGGTGCAGCAAGTGCCTGGGAGGGAGAAAGATGGAAGGAGATGGTATGAAAAACATAAAGAGAGGTGGAAAGCAGAGGAATTGTTGATTTTCATCTCTTTTTTATTTTTTAAATCCCACCGTTTGTCGCCAATAATGAGAATGTTGCTGACATTTTTTTTTTTATTTGTTTGACCGGTCTTTTTGTTTGTCCAACCCCTTTTTTGATATCAATTCCTTCAATGCCTACCAAACTCAAAATGCCATACATCCATTCAAATTTCACCTTGATCCTCACCTCGGGTGCAGCAAGTGCCTGGGAGGGAGAAATATGGAAGGAGATGGTATGAAAAACATAAAGAGAGGTGGAAAGCAGAGGAATCGTAGAAAAAGGAGGGCTCAAATGAGGGATTTGGAAATTTCTTTGGAAGTGACTGACGACTTGATCAAGGAAACATTTGCCTGGTCTAGACAAAAGCTATGCCCTTTGGATCTGTACCCTGCTATCATGGCTGAAAAGAAAAACAACCCTTGAAAACCCACCCAGGAAGAATTTAAGCAAGCAAAACAGACAATTGGGGCTTTCCACTTCTTCCAACATGGAAAAGTTATTGTTCTCGACCACTCTGATCACCATGCTCTGGTTGCCGTCATTGAATTTGTGCCTTTGGATCGACTATCTGAGCAAGATAAGAAAGATATCAACTTTGTGACGACATTCCTTCACTTTTCAAAAAAATTTGTCAACCCGGTTGGTCCCTCAAGATCTTGGGGTGGAAAAATGTGGGCGATTGGTTGGCAAAAATTGATGAACCCTTTGGAGTTATTTGGACGTTATGTGAAGAAATCATCCATTAGAACTTCTCCTCAAGAGTACGCTGTCCTCAACCTGAAGGCCGAGAAAGTATCCCGAATTTTAGGACAAATGTTTTGTAATTTGGCCAAACTTGCCTTTGAATCAAACCGTGATACCATGAAGGACAGCAACATCCCCTCTTTCTCTTTTTTGGAATTTGGTTTCAAGCCTACACCTTTTGATTGCTCCCCACACCTCACTTTCACCTTGGATTCTTTTTACAATTCTCCTCATATTGACAAAGGCAACATATCTGGCTATTCCTTTTTACTTGTGGTCCCAACCAACAAATCAAATGGTCGACTTATTGAAGATACAGATGAATATAAATGTGTGGAAGGTCAATTTGTTTTTCCTGACCTTGGCTTTGGAATTGATTTCAAGCAAAAAGGTATAGTCAAAATGGTTTGGGCGGCTAACAAGTACAAGCACTGTACCTTTCCAGCTGTGGACACAGCAACCCATACCAGAATGGCTATGTCACTCCAAATTAATAAAAAAACTCAGAGCACTTGTAGGGACATGAAAAACAGCCAAATTTACTCTAGAGAAAAAAATATCAATAAAAACAAAAAAGATTTGTATATTGGTGGGGTTAAGAATGCTCTCAAACGTTGTTGTAGTAAAAAATAATTGGTTTTTCTTTCATCCATGGAAATATATTTACAAGCCCAGCATTTGAGTAATCTGCTGTATTTCTTCTACCAATCTACCACTGCCAATGCAAGCCAAAGCTACTGATACCTTATCCTTTTTTTTGTTTGCCCGTTGTTCCCTCTCCTTTTCCAGTTGCACTTGCTTCCGATCCTTCTCCTTTTCCTCTTTTTGAAACTCTAGCTCAGCTTGTTTCAACCTCCACTCAGCATCCAATTTTTGTTGATTAGCCAAAGTCTCGGCTTGCTGCTTTTGACCATCCATGGACAGTTGGCGATCCCACTTTTGCTTTTCAAACTGAATTTTATCTGATTCAATTTTTGATTTCACTGTTTTTTGGAGGGGAATGGCAATGAGCATGATTTTGAAAGCAAGGATATTGAATCAATCAACTTACATGAATCTTGCTTCTCCATGATTTCTTCAAATCCCGAAAAACTGGAAGTGTTTCTCCTCTTTTGATGACTTTTGGGGTTGACATTGATGGAATTGGAGGCCTTTTGCTTACCCTTGGCAGAGGAGGTTTGAGTCTGAAAGTCCTCACTAGTATTTGAAGGCGATGTGGGAGGCCCCATTGGCTTGAGTTTTTGGCCAATCAAAAATGGATGAGCCTGTTTTTTTACAATGTAAATCAGTCAGGAGCAACCAGAAAGAATCAAAAACAATTTAGTTCCTTACTTGAGCCGATGTTGATGGCAACAGTGATCCAGGAATAACATCCTCCTCATTGGGCAAGTTCTCCAGTTGTTCTGCCCCAGGAAGAGAGCAATCAAAAGAAGGAAGTGAGGGGTCCAAGGTTGGGATTGACTGACCAATCAATACCAAAGTAGAAGTGATTGGAGCCAATTGTGTTTGAATATCCTCCTCGTCATCAGATGGGGGCCACTCCAAGGCCAAGGTTTCATCAAGGTCCCCGTTGGTAGGCTGAGCATCCCCAGCCAAGTCTTTGGCATCAACGGAATTGGATTGTTGGGCATCGCAAGCAGCTAGGGGGGTGATGTTGGCCTTCTTTCCAAAGATTTCATCCATTTGAATATAAAAAGGACAAATGGAGTCCAACTTATCAACCACCAAGTTGATTCCTTTGGCTTTGTCCAAGTCGGTGATACCAAAGCCAGTGGAGATAGACATGGAGTGGGCCTTTTTGTACTTGGCTTGATAGTTTTTGAACCGCTCCCTCATCTGTTTGGATGACAGATCCAGCCTACCTTTTGTTTTTTTCTTGAGTTCATTGGCCATCACGAGATAACCATTGACCTTAGAGGATTGAGGTTGGCCAACACGTGTTTGGTTGTTGGATCCAATGCAGGCATTGTAGTTGGAGGGAATTTTCAGCCAGTTTACCAGGATGATGTGATCAGCTCTCTTGAGCTGACTTGAGCCCTTGGAAGCTGATGGGGGAGGATTGTTTGTTGTGGAGTTCCTTGGCAATGTTCTCTTGGGTGTTTTGGACTTGTGGGGGGAGGTTTGCTGAGGGGCCATTTGAAAGAGTTTGGGCTACGCAAGTGATGAGAGCAATAAAGTGATGAGAGTGGTGAAGTTTTGAGAGCAATAAAGTGGATGAGAGTGATCAAGTGATGAGAGCAGTTAAGTGATGAGAGTGATGACGTTTTGAGAGCAATGAAGTGGATGAGAGTGATCAAGTGATGAGAGCGATAAAGTGATGAGAGTGGTAAATCAATTTTATGATGAGGGTGGGGGTAAAAAATTTTCCAATGAGGTTGGAGGTAGAAGGAGGTGGGAAGACAGGGGTGTATGACGCGGACAGGTGGTGGAAGCATTTAAATACTTTATTTGAAAAAAACCACTTATTTCAGGTTAACTTTGACACGTCTGATCTGAAATAAGTGGGTTTTTTTGATTTTTAATGGCGGGTTTGAAATGGCGGATTTGGGTTGAAACCCGCCATTAAAAAATGGTGGGTTTGGTTAACTTTGATACCCCCTATTGTTAAGTTGTGCAAAAATAATTTAACTTATTTTGCAAATTTTTATTAAAATTTTCCCTTCATTATTGTTTATTGCAGAGGATCATTTTTTTGAAAAAGAAATTCCTATCTAATGATTGGCCAACATTGCAAGGCTATAAGGCAGCTGAAAGTTTGATTTTTTTGGTTTTCAATAACTGGAGCAGGTTCTTTCAAAATCCATTATACTTCTTGGTTCCGTTTGCCACTACATGGAGCTCTTTTTCAAGTGAAATATTTAGAATTTCTCCAATTGAGATTGCTCAATGAAATTGATATGGGCCCTGCAACAAAGATTAGCATATCAAGACAAACCCTTGTATTTATGGTGGGATCCAAAGCAATATTTGAAAAGATTTCAATTATTGAACAAGGAAATTGTTTGTATTAAGCTTCATTTAAGTAAAAGCATTAAACATTGATTCCTCAAACTTCTTTTACTTCAAATCTTGACTCCTTCCTCTTTTTAAATTATTTGAATGATTAATCAAATCCCATTTAACTCTTTTTATAAGATTTTGATGTTATAATTATGGCCAGCAATTAGATTAGGAAAATGAGCAGTATTTAAAGCAAAAGAAATGCTGGACACCTTGTGTCAATAATTGCTGATGGGCTCTCACAATGGGGAAATCCATTGGATGATATTGGTGATGAATTTGATTGGATGATGAATTGATGATGAAAAACAGCAGGGAGAAGAGCTCCTTAAGTACAAAAGGTTGGCCTCTTGTGGGCCCATGATACAAAAAGTCAAAAGGCAAATTTTCCGACCCAAAAGAGCTCTAAAGGCTCTACAGGCCTTGTTCCTTTGTTTGGGCTACATCAGCCCGCATGGTATCAGTCCCTGTACCCTTACAACCAGCCCATTCTGGTTATTTCTGGTGTTTCCATCTCAATGGGGCTGAACCAGCCCCTTAGCTGTTCAAAACCCTGGCTGGTTGTCTATCACAACCGTCCTGTTACCTCACATGCTGGCTGGTTGCCTCATGCAACCAGCCCCTGGCCATACAAATGGCCAGGAGGGACCCAGGATACACCTGGGTCTGGTCTCAGACACACATGGGGGGGTGTAACCGGTGGACATGCCACCCCCCCCTCTTTCACTCAAATCCCTGGAGGGGGCGGTAAAATCCCCCTACCAGGGGCCCTGGAGGTCAATACCCCCAGGTAGTTGTTAAGGTAGGTGGGCTGGGGGGTGGTCAGGTCCCCTCCAGCCAGTCGCTCCTCCCCCTTGGTAAAGGGGGGGGGGAGAGCGCCCCTTTGATGGTGGGGGGGTGATCAATTCCCCCCCACCGCCGGTCACCTTGATGCGACCGGCCTGGCCATCTCTTTTGGTGGGGGGGTGATCAAGTCCCCCCCACCATGACCCGTTGCCCCTTGCAACCGGTTGGTGGCTGGTTACAACACGCCAGCCCTCCCCCTCCCCCTTGGGATGGCAACAAGGGGAGGGGGAGGAGCCGGGGCCACAAGACCCGCGGCAGCCGCAACGGGCTCAACAGCCACAACAATGGCCCCGTGCGGGCCATTGGGCCCCATAGACAGGCCAAAGGCAAAAACAGCGGCCCTGAGCGGGCCGCAACATGGGCAGCGGCCCTGAGCGGGCCACAACACGGGCAGCAGCCCCAAGCCAGGCACAACTCAGGCGGCAGCCCAAACTGGGCTGCTACACGGGTGGCGGCCCCAGTGGGCTGCACCAAGCCCAAAAAATAAGTAAACCATACTTTGGCGGGCCAGCCCGTCTGGCCAAGTATGTCAAAAATAAACCTTGGGCCCGATTAAGAAGCCCATCTGGCTGTATTTACCCATATACCTTACCGGGCCCGTTAGGGCCCTTGTACCAATAGGCCTGTTCCACGCGTTTTGAGACCAGTTTCAACAAATCCATGACATCCACACAGGCCCGTATGGTCCGTGTGAGTGTCCAATGGGCCGGAGAGGCCCATATGTGCATCCCATTTGGATTACACTTATACGTATCAAACGCGTAAGTGCATATGTATTTTAACATGTGACATAGAGTGCATTTCTAAGTTGAAGGCCCATTACAAAGATACCATTTTTGATTTCCGGATCTGGATGAATTACCACTTTGGATGGTTGGTGTTTTCCGTAACTCTTGTTGTTAGTCCTTAATTATTCTAATAACTCTTTGAAGATGAAATATTCAAAAATGTTCTAGATACAATCACAAAAAACATCCAAATATTTAAAATTTATTCACAAATTCAAAATTTCTTTCAGATATGTATGTAAAGGTGAAAAAGAAGCCAACAATAAGGTCTTACCAGAATTCAGGGTAAAACCTTTCAACCCCATCCTTTTGAAGTATTTTTCTGTAACAAATACAGATGAATAAAGTTTTCAAAGCTTCTCTTAATTGAACATTCCATCAAAAACAACTTGCAATGAGTGATTAATTTTTTAAAAATGCATCTCATCAAGTCTAAAAACTGATTTATTCACATTGATAAGCCTAATTAAAATCAAAATATTCATGTTTTATATAAAAATATTGATTTTATCAATGCAAGGCATAAAAAATTCAACTAGTTTTTTGTAATTAATATTAGGTGGTTGGAAAACCGCTCATTTTTGGATTTTCCTAATTCTTGACTTGGAGTATTATAGAATTTTTTCTTAGAATATTTTCACCAAATTGTGTTTCTAACTCAAGGAAAATTCTATCATTGTTTGGGATGAAATATCTGTTCAAAATCAAAAGCTAAAGGATTTTGAGAAGATTTCTTGACATGTATGCACCTCCCAGACCCTTTTTGGTTATTTATCTGTCATTTTTTAAATTGATTCCTTTATTTGATACCTTCAAAAATGCCAAACTCTCATTTATCACATGAAAATATATTAAAAATAACCCTGTTCCATTCAATTATAAAAATTTTTTTGATTTTTTGTAAAAATGAAATGCATCAATAATCCTTTGCTACATAATCTTTGTTAAAATTTGAATTCTTCTTACAGTGTCAATCAACAAACCAAAAAGGGGAAGGAAATTTTACCAAAGATTTTCTTAAAAAAACAGCCTGGAAATTTTTTTCCTCAACATCTATCAAGCTTGAAATTTTTGTTTGTTTTTGAAGCTGTGGAGAATCCAATTTTAATTCAGGGTTACATAATAGCACTAGAATCCCAGTAAAATTAATTCAATTGCATGTGCTGGCCTTTTTTGTCTTGGATGGATCATGAATTGGAACTAACCCTTTTTTCTTAACTCTAATTTATATATGCTGGCAAAGGCAGGTTTTTTCCCAAATCTTCTGTAAGAAATTCCTTACTTTCCTTGCCTTCTACAAGACAACCAATGAAGAAAGGGCCAAATATCTCCAAATCCTGCTTTTGCACACATTCATGTAAATGTTGCCTTATAACATTTTATTTCTTGAAATAATCAAACTTTAGACCTATTATCTCTCAGAGTTCATGATCCACTATTTTAATTGTAAAGAAAAAAGCTTTAACTGATCTGATTTATAGAAATCTATCCTAAATTCTTCAAATTTCCAATCTGATTTCAAATCTTTTTCTCATACTTAAATCAATGGAGACATGGAGCAGCCCCTAGTTGATCAATTCCAGAATTTCATTCTTTTCTTTTAGAAATTCAAAGCACTGTGAAAACAGCCCATAATACAATCAAGTATAAGATTGTCAAGCAATGGGTCATTCACAGATGAACTAAAAAAATGTAAAATTTATTTAATGGAATTGAATGAAGAGATGTATAGGTTTATCCTGTTTACACGTTGAAAAACTGCATGAAAGGAATTTAAGCTTTGTAAACATTCAGTAATTGCTGATTTTTCCACAACTATTGGATAGGAATCCCAAAATCACTTTTGGAGATCTAATTTTTAATCCATCAATGTACAAACCAAACAAATTTTGGCTTTCTAGTTTAAAAAATAGCTGAAGAAACAATTTCTGTGTCTTCTTTGGTGGAAATGCAAGCCTAAAAACACACAAAATTGACGCGGAAAGGTTTCAATTGAGAAATGATTAATAATGCGTTTGAGATGATCTGAAACTATTGCAAAATGTCAACCTTACCCTAGTGCCATATAAGAACCAGCCACGGGATTTGTTTTAGTCAAATTGCAAAATGTGCTGGTCCGTTCCATGGAAGCCCCGGATGGCCACTATTTTTGAATGAAATATCAGTGGGCATAAGGGTCCAATGCGGGCAATGACGCAGTAATGTGAGCCATTGCCCCATTTGACTTGGTCTGTGCCCTCAGTGCCAGGCATGATTTAACAAAAAGAATTGTCAGTTTTTTGTTTCATTTTTCAATAGTTTCCCCTTGGCCTGGTGCTGTTTGAAGCAAGGAACAGAGCCTTTCTATTAATCCAAACAGCACCTTTGCGAGTTTCAATCATCTCGCACCCTTACGCTGTATTTATGTTGACTCATGGTGTCTCTTTTTTTTTTTTCTTCTCCTCGCCAAGGTTTGCCTTTGCTCCCCAAGCTTCTCGGCGCTGAGCTTACACATTGTTCCTCTTTCGTTGTTTTTTTCAGAGCCAATGAAAGCATCACTTCCTTTCTGCTGCATGAGTCTAAGCAATCAGTGCGTCTTTGTTGCACAATTGCCACCGTTTGCATTTGGTCACGCGCCCGTTTAGTTCACTCATCCTTTACCTGTTCTACCGTCAGATTCATCAAACGCCTAAATTTTTTCTTTCCTCCTCTTATTATTTCATGCTTTTCGCCAGTTTCTATAACTGTGTCTGTTTGTGTTTACCTAACTCATCTCGCGTAATGTCTTAATGCTAGGTTGCTTATTATCTAGGTGGATCAGCGCAGTTTGCTGCATAGTAGCAAACGTTTGTCTTCCTTTTGTTCTATTATATGAACGTTTTCCTTACCTTACCCCTTCTTTGCTCCTGTGCTATTGTTAGGCTCAGCATATTCACCTTGGTTGTCACCAATTGTTGTGCCCCCTCACATGTTGGTTTTCTTTGTATAATCATTTAACCCCTTGACTGTTTATCAGACGCCGCGCAAACGGTACTGACTAGCTTAGAAATCACGTCTTTCCGTTTCTATTGCAGGGTTCGCGATTCTGAGATACATTCATACAGTTTATTTGATGCCGCGGGACCGCTTTGTCAAACGGTTCTGACCAGCTTAGAAATCATACTTTCCGTTTTTATTGCAGGGTCTGCGGTTCTGAGATACATTTATACAGTTTATTTGATGCCCCGGAAACGCTTTGTTGGTTGTCTCTGTTAAACACCTACTTCTCAACTGTTCATCACATGCCGCGCAAATGTTTGCGATCATCCTAGAACTCACATCCTTTGTTTCTTTTTCAGGGCCTGCGGTTCCAAGACACATCTGTACAGTTTATTTGCTGCTGTGCAAAAGTCTGTGATCAGCTTACACGGTTGTTTATATTATTAACACAGGTATGTACATCTTTTAAACGCAATCGTCCGTTGCATACGTTGATTTTTTTTGCTTGCATTACCGTAGGTGTTGTTTTCCTTTTGATTTTGCGCTTCTTTTGGTCATTGCGCAATTGATGTTTCCAATGTTCAAGCAATGAGCAACGCCGGTTGATTTGTTCAATGAAGTTGTTTGTTTATGTCATTCAACGCATCCTGTTTTTGTGATACGTATTTCCGGTCCCTCTCTTCTATTCAACCCTTGACGCATCAAACGCATTCCTCTTTCATGAATTTTGGATCGCAACCCTCCAGGTATGATTTCCAATTTCTGTTAAGACGCATCAAACGCACAACTCATGTCTACATTTGTGTCTGATCTGTTTAACGTATGTAAAATATAGTTCATCTTCCTCCAATCGACGGGACATTTTTCATCAGTTTCTATTTCCGACCTGAATGCACCACGGGTCCGTTTTTCAATTCATGTCTTCACAAATTAAACTTACAACCGTGATGCATTTAACCTTCAATTTCTTCTTATGACTTTGGCTTTTTTAAATTGTATGTACGATTCTCAATCCTTGTCTTGACACATTGAGCACACCATCCGTTCCCACTAATTTTGTTTGTTCATCCCTACATTGCGATCATGTCTAATTCCTTTTCATACGTATGTAGTCTATCCCATTTAACGGTGCTCAAAGTGATTTCTTTCATTCTTTCCTCCTCAACTGCATAACAGTACCTTGAACATGCTAAAGAAACAATATAAATAGAGACCTTGAAATGCCAATCTCAATCTCAAACATTCAATGTGTTTTACAGCACCCTTTCCTCAGCACAATATTGTAGCGTTAACACTTTGCAACCAATACGACAAGTTTTCGATAGCAAGCACTCGCACTGTCAGTCATCCTTTTCACGTCTGTGGGCCTTTCGGCATATTTGAGAAGGTAAGTAGTTTTTTCACAACAAGGTTAGGTTTGCACAGTTGTTCATTTCCCTTTCACTCTTTGCCCAAATCAGTTTGAAAGCGACGTTTCTATAGGTTCAAGTTATGGCATGTATCATTACGAGTCCACTGTAACTTACCTCAATCTGGAAGATGCAACGGCGCAAGAGATTGTTATCAAGGCTTCGTCGTACGCATCAAGTTAGCAAGCGTTAACTGCAGGTCAATCGTACTACTTAACAGGACGGCTTCTAGCCGTTAACGAGACCAAAACCCAAATTTTTTTTTTTAATTCCGATGCAATTTTACCCATGGGCCCTACACCCGAGACTGCCAACTTATCTGCAAACTTAACCTTATGTCATGGACTTGGTATTGTAAAAAGTCTAAAAGAGAATACTTGCGAAACAAGCAACGGTAACAATTACAAAGAGCTCTTTGTAATTATCTGCCACACTGATTGGGATAGCAGCGTCAGTTCAAGATAGAAAACTCATGCAATAGTTGTTATAACTTCTAAAGCAGAATGTTTTTTTTATTCTTCCTTCCAAAACCGGGCTCGCAATGTTTTCAAGTTTGACGTAACTTACAAAGTTGTTGGTTGGGGTCATTTGGCAAAAACGTTGACGTTATTCCAAGTCGTTCGCGAGATCCTGTTATCTGGCTCAATTGTTGGTTTTGATTATGAGCGCCTCATGTGGATAGTGAACGTTAGTCATGTGTCTTGCTGTGGCGCCTTTCCCAACGCTTATCTGTTTTCATGTAGGTCAACTCTGTTAGCGTAACGTCTGGATCTCTCGCTAGGTCCGCTATTAATTCAAGTCCTAATAAAATAGAAAGTACAAGCAGACACCGGTAAGTTTATTGTTTATGTAACACAACATTATATTTGCTCACACGTAATATTACAGCGTTGTGCTTGAGTCACGACTTACCGGCAGTCCTCAAAGTAATCGATCATTAGCTTTGCCCAACCCCTCAAATCAAACCGGATTCATAGCCGTGTCTAACCCACCCGTCCAAATTCCAGCTGATGACTCCTCTATGCAAGTCGACGACAGTAGCGTAACTCATAACACTGTTCAAAGAGTTGTTGAAGAGGGTGAGGTTTTTGAGAATACCTTTCCCAAAAAGAGAACTACAAAAGATATTATTCGAGATGCTAATAAACGCATCAGGCAACCTTGAAAATTGTCAAGATACCTAATCTGCATTGCAATCCTAAGGTTTTTAACACTATTCAACGAATCACATATCTTTATCATATATGGCTTGCCATCACTATTGTAGCTAACTTTCCACAGGAAATCTTTGTACAAGTTTTCTAACTCATGTCAACAACTCGGAGCAGTATTGTCATTTTTTTGTCAAGAACATTTCCTTGATTTGAAACAATCCTGCCTACCTTTCAACTATGTCAATAATAAGACCATCTCTTGCTGTGCGTCACCCAAGCGAAAATAACGAACCCACCTTACTATCTAGGTATTCTACCACGTTACCTCATATCCTTGGATATTGTAACGACAAGTGTGTTTCTTGCCTTGCTCTTCATTGGAAACAAGAAAGAACGGTAGACAATCTAGACCGAATCAGTTCTCTTTACAGCACATGTTGTCAAAAGGGATATGTAGCTCCTCCTGCTGCTTTCCAAGAAAGAGACTTTCCCTCGCACCTGAAATCCTTTTTTGAAGGCGATAGATCACGTTAGTCTTTGTCTCTATAACAGCGTTTGATGTGAATTTTGCTAATGATTCTTTGGTACCGTGTTTAAATCATAGAAGATAAAGATTTTCAGAAACTTATTCGCACTTACAACAATGCATTATCTTTCACCTCATTAGGTGCAAAGGTTGATCGATCAGTTCAAGGTCAACGAGGCCTTTACACATTCCGTGTTTCTGGAAATTTAACACATGATATTGGAGCATTGTGGCCTGATCGTGGTGCACGCCCGTCTTTCTCTCAAATATTCCTTGTCGGAGCTAATGACCTAGATGAAGTTCAAGGAAGAATTCATCAATCCCGCACCAATTTGAATCCCACAAACCTCCTACTATTTCAGAATTTTTTATCCCAAAACAATCCGTATGCTCAAGCCTTTCGACAAGCTAAAGACTTGATCAGAGAGACTGGCAACCAATCCATGGTTTTGAGATCCGTTCCTATTGGAACACGCAATCCCAAGACCTACAACGAGCCCAGTTGCAATGAAATTGCCTATGTAATTGATGACCATGACAATACACTCAATCCGCGAGATGTTGTCTTGCACAAGATTGGCGGCGGCTTAATTCACATTACCGATGTCCATTCAGCATACTTTCCCTTACGATATCCAATCATTTTCCCCTGGGGTGAGCAAGGATGGGTCCAAAACTATGCTGCTTCAAATGGTCGAAGTAAGTTGTCTAATCTGTATCTGTAAACATACACTTATAAGTGTATCTTTTTTCTTCTAGGAAACAATGTTTCACGCCTTGAATGGTACACTTACTACCTATTTGATCGCGAGAATGTATTTTCACCAATACTCAACGCACGCAACTTATTCCAGGAAATCATTGTCGACATGTATGTTTGTGTGGAAAGAGACCGTCTAAACTTCATCCGAAGGAACCAGGATTCATTACGAGCCGAAGTATATTCTGGACTCCGTGAATCTATACATAATGAAATAGACGCCGTTGGTCGAAAAGTAATTCTCCCCTCTTCCTTTTCTTGTGGACCCCGCGCCATGTCGCAGCTATATCAAGACGCCATGGCGCTCATGCGAGTTTATGGAAAGCCGTCACTCTTCATTACCATGACCGCTAATCCCACTTGGATCGAGATTACACGCGAGCTCAAAGGCTCCCAGAGGGCTTCTGATCGGCCTGATCTTGTTGCACGCGTATTTCAGTTGAAACTTCAAGACCTAATCAAAGACTTAGTTATTGGAAAGCGATTAGGGGAAGTTGTTTCATATGTTTATACCATAGAGTTTCAAAAGAGGGGACTTCCTCATGCTCACCTGATGTTCACCTTGGCCAGGGCCAACATACCGCGAACCCGCGAATCTGTCGACTGTCTTATTAGTGCCACCATTCCCAATCCAGATCTGGAGCCAAGGTTGCATCAATTAATCAAAACATGCATGATTCATGGTCCTTGTGACTCAACCCGACCCTGTTGGAAGGACAAAAAATGTAAACTTGGCTTCCCCAAACCTTTTTGCGATGAAACATTCTTTGTCGAGAACGTCTACCCGTCTTATCGACGCCCTGATGATGGACAATCAGTCATCAAGAATGGCAAAACATTCACTAATGGTTCTGTTGTACCGTATAATAAATACCTCTCGCTCCGGTTTGAATGCCATATCAATGTTGAGGTCCCATTTGGGATTTCTGCTTTGAAGTATCTATACAAGTATATTTGTAAAGGATCTGATCGATCCCTCCTCAAGATTTGTGATGGGGATGAAGTACAAGCATATGTTGACGGTCGATACATTGGTCCATGTGAAGGTTAGATTTTATTTCTTATAATGATTCCATTAGACCTCTGACATTGTACTGTAGCTGCCTGGCGACTTTTTCAGTTTGACACTCACAGTCGCAGTCCATCGGTCCAACGCCTTGCATTGCACCTTCCAGATCAGCAAGTTGTCTATTATCGTGATCTTGAAGAGATTCAAGAACAAATACAACAGGGAGAAGTTCGCAAGACACATTTGTTATATTTTTTCCGATTGAATTCTATATACGCAATTGGGTATGGACGACATGCTAGAGATTTACTTTATCAAGACATTCCAATGTATTTCTGGTGGGATACAAAGAAGGGCTGGAGAGGTCGTCGTGTTTTAAATAAAGCAATTGGTCGCATGTATTTTGCTTCTCCGACCGATGGAGAACGTTATTTTTTACGGTTGCTTTTACTTCATACACGTGGGGCTACATCATTTCAAAGTCTTCGAACCGTTAATCAAGTTCAATACCCAACTTTTCGGGATGCTGCCAATGCAGCTGGTCTTCTAATGTCTGACTCACACTACGAAGACACTATTCGCGAAGCAAAAATTTGGATGACTGGCCATTCTTTGCGCTTGATGTTCTCTGTCATACTTATCCTTAGCCCTCCTTCTTCGCGCCAAAATTTATACAATCTTTTTGAAGACGATCTATCAGACGATTGCCTTCACAAAATCACAAATATCTACCCCAGCGTAGCACCTATTCTTGAAAACGCTAAGAGTCTTTGTAGCTATCTTCTATCTGTTGAGTTAAATTCCAGTAACAAGACTCTTCAGGATGTGGGATTGACACCCGTCAATCCTGATCTTTGGCATCATTTTGATACCAATGAATCCAACGAATTTGATCTCTTTGTTGCTTCTATTGAAAGATTCCCTGTACTTGAACAATCCATGAATCAAGATCAGAGAGCTGTGACCGACTATGTTAAAACTCAAACCGAACAATCTGTCATGCAAAGATCCCTTGAGCTATCTGACAACCCAGAGCGACCGCAATCCTGCCACGCCGCGCACGCGCGGGCAACACCACACGATCCTCCCTTCTGTCCATCGACCCGACCTAGATGCTACAAGTCACCACCTTAACGTCCCAGATCTCCGGAGCCTCTCGAACCCCCGACTTCCTTACTCCTCTCAGTTCTCCCTCTCTGTCCTCACTCTATCCCCACTATCAGTCTCACCAGCCTAAAACCGTATCTCAAAGTCACAACAACTAGCCTAGACCCAACGCGAAGTTACGACCCATCCTTGGCCACCGTCACAGAAACCAGGAGGAGCCAATACAAGCATCAGTGGAGCCTGATCTGCGAGTATAACCAACCTCCTGTCTGTGACTTGTCAAGCCAAGCAGACTTGTAACTCACAAGATTCAGGTAAAGATACTCAACTCAAGCTGTTATAGTCTCATACCCCGTTGTTCTCAATCTCTATACTTACGAAAGACATGTCTCCGTCATCCATGACTGCCTTCCAATTGTTATAGTCTATACTACTACAGAGGTTACTTATGTGGATTGAAATAAAGAGTCTCGACGATCTAAGTTTTCATGGTAGCGAGATTCAACTCTTAATCCTAGTAACCTCTGAGTAGATATTCCAAATCATCCCTGTCTAGATACCTCACCGCTATGGCCAAAGGACACCCGGTTCTCATCCCTCACTCCAACGACTCAGACGAGGATTACTCCACGAAGTCAAAGATAATCAAGCTCAATCGTCACAACTGGCACGATTGGAAAAGCGCCTTTGAGGACATCATCATTGGCAAAGGACACGAGGAGATTCTGAACAGCGAGTGGGTCAAGAACAATCAGGAGTCAAAAACGTACAGACGGAAGAACGCACTAGCCCTAAGCTTATTACGGAACTCTGTCGAACATGATCTACTGTCGTGCATCAAGCTAAGCAAGTCCAACTTCAGCAAAGCGTATCAACTGCTGGCGGCGGAATGTGGTGAAAACTCACTTATCGTCATAGGCGACGCCCTAATTTGGCTTGTCAACCTGACCTACAAACCAGGAAAAAGCTTACGAGACCACACCTCTGCGTTTAAGGAACCTTACGTCAACTTGACAGAAAGGATCAAAAGTCAGTCCGGTGAGACACAAGCAATGAACGTCTCCTCAGCTATTGCGGCCATTTTCTTCATTAAGAGCTTGAGGATGGACGATCTCATCTCAAGCATCACGTCCACCCTATACAACCTTCGTCCCTTCACGCTCGAGACGGTATTGACCAGAGTCCTACTTGAGGACTCTCGACGAGAGTCTAACTCAAGTGACACCAGCTACTTCGCGTCTAACATTTGCCCTCAAACCGTACCACCAGCACAACAATCCGCCATCAGACAAACGGCTAAGCCCTCCTCATCCATGACCGCATCTTGCCCCGCTCAATTCAGACCACGCTTGGCAGCTCCGACCCGTAAGAACCCTCAAACATCCTCTCATCCTCCCTCCTTGGCGGCTCAGATCAAACGACTGGATCGGGAACTCAAGCAGCTCCGCACCGCTCACTCCATCAATGTTGCCGAAGAGGATAACAATGACTCAGGATCCAAATCCCACAACAACAAGACCCACCTAGTTGCTGATCAATCAACCAACCCGGAGGACTGCGGATTCCTGGTATACAAGGACACATTGTACAGCACCTCTGAAATCAAGCCCGCTACCTGCGAACTCGTATACGACTCGGGGGCCTTGAGGTCAACCGTGTGCAACCTGTCACTCTTGCAAGACCCGACTCCGACCTCCAAGCAACTAAGCACATACGGTGGTAACATAGGAGTCACCCACATCAGCAAGCTGAACATTGGTGGCACAGTCATCTACCCAGTCTTCTACGCTCCCAACGGTCCCCAGAACCTTATCTCCGCTAGCCAGCTGGAGGATCACGGCTTGAAGGTCGTTGTGGAAACTTTAGGGAGCAACCCCCCTCAGAAGTCGTCCTCGAGTTCCGGAAGTTATTGATCAAAGCGTCTGTAAGGAGATTGGATGCAGCCGTTCCCAAAGAAAAGGAGAGAAGAGAGAAGAGATTCTGTTTTTCCTAAGTCCGCTCCCCGCCTCCTCATTTTTCAATCCTCTCCCCCCCTACAACCCGGAGTCAAGGGGAAGGGTATTTGAGCCCTCCCCCTCAACCCTAACCTAAGTACAAGCACAAAGACAGACTGACAACCATGAAGAAGGAAACCTAGACCCAGAACCCTAACCCATCCCTAAACCCATACCCATACCCTACCTCCGCCAGCTCGCCTGTCATTACGCGCATCCGGTTTGTCTTTTTGTGGCGCGGCCCTCCGCCGCGCGATACCCAAGATTCACCGCGCTTGCGCGCATCCACCCGACGCGCCGTCGTGAATTTCCCGTTCCGTGGCCGGCCCGCGCTTGCGCGCGGCTGTCCACGGGTATAGCCCCGCTGTCGCCCCGCTTTTTCCTTCCCCGACTAGCCGCTCCGAGAACCCGGTTGGCCCAGCTCCATCCATGAGTCGGACATCCAAGCGGGTCGCGGCCCGCCTCCCTTAGTCAGGCCCGGCCCGCAGTCGCGTGCTTGATCCTGCCGCGCCCACTGCTGAGCCCGCAGCGGCCGCTGCTGAGAACGCGCGCACCCCAACTGCTGAGCCCCGACCTACCAGATGCTGAGCGCGCAGGCCGCGACGCAGTTCCCAATCCGAGGCTATATAATGACACCACATCGTTCACAAACATTGAACGGTTCTAATAAAGCTATCCGACCGCATAATATACAGATTTCCTAGGATTGGCAACCTGTATATCTCAAATCACAAGCTCCTATCCGACATCAATATGGTGAAAGTTTCCGCCGCCAACGTTGACTGGCACATTACCCTAGGTCACCCGTCGGACATCTACCTAAAGAACTTCCTAAAAATCCACAATCTCCAAACTCCAACTCCATTTCCGTCGTTGGCTCGCTGCAATGTGTGCACTGAGTGCAAAATAAAGCAACGACCACACTCCAACCCCCTTCCTACCTCATCCAAGCCCTTCGCTTGCCTACACCTCAACATCCTTCAGATCAATCCTCCCTGCAAGCAATTGGCATCATACATATTGACTATCATAGACGACTTCTCTCAATTCAACAGGATCTATATCCTCAAAAACAAATCTGATGCGGAAGACAAAATCGTAAGTTACATACATGAAATAAAAAACCAACTCGACGTGGTGCCAGCCTTTCTGCACTGCAATCAAGGGGGAGAATTCGGATCAGCTAAGCTGCGCGAATTCTTGTCATCTCAGGGAATTGTCTTGGAACAGGGCCCTGCCAAATCACCCCAAACCAATGGCCTCGCCAAGAGGTTCAATCAGACAATCCTCACAAAGATCAGGTGTCTCCTGGCCCAGTGCGAAGTCCCTATCAACTATTGGGATGAGGCCGCCCGTTACAGTTTGATGCTTATCAACCTACTCCCGTCGAAGGCATTGAATTGGATGTCTCCGGTTAGCATGCTGCTTGGTGTCAACGCCACGATAGAACCTGTGCGCAATGTGCTGACTCTCATACCCTTCGGTCTCAAGGTGCATGTGCACACAGCTCCCAGGTCAAAGATTGAGGTGAGGTCCAAGCCGATGCTCTTCCTTGGCTATGAACCGTACTCGGACGCGGGAAGGTTCCTTGACTCGCACAAGCGACGTGTGGTTGTAAACAGGGATTTCTCTCCTACAAGGTTAATATTCCCATACAACTCCAAACGCGCACTGAAGAAAACTCCAACTGCACTCCCAACAGACGTGCCTGTCAGGTCATCGCCGTCAGGACCAAATAGTGAAGCCGTCTCGGTGGACTTACCCGTCTCTCACTCTCGGAACAAACGTAGCTGTCCTACAGTCAGTCCGACCCCCACCACGAATGTCCCAACCATATCATGCTTGCAAGCTCCCAATACCCACGTAGCAGAACCTTCACCTCCCAATGCGGAAGCTCCTGTCAACGCCTCCGAAACATCAGTCCAAGCGGTTAAGGCGCCCCCAAAGGGGTACGTATACGTGCCCTACTACGACAAGGCGCCCAAGGATGTATCATCCAACATTGATGTCACAGCAATCATGACCGGATCAAGGCGCTCTCGCGCACGGAACAAGGAGGAGGATGACGTGGAAGAGGCGCTCATCAGCGAGGTGGTGTTGGTGGAAAAAGCAATGTCTGACCTCAGCAAACGCGAGAAATGGATCGAGTCGATGACGGCGGAAAACGACTCACTCCTGATGCACAAGACTGGCACCCTCGTACCACGGCTCGACGACGACAAAGTGATCGGCGGAATGTGGCGGTTGGTGAGAAAAAAGAACGAATTCGGAGAAGTGACCAGGCAAAAGTCGAGATGGGTATGCTTTGGCAATCATCAAGAGTACCCACGCCACTACCTCAACACGTACTCGTCGGTGGGGCGGAGCGAATCCCTTAGAGCACTGCTCTCGTCAGCTGTCCAACACGACTGGCACGTTGCACAATTCGATGTTGAGACCGCCTTCTTGTACGGAGAGATTGATGCAGTTATTCACGTGGCCCAGGTCGCGGGATTTGAGGTACCAGGTAAGGAGGACTGGGTTTGGAGGTTGAACAAGTCCCTATACGGTACAAAACAAGCGCCAAGGTGCTGGAGATCACACCTGACCAAAACATTGGCCTTGCTAGGGCTAAAGGCGTTGGTGGGCGACAAGTCGATTTTTGTCAACGAGCGACAAACCATACGACTACACATCCACGTGGACAACGGCTTGATTGTGGGTAGTGACAAGAATGAAATCGACTGGTTCCTGAAACTTCTGGGGGGCACTACAAAATTAAGTCTCAGGAACGTCCGTCTCAACACCTGGGATATACGCTTGAATGGAATCGCAACGGGTCACTCAAACTTCATCAGCGGGACTTCACAGAGAAAGCGCTCAGGGATTTTGGCTTCGAACACCTCAACGCGGTCAAGGCCCCTGCCCCTATGAACATACATGAGATGGTCAGCCAGGAATCCCCCGACTTTGACGTAAAAACCATACAGAAGGCTCTGGGTACGTTAATACACCTAGCCATCCACACAAGGCCCGACATACAATTCACGGTGAACCTGCTATCTCAGTTCGCGAATAAACCTACACAAGCTCACTGGAAGATGATCAAGCACCTGTTCAGATACCTTCAAGGGACAAAGTCAATAGGACTCCTGTTCACCAAGTCCAACAATCCAGCGGACCAACTATGCGGGTGGGCAGACGCTGATTACGGACACTCCATGACCACTCAAAAGTCGACCTCTGGCTACGTGATAACGCTGTATGGCAATCCCATCAGCTGGACAACTAAGAAACAAACGGTTGTGGCCCAGTCTACCACGGAAGCCGAGTTTATTGCAATAAATCTATGCGCCAAACAAATAAGGTGGATCTCGACGCTTGTCCTTGGTCTTGGGATTTCAATCTCTAAACCCAAGATAAAGAACGATAATCAGGGTGCTAATTTCATCAGTCGTGAGGCGCAACTCAACCCCAACTCAAGACACATTGAAATACGATTCCAATATGTACGGGACTTGATCTCAAAATGCCTGCTATTGGTCGAGCAAATCCCATCTGACAAAATGATAGCGGACATACTAACCAAACCCCTAGGTTACGTGAAGGTAATACAAGCCAGATCCCAACTACATCTCACCTCTACGGAATCTAGGAGGAGTGTCATGCAAAGATCCCTTGAGCTATCTGACAACCCAGAGCGACCGCAATCCCGCCACGCTGCGCACGCGCGGGCAACACCACACGATCCTCCCTTCTGTCCATCGAGCCAACCTAGATGCTACAAGTCACCACCTTAACGTCCCAGATCTCCGGAGCCTCTCGAACCCCCGACTTCCTTACTCCTCTCAGTTCTCCCTCTCTGTCCTCACTCTATCCCCACTATCAGTCTCACCAGCCTAAAACCGTATCTCAAAGTCACAACAACTAGCCTAGACCCAACGCGAAGTTACGACCCATCCTTGGCCACCGTCACAGAAACCAGGAGGAGCCAATACGAGCATCAGTGGAGCCTGATCTGCGAGTATAACCAACCTCCTGTCTGTGACTTGTCAAGCCAAGCAGACTCGTAACTCACAAGATTCAGGTAAAGATACTCAACTCAAGCCGTTATAGTCTCATACCCCGTTGTTCTCAATCTCTATACTTACAAAAGACATGTCTCCGTCATCCATGACTGCCTTCCAATTGTTATAGTCTATACTACTACAGAGGTTACTTATGTGGATTGAAATAAAGAGTCTCAACGATCTAAGTTTTCACAATCTGTTCCTTACACAGTATACCTTGATGGACCCGGCGGCACAGGCAAGACTTATGTCCTCAATTCAATCATTACTTATCTTCGCAGTGTTCGCAAGAAGATTGTCGTGGTCGCTTCTACCGGCGTAGCGGCATTACTTTTAGAAGGGGGCGAGACCGCTCATTCCGGATTAGGTATTCCGATTGACTTGGAACCTGATCAAAGTTGCTTTTGGACATCTGTTACCAAGATGGGTCGGAAGCTCCTTAACGCGGACGTAATCATTTGGGACGAAATCTCTGTTCAAAACCGAAATGCTGTTGAAGCCGTCGAGAGAAGTCTTCGCGATTTGCGTGATAACGAGTTACCTTATGGCAGTATGTCTGTCATTTTTGCCAATGATTTTCGCCAAACACTTCCCATTGTCAAACGAGGCAATATGTTTGATCAAAGTCGAGCATGTATGAAATCATCACCATTATGGGACCAAGTCGTCAAGTTCAAGTTGCGTGTCAATATGAGACTTTCCTTGCACAATCAATTAAATGTTGATTTACGTGCTCAAAGTCAATGGTTGTTAGATATTGGTGAAGGCAAGTTACAAGAATCTGATACTGCAAGAATTGAGCTTCTCTATTGTCATGTCCTCACTTCGAATAATGATCAAATATTACTTAAAAAAATTGTCAATACTATCTATAATAATTTTCAAATATTAATCAATGGCATCAATACTTTCGAGAGGCAGAAATACTTCACCGAGCATTGTATACTTTGCCCATTGAATGTTAATGTCAAGGCGATCAATGAATATTCGTTAAGAAAATTTCCCGGCCAATTACACCAATCATTTAGTCTCAATCACAACGCAGATCAAGGACAGGAGAATTTACCTGAGGAAGTCCTCAATTCTTTGTCCATTCCAAACTTTCCCGAACACCTTATTAAACTCAAAGTTGGTTGTCCTATAATTCTCTTCCGAAACTTAAATGTGAAAGCAGGATTGTGTAATGGCACCAGGCTTTAAACAATTGATATTCAACCTCATGCTCTAAATTGCGTCATTTTAACCGGATCAAAAAGCGGAAACAAAGTTGTTATACCAAAAATTAGACTCATGTACGATGGGAAAGAAGGGATTCTAGCACAATTCTATCGTTATCAATTCCCAATATCTCTTGCTTTTTCTATGACTATCAACAAAGCCCAAGGCCAATCTTTACAACATGTTGGAGTTATGTTACCGAAATCTGTTTTTGCTCATGGGCAGTTGTACGTCGCCCTATCACGAGTCATGTGTTTTGATAACTTAACAGTTGCATTGCTTTCTTCTGAAGCTGAGCGACAAACTTTAAACATAGTAAATCGAGATTTGTTAAACGCTTAGATTGTTGAAAATAACTTTGTGATACATTATTAAATTTTATGATAATTATCTTATTTTTGTCCATGACTATGTCAAAGCCGACTTTTCTTATATCCATTTTCTTTTCTAGAATTGAGCGAGACACTTGCAATTACCAATTCACATTCCTGCAGATAATTTCTTTCCTCTTCCTCAACTTCAGTCATCCTTTCTTTTGAACACATTTCGTTTTTCGTTGGGCGTTTTCACGCATTTGGTTGATGTGCATGCATCTCAACCTGGACCGGGGGCGGCGTAGCCGCCAATCCCCTAGTGATGAAAACCAAACAAGAATGAAGGGTACACGAAACCTGGGTTTGGGGGATGCAGTTCAGGAACAAATGGTCAGGTCGATGGTTGGGAGGGGCACTCCAAAGCTCAGACAATAGGCGCGGCCTACTTATGCTCCTCATATTGGCCCTTGCCCGCAACCTGTTGTACCCTTGGGCTCAGCATTGTCGGACTTGCTCTCGCTGGGATGTGTGAGGCGGACCGCGGGGGCGTGGATGATTGAGCCACTTCCATTGCAGCTCGGCAGGCGTGCATCATCAACCTTTGCCTTCCATGCCAAGTGTTGATGAGATGACGATCACAGAGTGCACAATGTCGCTGGGCGTAGAAGGTATGACAGCACGCCTGGGGGGGGGGGGGCAATACCGCGTGTTGTGCCAGGTTGAGGAGGTTGGGGCGTAGTGACCAGTGGCCAGGTGCAGTCTTTGCTCAGCATCTAGTTTGCCCTTGCCACTCCAGGTATTAGACCGCGCACCATCAGCGTCCGGCGCACACAGTCGGGCGAGGGTGAACTGCTGAGCCGATGGGAGAGACGCTGCGGGCGAGGGCGAACGTTGTGAATATAAATAGAGCGCCCCTCCAGTGCCTGAGCTCTTCATACCATCGCTTCAAAACCACCGACTTGGTCCTTGGTTCCACAACTGCATCCACCGCCCTCGGTTTCTTTCTAGCCTCCCTTCCTCTTTGGTTTTCACCACAATGCCTGGCACCCAGGGCGACGACCAGGTCAAATGGGGCAATGGCTCACACTACTGCGTCATTGCCCGCGCCGGACCTCCTTCTCTTCCAACCTCCTCGCCACCCCCGCTGCCTGCTTGAATTAGAGACGGAGAATCATTCTTGTTTTAAGGAGATTCAGGTACATTTTACATCCGAAATAAGGTTTTTCTTACACAATCCTTGCAGAAATATGTGCTGATCGAGGTTGCGTCGAAATTTCCCCAGGCGCAACACGCATTGCACCCTGCCGCCCGCAAAATAAAGTGGGCCCTCCGTGGGTCCTCTGAACAATGGCAGACCTTGGTCGATATTTTGTGAATTTTGAAACAGAAAGGTGGGTTTGATTAAGATTGATCATTGAAGAATTATCCAGATGAATCTAGATCTCATTCCTTTGCAAAAAAATATTTTCTGATCCAAATTGTCTGCCTGTAGAGCTTTCTTGGAGGACTCAGCCTTTTTATTTTCTCCCTTGCTTCCTCAAACTAAAACTTGAATTAGAAAAAAAATTATCTATTCAAAATTTCTTTATTTTCCGATTTAGCTCTTTCTGTTAGAAAATAAATGATTGTTTTTGTTTTGAGGAATTTCTGAATGGAAATTTGAGTTTCTTCCAGGCCGGTGAAATGGTATGGCAGGAGGTTTTTTCAATTTCACAAGATCGCAGTGTGTGGTTTTCATATTTTGGAGTGAAACATAGAGGAAGTCGTAAATTTCAGTGTCTCTTCATCTCCCATAAAACCCTTTAGTTGAAAAGGCATGAATTTGAAAACTGCATTTGTCCACTTTCTAATGAAACTAGCTATTGCATATGCGTGACAATGGTATTACTAACTATTTTAAGGCACTTGGTCCTTGGTGGTTAATATATGCCCGCAGAGGTTGGCAATTATCCCCGCTGTGAGATAGAATGATGAAGAAGTAACCAGATACAAGCATTCAGGGTCTTTGGGCATGATTAATGCTTGAAAGGATGTTTCATAACTCAACAGACCCTGGTGCTGATTTCAGGGTGGAGGAAGCAAGTAAATAAGCCAGAATAACACTTGTTATTGCTCTCAGGTAGAGCTGGGCTAATAAACTGTTGGAAATTTATAAAAGATATGATTCATCCAGGAATGAAAAACAGCTCTGCCAAGTGCATGGCAATAGTTTTAAAATTGATGAAGAGGATTCTTTCTTCCCAGTGGCAAAAATTTGCTTGTAAATTTTGGTGAAAATTTAACTCTTGAGGAAAATGATTAATAAGTAATCAATCAAAAGCATGGAGGGAGTGCCGTACTGAATAATGTGTGTAGTTGGTAATCATATTTAAACAATGGAATTCATTGTAATTTGGACTTTTTAGAAATTTTTGGGGAACTGAAATCTTTTTTTGGTTTCCAGCAAGTTTTAGGGCACTGGAACCTTCAATTTCCAGACTTGAGTTTTCCTCAAAATGATTGTCTCATTTGGAATTTTTGTTGGTTCCATTCCAAAATAATTGGTTTCAGTTTGATTTTTTTTCTCCCTTTTTTCAATTTTTCTTGGTCAATTTCATATCTTTTCTTCAACCCAAAAATCCAGGAATTAAAAATTATGGCTGTGCTATCATTGTTCTTTACTTTTTATTATCTCCAATTCAATTTCTTTGCCTTGATGCCTAATTGATTTATGGTTGGTTTAAAATGCTTTCAAAAATCAAATCTTAGTCAGTCATAGTTTTCCAAAACAAATGGTCAGATGACAATGAGAAATAATGAACAATTATTCAGGATAAAATTAAATTTGAATTGATGCAAATTTATAGTATGAATTCTTTGCATTTGGAAAATCTCAAATATTTAATTATTCTTTCTATTTAAACTTCCAATTTAAAATTAGTTTTCCTTCCCTAGGACCAATTCAAATGTTTGTGATTTTTTGAAAATCCATATTTGTATTCATACATTGTCTTTATATGCAACTATGAAGGGTATTTGTCTCCATATGTCAGAAATTTTTCAATACAAAAATTGATGAGGCATTCAACAACATTCAAATGGCAAAAATTTTATTTTGTTGCCTTTCAGGTCAATATGATTGTGACAAATTGACCATTAGCAAGGAATTTTTAAATATCATGCAGAAATCATCATCCTTCTTGCATTGAAATATTTCCCCCACCATTCAAAATGAATTCCAGAAAAAATATAGACTTTCATTCTTTTCAAAAGGGATTCTGTATTCCACAAACAAGGGATTCTATTCATAAAAAAGCAGAAGCTTTTATTAATTTAATAATTCTGATGTCAAAAATACCCCCTGCATGCAAGGGAATTAAGGCACAAGAACTACTGCTTACAGAAATTGCAATAGAGAAGATGAGATTGATTGAACTTATAAGAGGTGGAGTAATGAAAGAGTTGGAATGAAGTAAATATGGGAGCAATTCAGAAGTATTTCTCTTGAGAAAGACTGATTGACTCAGTACAATGAGAGAAAATCCATAGGGATAGTTGAAATGATTGAAATAGGCTGGATGGCTTTCTTGGTCTGAGATAACCTATTTCAAGAGGTACTGACCAATAAGAAGTAGTATAATAATCCCTTGAGTGGAATTTGTTGAGGAGGGAAATAGAGGCCAGTATATGTGTGACCTGACAGGAGGCCTTGAGGAGTGGTGAATGGAGCAGGGGCTGAGATGCCCCATGGTATTACAAGTTAACCAATTTTGCTGGAGGCTGTGGCTTGACAGATTGAGTGATGGACCTGACTAGGAATGTGTGTTATGTACTGAACTAGGGTATGGGTTGTCCAGGTAGATATATAAACTATCATTTTAAAGTATGTAATTCTCATACCAATCAGATTTGAAGGAGGGATGGAAAATGCACCAGGCCATGGAGAGAGAGGAAGAGCCTGGGAGATTAACTAGAACCTGCAGGGTATGCGGGAGATACTTCAGATATGCAGCTGGTAGGTGCAGGTTGAAGGTGGAACTTTACTGTGGTTTGAGAAAGTGTGAGGAGACTGGGTGTAGACTGATTATGGAGAGTCAAGTTGTGGTTTTGACACCTGATCACACCTGATCAGCAATTGTATGGTCAGAAAAATCAAGATTTATTTTTGACCAATTTATTTTTTTACAGTATTCTTGCAATTTCTACCATAACTTTATTTTTCATTTTATCACTTTGAGTTCTTTATTAATGCCTGTCCAACATTGAAAGGTGGGTTTCAATTTTCAATTCTGGAGTGATTTTATTTTCTTTTTTTTCCTGATAATTTCCTTTCTTCAAATCATGCTTCAAGTTGAATTTTTGAAATCCTTAGGTTTTCTTCAAGATGGAATTGTTTGATTTTCATCATTGTTTTAAGAATTTACACTTATTAAATTCATTCAATTTCATCCCCCATCTTTTTTTATCTTGTATTATCTCCCCAACCATTCAACAAGTTGCTTTTTTTAAAATCTTTGTTTTTCAACATTTCTCAATTTTTTTTTATTGAGATCTTTTGCATTTTTGATTAATTAAAAAACGGTTTGAAAATTTTTCAATTTGAAACATTGCAAAGGGGAAATATGAAACAAAAAATAAATGAATTCATAACTAAAATAACAAAGAATTGATCATGCGTTATTCAAAGGAAAAAGAAAAATGAGCGCCTTCAGATTTAGTAAATGCACACCTTCCTTGAAAGGAAAATTGCAATCTAGAATTTATTTGCCATATGCACACCTATTTGAAGAAAGGAATGGTTATGATGATTATTTTTTTAAAATCAACCCTCCTCAAGTTTTTACTACTCAAGGAAAGGGGTTTACCATTAAAGATATTTGAAAAGTGACAAGGCTTTACACACATTGATTTCAGATTTAGAAAATGTTTCTAATTTTTAAATCCATTCTTGGAGTGAAAAGCTTCGCTTTGAGGGATAATTTAAGCCCCCTTTGGCATTTCAACCAAAATTGAAGCCTAGAGGGGAAGAATAAAAGAACAGGATCCCCAAAATTATCCAAAGATTAAACAGGCAATTTTGTGACCTTAAATATCATCACCAAAAAAAAGGAGGGGTCAATGAATGAACCATAAAGCATGATAATTTCAGAGTAATCTTCAGATTTTTGGTTTCAAAATTTATAGCTGTGGGAGCAAAGACTGGATTCCCTGAAGGCCTATAAGCATCTGCATCTGCATCTACTTTTTTTATTATATAAATAATTGACAAAGTCTCAGGAGGGAAACAACTTCTTATTGGTGATGTTCCTGACCTTTGATTGACAAAGGAAAATATGAAAAATAATAAAAAGGAGAAAAACTAGACTTTCCCCCCCAAAAAAAATACAAACTTTCCTAATTAGGCCCTATCAGAGTTGAAAATTTCAAAAAATTAAATGGCTTATTTTGGGGTTAATTTTTTTACTTTATCAAAATTTAATTTTTTCAGAAAAAACCACTTGTTCATTTTTTATTTGGATACCAAAATATTTTTATGGATACAAATATTAAAATTTATTCAACTCCAATTCATTTTATTTTCCTACTTGATTTCCTTGGAGGGAACAAAACATAATTACCAAGGTCCAAATTTCTCTGAACAATGCTTTTCCAACATTTGGAATCCTTTGTCACAAATCTTTTTCAAAGTGGATCTAACCCAGGAGCTGGCCAACAATCCGAATTCAACTTCAATGAGACTATATGTTCTAAATCTTCTAAAAGAATGAAGCAAATATAAGAAGATTCGGATTTAGGAGTGGGAGGGGAATTCAGAGGAAGATAAGTGCAAGGCATTAAAGAAGAAAACCAAACCACTGGACACTTATATTTTTCAGCCAGAAGGAAACCATGGCATGGAAATTTCATCCATGTATTTACGGGAGCTGAGGCAGAAAGGTGGTTAATTTTACCTCTTGCTTCTTTGAAAACTTCACCCCAGATATCATGCAGTAATCTAGGGTCTTTGAAGATTGGGTTGGAATCAAGCTCTTTCACCATTTCTTTCCTGAATTCAATCCCATCTTCTTGGCTCCTCCCCAAAAAAGGGCTGCTCCTCTGAAGCCACAGTTCTCATTCACTATGACATATTGAACATGTGATATATGTGGAATGGCTGTTTTGGGGGAAATAAAATCTTTAAATTGGAACTAAAACCAAAGATAAGAATTTTTGTATAACAGAAAATATGGAATAAAGATAAAACTATCTTCTTCAATTGATACATGGTCAAATATTCCAGAAGAAGAATACAATAATGTGCAGGAAACATAGATGAAAAACACACACAGAATCAGAAAAAATGGATAAATAAGAAAGTAGCAAATTTACTCACCTTCTCACTGATTGTTGGTGCTTTTTGTGCTAATACTATCCTTCCAGGAGGATGGTAAGGAGAATCAGTATCTTCATAGGAAAACTTTTTCCTCTTGATTCTTGTCACAGGATTTCATTAAGGAGAAACAACCTTCTTATTCACAATGGTTCCAGAACTCTGATCAAAGTTTGAATGAAAATATCAATGAAAAATATTATCCTAAAAATTGGCCAAAAAACAATAAAATGAAAGCTAACCATCTTAACTAAATACCCATCTGGCAGCTCTTAATCTTTTCAAAAACTCTTTAATCAATTTTCTTTAACTGTTGGCTTAGCTTTTTGAGATCTTGAATCACCCAAAACAATGTAATAAAAAGGAAAATAAAAGGATTCAAATGTCTAAAGAGAAATTAGATTTTTTTGAATTTTTGTGTTTTTGGAAGGAATTTTATAAGGCAAAATGATATATCCAAAAATATATGAAATAAATAATTCAAGGATATTTGAGTTTTGTTTGCAACTTCTGGAAGCTGAAATAACCTAAGAAAAATTAATTAAAATAGCCAAAGTAAGGATCCAAAAAACCATGCAAAAATTTGTTTTTCAGAAGTTTTTCATTTTTTCATTGCCTTTTTGAAGGAGTTCCAATGCCCCCAAAATACCCAAATATAAATTTGGAATTATTGCATGTGGTGTTAATGGAATAACAGCCATGAATCTACCAAATGGAAGAAAAACTCATCCCACCTTTGGAATCCCCTTTGGGATCAAAACTATGTTTCAAAAATATAAAAGCATTCCTAAAAGGGTTCATATCTCAAAAGAGCTTCTTTGATAATTTTAAATTAAGGAACTACGACTCATATGCATGCTGTTTAGTTTCTTGAAAGAATACTTGAAGATCTAATTGATTCAAACATACCTTTTTGAGGAAGATTATTGGTTTTTGGTGATGAATTTAGAAAATGTTTTTCTGTTTTTCAAAAGGTGGAACATCCTCAAATATTTGATGCAACCTTGGTAGGTTCTGCATGCTGATGATATTTTCAAATTTTTCACCTTTCTTCAAATTTGTGTGTATGGGGTGATCCTGATTTTGAATACTCTTTAATTTCTGTTGGGGATCATCTGAATTTTTTAAAAGTTTTAAATGGAATACTTTTTCCTGATGACATAATTATTTATGGATATAAATAAGATCATTCTTTGGAAAGATTAATCAATATTGTCTTTCCAGACTTACAAAAACACCACCTTGGTACCATTGATCTAATAGGTTGTGTTATTCTATGGTTGCAAATTTTAAACTTATTTTCATATGAAACTAAAAAAAAATTTCATAATGAGGTTTTGAATGCCATCCATCACTAGAATTAAATACAGAGATTTTCACATTATGTGATTTTTTTCACAGCTTATTTATTGAAATACTTGAGAAATGGTTCATTTTATTATTTTTTAATCCTTTCCCCACATTTACAGCTTGATTAAAATCATTAAAGCAATATCCCATTTCCCATGTTATTTTTTTGGTCCAATCAATTCCCCCCAATTGGGGGAAATAAAATTTTTAAAATGAGGTTTTTAATGATATACATCTCAATAAATTTAAATGTATTTTGACCTTAATCCTGATTTAACTGGTAATTGAAAATGACATGTATTTTTGGAATTAATCCTGATTTAATTTTGAAATCAAATATCAAATTGCAACCATCCCCCAAATTTCTCATTCCTAATCCAATTTGTTAAATCACAATCAGTCAGCAAATTTGGGGGAATACTCTATTAATATATATTTTTACAGGAAGTGAAAGGTTAAAATTGTTCTGGTTCAAGGGTTTTTAATATTCTAAAAAGGAGAGCCTCAGTCCTAGACTACTGGGGGTATTTACTGCTTTAGCAAACTCTCTGCAGGGGATCACTTTGGACCATATAAAACCCTAGAATCAGTGCCAACCTTATTGAATTGCTCAAGAAGGGAGTATTATCCAGGTAATTGGTTAAAATGGCCAGGAAATTCAGCTTACAATCCAAGGTAGGAAGGAAATGGATTAGTTCTTTTAGTAATTCCTGTCAGTGTACCTGCAGTGGTCCCTAGTTGTAGGATTTAACATCAAAACTGGGGTTTTTGATACTTTCTTCAATGGAACAATACTGGTGGAGAAATTAATCAATAATAAATAAGGCTGAGGCCATGAAAATTTCCTTAGATATTATAAGAACTTTATCAGTGATGGAAGATATTCTGGACAATAATTGATGAATTCTGGGGTTGAAAGAGCCAAGGAAAGTCTGTATAAATACCTTTTGGGTGCGGAAAGGAGCCTTCTCAGAACAACAAGATATGCTAGGGCTCATAGAATAAGGCTAGAAAGAAATCCAGGGCAAGATTAGCACTTCCCGTTGGTGCTTTTAATTGGATGATCATGGATCTGCAGGATTTGTACATTTTTAAGCTTCAGGATCTGTTATTGTATTAATTGGTTATTCTAGTGATTCTGCATATATTTCTTATTTTCACTATTTTTGTTGGATCAAAGTGATCATTAGTAGGTTTTTATTGATTACTAGAACCTGCTGATCATTTTGATGATTTTTAATAATTTTAATGACAACTCCTTGATATTTTTTGTGATCCTTCAAGTTCTGGATCTGTTAATTTTGTGGCTGCGGGCAGGAATTTCAAGAAAACACTTTTCCACATGTAAATCCTAAAATATACACAACACCTCAATTATGAATTAATTTTAGGTGTGAAAACCATACAGGACCACACACATGAAATTTTAAGAGGCCAAAAAGTTACCTTGGTGGTTTTGCAATTTTTGGTTATTTCATTAATAAGTTATTGACAATATGTTGGAGTGGGAATTCACAGGTGGGGTCAGTTATTGGTCTTGCCTAAGTTTAGATGGGAGATCCAATTCCCCAACAAAATTTGTGGGTTTCCCACTTTTTCTTTGTTTTATGAATTAATTTTTTTATTTGGTAATTTTGTTTCTTTATTTTGTTACTTTGACAGATTTCTCTATAAATATTAGGAATCTGACATCAATTGAAATAAAATAATGGATTTGGTGAATTAAAATTGCAAAGAAACCAGAAGAAGTTTTTATAATTTTTTTAAAAAAGAGTGGAGCCTGCCTATTCTAGAAATGGCCTTATATCCAACATTCAATATTTTTTGCAGCATATCAAACAAATTTACTTTTTAGAGTAATCCAGGTGGCAAGAAGCTGGTCAAAAGTGGGAAGACTGAGGGATAAAGTTAGTTTGGTAAAATTTTCTTGATATGAAAGTTCAGATTTGGATTTGAACAGCTTAATCCAGTATTTTCTGAAGATCATCTATTTTCCATCAGATTTAAATTTTTTTCTAAAGTCTTTTTGTGTTTTTTTGAATATATGCCAGAGAAAGATTAAATGAAAAGATTTTGTAAAAAAAGCTTCAATGAAATGAATGAGGGCCTTCTCTTTTTCAGTAAAAATGAAATTTTGTAATATTATATGAAGTTGAGTGAGACCCATTTTTTAGTGATCCTTCTTTTTTTGGATAGGAAAGAGAAAGAAACAGGGAGGTTCCTAGTAAAGTTTTTTAAGGCAAAAATTTAAAGAAGAGGCATTAAAAATTGGTTGTTTTCATAGGTAAAGTCAAAAATTAATACTGATGGAAAGAGTTTGATTAATTTTATAGGATCAGGGTTAGAAATCAATAAATAAATAACATGAAATTTTTTATTATTTATTTAATATTTAAAATAAGTTTTTATTAATCCATTCATTGAGTCTTTTATGGGTAAATTCACTTCTAGTTGGATTTTTGTAATTTTTGATCTTTTTTTATACATGCTAATAAACTTTGTGTGAATGGGAAAAACAGAGGATTGCATTCAATAATGGAGGATTTTGAGGGCAGGGAACCCAGATTTTTATGATTATTTGACCGAATCCTCTAGAGACCCCTAAATCCTTCTATGAAATTGATGATTGGATGGATCCATTGATGGAGGATGATTATGATCAGGGAATTTGATTATCATTTTAAAAAGAAAATTCCTCTTACAAAAGCTTCCAGTAAATTGAAAATTACAGATTGTTTTTCTACTTGTTTCAATTTTTTTGTCAGCCAAATTGGCTTTTTATTCCCCATATTTGTCACATTGGTAAGTTTATCTTTGCTCCTTGGCATGAGTTAGCCCACTCTTGAAAATCATCACAAGTTTCATCTTTGGATGAAGGAGGAGCCAAAGTGGTGGAATAATGGGGGATAACTAAATCAGTTTAAGCAGAAGAAGAAGAACCAGCAGAGGCAGATATTTTATGATAAAAATAAGAATCAGAGGCAGGTAGGAAAAACGTGTTGGTGTTGATGAGTCATTTTTTGATTTTGACTTGGAGATGGTTTAATTTTTATGAATAATTGAAAGTTTTAGATAAAGCATGTATAGGAGAACAATTTAGAATTTGAGATAAAATAAGATTTGAGAGACTTGAAATTAGTGGTAAAAATTTTTTCTTTGTTATTTTTTGATTTTGGATTGATTTGTTAATGATTGGGAAAAAAACTTGAGAACACATTGTTGAACAGTAATTTTTTATTTTTGATTACTCAATTGAATTTTTGCATACGAGGGTTTCAATTTAGTGGGTTTTGATGAGTAGTGGTGGGTGATTGGTTGATTGTTGTTGAGTTGTGATGATTGGGGATGATGGATGATGATTGGTGTGGTTTGGAGTGGATTCTGGATTTTAAAAGGTTATTTTATGCTTTAAGAGAGGATTAGTCCTTGCCATGATGTGAGGATGAGGCAGAAAATCATTCAAAATCATATTTAATATATATAGAAAAGCCCAAAAATGCATATGCATATGTCCCCCCAAAAGGGGTCAAAACATGGTAATTCGAGTTGATTAAAGTTTATAGTGAGATTTGCTTTGCTTGAAAGTAACAATAAAAGAAAAAATGATAAAAAATCCCCTGTGCTGGCACTCCTCTTATATTGGTCACCATTCTCCCAATCTCTACTTCAATTTATAGTAATATATGCCTGATCCAATCCTCACACAAATTTTTGTTCACCACAAATCATTTTTCATAGGCAACCCATCTACTCCAGGATTTCAAATATATTCTCAAGCCCACTGGAAATTGTGAAAAATCACATGCAGCTTTTCAATACTACCAATTCCAATACTCCCTCAATGAATCCTCACAAATTCTCACACATATTTAAATTTTTAGAATTATGAATGTCGAGACTCTTGAAATAATTTAACTCCTAGATGGGATGGAATTAAGGTATAGAAATTGTTCAAGGTGGTGCCTCAATGATGTTCAATTATATGAATAAATCAAATGCAAGGAAGGTTTTTTAATATTGATTAAAGGTATTTTGATAAATAGATTTAATATGAATTATATTTGGACAGGGACTGGAGTAAATATAGGGGATCATTTACACCCCTCTTTGTGGGACCAAAGTTTGAATTGATGTTCCTATTCATTTGGGACCAAAGGATAAGAGAAATAATTCCCCAAAAAGAAAGGGTATGGCAGGTATTTGGTAGAAAAAGATAACAAGCAGAAAGAAATTAATTGATTGGTGAGCTTTCAAGACCATTTTAAGCAGAAACATAAAGGGATCCCTAAAGTTTTCAGGGGAGATACACAGGAGATAAATGAAGGAGTATTCAGAGGTGGGAAATAAGTTTGGCTAATTTCTTGACATATTTTGTGGGAAAAATCTGCAGTTTCAATCTTTAGTTTGACACTGGGAATTTCTGTGAATAGAAACTTCTTCAAGGATAATCTCTTTGAATTATTTCCAGTAAAAGATTTTATCCAATTTTTAATGTATTATTTCCTTTTAATACATGGTGATTTTCTTCAAAGACACAGGGGTCAGTTAAACTAAACACATTTGTTTGAAATGAGATTATTCTCATTTTGATCCACCTCTTTTTTTGAGTATCCAATTTCAAATTCAATCTTTTTTTAGTAATTATTTTGCATCATAATCTATTACATTGTTACATTGAAGTTTTAAAAAACAGTTTCAACAGGACAATAGACAAGAAATATTTTTCCAAGGTTGTTGAAACACTCCATGATATTGCTATTTATGAAAGACTGGTGGATATAATGTTTTCCGCAAATTAATTTTTTTCCCAGGTTTTAGGAGTAAATTGAAAATATTTCAAGAAGAGAATGGTTTTCAAGTAAAATTTTTTTATTCCAATTCAATCTTCTCTTCATATTTTGCAGGTATGATCAAAAATAATTTTCATAAATCTCAAATTGAAATGATTTAGAACCAGGAAAAGATTAACTACTGGAACAAGGTTTGATTGGAAATGATCTGTGGAAATGGCTGCTTTTAAGAAGCAAAAATGCTTTGATTCATTTCAAAAAAGTCTTCCGAATCAATTTGAATGAATTTGTATTAAAATAAACCTTAATGTCGTCAATATCATCATATTTGTTTGAAATGAGCATATTCTTTGCAATCAAGAAAGAAAAGTATTCTCAAAATTTATTGATATTCTGCGGTTTGTCACTCAATATGACATGGAAGTAAGGTTAAATATCACACTAATTTTTTTCAATCAGATGAAATCACAAAAAGAATGAATTGATCAAATTTACAAGTCTGAAATGAAAGCAGATACCATTGGAAATAACTAAATTTTTTTGTTCATTTCTATTGTTTATGTTCACCCATTATTCTAGCAGGCGTCATACTGCATTTTTTTATTTTTTTATTTCATAATTTTCTTATAGCATCTAACCGCTGTCTATCTGTTGTTCTGCACCCATCATGTCCACTTCATTCTCTTCCATCCCGACTGTGATTGTCACACAAATAATTCCAATTACCTTAATCCCTTCTCACTCCCTATCCCCCTCATCCAGATTGTCATCAAGCCCCATAAATGAATTTTTTAACCTAGAACCTCCAGCTTCCTACCTTTGTTTGCCACCTTGTGCTTTGTTTCTCATAACTCACTAGATCGTTCCGCGCAGCCCCCATGCCCACTTATCTCTGATGCTCAAATCTTACTCGGTTTTTTCTCAAAGTTCTTTCCCGTTAACAGGTACATTAGTCATTTTTCCACAACTACGTCAAAGGAATCCGAAAAATTAATAAATAAATATATCAATAAAAAGACAATTTTGGGGATTCTATTTAAAATTGAAAAATTAAACATGAAACCCCGTTGGAAAATTTACAGTTTGCAAAACTTTTCCAAGCAATAATTTTCTTGTTTATTCGGTTCACTGAAAACCTCAAAACACAAAATCCTCATTCAAAAAGATTTCCATTGAGGGTTTCACAAGCGAGTGCGAGATTCTATATAACTACTGCATAAATGCGGACTTACCCTAGCGAACGATAGGAACCAGATTACTCGCCACTGGACTTGTTCGACCCATAGGGGAAAATACGCTGGTCCGTTCTATGATAGCGACGGAAGGCCACTATTGTTTGATGAAAGGGGTATGGGTAGAAAGAACATTGTTCAGATGATCTCAATACCAAATGGGACGGAATAATAAGGAATTGATGAAATAACTACCTTCAAAGCACCTAAAGAGAATAATATTGCTCTCCGTCGTTCACGCAGGGCGAAGGGGGGGCGAGGAGGTTGGAAGAGGGGGAGGTCCAGCGCGGGCAATGACGCAGTAATGTGAGCCATTGCCCCATTTGACTTGGTCTTTGCCCTCGGTGCCAGGCATGATGGTAAAACCAAACAGGGAGGAAGGCTAGATTCAAACTGAGTTTGGTGAATGCAGTTGACAAACGAAGGGCCAAGTCGTGGGTTGTGAGGAAGGAGTATAAAGCTCAGACAATATGCGCGCTCTACTTATACTCATCACATTGGATCTTGCCCGCAGCCTGTTGCACCCTTGGCCTCAGCATTTTCGGACTCGCTCTTGCTGGGATGTGTGAGGCGGACCGCGGGGCGTGGATGGTTGAACCACTTCCATTCCAGCTCGGCAGGCGTGCATCATCAACCTTTGCCTTCCATACCAAGTGTTGAAGAGATGACGATCACAGAGTGCACAATGTCGCTGGGCGTAGAAAGTATGACAGCACGCCTGGGGCGGTGGGAATACCGCGCGTTGTGCCATGTTGAGGAGGTTGGGCGTAGTGACCAGTGGCCAGGTGCAGTTTTTGCTCAGCATCTAGTTTGCCCTTGCCGCTCCAGGTCTTAGACCGCGCACCATCAGCGTCCGGCGCACACAGCCCGGCGAGGGTGAACTGCTGAGCCGATTGGAGAGACGCTGCGGGTGAGGTCGAACGTTGCGGGTGAGGTCGAACGTTGTGAATATAAATAGAGCGCCCCTCCCTAGTGCCTGAGCCCGTCACACCATCCCTTCAACCTCATCGATTTGACCCTTGGTTCTTCAACTGCATTCACCGAACTCGGTTCCTTTCTAGCCTTCGTTCCTCTTTCGTTTTCACCACCATGCCTGGCACTGAGGGCGGCAATCAAGTCAAATGGGGCAATGGCTCACATTACTGCATCATTGCCCTCGTCGGACTTCCCCCCCTCCTACCTCACCGCCCCTACTTCTCCCTGCTTGAATAAAACGGGGAAATTCTTTATTTCTTGAAGAACCTCAAGGTACTTGTTTCTCCAAAATCACGTTTTCCTCTGGCAACCGTTGCGCAAACGTGAGCTGATTGAGGTTCCTTCAAAATTCCCCGACGCCCGCCACCCCCCGCCCGCAAATTGAAGTGGGGCCTTTGTGGCTCCTCGGCCTCATGGGACATGTCAGCTTATGTTTGCGGTTTTTAAAACCGCAAAGGTGAGTTTGATTGACATATATCAAGAATGATTTGTTCCAAGGAATCACGAGCTTATTTCTTTGGACAAAAATATTTTCTGATAAAAAATGTTTGCCGGCAGAATTCTCTTGGAGGGTTCGAACTTGGAATTTGATGCCTGGACTCATCAGCCTGTAATTTTTCTCAAAAAAATCTTGAATTGTATCTGTTTTCAATCTCTTGATCTTTAAATTCAGCTCTTGCTTTTAAACAATCAATGATTATTTCTATCCCAACCAATTTCTCAATGGAATGTGAATTTATTCCAGGACAGTGCAATTGCATGGCAGGAAATTTTGTTCATTTCAGGATATGGAAGTGTGTTGTTTTTGTAACTCAGTGGAAAATTGAGAGCGGGCTTTTGATTGGGATGTCCCTCCAGCTCCCACACAACACTGTAGTTGTGGATGTAAGAATGTGAAAATGACATGTGTCCTCTATAAATTGAACCCAGGTATTTCACATGCATGGCAATTTTACTACCACCTATATGAAGGAAACTTGGTCCTTGGTGATTCCAATATTCCTGCAGATTTTGTTTATCATGTCACTTTGGAGGGAGAAATGATGATTCAGTAAAAAAATGCACCCATGAAGGAATTTTGGTTTGAAATACTGCTTCAAAGCATGTGTCATATTTTGACAGACCATAGTGCTGAGTTTAGGTTGAAGGAAGCCAGGAACTGTTCTATAATCATACTTGGGACAGGCTCTCAGGTAGCACTGGGCTCATAACCTCTAAGAATTCTCAAATAAGATGTGTCCACTGGGAATAAAACAAGGGTCTGTCATGTGCATTGCAAGCTTTCAATGCACTATACAATGGTTCTTTCACCTTGGTGGTAAAAATATAGCTGTAAATTTTCCTGATAATTTAACTCTTGGGAGAATAATGATGATTTATTAAAAAGTAAAAGCATGAGGAAAGTATGTTACTAAATCCTACATGAAGGAATTTATGATATATCAACAGAAGAAATCACCCAAATCTTTAATTTCCAGAGATCTGTGGTACCCTGAAATCTTCAGCTTGAAACAAGTTTTTTCATATGGAAAATTATTTTTTTCCTTTTTCAAAAAATTGGTTTGATTTTGATTTTATTTTCTCTGTTTTGTGAATTTTCATTGTTTCCAATCTCAAAATTTCTTTTCAACCCATAAATCTAGGGGATAAAAATCTTGGCCTTGTTTTATTTTATTTTTTTTTTCTATGGTCATTTCCTAGTTCCATGGATTTTTCTTCATACCTATAAATTTTTTCTTTATTTCAAATTAGTTAAAAAATTAAAGGGAGATCAACTCAATGCTCCAAAAAAAGCAGAAAAACAATCAAAAATAGTAAATATTTCTTCAGGAAGAATAAATAAGAAACAATTAATCATCAATATTAACCCATAAATCATGAAAAATCACTTTGAAATCATATGTTTAACCACAAAAAATTAAAGGCAAAAGTAATTCAGTGTTCCAATACTCAGTATTAATCTCAGTAATTTTTAAAATTTTTTATTGAAAAGGTATCTTTGCCTTGCACATAATTTAACTCTCAGGAATGCCTATCTTTTGCACATTTTTTACTCAATATATCCCTTTTTCTATGATTTTCTTATGCTTAGGAAATTATTAGGTAAATCTTCCTGTACATTTATCCCATATTGTAATGTTAAATTAACGGCTCCAATCGTGTGGGAGTCTTGTTGGGCCCCACACAACCTGTGGCAGTTGTTCAGGGGCCCACAGAACCTGTGGGAGTTGTGTAGGGCCCCACAAGACCTGTGAGAGTTGTGTAGGGCCCCAAATGACCTGTGGGAGTTGTGTAGGGCCCCTCAAAGCGCGGGGGGGACCATAAACTACTCCAAAAGGTTTGTATAAACACGCGCAACACCTGGGGCGGCATACACCCCCCATAATGGGCATTTTTGATTTTTGTACCCCTGTACACAACCATATTATTAATTGTTGATTATTTATTTTTTATTATTTATTATTTAATATTTATTATTTATTATTTATTATTTATTATTTATTATTTATTATTTATTATTTATTATTTATTATTTATTATTTATTATTTATTATTTATTATTTATTATTTATTATTTATTATTTATTATTTATTATTTATTATTTATTATTTATTATTTATTATTTATTATTTATTATTTATTATTTATTATTTATTATTTATTATTTATTATTTATTATTTATTATTTATTATTTATTATTATTTATTATTTATTATTTATTATTTATTATTTATTATTTATTATTTATTATTTTATTATTTATTATTTATTATTTATTATTTATTATTTATTATTTATTATTTATTATTTATTATTTATTATTTATTATTTATTATTTATTATTTATTATTTATTATTTATTATATTATTATTTATTATTTATTATTTATTATTTATTATTTATTATTTATTATTTATATTATTTATTATTTATTATTTATTATTTATTATTTATTATTTATATTATTTATTATTTATTATTTATTATTTATTATTTATTATTTATTATTTATTATTTATTATTTATTATTTATTATTTATTATTTATTATTTATTATTTATTATTTATTATTTATTATTTATTATTTATTATTTATTATTTATTATTTATTATTTATTATTTATTATTTATTATTTATTATTTATTATTTATATTTATTATTTATTATTTATTATTTATTATTTTATTATTTATTATTTATTATTTATTATTTATTATTTATTATTTATTATTTATTATTTATTATTTATTATTTATTATTTATTATTTATTATTTATTATTTATTATTTATTATTTATTATTTTTTATTTTTATTTTTTATTTATTATTTTTTATTTATTATTTATTATTTATTATTTATTATTTATTATTTATTATTTATTTATTATTTATTATTTATTATTTATTATTTATTATTTATTATTTATTATTTATTATTTATTATTTATTATTTATTATTTATTAATTATATTTATTATTTATTATTTATTATTTATTATTTATTATTTATTATTTATTATTTATTATTTATTATTTATTATTTATTATTTATTATTTATTATTTATTATTTATTATTTATTATTTATTATTTATTATTTATTATTTATTATTTATTATTTATAATTTATAATTTATTGGTTATCATTCATTTTTTATTATTTAGTGGAGGCTACACAACTTGATTTTAGTTGTTTAACGTGCCACACGGCCCATTCAGAGTCTTGTAGCATGCCACACAGCTCATTTGAGTAATGCAGGGTGCCACACGGCCCATTGAGTTGTCTACATGACTCAAATAGTTGTTAATTTAACATTACCCTATCCCGTATGCTCTCAAACATTATTACATAGGCTCATGGATTAGATTTATACTGTTAACCCTTCAAATATAACCAATGAATTTAGACAGCCTATTCCAAAGAAGATATTCAAATGAAGTATATAAATCATGTACCTCCATGACTCTAGTCGTGAATAGTCCTTTTTTACATACATAAAACCCAAAAATTATTTTTTCTGACCTTATAATTCACCTAGTAATTCTGTTATCAATAAAATGATAAATAAATTCTGTTACTGTGAAATCTTGCAATTTTGGTTGAACCATGAAAAGTAACATGATTCATTCACTATTTTGAAATAATTGTTCAATGAAAAACCTGGAGGAAGATAATTTCCATTGAAAATTCACAGGAGAAAAAACACCTTTGAAATTGTTAAGTCTGCTTCCACCTTTCAAGAGAGATAAGATTTTATCAAATGCCCAACTAATATCATGTCTTCTGGCGTAATTTTCCCACCCTGGGAAACTTCTTAACCCTTAAAAATTTGTGCAAATGCAAAAAAGGCACTGGTTTAGGCAATTAGACTTTGGCATACTTTTTGAAGGCTTAAAGGCATTCCTGGGGGTTTTATTTGGGTATAATTCTTGAGGATTGCTTTTCCCCCCAAGGCTTTTGAGAATGAATTTAGGATTTGGGGGCTGGAAAAAAAATGCCCCCAGACCCACTATGTGGAATTTCTGGGTTTAGCATTTTGTTAGAATCAAAAATTTTGTTGTGCATTATGAAATGTGAACCCATGACCTCAAAATTCATGAGTGATGCTTTAACCACTAATATGTGTGGCATTGCTGGAAAAACGTACAAGGAGCCAATGATCAAGTTTTTTTATTGCTCCAGGCCTGTGGTGACATTTCACATTTGATTTTGGTGCAAGTTTTCCATTTGGTTGGCCCGCAAGAATGGATTGTGGTGCAAAAATCAGCGCAACAAAACATGTAAAACATCAGCGTCATGCCGAAGGTTTGGATGGGCCATTTTTCCAGTCCACTTACCAAGGGTTTAGTTGTCTTGAACCCAAAAATCCTGATGTCTTTTTTGACAATACTCTTCAAGCTTTCACTATCAAGATGTATAATCCTTGGGTGGAAGTCTGCACAAGAGAAGATTTTGACTTCAACGGCTTTTTCTGGAGAGTTCAATGATGGAAAGAAATTTTTTTGATGTGAAATTCAAAAATGAAAAAGATATTGGTTTTTGGAATCAAATTAAATATGAATTTGGATTTGAAAAATAAACTCTATCAAGTACAAGAAAAATAAGAAAAATGAAAAGAAGCTGTTTATTTCTTTTCATTTATATTTTTTTAAAAAAAATGAGATATTTCCAGGGGATTGTAAAGACTTTGGAAAAATAAGCAAAAAAATATTAAGATTATAAATAAAACCATTTGATTAAAGGGAATTATATACATACACTAATTATTTCATCAAAATATCATCATGCAAAACATATCTGGAAAGGCAATTGCTTTGAATAAAACTCAATATTTCTCATGCAATTTGAACAAATTTTTGCAAAACAAAATAATAATGATGAAACATAAATCAATGAATCATATGTATTTTGTAAGGAGAAAGATCAAAAGTTGGAATATTTCAACAAAAATGAAAAAATAAATCCTGAAATTTGAATTCTTTGACCAAGTTTTGATATATGCAGTAGGAAGTAATACCCCATACCTAACCTACAAAAGGAATATAAAACATTACAGTAAAATTTTTAATGCTAATGATTCAGATATTTTAAATCATTTAAACATAAAATTAACTGATTGAAATAATAATACTGTTTAGTTCAAATATTTTCCTATTTTAAAAATTGGATTGCTTAGAATGAAAAGAGCCAACTAGATGTTGTTACATGAACCTATTTTCTGAGTAAGTTTCAAATAATTTTGTATCATTGAAAAATTAAATTAATCTATGACCACATAAAAACTTTTTCAAATCAGAATTTGGGATCTTTTTGTAAATAATACTTTTTTCTAATGAAAAAGAAAATAATGTTAGCAAAAATCATAAAATGGAACATACACCTATGTAACTAAAGATTTATTTAAAATGGATTTCTTTGGATAAGAGTTGATATTTCAGTAAAAAATATTATTTCAAAAAACAAGAGAACTGCTTTAAACAAACAAATGAAATTTCTTGAATTTGAATATTCTTGAATATTTGGAAAAAAATCAAGTAGAGAATAATAAAGAAAAAATCAAAAATGTTTTTCTTGGAATAAAATTTAATATTTCTGATGGAAACTAGGTAGCTATGTACAATTAAAGTATTCATTTGGATATGCTGCCTAGATTTTATTCTTGAGATAATGTTAAATATCTTGAAAACTCCAATAAGAATTCAATGCAAGTAATAAGACAAAGAATTGTTCCAATTGAAATAAATGAATTTTTATGATTCCCTGCATTATTCTTGCACTTGAGTGATTTTATTTTTTTATTTTTTAATTAGATTTGAATTATCCTTATTGACTAGGGTTAAGTGCTTTTTTTTTTGGGGGGGGGAGGGTTAAAAAGACTACACTGCATGGGAAAAAGCAATTTTCATGAAAAGAAGTCAAATTTTGGTAATTTTTTTTGGTTATTCCATTGTGTATATCACATTTAAAATCTCAGAAAAATTAAGCCACTGATTTCATGCATATGCCAAAATTTTTCCATTTAAAAATATTTTATTTTTTCTGACCTTTGGTATAAAATTTATTTTCCCAAATTATATGGGTTTCAAAAAATCAGCAAACCAAACTTTTCAAATTCTTGAATTTTATAGGCCCTATGGATCAATTTGTTGGAAAATTCCAAAATATATGAATTTAGCTTGTAATACTGGTACATGTAGAATTTTTGTGTCTCTTTTTATTGATGATAAATTGTGTGAAAAATGCACAGGAATTTTCCCAGGCTCAATTGGGCCTCCACAGGGACTGAATCTACACATTTTTTTGGATGAAATTCTTTATTTTAGAATTGATGTTGATAGAACAAAACCTCTGTCAAATAAACATGTGATTATACTGTTTTTTTTCTAGAATCAGGCCTTTGTTCTGGGTTTCTCACCATAGGAAGGAGTTTAAAACTTGGAAAGATGTGCAAATACAAAACAGGAATCATAAAGAAGATTAAGGATGCAAGAAACCTTTTAATGTTCAAAGGAGTGTCTGGGATGAAAGAAAAAATATTTTGAGGAATTTCTGGTCTGCCGAAGGGCATTCAAGATTAAATGAAACCTTTGGGGTTCAAATTAAGTACTTCAAACCCCTGTGAGGTCTTTCGGGGGAAGATGTTTTGAGAGAATTCAATGATAGACACCAATGGACTATATTTAATCTGTAAAAATGCAGCAAAATCCAATTTTTGCCAAGTTATTCAAATATGAACTCATATTTGAAAAAACCACTTTGTCCAATATAAGAAAAATGAGAATAAAGATTTAAATTCAATTTTTTTACACCAAAGGAATATTTCCAGTGGAATAGAAAAACTTTGTATCAAACTTGAATAAATAAAAAAATATAGAAACACTACCTATAAATGTTTGATGAATGTAATTGAAATATTTCCAATAACATCAATTAAAGAAAAAACTTGAACAAATATGAAATAAAATATTTCTTCAAATGGAAACCTAATATTTTTCTTAGAATTTAAATAAATTTGTACCAATCAAGAATAGGATAAAAAAATATATATATATATATCTAAAACTTTGGGGGAATTGAATTTTTTGTTGAAATACTTTGATAAAATTTCCATCAAGTTCAAAAATAAAAAAATCAAATGTAAAACTTGAAATAGGAATATAAACATTGAGCCTGATTTAAACAGATTATATGAAATTTAAATTAGGTGGAGATATGCTCAATTTACCTCTATTATGGATAGAGTTCTGTTTACATAAGAAAACAAAAACTTCTTTGAGTAACATAATTAACAAAAAAATCAAAGAAACTATTTATTTCTTTCAAAAAAATTATCATTTGCTATAAAAATTGAATAGAATTTTACCAAACATAAGAAAATTTCATAAAATGGCACATAAACCCACGGAATCAAGGGAAATCAAAATTCTTGACAAAATCAAAAAAAATGAAATCCATCAAGTGGAAAATGAGTGATGTAAATATGAAAATTGAATTTCTTGCTCAGATCATTGACATTTCTAATGAATTTTAGATATTATTTGAAAGGGTGATGATAAATTCATGGCTCAAATGAGCCGTGTACACAATCTATTTGAGCTGTGTGCCACGGCTACATGGCTACATTTGAGTCGTGTAGAGCTACACACGGCTTGAGTGTGGTCAGGCTGTACTCCACGCCGCCTGTGACTGCCATGTGGTGTCCGAAAGACTACATATGAGCCATGTAGAGCCCCACACAGCTCAAATGTAGTCATTTTGCCATTTGGCATGGCAAAACAACTACACCCAAGCCATGTGGGGCTCTACATCGCTCAAATATGGTGGTTTAGCCGTGTGGCACAACTACATGTCTGGTGGCCCAAAAAAAAAATGTAAAAATAAATAAAAATAAAAAACCAAAAAAACTGAAGAAAACCAACAGGTTGCCTTACAACTTGACTAGCCCTAGAGTAAAAGGGCCAAATAATACAAGAAGTCTTTTGACAAGCCCTAAAGTAAAAGTGCCAAAAAAAATAGAAGTCTTTTGAACAGCCAAAAAATACAAGAAGTCTTTTGGCCAGTACTAAAGTAAAATTGCCTTGACCCGCCCTGAAGTGAAAAATCCAAAAAAAAAAAGGTTAAAATTGTGTTAAGATGATCCAATCACAAGCTTAACTTCCATTCAAGCTTGTGATGGGATCAGCCCAAGACAATTTGAACTGAATGACCATTAAAATTTCATTCAAAACACTCATCATGATGAAGCTAACTCAAAAAACTCAACATAATGATGTTCAAAATGTGAGAACCCTTTATATTAATAGAATAACAAGATCAGCATCAGAACCCAAACCCAAATGATGAAATTAATCTATAATTTAGAATACAACTCAAGTTGATCTTTGAGGTGATCAACCCAACCAGCTGCTTTTTTAGAAACCAAGGAAATGGGTTTGGTGACTATGGGCGGGATTGGAACTAGCACACGCTTTTTGAATGCATATATGGGCCCCCAAGCGTCCATTAGGCCATTTAGGGCCTAACACAACTTCCACACGGCATGGAGTCATCAATTTATCATCACCCCATTCAAAATAAATGAAGGAAAAAAATAAAATTTCAAATGAAAATATTCAATGGGAATTTTATGGAATTAAAGATTAATGAAAAAAAGATCAAAAATTAAGTTCTATAAATAGAATTTGATATTTCTGAAAAGATTATATGAGTTTTCAACCAATGCACCAAATGATTCAAACGTGCTGAATATAAGTGAGTTTTGATAGGAACACAGGTAATCTGATAAATGCAAGTGGGAAATTTTTGAAATATGACTAAAATGAGAAAAATCATTTTTTTTTATTCCAAGAAAGCAAATTTTCACATTTATGGGATAATTTTTGAATATGATATAGTTTATTTAATAATATTTGCTAAGAAAACAGTTAATCTAATCAAATAGGCTCATGTGGCATCTTTTTATATATTTTGTAGTTTTTTTAAGAATATATTAAAATTCAATGAAAAAGAATAATTTTTATTCAAATAAATAATATCTTAATTTGAATCTTCTCTTGAGTATACATAATGATTTTATTTATGGAATATGAAAAAGATTTTAAACGTCTTCATAATATTTGTCTATTTTTCATTTTATTTCTTTCTGTCTTTGTTATAAGATATTAGGACTCAGTGTGGATTTAAATTCTTATCCAAAGAAATGCATTTTCTTTTTTTGATGTTTTTATCTTGGTACGTGGTGAAATTTTTGTTGAATCATTTGGTGAATTGAATTCCCCTCCTGCAATTTTCATGTCTACAATTTTTTGATTTTTTTAGCATGTTTTGTAAAAATGTATTTATCCAAAATTGGAAATATTCAATTTTGTGAAAAGAAACATTTTATATCATTAGTATTATTTTCCTTCCATTTTAATAACTTTTTGATTTTAGAATCTGATCTCAAATTTTAATTCCTTCCAGAATTTCAGTATTGATTGAATTTTTAGATACTAAATTACTTCAATTGTTTCCCATCATGAAATTCCAAAATAAATCTACCCAAGGCTTCTGCAAACAATTTGTGTGGCTTTTTAATGTCTAAATACATTTCTAGACTGGGAAAACGGGTTAAAATAAGCAAAAAATAATTGTGGCCCACCAATGGACATTCCATTGATTGCTTTGTCCCACCCCACTTCTTGTTCTGATAGTGAAATTGAGAAAAGATGGTTCAAATGGGGGTTATTTTAAATCAATTTAAATCATATTTTTAAAACTTTCTCAAACATATTAACTGAGTGTTGAGGACTATTTTATTTCTTTTCTCCTCCAACTAATATGATTTTGCCCTTTATCAATTTTTCATAAAATTCATTTGTTTAAAACATGACATGTTGAATCATGCTTCCTGAAAAATAGGACTTTGAAAGGAATTTTTTCTATTTTGAATCTATTGAGTTTTTTTATCCTTCAATCAAAAATTCTGGCTCTAAATTAAATTATTATTTCATCTCTAAACCACTATTTCATCTATGTTATCATATGAATTTTTTTTTTGTGAAAAAATTTTACATTAATTTTTTGAAGAGGTCTTCTCAAGACTGTTCATTCAGAAAAATTGTAAAGAAAAATTCCTTGGGGTCACATTGAGGGTATCAATGCATAAATACCCATTTGAATAACTAGGATTAAACAAAGGTTGAATAGAATAGGACATGGAAGAACAGAAAATATCAAAACATAGTTTCATTAGTTTGATTAATAACTTCATACGCATGTTAGTTTGATTGAAAAATTCACGCTCCATTAGCTCTAACACTCAATTTCTCCCATCTGTTCCTTTCCAACCGCCATCAACTGTTGTCTCTTGTTTCACTTTGCCTGATACTTTTCTTTTTTTATCTTCTAATTTGTTTTTTTGTTCCAATGAGTGTTTGAGCTGAATGAGTTTTATAAAAAAAATCCCAAACTCTGCCCCTCTATACTCTTTCCTCATTCATCTTCTCACCTTTTTTATCAATATACAGGTACTTCTAACTTGTCTCATTGTATTTATTTTAAAAGTTCCTTTTTCTAATATTTGGGGGCATCAAAGGTATGCTCTAAACCCAAATAATGTTACACTCAATTTTCTCCATTCAGCTTCTCACCATTTTTCTTTATCACTGCCCTGTTATATCTAAACCTTCTCATTGTCTTCATTTGAAAATTTGCTTTTTCTTATATTTGCACCCATCAAAGGTATGCTTTCAACCCAATTAATGTTACACTGAATTGTCTCCTTTCAGCCTCTCACCATTTTTCTTTATCACCATCCAGGTAGTTCTCACTGGTCTGATTTTTTTATTCAATGAATTCTTTTTTGCTATTTGGGTGCATCAAAGGTACTTCTCACTTTTTTCATTGTCTTTATTTGACAATTTCCTTTTTCTAATATTTGCACGCATCAAAGTCTGATAATTTCACATTTTATCAGCCCAGCCTACCACTAAATTAATCTCATTGTGGAGAAATATAACTCCAATTCATCATTCTTTGAAACTGAATCCTTGATTTCCAACAACTGGGAATCCCCAAACTCCACAAACATTCACCCTTTGCCAATCCCTGACTCTCAAGGGATTGAACTTCTAAACAACTATAATTATCTTAACTGGAGGCAAGACATTTTACATGCTCTAGAATTCCATAACCTAGTCCAATTACTTCATCCAATTGAACCTCCAACAGATCCTAATGATCATGCCATCCATGAAGCACAAAGAGCCCAAACTTGCTATTTTCTCAGAAGTCTCCTGGAAAACTAAAATTAAAAAAAATTAATTAAAAATGAAATCTTTCTTGAACCAGCCAAAATTTGGCTAACTACTGAAGATTACTATGAATCAAAGAAGGGGGACATTAGAGCTTACATTATAAACCAACTATTTATCATAAGATTTTACAATGGAGTTATTTAATCTGCTGCTAGAAAATTTAGAAGCTTAATCAAAAAACTTAGAAACACATGTCCAAAATTGTTTTAAATTCCCAAATTCTCTGAGATACTTGCTTTCAATGTTCTTAATCACCTTCTGGAAATTAATCACCTCCCGCAAATAACTAAAACTTCTGTTTGACAGGAAGTAAAATATATTATTAGATAACCTATTTAGTAGAATAGAGAAACATTTGAAAAAGAAAAAAAACAGAGAAGAATAAAATAGCCTTAGCTGCCATGAATAGGAACAAAAAGAAGTCCTCTTGAAACATCAATTACTGATTAATTGGAAGTGTTCATCACGACCCAGCCTCAGCTCACAAGGAGAAAATTTTTTTTAATTGAATCTCAAAAAACAAGAGGAATTGTTGAAAATATATAAGAAAGCCTCAGCCTTTGTTGACTGTTTGTCAATTGCTCAAAATCTTGCCATTTTGGATAGCAGAGCTTTGAGGAATTCCTTAATAATTCCGCCTGTTTTTCAAAAATGTTGTCTACATCTTTTTCCCTGGAAACAGCTAATGGAGGTGTTAGTAACACTGATTCTGATTTTTATGCCTTGATACAGCTGAATAATGGCTTGAAGTTGCTATTTGAGAGGGCCCTCTTGTCAGAGACCGTACCAAACCCATTTATTTCTCTTGTTCCTGTTCTGAAGAAGGTTTGTTGCTTAATTGGAAATCCCTCTTGTGTGGATATCATCTCTTCCTCTGGAAAATTACTACTTCAATTGACACCTTGTACAGTTTACTTTCTTTCCATCTGGAAGATGGCCATGGAACTTATACCTGAAATTCAGTCCTATCAAACTCTGCTCTCACAAACCACCAGGCCTTAGGTAATCTCTCAAAGGAATATGAGTCAAAGATCATGAAGGAATCCCCAAAATTATGCAAAGCATGTGATCTTGGAAAAACAAAGAGACACTTTTTTGTAGGTCAACTTCCAAGGTCAATGGAAAACCTGGCAGTAATTCACATGGAATTTTTCGGACCCATCAATCCTTTGTGACATAGCGGTTTCAAATACCTTCTTCTATTGGTGGATGACTGCTGTTAATTCCAAAAGATTTACTTGCTGAAGAACAAATCTGAAGTCTTCAAAACATTAGTAAACTTTAAAAAATTAGTTGAAAAGCAATTTGGGAAAAAAATCAAGTCCATTTTCAATGAAAATGGGTCTTAATTTGTTAATTAAAGGACGAGTAATTTTTGAAGACTCCCCACATAAAAACCATCAGGAACGCACCGTATGCCCCAGAACAAAACTGCGTAGCTGAGAGGGGGAACTTGGACATTTTCAAGAATGCTAGATATCTTCCCCTTCAATAAATTTTACCCATCTCTTTCTGGGAAAGAGCTTCCAACACGGAGTGCTGAACGATTTGGTACACCTCAAGAAAAGGGGCCAAATTTTTAAAAAAAATTCTTAGTTTTTTATCTCATCAAATATATATATATACGTATATCCCTGTGTTACTATGGTTAGTATTCTTCTTTCCCTTCTCCAAACTTCTTCCTGTCCTGGAAAACCAGGAAGGGCTCTCCTGGGCCTTCCAAATCCCCAAATCCGATGTTCAACTCCTCCCCGTTGCGCTTGAATTCCTGTATTTATGTCCAAGCATCCGCAGTCATCATTCCCTTCATCCCTATCAAAGATCATCACCCTTGTCAACTTTTGGTCTGTCAACATCCCTGCCAAAATGACGGCAGAAACTAACAGATGGCCATCACAACCATCACTTAATCACTCCTTCATCTGGCCAGCCAACGGCCAACATTCCTGTCACCTCATCACCAAATCATCTATCAGGCGGTGTTGCCAACAGCCATCTTGCATCAATGATCTTGTTTTTGTCATGCAAGCCCATCACCATTTACAGTCATCATCATCCCATCCTTATTGGCAACTGACAATCAATCAATCCTCTAGATCTATTACTTGCCCCTCTAAATCTGTTGTCAAGATCACCCAAACCTCTATGGTCATCACCATCCTATGGTCGCTTGCACCCATCTTGTCGCTTGCAGCGGTCTGTGCCTTTGCGTGCCACTCGTCAATCATCCCGTTTCCCCAAAAAGAGCATTGCTTGCGGCCTTTGGAGATTCTGCAACAAAAATGGATCCAATCCCTCTCTGAAGCCTGCAAGCTGTTTCTTGAGGCCGTCGGAACCTCAAAACTTTTGTACCCCCAGCCATTTTTGCAATCCTTGCAAGCCCAATCCTCCATCAATACAAGCACCCCCCCTCTTGACTCCACCAACTGCTGCAGCTGGTCAAGCTCATCAGCCGTCCTACTTCTGTTTTTTATTGAATTTTTTTTCTTCTCTTGCATTGTTTTTATGCTTTTAATTATTTTTTTCTCATTTAATCTCTGATCATTTATCATCATCAGAAAAAAAGAAAAAAATCTGCCCTAATTTGTAGTCATTGTCTTGTAAGTAGTCTACAGGGCCTCTTTCCCATAAATGGAGGGGCTCTCGCCTGCCTTTTCTCATTATATCATCATCCTTATTGTGGTATAAATCAATCATCTAATCTTCCAATAAATAGATAAGGTTATCCCCCTGTGTGTCTAATCATTTTCATCATCATCATCATAAAGCTGGATATATCTGTTGATTATCCACTGACCCTCATCCTTACCACCAACCAATAGCCTTGCTGGTTGAAGAAGAATTTATTTTTTTGAATTCTTGAGTGTGTTAAGCCTCTCCTTCAATCCCTTTCTCTGACCACTTTGGTATTTTTCATTCATTTGATTGTCTTTCTGGAACCAGTCATGCTTTACTGAGAGTTTTATTTAAGCTTGAAACCTGAAGTTTTAAGCCTCCCTTTATTTATTTAAAGTTGAATTCCGCCAAGCTATACTTGAGTCCCTTGAGAAGTGCTGGGTTATTCTTGTTCAAATTTTTTACTTCTTTGCTTCTAGAGCTTCATAAAAAAATTGCTTTGTTTTTTACAGCCACCCACAGTTAACTGGTACCCTTGAAGTGCTTGATTGCGGAGAGTTGGGAAGGTTTATTGAATAAATGGAGGTTGGTTGGGATTGAGTTGATCTGTCCTAATCTTCTGCTGACAACCAGAGTTATTAGCTTGCGGGAGTTTTTGCTTACAGCTGCCTTGTTCTTTTGAACTCTGAAAAAAATTTAAAAAAGTTTGTTCAAGTCTTTTCCTGCACCATCTTGCCTCAGATTGTGTTGTTCCATTGCTGCCAACTACTATCAAAACTCATCATTTCCATTTATTCCTTATTTACAAGGTTCTGGATCTTGATTCCCTTTACATTTATAAATTTTTGTAATTCTCAGGAGGGCTTCCTAAACAGCGCGTTTTCCCCTACACAGAACTGCCTGCGGCTCAGCACCATTTGGATTCTTACAAAGGCAATGTACTCACTAAAAAAATCTCCAAGCTCTCATCATTAATTCATCTCACCATACAAATTTTTTTATGGAACATCCTAATTTCTGGATAATTTACATCCTTTTGGATGTCAAGCTGTTGCTCACCTATTAAAATCCCATCAGAAGTTCAAATTTGATGCTAGAGGACAAGGATGCATCCTTTTGGGAGATGTTGAAGGCCAGAAGAATTATAGAATCTATAATTCTATGACCTCTGAAATGATCATTTTTTGTGAGGTAAACTTCTTCAACTCTGATTTCAAGAAGAATCTTAACAATCATGTATCCTCCTCTCCTGGGTTATTGTGTGAAGATCTGCTCCTGGCTAGCTTGGGAGCTCCAATTCTGATCCAAAATGCTAGCAATTTTTCAGAAAGGGAATCCTCAAACAAATTCCCAATGAACAAGGACATATCCAAAACCCCTGTTGAGAATTCCTCCATTCCTATTGCACTCTAACCTTCTACAATTGAAATAGGAAATCAACCCAATTTATTGCCTATCAAAAATTCCAATGATCATCCAGGAGGTTTTCTTGAAGCTAATTTGGTGCAAGAAGGACACTTTCAAGAAATAACTACTAGGCAAGGACCACCAGAGCCCAGCTCCTACTATGTACCAGCATCAACTCCTGCCCAGCTAAACATTTTCAATTCAATCACCCTGAAGCCATCCTGGAAGGATTGAGGAGAAGGTCACAGGTGACCAATGGGTTCATTGGTGTTCTCCTGTCAATGGAGCATTCCCCAAAGAGCTATTGTATGGCCTTGGGAGGTAGTGAAAGTGGGGGATGGGTGAAAGCCATTGAGGCATAACTTCCAAGCATCAACAAACACAAGATCTGGGAATTCTGTTCCATTCCACCATGGGCCAACTTATTAGGGACTAAATGGGTCATTAGAAATAAAAATGACTCTGCAAGCAATTTTATGAAATATAAGGCTCCACTTTGCGTGAGAGGTTTGGGAAAATTCAAGGGAATCAATTATAATGAAACCTTTTCCCCAATGGGTTGTCCCGCTAGCTTGAAACTCTTATTGGCCTTAATTGCTTTAAATGGATTTGATATAAATAAAATGGATTCCAAGACTTCCTTCTTGCATGGATCAGTCAACAAAGACATTTATATCAAGATTCCTGAGGTTTATTAAAAAAGATTTTCCCGCTGGATACTGTCTTGAATTAAGGAAATCACTATATTTTCTTAAGAAAACTCCATGCTGCTGGTACCAATGCCTTCTCCAATTCTTTGTTTCAATAAAATTAATCCCATAACCTGTGGATCCTTGTTTCTTTGTTTTGGCGGCAAATTCAAAATGTATCTTCATGCACATTATTGACCTCATGATTGAAGGACTCAACATGATTAAATTCAAAGACAAATTGAAGAATAGGTTTGAAATGGATGATTTGGGTAATGCAGAATCTTTATTGGGCGTAAAGATAACTAGGAATAAATCAAAGGGGTTTATTTTCATCAATCAGGGATGATTTTGGAAAAAATGGAAAAATTTGGCATGGAAAATAGAAAACCAGTTGGAACACATCTTTCCCCGGGGACATAGGTGGTGAATACCATTGATGGGGATGTAAGAACGGTCTCTTTCAACTATTTCTGAGCAGTTGTTATGCTGAACTACCTTGCTCACTGCTGTAGGCCAGAACTTTCTTTTTTGGCAATTGCACTTTCCCAATTGCTCAAAAACACATTGGAACAACACATCAAGGCCTTCAAAGATTTTCTGCATTATATTTCAGTAAAAATAATCAGGGTCTTGCAAATTGGGAAGAGTGAAGAAGAAAAATTTAGCCATATTGAAGGAACTTTCTGTTTTTTTGCCAATACTAACTGGTGCAAGACAAATAATTGCAAATCTACTAGCAGGATGTGTGCCCTCTGCTGAGGCACCATTAACTGGAGGGTATTGAAGCAACAAGCTTTATATCATGACCACTGAGCAGGAGTACCAAGAAATGAGTGAAGGGTGTCAGGATCCGGTCTTGATTTTGTCTTTGTTGCCACAATTGATTCTAATCTTTAAGAATCCTCATCTTTACAAAAACAATCTTGGTAAAATTGCCCTGGCGCTCAATGCATTGTTTCAAAATAGGACAAGACACATTAACATTAGGGTTAATTGTATTTGTGATCTTCTCAGAAAAAAGAATGTGGAGGTCTCCAATGTTCCAACAAGGAACATGATGGCGTATCTATTTACCAAGCATTTACCTTGGTTCAATCAGGCTTTTCTTTGTACACTGATATATTTCTCTGACTACCTGGGGTCTCAGCATGGGGGGGTATTTGAATGACTAGGGTCAACCAAGAGTGGAATAGAATAGGACACAGAAGAACGGAAAATATCAAATCATAGGTTAATTAGTTTGATTAAAAACTTTATACATTCATTAGTTTGATTGAAAACTTCATACTCCATTAGCTCTAACCCTCAATTTCTCCCTTTCTGTTCCTTTGCAACCGCCATCAACCATTGTCTCTCATTTCACTTTGCGTGTTCCTTTTCTTTTCTTATCTTTTACTTTGTTGTTTTGTTCTTCCAATGAGTTTTGAAGCTGAATGAGGTGTATAAAACAACTCTCAAACTCTGAAAGACCATGCTCTTTCCTCATTTGGCTTCTCACCATTTTTCTTTATCAAAGTACAGTTACTTCTTGCTTGTCTCATTGTCTTTATTAGACAAGTTCCTTTTTCTAATATTTGCAAGGATCAAATTTATGCTTTCAACCCAAGTAATTGTATGCTGTATTGTCTTCATTCAGCTTCTCACTTTTTTTCTTTATCACTATCCAGGTAGTTCTCACTTGTCTCATTTTCTTTATTTGTCAAGTTAATTTTTCTGATATTTGCACGCATCAAAGGTACTTCTAACTTTTCTCATTTTCTTCATTAAACAAGTTCCATTTTCTAACATTTGCTTGCATCAAGTTCTCATACTTTCACAATATTTTTTCTAAAATCAATCTTTGGAAGAGGTGTGGTAGAAATGATGATAAATATCTTCCTTTTCCAAAATCCTCCAAATGGTATTTTTTTCATGCTGTTATTTGGAAGGGAAAACACATTTAAATTTGCAAATTCCTTTCTGGGGTCTCAAAAAAAATAAAAGGGATGAATTTAACAAAATAATCTATACCTTCATTTTTAGTCCTTTTTCCCACAGAATACTTGAATTTGAAGTTTCCAAAGGTTTAAATGGATATTGAGACTTTTACTTAACAGCTCCTTATTCAAGTAGAACCTGTTTTAATTACCCAAATATCAAGATTTTATCCAATATTTGATGTGTTATTTCATTTAAATCAAAATTCTTGGGTAAATTTGTTTAGAGAAATTTGACCTATACTTCTGATTGTGAGCTATTTGATTCTTGGAGTCTTCAATTTCAAATCAATATCTTCTTTAAATCAAGTTGATCTTGTTAACATGAAGAGGGCTTTAGAAGCAAGGGATGAGGTTCCATCCTCAGATAAATGGGGGGGGAACCAGAGCAGTTGGAGCAGACCTTTCAAAGCACAGGATGAGGTTAGATCCTCAGATACCGGTGGGGGAATGGGATCAGTGGGAGAGGACCTTGTGGGTTACAAAATAAACATGCAAAAGGTGGGCTTAATTGAATGGTTGAGTTAAGTGGAAAGAATAACAAAGGAATAGGTGAAAAAAGAACAAAAGTAGGAGATGGTGCCTTTAGAAGCATGGGATGAGGTTAAATCCACTGATATGGGCGGGGTAAATGGAGCAGTGGGAGTGGACCTTTTGAGTTAGGAAAGAAACAAGCACAAGGTGAGGAAAAAGCAAATGTTTGGTTGGAGGAGATTATGGGAAAATTAAATAGGAATGTGGAGGGGGTTGGGGAGGTTTAGAGGTACAGGAAGAATTTGAAATGAGGGAGGAGCTTGGAACATATTTACATGAAGTACTGAAAAGGAAAGCATTAAAGAAAGTAGACATATGGATAGCTTGTGGACACATTATGATAATAGAAAATTATTGGGGTGGGCAGACACACTTATTTGAGGACAAATAATGGATGGAGAATTTCAGAGTTGTTATTTCAAATACACCCAGGAACTTGACTCAATTCATACCCCCCCCCCTGGTGTTGGTCCCAGGATGAATCACAGATATTAAGCCAGTTTTTGGCGTGTGAGATTCTTTGTGAGAGCATTGTTGGGCATCTGGTGGGACAAGAGATGTTTGAGGAGGAGTTGTTTGCTGATGATGATATCACAAAGAAAGTAAAGTCAGAATTTCATGTTTTGCCTGCCTTGATGGTACACTTTATTTGAGGCTATAGCTCAAGCGCTTTTATTGTTGGTCAGTAGAGAGAGAGGAGGGAAAGCCCATTCATTTCCTCCATGAGGTTAGCAACCCAAGTGAGGTGCTGACAACGTCTGGTGAGGGCATCAACCTTGGCTTCAGCCAAAGATAGTGCAAAAAATTTTTTTTTGTGACTGGGTAATCCAATGGAACCATTATTGTAGATCAAAGAGCAGGATCAGGAACACAAATCAAAGTTGCTGCAATGGTTGCCATTGCATAACCCCATTAGTTTGTTTGGAGGGTGAAGAGGAGAAGACTTCCCTATGTTGATTTCAAGATCTTTAGACTGACAAAGATAGCCAAGGGTGTGGGATATTGCCTGATAGTGATGGGTGGTGGACTCTTCAAGGAACTGAGAGAGGAATGCGCAGGAAAACAACAGGTCTGAGTGACTGCAATGGAGGAGGTATTGAAGGAGACCTATGGATTTTCAATAGCCAAGGGGTGGTCTGTTGGGAGGGTCCAAGTTTTCCAACTTGAGGGATAGGTATGTGCTTTGAAACGGGGTGGGGGTGCCATGGTTGCTGGTCATTGTCAATTCTTGAAGGATGTTTTTGATGTAGTTATCTTGACAGAGGGACAGGTGACCTTTGTGTTGGGTCATTTGGATGCACAGGGAATGTTAAGCCACCCCTAGATCATCCATGTTGAATTTATACATGATCTTCTTTCAAAATCAATCAGCCCAGACCCCTCCAATGAGGAAATTGTCAAAGTGGGCCTACAGCCAAAGGGGAGGCTTCCAGATAGTGGAGTAGTGGAGGCAGGGGTTGGTGTTGGAAGGGACAAGTCAGATGCTTTTGAGTGCGGTAGTGAGTTCAGTGTGCCAGCAACAAGGACTTTGCTTCAATTTGTTGAGGGATTTGTTTAAAAGGAGGGTGGAGGATTGGGATTGCGAAGGCCTTCTAGAAACAAGATAAAGAGAGGCTCCTCCAGTTTTCCATTCAGGAACGCACACTTGACATCCATTTGGTAACAGGAAGCGGTGGTGAGTGCATATGGGGAGAATAATGCTGATCAAGGTAAGCCACTTGGTGGGGTAAAAAACATTTGAATAATCAAAACATTCCCTTTGAAAAAAAATGAAATCGCGCAGATGGGCTTTGAACTTAGTCAGATTACTATTGGCGTCTGTTTTTTGGAAAAATACCCAGACGCTTGAAAATCCATGGATGTCTTCATTTGGCAGGGGGTAATATGGTGACCAAAACTGGGTCTCTCCATGTTGGCCAGCTTGGAATGGATTTCTTTGATTCAATGTGGGGCATTGTGTCCCTGAAAGGCTTCCTTGTAGGCCTGAGGATCTGGATTCAAACAGTTTTTTGTGTTATCTGTTTGGTTTTCACACCAAATTTCTAGGATATTTTGGGGCTCTATATCCCCAAAATATTCATCAGAAGGGGGTTTGCACAACCAGATATCATTTTTTACCGCAGGGAAAAGGTTGGTGGTCTTTGTGGGGGGAAGGGGAGGAGGAAGAGTTGTGAATGAGGGGGGAGTAGAGAGGAAGAAGGTTTGTTGGAAGCGGATTTTTCAGGATTGGGTTCATGGGGAGGGGGGGGGGAGTAGATTAATTGGGCGGCATCAAACTTGGAGGAGCTAGATAGGGGGGGGGATGGTGGCAGGTGAATCATTTGGGGGGGAGAGGGGGATCAGGAGGTTTTTGGAGTCCACAGGTGAATCTGGGTTGAGGGAGGGGAAGATGGATTCATGGAAGTTGACATGATGGGTGATGACTACATTACCTGTTTACATGTTCAAAACTTGGTAGTTCCTGTGTCCACTCCCATAACCCAGTAGGATCCCAGATGCGCCTTGGTCCCCAAATTTCCCCTTAGTTTTGTTTAGGTGATAAATAGCTCAACATCCAAAAGGCTTCAAGTGTTTGAGGGAAGGGGCTTTATCAAACTGTTTCTTGTGCAGGGTTGATAACTCAATTGTTTGGCAAGGGGTGAGATTTTTGAGATAGACAGCTGTGGAGGCTTCCTCAGCCCAGTAGTCAACGGAGAGCCCCAAGTATTTGAGGAGACATTTGGTTTTGTCAACGGTGGTTCTGTTAACCTGTTTGGAAAGAGGGTTGTTTCCAGGATGATAGGGAGCGGTTGTGATATGTTGGATACAAGATGAGGAGTAGTAAGTTGAAATTGAGATGTTTTTGAATTTGGCCCCATTTTTGCTTAAAAGCTAAGTGATCTCTTCCTTTGATTCAACCTGGAATTCATTGAAGAGGGTTTTTGGGGCACTTTCAGGGTTTGATTTGAAACTTAGGAAGCAGATCCATGAAAAGTGGGAGAAACCATCCACTTCCCTGAGGACATATTTCTTTCCAGATAGGGAGGGAGGTTTTATTGGGCCAAAGAGGTCAACATATAAGTATTTGAGTTTCCTGGTGTGTGTTGGAAGGTTTCTAGGAATGGAGATTTTTGGCTTGTGCTCATGTTGGAGGAGGGGCAGATGAGCTTGGATAAATTGTTTTTTGGGAAAGTATTCAGGAGATAGTTGATGTAAGGATGGCCAGCGGCCCAAGGAGGAGTCATCAGTTTGAAGGGAGTGTGGATTGCCTTTTTTAAGGCCATATGGTGGTCTTGGTGCATGAAAAATTTTCTGGAATGGAACGTTCCAGTAATGACAACATTAGATAGATTTTAGGTGACCTGAAACTTTTTTTCTCCTCCTGACACAATGGTGTGCTCATTTTGAAGGATTGTTCCCATGCACAGGAGGTTGGCAGCTAGGGAGGGTTCCAGGAGGCAGTTTTGGAGAAACAACTTCATATGAGGCAGTTTGAGAAAAACAGTTCCTTTTCCAGTAGCTTTTATATGAAAAGTTTAATAAGAGGTGCAAGGTTATTTGGAGAAGGAAGGAGTATGGTAGGCTACTGAAGAGCCAAATGAGAAGTATTGATTGGGCTAAAAAGAGCCAAGGGAAAAGGGAAGATACTTGTATAGTCAAGTGGAACTGATCTGATGGGGAGGAAGGGACACTCCGGTTTTGATGTCTGGTGATCAGATGTTTTTCATTCCTGGTCCAAGGGAAGGACCAGTATTTATGGAAAACTAGAGAACCCCAAAGGGGGCCTAAGGTAGCAGGGTTATGGAAACTAGAGAGCCCCCAGAGGGGGCCTGAGACAGGAATAATATCTTAATGAAAGCAGTAAGATAGAAATAAAGCTGACTAAATTTGTCAGTTACAAAATATGAACAGGAAAAGACAACAGTATAGAGTTCCTGTCAGCAAGTTACACATTTTTGTTGGAGGGGAGAATGTGGTGAAGTAGGAGGGTGAGTTGAAAATTGAGGTAGATTCTCCAGAATCAAAGATGATTTTGGAGATTGATGTAGTGAAGTCAGAGACCATGTTTCTCACAATCTTGGGTTTGTTCTTCCATTGCAGTTTGTTACATTCAGATTTGGTGTTTGGTGAGGGGGTTGGGGACACCATTTAGGCAGCAGGGATAATTTGTTTTTTGGGAGTTTTGTTTGATTTCAAGGGCTCTTTTGTGTTCCAAGGTTTGGTGTTTTTTGGGATGTATGATCTGATTTTCTCCAGTTTGTCTTTGAGGGTGGGATTTTTCTTCTTGATTTCACACTTCTTGAGAAGAAGTTTGCTGGAAAAACAGATTTCAGGGCAGAGGTTTAAAATAGTGCACATGGAAATGAAAGAGTCAAGAAGAACAGATGGCTTGGAGGATGCATTGTCAATGAGACTGCACAAAAGGCAGGTGTTCTCAGAAAGGGATGTTATATTCTTTCTAAAGATTCATAGGCAAGTGTGCTAGTGAAGGTTTGGTTGAGATATATGGTTTAATTTTGATTTTTTTTGGTTTGATAGTAATTGTCAATGAGACTCCATATTTTGGAAGGTTTTACTGGGGCTTTGGAGCTGAATTGTGAAATAAACTTTGGGTTACAATTGAGTGAGATAATGGCATAGTGATTGGCCAATCTATTTGGGTCATTTGTGATTATTCTTTTCTTCTGCTGCTGAGTGTATGCCTAGACAAAAATTATGCTTAAGCTGGAAAATGAATTCCATTTGGAGTTTTCAGTAGAGGTAATTTGTTCTGGAAAATCTTGATTTTTCCAGAATCTTGACAGGAAGATCAACCATGGTAACAAATTCTGAAAAAGCCTTAGTTCAATACAGGTTTCATAATCTGTTAACAGGAAGAGGGATTTATAAGCACAGGATTAGGTTAGATACTCAGATAAGTGCCAGGGAAGGCAAGCATTGGGAGCGGAACTATAGAAGCACGAGATGGGATTAGATCCTCAGATGCAGGCGGGGGAATGGGAGCAGTGGGAGCCAACCTTGTTAGTTAGGAAAGAAACAAGCACAAGGTGAGGTTAAGTGCATGATTGAGTTAAGTGGAGAGAATAACAACAGAATAGCTGAACAAAAAAGAACCTAAGTAGGAGATGGTAACTTTAGAAGCAAAGGATGAGGTTAGATCCTCAGATATGGGAAGGGGAGGTGGAGCCGTGGGAGTGGAACTTGTGAGTTAGGAAAGAAACAAGCACAAGTTGAGGAAAAAGGATGCAAGTAGACATATGGATAGCTTGTGGACACATTATGAAAACAGAAAATAATTGGGCTGGGCAGAAACATTCAGTTGAGGAAAAATAATGGACAGAGAGTTTCAGAGTTGTTTTTTGAAATATATCTTAATTAGATTGGATCACCAGAAGGATAAATTGGTCATATTTACAAGTTTGAAAGGAATATAACACGTGTAAAGAGTGGATGAATTACTAGCTTTCCTGAAGCTATGGCATGGTAATTGAAATAAAAAACACATTTGGAGATCTAATTTTGAATTAAAGAAACCCCTTTTAAACATTACAAGTCCATAAAATATTTGAATAACCAATTTTCTTGTTTTACTTGGTTTAACTGGAAACCTAGAAACACACAAGATAAATGCATAAATACTGGCGTTGAGAGTTGTGTAAGCATGTGTTTGAGGTTATCTCAAGCTTCTGCAAAAATTTTAGCTTACCCATACCCATGTGAGAAATAAGAAAAATATTGTTTTTGGAAGCATTGGTTTGACCCAAAAGGGAAAATATGCTGCTGCATTCTTTGATAGCAGGGGATGGCCACTATTGTTGGATGAAAGAGGCGTGGGGAGAAAGGACATGTATCAGATGAGTTCAGAACCTAATGGGACAAAATGATTCAAAATTCATCAAATTAATAACTTCAAAGGACCTGAAAAAGGTAATATTGCTTGCCTTTGTTCACGCAGGGCAAAGGGTTGGCAAGGACATTGGAAGAGGGGGAGAGCCAGCGCGGGAAATCATGTAGTAGTTTGAGACATTGCCCCATTTGACCTGGTTGTTTCCCGGTGTGCCGGGCATTGTAGTGAAAACCAAAGAGGAAGGAAGAATAGAAAGAAACCAAGGGCGGTTGATGCAGTTGAGGAACCAAGGATCAGTAAAGTTGGTTTTATTGAAGCAATGGTATGAAGAGCTCAGGCAATGGAGGGGCGCTCTTTTTATATTAACAACATTTTCCCTTGCCCGCAGCATCTCTCCCATCAGCTTAGCAGTTCACCCTTGCCCGGCTGTGTGCGCCAGACCCTGATGGTGCGCGGTCTAAGACCCAGAGTGGCAAAGGAAAACTAGATGCTGAGCAAAGACTGCACCTGGACACTGGTCACTACGCCCAAACCTCCCCAACTTGGCACAACTCGGGGTATTCCCACCGCCCCAGGCGTGCTGTCATACTTTCAATGCCCAGCGACATTTTGAGCTCTGTGATTGACATCTCATCAACAATTGGTAGCAATGGTGCACATTACTCTAACAATTTTCTCAAGAGTCTCTTTATTTCAATTCAATTAGAACGCTTGTTATAGTATAATCTGAGAAACATGTTGTAGATTTAGATAAGATAGAAGAGATGATCACAAGTCAGAAAGGCATGAAAAATGAGAAGGAAAGACAAAATTTTGACCAGAAAAACAATGAGAGGGTAGAATAGGACTTGAGGAAATACCTGAGTCAAAAGCACTGCTAGTGGGCTTGGCGCCACAATCACAGGAGGGAGTGGGTTGAGTACTTGCTCCTCCTGAATTCAATTGGGTTGCCAGGGATAGGTTGTGTGTGGTATGTTTCTCTGGATGGATAGGGAAGTGGGAGGATAAGCTGGGAATTGAGTATTGGATTGAGAGAGGGGAGAGACGGAGTCAAAGACAACAGATCCGTAATGAGGTGGAGTTCCAGAAGCCTGGGGTTGAGGTAGACTTAGCACGGGTTGGAAATACTGGTGTTGGTAAAGGTGCGGGTCTGCCCACTGGAGGCTGGGGGAGCAACTGGATTGCCGCTGGATCTTTAGTTGACACTCCTCCTTGATTCAGCGGAGGTGAGGTGAAGTTGGAGTCTGGCCTGTACCACCTTCATTTACCCAAGGGGCTTGGTGAGGATGTCTGCAATCATTTCATCCCTTGATGTGTATTTGACAGACAGCAGTGATTTGGAAACAAGGTCACGCACGTACTGAAATCTGATCTTGATGTGCTGGGAGTAGGGGTTTAACTGGGCTTCCTTGCTTATGAATTTTGCCCCCTGATTATCATTCTTCATTTTTGGATTCAAAATTGAGATTCCAAGTCCAAGGATGAGCGTTGAAAACCACCTGACTTTTTTTGCACACAGATGTATTGCCACAAACTCCGCTTCCGTTGTAGACTGGGCCATGATGGTCTTCTTCTTAGTGGTCCAACTGATGGGGTTACCATATAGCATGATGACATAGGCGGAGGTTTATTTCTGAGTAGTGATAGATTGGCCGTCATAAGCATCTGCCCACCCGCACAGTTGATCCCTAGGGTGGGAGGACTTTGTGAACAAGAGCCCTACGGATTTTGTTCCCTGCAGGTATGGAAATAAATGTTTGACCATTTTCCACTGGGTTGAGTTGGCTTTTTTGCAAATTGGGATAACAAATTTACCGTGAATTGGATGTTGGTTCTTGTATGGATGGCTAAGTGTATGAGGGTCCCTAGCACCTTTTACATAGTCTTCAAATCAAATTCTGGTGACTCCTGTCCTACCACTTTGTGTATGTTCATAGGGGTAGGTACCTTTACCACATTGAGATGTTCAAATCCAAAGTCCTTCAAGGCCTTCTCCGTGAATTCACGCTGATGGAGCTTGAGGGAACCATCCTGACACCAATCCAGGGTGTAGCCCAGATGTTTATCAGGACGTTCTTGGAGCTTTATTTTATATTTCCCCCCCAGAAGTTCCAGAAACTGCTCAATTTCCTTTGGTTTGCCCCAACAACCAGCCCGTTTTCCATTTGCAACTGTAACCACATTGATTTTGAATCATTAACAAAGATGGGCTTGTTGCCCATTGATTGGGTCATGCCAAGCCATAGGAGTGTTTTTGTCAGGTGGGTTTGCCAGCACCTGGGGGCTTTTTGGTTCCATAGAGCGACTTATTAAGCTTACAAACCCAATCCTCCTTTCCCAGTACCTTGAAACCCGCCAATTGCACCACATGAATAACAGTGTCAAAGTTGCCATAAAGAAATGCTGTTTTGATGTTGAACTGGAACAAATGCCAGTCATTTTGAACCGCAGCTGATAGGAGTTCCCTGAAGGATTTGCTCCGGCCAACCAAAGAGTAGGTATCAAGGTAGTGTCTAGGGTACTCTTGGTGATTCCCAAAACAGACCCATCTTGACTTGCGTCAAGTGACTTTTCCAAACTCGTTTATTTTTTGGACCAGCCGCCAAATCCCACCTATGAATTTGTTGTCAGTCGGTCGGGGAACAAGAGTCCCGGTCTTGTGCATTAGGAGTGACTGATTTTTGGTTGTCATTGACTCAATCCACTGAGGCCGCTTGTCTGGATCCACAAAGGCTTTTTCCACCAAGATCACCTCACTAATTAGGGCTTTGTCTGCATTGTCATTTTTGGGGGGGGCATCAGGCTGACATCTGGAAGTTTGCCGGATAGCGGTGGGATTGATGTTGGAGGAGACATCCCGGGGAGCTTTGTTGTAGTATGGCATGTACGCGTAGCCCTTGAGGACCAAAACAGGAACAGGTTGCAGTTGAGAAGAAGCCATCTTGGTGGCAGCTGGTCCAGGTGGTGTTGTGCGCTCTGCGCTGCAAGAAGGGGAGGGGACAGGGTTGTCATGAGGCGTGGATTCAATTGTTTTGTGGCACTTATGTTTCTGGGGCTGAGAGATGGGGAGAAGTACAGAGGAAGTGTTTTGCTCTGTTGCAGGGATTGTCGCGGCCTGTTGAAGTGAGGACGGAATTTTCTTAAGGATTGAGAGGAGTGATACGGAAAGACAAGATGGGTTGGCATGAAGTCCCGGCTTACCACCACTCTCCATTTGTTTGGGTCCAAGAACTGTCCTGGATCCAAGTACTGTTCATACCCAAGGAATAGGAGGGGTTTGGATTGAATATCCAGCTTTGAAGGGGGAGAGACGTGCACATGCACCTTTAGACCAAACGGGGTTAGGGTCAGTATGTCTTGCACAGGCTCTATGGTGGCATTTGCGGTGAGTAGGGTTCTAACCGGCAAATTCCAGCCAAGAAACGCAGAGGGAAGAATGTTTATCAGCATTGAAGAATACTTCGCTGCCTTGTCCCAGTTGTTGATGGGTACTTCCAACTGTGCTAGAATGCACCTCATCTTTGTCATAATGGTCTGGTTGAAGCGTTTGGCAAGTCCATTTGACTGAGGGGAGTTGCAGGACCTTGTTCAAGAACAATCCCACGGCTTGATAGGAATTATTGGAAATTTATTGAGCCAAATTTTCCACCTTGATTTCAGTGTAGGAATGCCGGGGTAACATTGATCTGGTTCTTGATTTTGTGAACGTAGCTGACAATCCTATCCTCCGCATTGGACTTGTTCTTGAGAACATAGATCCTGTTGAATCTGGAGAAACCATTGATCATCACAAGAATTTACGAGGCTGACTGCTTGCAAGGTGGGAGTCGAAAGCACTGCTAGCGGGCTTAGCGCCACAATCACAGGAGGGAGTGGGTTGAGTACTTGCTCCTCCTTAATTCAATTGGGTTTCCAAGGATAGGTTGCGTGCGGTAAATTTCTCTGGCTGGATAGAAAAGTGGGAGGACAAGTTGGGAATCAAGTATTGGATTGAGAGAGGGGAGAGACGGAGTCAAAGACAACGGAGCCATAAGGAGGTGGAGTTCCAGAAGCCTGGGGTCAAGGTAGACTTAGCACGGCTTGGAAATACTGATGTTGGTAACGGCGCGGGTCTGCGCACCAGAGGCTGCGGGAGAAACTGGATCGCCGCCAGATCTTTAGTTGACAATTACTGCACCATTGCCCCCCCCTGGGCCTCCCCCCCTTCTCCCTGCGTGAACGATGGGGAGAAATATTATTCTCTTCAGGTGAGCTAGCTTTGAATGTACTTATTTCATCAATTCCTTACTAGGGGATTGGTGGCTGCGCCGCCCCCGGTGCATGAACCAACAACAAAGGAAAAATGACAAAACCACCAACATTTCCTTGAAACGGATAAAAAATAAAATGGATCAATCATGTAAATCTTGAATCATGGAATTAGTAATAAAAGAATAAATTGGATAAGTGAAATAAATTAGAAATTAATCTGACAAGAGGGCTTTTTTCACTATATTTAGTGAGCGATGAGTACTTTGTGGGGTCAACAGTGCAACTGTTAAGTTCCCAAAATTTGTAACACGTGAGAGGGCAACATACAACTGGCCAGGGGCAAAGAGTGATTTTGGTAAGAAAACCCCAACAATTTCTAAAGATTGTCCTTGGGCTTTGTTCATTGTCATTGAGAAAGCCAGAGAAATAGGAAATTGATAACAATAAAATTGAATGAGAATGCCCTCTTTGCCGTCGTAAAGTAGTCTAATTTTGGGTATAACAACTTTAGTACCTGTCTTGGAGCCAGTTAAAATGACACAATTCAAGGCCTGCGGTTGAATATCAGTTATTGCTAATCGTTTTCCATTACACAGACTTCCTTTGACGTTCAAATTGCGAAGGATAATGATAGGGCATCCAATCTTCAATTTTATGAGGTGCTCTGGGAAATTAGGGGTAGACAGAGAATTAAGAACTTCCTTGGGTAAGTTTTCTTGGCCTTGATTGGCATTGTGATTAAGACTGAGAGATTGATGAATATCTCCAGGAAAAATTTGTAATAAATATTTTTTGATTGCCTTGACTTTGACATTGAGAGGATTAAGGAGATACCAAGAGGTAAGATACTCTTGATTTTCCAAAAGATTCATTGGGGGAATGAATTGGTGAAGATTGTGATAAATTTTAGAATCCAAGTCTCTTAACAAGGCCTGTTCATCAACTGAGGTAATAAAATGACGATGTAAAAGGTCAACCTGAGCAATATTGGTATGTTGCAATTCACCTTCACCAATATTCACCAACCAACAACTTTGTTCTAGCAACAGTGGATCTGCCAAATCACCAGATCCCAATTGCATGTTTATAGATAAAGAGAACTTGACAACTTAATCCCACAAAACAGACCTCTTCATACAGACTTGAGATTGATGATATATTTCATCCCCTTAACTATTGGGAGGGTCTGTCTGAAATTGCCAGAAAAGATGACTGTAACACCGCCAAAAGGTAAGTTGTTATCAATCAAATTTTGAAGACCACGGTCAATGAATTCAACAGAGTAGCGGTTTTGGACTGATATTTCATCCCAAACAATGACGTCTGTGCTAAGGAGAATTCAACCCTTCTTTGAAAATGGGGTCCACAAAGAATTAGTAGAATTGTCAATGTCCAGTGGGATACCAAGGCCAGAATTAGCAGTCTCACCCCCGACTAGTAGTAGGGTGGCCATGCCAGTGGAGGCAACTACAACAGTCTTTTTTCTTGTACTGCAAAGGTAGGAAATAATTCCATTTAAGAGAAAGGTCTTTCCAGTACCACCAGGCCCATCAATAAAAATCAAAAATTGGCTGGATGATGACAGGGACATTCGGAACTGATTCACAATGAATGCTTGGTCATGATTCATCATTGGCTCCACAGTAGAAAAACGCTCCAAATATTGCAAGACAAGACTATGATCATTCATTGAACTTGAGGAAAACTGTTCCCATAGATCAGGTCAAATAGTTACTAATCCAACTTCTTCAAGAGTATTGTTATTTGAATTTATTTCTTGTGATAGATAATAACTGGAGAGACTTTTGATGTTTTCTTCTGTTGGATTGACATTAGGAAAAAGGTTAACTATCTTATAGAAACAATTGTCTCACAAATTGTCTGAGAACGTATTGTATAAAGTATGAGGAGAAGATGGAGGACTAAATGCCAGTATTACAGCAAACATGACGCGTAAGAAATGACTGATCATCCAAATCTTGGCTTCATGCAAATTATCTTCTTAGTGAATGTCTGACATCAAGAGGCCCGCTTCACCGCAAGCTTCTTTCAATGTGCCATATTCAACACCGCCCATTGTTCTCAAGTTTTGAAAATATGTTGCTCCGCAAAAATGCAACAACAGTAACCAAATAAAATATTCTTCTCCATCAACAGGGGATGCAAAATAAATACGACCAACAGCTTTGTTCAAAGTTCAACAACCTCGCCAACTTTTTTTTTGATCCCACCAAAAATAAGTTGGAATATCTTGATATAGCAGGTTTTGGGAATGGTGTCCATAGCTAATTGCGTCAAGTGAGTTTAGTTGAAAGAAATCCTATAACTGCGTTCAATGAATGATCTCATTTTGGACTGGTTCTTGCACCTGTGATAAGTCACAATAATAAACAAGTTGTTGATCCTGAAGATGTAATTCAGGGCGTTGAAAATAGGGGCTAAACCCAGACATATCAAATTGAAAAATCCTCCGAACGGCTTTTTGAAAAGGTTAGCCTTCTGAAGAAAAATGACAAAAATAATATTTAACTTTTCAAGGCCCCATGTATCAACCATCAACATACGCTTTGATTTAATTGCCTTCACATAAATTCAAGAGATATTGGTCTGAACTTTTACAAATATATTAGATATTTCAATGCAGATATCTCAAAAGGGGTCTCAATATTAATGTGGCATTTGAAGCGTAAAGAAAAGTACTTATTGTATGGAACAACACATCCGTTAGTGAATCGCTTTGAAGCTTTCATAACTACTTGTCCATTGTCTGGTCTTTGTTAGGAAGGGTAAAAGTCTTCAACCAAAAATGTTTTTTTGAAATACTGTTTTGGAAATACAAGTTTGCATTTGCTGTCTTTCCAACAAAGAAGCTGGGGAGAGGAGGGCCATGGATCATGCAGGATTTGAAAATTTGATGCAATCGTGGCTCTATTTCTTGGTTTGGAATATTTGCCATGATCAGATTGTCAACCAATTCAACGTTCTGTGCAAAATCCTGTTGAGAAAGTGTAAACATCAAATGTGCATAAGGGAGCCCCTTCTTTTGAAATTCAATAGTGTAAATGTAAGACAAAACATCTCCAAGGTGTTTTAAATCAACCATATATTTAATTAATTGCGTAGTAATAGGATTGAAAAAGTGTGCAACTAATTCAGGTCAATTGGTAGCTTGTTGGGATCCTTTCAATTCATGTAAAATTTTGGGCCATTTGACATTTGCAGTCATAGTTTTCAATAATGAAGTTTTACCATGGACAGGCATTAGTGCCATGGCATCTTGGTAGAGTTTGGACCTTGCTCAGGGACCACAAGAAAATGATGATGGAAATACTACTTTACAACCAACGGCTTCAGATTCTTGATTTAAAAGTTGACAAATGCCAGCGTAAAATTTGGCTCTTAAAGATTCTTGATTATGACAAATGAAATTGAGGCGATTTATTTCAACAAAAATTTACATGTCCACAATCACCTCTTGAAACAAATTACGCGCATTGAGAATTGGTGAAAAAATTTGTTGATGATCAAAAATTTAATAACAATACGTACATACGTACGCTTCAAACACATTTTGTTTTTCCTGAATCAAAACTGATTAGATTTGTTTACTCTAACAAAAAAAATAAAAATCTTACTTTTTCAATTAGATGCCTGATAATTTTCAACCCAACCTTGTTCCCCCCAAGGAAATATAATTGGATAGCATAAAGGATAATAAGCAGAGTGAGTATTGGCTATGCCTTTGAACCCAACACCAACTTTATGCAAAACAATATTGAAAGGATTCATTTAGCCATTGTGATTGTCAATAACATATGCAATTTCATTGCATTGGGGTTCATTATAAGTTTTTGGATTGCTAATACCAATGGGAACTGAACGCAAAACCATAGTGCAATTTCAAGTTTGATCAATGAGACCCTTTGCTTTTTGATAAGCTTGCACATAAGGATTATGATTGTTTAGAAAATTTTGAAGGAAAAGAAGTGTATTGGAATCTAGTTCCTTGCAACAGGCATGAATTCAACCTTGAAAATGAACTAAATCATTTGATCCCACCAAAGAAATTTGAGCAAAGTTAGAATGTTGACCAGGATTAGGCCAGAGAAATCCAATGTCATGCCTGACTTCTCATGATACGCCAAAAGTATGGATGCCTCTTTTTCCTTGACCAGATTGGTCAAATTTTTCACCTAGCAACCTAAATTAAAAATCATTATTGTAATGGCAATGATTTTGTTGGAAATTAATATATTTTAAATTAAATAAAATTTTTTAAATATAAGAAAAGTGATTGAATGAAGTGCAATGTAATGTTTTCATTGAAAAGCACCACATGATGTTCCTAAAAAAAGGATCTGAACTTGGCCAGGTACTCTCTTATATTATTGGCAACTGCGGGTCAGGAATAGCCTTTCCGACAACAGATAGTGTATAATGCTTGTGTTGGTTCCAAATTATCAATGATATGTTCTTGAACCCAATGAAAAGCGTGACCAGATATGCATTCATCATTGCATAAACCCAACAGATGAGGAAATTTGTGAGGGAATTTAGCAAGAAGCGTGGTCTCTGTATTATCAGCTGGAACAAAAACTGCTATTGATGGTCTCATGTTGAGACGGAATTTCTTTGAGATATTTTTGGACTTGAAAAAGGAAAACAATTGATTGATATATATAGAAGTATATGGGAATGGCAAAATGAGGCCTTTTAAATGACAGGAAAGAGGGTGATAGGGATTAAAAATAAATATGATTGGCTAGCAAAATCTAAATGCATGATTATGGTTGTCTCATATGCTTCCCAGCATCATGCAGAATTTCCTTGTTAGTTCTCTTTTTAGGAAACATTTTAAAACTTCACCCTCTTCAATTCCACGCCTGGGAGTCTTGGTATTGGTGCCATGGTCATCTATATTCATGGAAATATCTTTGTTATTGACATGGGAAGAGCTTGGTGGATGAACCAAAGACACAGCTTGACTTGGAGTAACAGGCAAGTTGACAACTCTTGTAGATTGTGGAGACCCTTGAGGTTGTGGCGCCTCAAGAACAACCCTAGCACAAGGTATGATTAGTAAAAAGACATCATGTATGATACAAATGCTTACCTTTTTTGGCTGGACCCTATCGCTTGGATTGAATTGATCAGTCAAGGAATCTTTGATAGGGTACCAGAAGTGACACTAACAGAATATACCTGTAGCAAATAGAATGAGAAAATTTTTTTATTGAAGCAACAAATTGTACCTAACGTTAACAATCCAAATGAAGCCATCAAGATTGAAACTTCCAATTACTCCGTATAGCATCATTTCTTGACCAAATTGGAAAAGAAAAAGCGTCTTAGGAAGATATCCCCTACTGGCAACGTTGTAAGTGACGTCAAACTTGACTACACTTCTAGCCTATATGATAAAACAATATAAATGATTTGACCATATGTTTTTGAAAGAAGCATGGATTTACATTAATATCCAAGCCAGAATGGATGAGGACTACACAAAGCTCCTTGTAAGGATTTCCAAGGTTAGCTTTGCAATCAATCTCTTTGACGCTTTTTAAAACACCAAGACCAAAGCAAGAAGTAAGATTGGCATGGGCCCTTGGTTTTTTTGGGAGCAGTTCCAATTGATAGAATTGAATCAGAATTGAAAAAATAGTTCTGGGTGACATTATTGTTGAAAGCAAATAACCTTCCCATCAAAATATACAATTCACCCGGTGAAAGGCCCTGATTAACTGAAGAATATGAAGATTATTTGATTATGACTTCTTGAGAATTCCCATCATTGGAATTTACATAAGGTATAGCGCTCTCATATTGAAAAATTCCATAATTGGAACCTGCTGAAATGATGCTCTCAAGCTATATAGAAAAATAAGCATTATGGCGGTCAGCTTTATCAGGTATCCCTTGAATGGAATTGTTTTATGAGACTATGAGTATAATGAGTGATTTTCACCTTTTAAAAAATGGAAAAAGGCCCAGAAATGTGAAAAGGATGGCTGACAGTTTGTACTGATGACATTCTTGTACAGGAATATAGGAATAGAAATGTGGTGATTATGGGTGCATGGATCAAATGATGGCTGAATATCTTTTTCTTTGATTCTGCGGCAAGTTCTATGACTATACCTATTGCTATGGTGGCTATAACTAAGGACTAAGGAAAAGAAACACCAAACAGACAAATCAAAAATTTCAGTATTACGCAACAATTTATTGAAGGAGTGCAAGTACTACTTACCCCATGCTAGATTGACAACGAATTTTTTGACCAATGTCCAATATCAACCAACCATATTTATAGATTGTGTTTTCACAGAAAAACAAAGAAGCAATACTGTTCTGACCTTGAGACTTACTATGTGTTCCTTACAAAAATAAACAATTTTTTGAATTGTTGATTGATGATTGATGATTGATGATTGATGAATTGTGTGCTAAAATAGTAAATTGTTCATCCAATCTTGACTGCAACTGATACAAACTGTAAGTGGTCCACCGCTTGGGGTGTGCTTATGATCAGAGCAAAGAGTCAGAGTAAGATTGCTCATTATCAGAACAAACTTTTGGAGTTTGTCTAAGCTTTATCATTTGTGCATGTAAACCTTATTGGTAAATGAAAAACAGCAATAGTTAGCAAATGAAAACTCAGGAGGCACCACGCCGTAACAACTTGACAAAGAGGAGTTAATAGAGACATCAATTTTGTAGGTGAGAAACCAAAACAACTCACTTTGAAAGTTAATGGCTGAGTTTTGGATGGATAAACAATGGTGTTTGTGCATGGAATGAGGAAATCACAATGCATTGTGAACCATTCAATAGTGATACAATTGGAAATTGGAGAAGTGATACTGAAAAAAGAAATTCCATTTTTTTTTTTTTTTTGGATTGACAAATAAATAAAAGAATTGTAAATTTTTTTTTGAATTTTTCCGCATCTGGTCCAGGGTGTCCAGATTTGGTCACCACAACAGAGGGGAAGGGGGGGGGGATGGTGGCAGGTGGATCATTTGGGGGGAGAGGGGGATCAGGAGGTTGTTGGAGTCAACAGGTGAATCTGGGTTGAGGCAGGGGAAGATGGATTCATGGAAGTTGATATGATGGGTGATGACTACATTACCTGTTTACATGTCCAAAACTTGGTATTTCCTGTGTCCACTCCCATACCCCAATAGGATCCCAGATGCTCCTTGGTCCCCAAATTTCCCCTTAGGTTTGTTTAGGTGATAAATATCTTGATATCCAAAAGGCTTCAAGTGTTTGAGGGAAGGGGCTTTATCAAACCGTTTCTTGTGCAGGGTTGAGAACTCAATGGTTTGGCAAGGGGTGAGATTTTTGAGAAAGACAGCTGTGGAGGCTGCATCAGCCCAGTAGTCAATGGAGAGCCCCAAGTATTTGAGAAGACATTGGGCCTTGTCAACAGGGGTGCAGTTACCTTTTTTGGCAAGATGGTTCTTTTCAGGATGATAGGGAGCGATTGTGAGATGTTGGATACCAGATGAGGACTAGTAAGTTGAAAGTGAGGTGTTTGTGATTTTGTCCCCATTGTTGCTTACAAGGTAAGTGATCTTTTCCTTTGATTCAACCTGGAATTCATTGAAGAGGGTTTTTGGGGCACTTTCAGTTCTAGATTTGAGACTTAGGAAACAAATCCATAAAATGGTGGGAGAAACCATCCACTTCCCTGAGGAAATAAATATTTCTTTCCAGATAGGGAGGGAGTAGATATTGGGCAAAAGAGGTCAACCTATAAGTATGCAAGTTTTCTTGTGGGTGTTGGAAGGTTTCCTAGGAATGGAGATTTTTGGCTTGTGCTCACATTGGAGGAGGGGCAGATGATCTTGGAGAAGTTGTTTTTTGGGAAAATTTTCAGGAGATAGTTGATGTAAGGGTGGCCAGCAGCCCAACAAGGAGTTATCAGTTTTTAGGGAGTGTGGATTGAGTGTTTAAGGCAGTTTGGTGGTCTTTGTGCATGAAAAATTTTCTGTAATGGATTGTTCCAGTAATGAAAACATTAGATAGATTTCATGCAACCTGAAACTATTTTTCTCCTCCTGACAAAATGGTGTGATTATTTTGAAGGAATTTTCCCATGCACAGGAGGTTGGCATCTAGGGAGGGTACCAGGAGGCAGTTTTGGAGAGACAACTTCATATGAGGAAGGTTGAGAAAAACAGTTCCTTTTCCAGTAGCTTGGATAGAGTTCCTGTCAGCAAGGTAAAAATTTTTGTTGGCGGGGAGAATGTGGTGAAGTAGGAGGGTGAGTTGGAAATTGAGGCAGATTCTCCAGAATCCAAGATGATTTTGGAGATTGATGTAGTGAAGGCGGAGACCATGTTTTTCACAATCTTGGGTTTGTTCTTCCATTGCAGTTGGTTAAATTCAGATTTTGGATCTTTGGTGAGGGTGTTGTGGACACCATTTAGGCAGCAGGTATAACATGTTTTTGGGGAGTCTTGTTTGATTGCAAGGCTGTGGCGTGTTCCAAGGTTTGGTGTTTTTTTGGATGTATGATATGAGTTCCTCCAGGGTGTCCTTGAGGGAGGGAGTTTTCTTCTTGATTTCACACTTCTTGATAAGAAGTTCACCAGAAACACAGATTTCAGGGCAAAGGTTGACAATAGCCACATGGCAATGACAGAGTCAAGAAGAACAGATGGCTTGGAGGATGCATTGTCAATTAGACTGAACAAAAGGCAGGTGTTCTCAGAAAGGAATTTTATATTTTTTCTAAAGATCCATGGGCAAGTGTGCTAGTGAAGATTTGGTTGAGATATATGGTTTGATTTTGATTTTTTTTTTGGTTTGATAGTAATTGTCAATGAGACTCCATATTTTGGAATGTTTTCCTGGGGCTTTGGAGCCGAATTAAGAAATAATCTTGTGGTTGCAATTGAGTGAGATAATGGCATAGTAATTGGCCAATCTATTTGGTTCAATGATGTCTAAGTAATTATTCTTGTCTTCTGCTTCTGACTGTATGACTGGACAAAAAATATGCATAAGCTGGAGAATGCATTCCATTTGGAGTTTCCAGTAGAGATAATTTGTTCTGGAAAATTTTGATTTTTCCAGAAGCTTAACAGGAAGCTCAACCATGGTAAAAAATTGTGACAAAGTCTTAGTTCAACAAGGGTCTCATAATATGTTAACAGGAAGAGGGCATTATAAGCGCAGGATAAGGTTAGATACTCAGATAAGTGCCAGGGAAGGGTAGCAATGGGAGCAAAACTATATAATCACGGGATGGGATTAGATCCTCAGATGCGGGCGGGGGGATGGGAGCAGTGGGAGCCAACCTTGTGATTTAGGAAAGAAACAAGCACAAAGTGAGGTTAAGTGCATGATTGAGTTAAGTGGAGAGAATAACAACAGAATAGGTGAACAACAAAGAACATAAGTAGGAGATGGTACCTTTGGAAGCACAGGATGAGGTTAGATCCTCAGGTACGGGCTGGGGAGGTGGAGCAGTGGGAGTAGACCTTTTGAGTTAGGAAAGAAACAAGCACAAGGTGAGGAAAAAGGAAACGGTTGGGTGGAGGAGGGTATGGGAAAATTTATTGGCAATGTGAATATGGTTCGAGAGGTTTAGAGGGACAGGAAGAATTTGAAATGAGGGAGGAACTTGGAATGTATTTACATTAAGTACTGAAAAGGAAACCATGCAAGTAGACATATGGATAGCTTGTGGACACATTATGAAAACAGACAATAATTGGGCAGGGAAGACACACTCAGTTGAGGAAAAATAACAGATGGAGAGTTTCAGAGTTGTTTTTTCCAATAGATCTTAATTAGATTGGATCAAAAAATGGATAAATTGGTCCTATTTACAAGTTTGAAAGGAATGTAACAAGTGTAAAGAGTGGATGAATTACTAGCTTTCCTGAAGCTATGACATGGTAATTGAAATAAAAAAACACATTTGGAGTTTCAATTTTGAATTAAAGAAACCCCTTTTAAACATTTCAAGTCCATAATATATTTGAATTACCAATTTTCTTGTTTTACTCGGTTTCACTGGAAACCTAGAAACACAGAAGATTCATGCATAAACACTGGCGTTGAGAGTGGCGTAAGCATGTGTTCGAGGTGATCTCAAGCTTCTGCATAAATTTTAGCTTACCCTTGTGAGAAATAAGATAAATATCGTTTTTGACAGCATTGGTTTGACCCAAAAGGGAAAATATGCTGCTGCATTTGTTGATAGCGGCGGATGGCCACTATTGTTGGATGAAAGAGGCGTGGGTAGAAAGGACATGGATCAGATGAGTTCAGAACCTAATGGGACAAAATGATTCGAAATTGATCAAATTAATAACTTCAAAGGACCTGAAAGAGGTAATATTGCTCGCCTTCGTTCACGCAGGGCGAAGGGTTGGCGAGGAGGTTGGAAGAGGGGGAGGTCCAGCGCGGGCAATGATGCAGTAGTGTGAGCCATTGCCCCATTTGACCTGGTTGTCGCCCGGGGTGCCAGGCATTGTGGTGAAAACCAAAGAGGAAGGAAGACTAGAAAGAAACCGAGGGCGGTGGATGCAGTTGTGGAACCAAGGATCAGTCAAGTCGGTGGTTTTGAAGCGATGGTATGAAGAGCTCAGGCACTGGAGGGGCGCTCAATTTATATTCACAACGTTCGCCCTCGCCCGCAGCGTCTCTCCCATCGGCTCAGCAGTTCACCCTCGCCCGGCTGTGTGCGCCGGACGCTGATGGTGCGCGGTCTAAGACCTGGAGTGACAAGGGCAAACTAGATGCTGAGCAAAGACTGCACATGGCCACCGGTCACTAAGCCCTAACCTCCTCAACCTGGCACAACGCGCGGTATTCCCACCGCCCCAGGCGTGCTGTCATACTTTCTACGCCCAGCTACATTGTGCACTCTGTCATCGTCATCTCATCAACACTTGGTATGGAAGGCAAAGGTTGGTGATGCACGCCTGCCGAGCTGGAATGGAAGTGGTTCAATCATCCGCGCCCCCGCGGTCCGCCTCACACATCCCAGCAAGAGCGAGTCCGACAATGCTGAGCCCAAGGGTACAACAGGCTGCGGGCAAGATCCAATGTGATGAGTATAAGTAGAGCGCGCATATTATCTTCGCTTTATACTCCTTCCTCACAAGCATCGACTTGGCCCTTCGTTTGTCAACTGCATTCACCGAACCCAGTTTTAATCTAGCCTTCCTTCCTGTTTGGCTTTTACCATCATGCCTGGCACCGAGGGCCAAGACCAAGTCAAATGGGGCAATGGCGCACATTACTGCGTCATTGCCCGCCCTGGGCCTCCCCCTCTTCCAAACTCCTCGCCCCCCCTTCTCCCTGCGTGAACGACGGGGAGAAATATTATTCTCTTCAGGCTAGCTAGCTAGCTCTGAATGTACTTATTTCATGAATTCCTTACTAGGGGATTGGCGGCTGCGCCGCTCCCGGTGCATGAACCAACAACGGAGGAAACATGACGAAAACACCGACGTTTCCTTGAAACGGATAAAAAATAAAATGGATCGATCATGTAAATCTTGAATCATGGAATCAGTAATCAAAGAAAAAATTGGATAATTGATATGAATTAGAAATTAATGTGACAAGAGGGCTTTGTTCACTATATTTAGTGAGCGATGAGTACTTTGTGGGGTCAACAGTGCAACTGTTAAGTTCTCAAAATTTGTAAAACGTGATCTGGCAACATACAACTGGCCATGGGCAAAGACTGACTTTGGTAAGAAAACCCCAACAATTTCTAAAGATTGTCCTTGGGCTTTGTTGATTGTCATTGAGAAAGCGAGAGCGATAGGAAATTGTTAACAATAAAATGTAGCAAGAATACCCTCTTTGCCATCGTGAAGTAGTCTAATATTGGGTATAACAACTTTAGTACCTGTCTTGGAGCCGGCTAAAATGCCACAATTCAAGGCATGCGGTTAAATGTCAGTTATTACTAATCGTGTACCATTACACACACCCGCTTTGACGTTCAAATTGCGAAGGATAATGATAGGGCATCCGATCTTCAATTTCATGAGGTGCTCGGGGAAATTAGGGATAGACAGAGAATTAAGAACTTCCTCGGTTAAGGTTTCTTGGCCTTGATCGGCGTTGTGATTAAGACTGAGAGATTGAAGAATATCTCCAGGAAAAATTTGTAATAAATATTTCTTGATTGCCTTGACGTTGAAATTTAGAGGATTAAGGAGATACCGAGAGGTAAAATACTCTTCCTTTCCATAAGATTCATTGGGGGAATGACTCGGCAAAGATTGTGATAAATTTTAGAATCCATGTCTCTTTACAAGGCCTATTCATCAACTGAGGTAATAACATGACAATGTAAAAGGTCAACCTGAGCAATATCGGTAATTTCCAATTCACCTTCACCGATATTCAACAACCAAAGACTTTTTTCTAGCAGCAGTGGATTTGCCAAATCACCGGATCCCAATCGCATGTTTATAGATAAAGAGAAATTGACAACTTGATCACACAAAACAGACCTCTTCATACAGACTCGAGATTGATCATATATGTCATCCCCTTAACTATTGGGAGGGTCTGTCTGAAATCGCCAGAAAAGATGACTGTGAGAAGAATTGAAGAGTAGGAAAACCTGGACCAAGCTATCATTTCAATCAAACACGCAGAGTCAATGAGTCTGAACACAAGAGTTGATAAACATAAGAAATTAAGAAGGCTTCAGAAGAAAGAGTCAACCACAAACAAGCAAACAAAATTCTACAGGCTTCATGATGACCTCTAAATAGACTAAGTAGAACTGTGTGCACTATACGCCAATAAACCAATCTGAGCATTCCAATTGTTCTTGATGTCCTGAGTCGTAATGCTAGTTTAGAAGGGAATTAAGGTCAACACTGATGGTGAGTTGATTCACACTTTGGTACACACTATTTGCTGCTGGGACTTAGATTGAATTGGGTGTAGGTCAAATCTTCAACATTTATGGTGAAAATACTGAGACTCGGAATGAAATGGTTAGGAGTTGTTCTTCAGTATTCATTGAATCTTCTTGAGAGTTGAGGAGATGGCATTGGCTGAGTTCATCTGTGAAAGTCTAGTGACATTGCATCAAGTCGCGCGCACAATCTGATGAATCAGTAGTAGACACTCATGGAGGCTATGGATAAGTAAAAGAGAGATGGAGAAATTCTGGAACAGGATTTACAACACAAACAAAAACAAAGAAAGAACACAGATGACAATGAATTGTGACTGAGAAATAATCATTGCAAATAATCATCAGACTGTAACACCGCCAAAGGGTAAGTTTTTATCAATAAAATTTTGAAGACCACGGTCAACAGATTCAACAGAGTAGCGTTTTTTGACTGATATTTCATCCTAAACAATGACGTCCATGTTAAGGAGAGTTCAACCCTTCTTTGAAAACTGGGTCCACAAAACATTAGTAGAATCATCAATGTCCAGTGGGATACCGAGGCCAGAATTAGCAGTCCAACCCCTGTCTAGTAGTAGGGCAGCCATGCCAGTGGAGGTAACCACTACAGTCTTCTTTCTTGTACTTCAAAGGTAGGAAATAATTACATTTAAGAGAAAGGTCTTACCAGTACCACCAGGCCCATCAATAAAAATCAAAAATTGGCTGGATGATGACAGGGACTTCTGGACGTGATTCACAATGACTGCTTGGTCATGATTCATCATAGGCTCCAAAATAGAAAAACGCTCCAAATATTTCAAGACAAGACAATGATTATTCATTGAACTTGAGGAAAACTGTTCCCATAGATCAGGTCAAATAGGTACTAATCCAATGTCTTCAAGATTCTTGTTATTTGAATTTATTTCTTGTGATATATAATAACTGGAGAGAATTTTGATGTTTGCTTCTGTTGGATTGAAATTAGGAAAAAGGTTACCTATCTTATAGCAAAAATTGTCTCACAAATGGTCTAAGAACGTATTGTATAAAGTCTGAGTAGAAGATGGAGGACTCAATGCCAGTATTACAGAAAACATGGCGCGTAAGAAATGACCGGTCATCCAAATCTTGGCTTCATGCAAAGTATCTTCATAGTGAACGTCTGACATCAAGAGGCCCGCCAAACTGCAAGCTTCTCAGAATTTGCAATATTCAACACCGCGGATTGTTCTCAATTTTTGAAAATATGTTTCTCCTTAAAAATTAAACAACAGTAACCAAAGAAAATATTGTTCTCCATCAACCGGGGATGCAAAATAAATCCAACCAACAGCTTTGTTCAATGTTCAACAACCTTGCCAACCTTTTGTTGATCCCGCCAAAAATTAGTGGGAATATCTTGATATAGAAAGTTTTGGTAATGGTGTCCATAGCCAAATTCGTCAAGTGAGTTTATTAAAAAGAAATCCTGTAACTGCTTTCAACCAATGATCCCATTTTGGAATTATTCTTGCACCTGTGATAAGTCACAATAATAAACAAGTTGTTGATCCTGAAGATGTAATGCAAGGCGTTGAACAGAGGGGCTACAAACAGCCATATCAAATTGAAAAATCCTCCAAGCAGCCATTTGCAAAGGTTAGCATTCTGAAGAAAAATGAAAAAAAATACCTTTGCAAGGCCCTATATATCAACCATCAACATACGCTTTGATTTAATTTCCTTCACATAAATTAAAGAGAGATTGGTCTGAAGCTTTACAAATATATTAGATATTTAAATGCAGATATGTCAAAAGGGATCCAAATATTCATGTGGCATTCAAAGCGTAAAGAAAAGTACTTATTTTATGGAACAACACATCCTTTAGTGAATTCCTTTGAAGCTTTCGTAACTACTTGTCCATTGTCTGGTTGTTGGTAGGAAGGGTAAAAGTCTTCAACAAAAAATGTTTTGTTGCAATACAGTTTTGGAAATACAAGTTTTCATTTGCCGTCTTTACAAAAAGGAAGCTGGGGAGAGCAAGGACCATGGATCATGCAGGATTTGAAAATTTGATGCAATTTCGGCTCTATTTCTTGGTTTGGAACAGTTGCCATGATCAGTTTTTTAAACTATTCAACTTTCCATGGAATATCTTGTTGAGCAAGTGTTAACATCAAATGTGCATGAGGGAGCCCCCTCTTTTGAAATTCAATAGTGTAAAAGTAAGAAAAATATTCTCCAAGGCGTTTTAAATCAACCATATCTTTGATTAATTGCTTGAGCTTAAGATTAAAAACATGTGCAACTAAGTAAGGTCAATTGGTAGCTTTTTGGGATCCTTTCAATTAATGTGAGATTTCGGGTGTGATTATTAGACCCTTTTTTTTTTGAAAAGCTTGCACATAAGGATTATGATTTTTTAGAAAATTTTGAAGGAAAAGAAGTGTATTGGAATCTAGTTCCTTGAAACAGGCATGACTTTAACCTTGAACCTTAACTAAATCATTTGATCCCACCAAAGAAATTTGAGCAAAAGTAGCATGTTGACCAGGATTAGGCCCGAGAAATCCAATGTAATGCGTGACTGCTCCTGATATGCGAAAAGTATGGATGCCTCTTTGTCCCTGAACAGATTGGTCAAGTTTTTCACCTAACAACGTAAATGAAAAAGAATTCTTTTAATGGCAAATTTTTTGTTGGAAATGCTTTTATTCTAAAGTAAATAGAATTTTTCAAATATATGAAAAATGATTGAATTAAGTGCAATGTAATGTTTTCATTGAAATGCACCACATGATGTTCCTTCAAAAAGGGATCTGAACTTGGCCGGGTACTGTCTTATATTATTGGCAACTGGAGGACAGGCATAGCCTTTCTGAAAACAGATAGTTTATAATGCTTGTGTCTGTTCCAAATTACCAACAATACGTTCTTGAACCAAATGAAAAGCCCCAAAAGATATGCTTTTATCATTGAACAAACCCAACAGATCAGGAAAGTCATGAGGGAATTCAGCAAGAAGTGTGGTCTCTGTATTATCAGTTGGAACACATACTGCTATTGATGTTCTCATTTTGAGATGGAATTTCTTTGAAATATTTTTGAACTTGCAAGAGGAAAACAATTGATCAATATATATAGACGTATATGTGAATGACAGATGAGGCCTATTACATAAAAGGAAAGAGTGTGATAGGGATTAAAAATAAATATGATTGGCTAGAAACATATAAATACATGATTATGGTTGTCTCATGTGCTTTCCAGAATCATGCAGAATTTCCTTGTTAGTTCTCTTTTCAGGAAAGGTGTTAAAACCTCACCCTCTTGAATTGCACGCCTCGGAGTCTTGGGATTGGTGCCATGGTAATCTATATTCATGGAAATATCTTTGTTATTGACATGGGAAGAGCTTGGTGGATGAACCAAAGACCCAGCTTGACTTGGAGTAACAGGAAAGTTGACAACTCCTGTAGATTGTGGAGACCCTTGAGGTTGTTGCGCCTCAAGAACAACCCTAGCACAAGGTATGATTAGTAACAAGACATCATGTATGATAAAAATGCATACCTTTTTTGGCTGGACCCTTTGGATTAGATTGAATTGCTCAGTCCAGGAGTCTTTGATAGGAAAACAGAAGTGACACTAACAGAATGGGACTGTGGCAAATAGAATGAGAAAATTTTTTTATTGAAGCAACAAATCTTACCTTACGTCAACAATCCAAATCAAGCCATCAAGATTGAAACTTCCAATTACTCTGGAAAACATTATTTCTTGGCCAACTTGAAAAAGCAAAAGTGTCTTTCTTAGCAAGATGTCCCCTACAGGCAACTTTTTAAGTGAAATCAAGCTTGACTACACTTCTAGCCTATAGGATGAAACAATATAAATAATTTTGCCATATGTTTTTGAAAGAAGCATGGATTTACATTAATATCCCAGGAGGAATGGATGAGTAATACAGAAAGCTCCTTGGAAGGATTTCCGCTGTTAGCTTTGCAATCAATCTCTTTGAGGCTTTTGAAAACACCAAGACCAAAGCAAGATGTAAGATTGGCATGGGTGCTTGGTGTTTTGGGAACAGTTCCAATTGATAAAATTGAATCAGAATTAAAAAAATAGTTCTGGGTGACAGTATTGTTGACAGCCAATAACCTTCCCATCAAAATATATGATTGACCCATTTAAAGGCCCTAATTAACTGGAGAATATGAAGATTCTTTGATTATGACTTCTTGAGCATTCCCATCATTGGAATTTACATAAGGTATAGCGCTCTCATATTGAAAAATTCCATAATTGGAACCTGCTGAATTGATGCTCTCAAGCTATATAGAAAAATAAGCATTATGGCGGTCAGCTTTATCAGGTATCCCTTGAATGAAATTGATTTATGATACTATGAGTATAATGAGCGATTTTCACCTTTTCATAAATGGCAAAAGGCCCAGATATGTGAAAAGGATGGCTGACAGTTCATACTCATGACATTATTGTATAGGAACATAGGAATAGAAATGTGGTGATTATGGGTGGACGGATAAAATGATGGCTGAATATATATTTCTTTGATTCTGCGGCAAGTTCTACAGCTATACCTATAGCTATGGTGGCTATAACTAAGGACTAAGGAAAAGAAACACCAATCAGAAAAATCAAATGTTTCAGTATTACGGAAGAATGTATTGAAGGAACGCAAGTACTACTTATCCCATGCTAGATTGAAAATGAATGTTTTGACCAATGTCCAATATCAACCAATAGTATTTATAGATTGTGTTTGCACAGAAAGACCAAGAAGAAATACTTTTCTGACCTTGAGACTTACAATTCGTTCCTTACAAAACTAAACAATTTTTGAATTTTTGATTGAGGATTGATGATTTATGAATTTTGCGCTAAAATAGTAAATTGTTTATCCAATCTTGACTGCAACTGATACAGGCTGTAAGTGGTCCACCGCTTGGGGTGTGCTTATGACCAGGGAAAAGAGTCATAGTAAGAGTGCTCATGATGAGAACAAACATTTGGAGTTTGGCTAAGCTTTGTTATTTTTGCATGTAAGCCTTATTGGTAAATAAAAAACGGCAATAGTTAGGAAATCACATTTCAGGAGGGACCACACCGTAAAAACTTGAAAAAGCAGAGTTAATAGAGACATTAATTTTGTAGGTGAGAAACCAAAACAACTCACTTTGAAAGGTAAAGGCCAAGTTTTGGACAGATAAACTGTGATGTTTGTGCAGGAAATGAGGAAAGCACAATGCATTGTTAACCATTGAATAGTGATACAATTGAATGATCACCACTTGGGATTACGGGTTTAACAACAACGTTGAAGTTGCTACTGGGCAATACGCCATGGTGGTAATTCTGAGTTTGAGAAAAGTGGGTGATCAATTGTTACAGTTGGCCCAGGAATGAGGCTTAAGCCCAAAGCTAAAGCTGGTGTAAGATTATTTATTGTTGGCAAGTAAATGATTGCGCTAAGTATTTTTTTGACTACACATTATGGTTTTGATCACAACCTGTCCAAGGTGAAAAGAATACAAAGAGTCCATTGCAAAGGTGATCTCACTGTTTAGTGTTAGTACAATGTATTTGCTGCGTAAAACATCTTCACTCATAGTCGCTTACTACGATACACCATTGTCAAGAATGAACATGTATCTTATGTAAGAAACGCCATTGATTTTTGACTGAGAAAAGAAAGTTTGACACAAAGCAGCAATTAAGGCCAAAATGGTTTTTCCTTATTAGGAGAAACACAATACGTGGCCTGTGAAAATGCAAAGGCGGACAATTTGTTGCAAAAAACTAAAAGAAAGAAAAAAACTTGGTTAGCAATAAATTGCAGATGAACATCATTAGAAACAATTTGATTTAAAAAAAACGGTTTGAAGTATATACTCAATAAAAGGGTCCTTTTAACGGGGGAGAAGGCACAGATTGGGTTGTTCATTGCAATTTTAAGGGCACTTTTGAAAAGCATAGTGCCAGTAAAGAAAAGCAAACAGGATCATCAATTCTTGGTTATAAATAGAGGAATTAGCAAACTGAGATGGACAGGGCTTGATGCTACCATTTTCAGGTGCTATTTGAATTAGAAAGGCTTTAATAATTGCTTTAAACAGCACTTAAAATAAGGGAAACTATGGCAGAATCAAGCAAAAAAGTGATAATTGAATGTTGTAAATTATTCCATCTGATTAGGTATTGAGATCACCTGATCCATGTCCCTTCTACCCATACCTCTTTGATCCAAAAATAGTGGGCATCTGTTGGTATCATAAAATGGAGCAGCATATTTTCCCCTTTGGTTGAAACAAATCCAGTGGCAAAAAATCTTGTCCTTATTGTTGACTAGGGAAAGCTTGAATTTTTGCAGTAGTTTTATATAATCTCAAACACGCGCTTACACCACTCTCAATGGAATTCTTTTCTAATGAATCTTGTGAATCCTTAGGCTTCCAGTAGAACCAAGAAAAACAAGGATATTATTTCCTGAAAGATTTTCTGGATTTAAAATGTTCCAAAGGGGTTAAATATTGAATAATGATTGATGTATCTACTTTTTTTGTATCTTGCATTCCTTTCAGAATTGTAAATAGGATCAATTTATTCTTTTTTTAATTTGATCTAATTGAAATAAATTCAAATTATATTTATAGTTTTTTCAATAACTTGTTGGGTGATACAACTCAGGATATCAATAAATTTGAGCAGCCCTTGCTTTGTTTATTTCAAAAAATCTGCTCACAGCAATACAATATGATGATTTTATCAAAAAATCTAGTTTTAGTTTCTTCCAAATTCATTCAACTACTTCCTAACTGAATTTTTATAAAGAATGATGGCATGATTATTTCTAAACAAAATATGTTCCCACAGATAATTTCAAATCATTTTTTTTCCAATGGAAATCTTTTCTGACTGTGAATTATTTCAATTTTGAATGAATGGTATTTATTTTCTAATAAAATTCTCAAAATATGAAAAAAAGATTAATTTTGATCAAGATTTATTTACTTCTTTTTTTGAATTTTTTCCAATTAATCCCAAAGTGCTGAATTTTAAGAGAACTCATTTATTTCATCTGTCTTTGACCAATAAAAATATTATTCAATTTTTCAATTGAGATATTTTTATTTCAAATATTTATTCCAGTTAAACAACTTAGTAACTCTTATATAAATAAGATAATCTTGAACAATGAGACAATGAAGCAAAAAACATAAGTCAAACTGAGATGTGACTGAGAACCAAAAAACAACCCCAAGTCTAGACAAGAATGAAACAAGGAAATAAAATGAAACAGCTAAGGTTAACTTCCAATGCCAATCAACTAGCTGCATGTCCCATGTTGAGACGTGCATGCTGGGGAGGAGTGATTTGATGTGTGCGCCACAACAACTCACTTGTCTTGGTGAGATTGATGGTTGTCAAACTTGGGGCAATGAAAATTTGGGCCTTGGCTTGAGAGGGAGGTTTTGTTTCTTTTTCCTCCTCTTCTCTTCCTGCTCCTTCTTGCTCCTGCTCTTAAGCAACATATACTTGCCTCCCTGAGTTCTAGCCTCCTTAGAAACCAATTGCCAAGCTGCACCCACATGCTGCTTCAACCGCTGTCTTCCCACCTGGGGAATTCACCAACACTTGTCCTTGGCCTGAATGGGACCAGATTGAGCATCTTCCTAGATTGAACCACCTCAACCTATCTCAAGGGTTTAGTCAGGATATCCGCAACAACCTTGTTGGAGGGGCAGTGTGAGACTTGGATGAGAGAGTTGCTAAAGTTTTGCAGAGATACTGGTTATGGACTCTGATGTGCCAGGAGATGGGATTTAAATGCCCCTACTTGCTCAGGAAGTTTTCAACTTTGCTATTTTTCACAATTGTTGGGCAAGTGATGGAAATACCAAGACCAAGAAACAGATTAGACAACCATCTTACCTGCTTGGCACAGATGTTCATAGCAATGAACTCTGACTCTGTCATAGATTGAGCCAACACCAACTGCTTTGTTCTGGCCAAACAGTTGGGGTTCCCAAATGTGATGATCACATAGTCTGTCATTGAATTCCTACTTATGGCTCAGGTTGCATAGTTGGTACCAACCCATCCTCAGATTCCCAAAGCGGAATTGTCAGTTTGCTTGAAATGTATCCCCATTGATGGGGTTCCCTTAAGATATTGTAGTAGGTGCTTAACTATGTTCCAGTTGGCCTCAATTGGGGATTTGAATAGTGCAAGAGGATTTTGAACTTGAACATGATGTCTGGTCTGTTATTGATGGACTGGTGGATCAGCATCCCTACCACCTTCTGCATGATTTTTGTGTTGAATGCAGAGGAGTTGCAGCAAATGAGGTGGTGAATATTGAAAGGGGCAGGACCCTTGAATGGATTGGCACTTTCCATCCTCAGTTTTCACAGGGTATTCAGACAGAAATCATGCTGGTGAATCACAAGAGAGCCATTGCATATCCAGTCAAGGGTGTATCCAAGATGTTGTGCTGGAAATTCCTGAGTTTGAATCAAGTAGATTTCTGCAATGAAATCAAGGAGAGCCATCAGTTGGCCATGATTTGATCCAAAAAGAAGCCCATTTTCCACATGCTTGTGGAGCATGATGGAATTTTTTTCATTGACAAATAGAGACTCATATCCTTGTGACGGATTAAGTCCCAGGTTGGAAAGAGCTGAAGATAAGTTTTATTTCCAGAAACTTGGAGCTTTCTTTTTCCCATAGAGAAATTTGTTTAACCTCCAGACCAAATTCTCCTTTCCAGGAACCTCAAAACCGGCTAAAAGAGCAACAAATATTTTTGCGTCAATATTTCTGTAGAAAAACACCTTTTTCACATCAAACTAGACTAGAAGACTTGTAAGTTGTGTTGAATGGCTATAGCTAGGAGTGAATTGAGAGACTCTATGAAGCCTATGGAAGAATAAGAGGCCAGATAGTGCCAAGGGAACTGTTGGAGATTTTTGAAACACAATCACCAAGAAATATGACACACAGCCTCCCCCAACTTGTTCTTTCTCCAAAATAAGTGCCATATACCACCAATGACAATATCATTTTAAGGTGGCCGCACCAACATTCCGGTGTTGCAATTGATAAAGGAAAATTTATCACCTGCCATCAATTCTATCCATGTGGTTGGCAAACGCCTCTTTGACAGTGATCACCTCCAACAGGAAAAAATAATTTTTGTTGTCATTTTCATCCAAACCAATGGAGTTGCCCAAATGTTGATTGGCCCAAGTGGCGGAACAAGTGAAACCAGGCAGAATGGCCAAGGGATCCAGAGTACTGGAGATTTCCTTTTGCGCCTTTCATGTGATCCCCAGACGGGATTGCAGGTTGGAATTTTGGAAACTGGTGCCCTTTTTTTTGATCAAATGAAAATGATAAAGAATTATTCATTAAAAATTACTTTTAATTTAAATATCTCCTGATAATATGGCCTTATAAAATTAATATGTTATGATTAAAATTCTCTCATATCTCTAGTTAGTTTTCCTCTTACTTTTTGATTCCTTCACATTTTTTAAATGGCCAAATCAGTTGAATTAACACCTCAATTGTATTGTGTTTGTTGCTCTTCTTTTTATGGCTTTTATTTCCTGTCTTATGGCTTGTTATATATCTGAATTGTTGCATACTGTCTTTAAATGATTATGTGACAGCTCTTTGGTTTATCTTTTATTCATTATTCATTAATCTTCTTTTTGATAGAACCACAAGTTGGTCTTCAAAAAATTTCTTGTATCTAGATATTCTATTCCAGCCAGTTCATCCTCATCCTTTTTGAATTATAAAAAATCTGATTTTGCCTTTCAACTCCTGGATCAGCTCCTCCTGGTTTCATAAGACTTCCCTGCACTCTCTTCTCCTTGCCTTAGCCAGAGAATTGACCAACAATTTCAACATGGCAGGCGTCTCAATTGCATTGGATGGTTTGAGTGAGGGCTTTCCTTTTTCTGGGGAAAATTGAGGAGATGTGATGCAACATGGAAGAGAGGAGACCTCAGGTGGGCTTTACAAGGGGAATGAAACCTCCCCAAAGCAGGCAACCCAAGTGTGACTTGGATTTCAGGAAGGGACTTCAGAGGTTTCTTCAAGGAAAGCAGGCTTCTGTAATCAAATTCTTCCCAAGGATGAATTAAATCCCAACTTATGGTTGCATCCTCAAGTCAAAAAGGGATGCGCTTGGTAATATTTCTAACTGGACAAATGGTACAGTTATGCGCTGTGAGAACACTGACTGGGGAAGACAATTTGATTGACTTGGACAGACAAGGTGGATGAAAGTGGAAGAGTATCAAGCTGCTTTGTCTAAATAGTAAATTTGAACACACAACTGTGAAAGGATAAAATGCATTTTAATGAGAATGGTCTGGTTAAACTTTTCTGCCAGACAATTTTTCTGTGGGGAGTGACCTGGGACCAGTTCAAGCACAATCTCACCCAATTTTAGTCAGCTTGGTCAACCAAATTTGCTGCCCCAATTTTGATGAAGGAAAGCAGGAGTGAGGTTGAGCTGGTTATTAACCTTGTGAATGAATGATACTATTCATGTTTTGGAGTCAGAATTGTGCTTCATCATGTAAATTTTGTTGAAGGGATAGAAGAAATCAATTATAACCAGGATGTAACACATTCTGTGTTTAGACAGGGGATTTATATGAAGTACATCAAGGTTGATGCAATGGAAAGGGAAGGGAGATGATGGCAGTGGGTTGGAAGGAGACACGCACTTGATCTTACAGGTCTTGAACACCTCACAGTTGATCAAGCAGAAATCAGGGTTGTGATTTGTGATTGAGTGCAGGGAGAGGAATTGCTTCAAGTAATTGTCTGAAGGGTGTCTTAAAAGGAGGTGCCAGTCAAATTTATGGTGTGGGACCATCATTTTGAGTTATTTGCTTCTTCCCTCTCCTTTTTAATCCATTTAATTTGTATTCATCTATTGGAATCTAGTGTGAGAGCATGGCCCCACCACTAAACTAAATCATCTGCTGGCCCCAGGTGCCTCAGGTTCTGGCGCTCTCATCTACACCAGTTCCAACGCTCCAATTCCAAGCTGGCAAAAATTAAGTAGCAACATGGGCTCAGATACCAAGATATTTTCCCCCGTACAATTTCTAACTTTCACAACTATCATCTTGGGAAAATGAGACCGGTGAGCACAGTATTTGTTGTCCTTCCTGCCTGTTGTCTCTTTCTGTCTTTATGCTTTTTCTTTATTTCTAACCAGCTACCATCTTTAGTCCTTTCTGATCATTGTTCCATCTATTTCTTCCAGCCTGTATTTTCCACTACCCTCAGCTGCTCTTTGTACGTCCTGCTCTTTTGCTGAGTCTTCTTTTGAATGTGATAATGAATGCTGTTTTATTTTCCTATCCTTGTCTTTCATAGCCAAAATCAATCTCCTTTTCAAGTCTGAACTTAATACATAAATAAGTACAAGGTGAGGGTAGGGGACAAGTTTAGAAAAGCCACATAGGAATTCCCAATATGGAGGAGACAAAAGCCAATCTTCCTAGACAGCTTGATCAGGATGATTTGGTGTTGATGAACAACTTTTAGAAAACAGTTATCCAGTTAGGTTTCTGAGACCAGATCCCGGGGGCCCTGAGTAGCATAGTCTACTGGGTATTTCAAGTTATCTCTGATTTCCAGTTTAACCATGTGCATAATATGAGTTTTGCCTCTGTAGTTGTTCAGGTTTTTGGAAAAAGGGGTTGAATCTTGAAGTAGGGAATGATCACAGATGATAGAGCAAGAGGCTCTGGAGTTGTAGGTTGGTTCAAGATGAGATTTACCCAAACCATTTGTGCTGTAATAACCTTCCTTGCGGATGTGAAACCCCACTGATTTCCTGGCTGGAGCGTTCATTGCTTGCAAAATCCGCCATCTCCTTGACTGTGGACTTTTTTTCTTTTTTTACTGTGTTCAGTTAGAGCTGAGACTGAAGTTTTCTGAGATCCTTGGAAAGTTAATTGAACCTAGTCTGGATTTCTGGATCCTTCTTTTCAGGGACCTGTCTGGTGGGAGAAACCAACCATAGTTTTTAGGAGGAATGAACTAGTTCTGATATCAAGGAGTTTTGATGGAGAATTTTGAGAAAGAGGATTTCTGAAATTCCCTGAGATATGTTAAAGATGTGCTTCTGTATTTTCCTCTTGAAACTGTAATTTTCAAGCTCAATGTAATAGATTTTTATTTCAAATAAGTATTTCACAAGATTTGATTTTAAATTATATAATAAAAAAATGAGATGGTTCACAATCAAATTAATCTGGAAAATCAGGTAATAGAAAGTGTATGAGACCAGGTAATTTTGTTATCTTTGTGGAACTAAACCTTTTGCCTTGAATCTAACTCATATACGCTTCCAAAGGTAGGTTTCTTTTCCAATTCTTATGTAATGTATTCCACATTTCCTTACCTTCTTAGAGGAAATAAATAAAGCACACCCAAATATATCTAAATCCTGCATTTTTAAACATTCAAGTAAATGTTGCCTTATCACATGTGATTTCTTCAAATAATAAAACTGTAGACCTATCGTCTCTCAGAGTTCATGTTTCCACTATTTTTATTGTAAAAAAAAGGATTTACTGATCTAATTTATAAAAGGGTAATTTTAAATTCATGACTCTTTGAGTTGTGTTCAAGACTCTTTGAGTTGTGTTCAAGACTCTTTGAGTTGTGTTCACAACTCTGTACACAACTCTTTGAGTTGTGTACACAACTCAATGGGCAGTGCAGCACCCTACACGACTCAAATGAGCCATGTGGCATGCTAGAGGACTCAAATGGGCCATGTGGCAAGCTGAAAAACTCAAATGGGCCATTGTGGAAGGTAAAGGAGATTTACGCTCCAAATTTTTCCGCAATTGCGGAAGTTATTGATCTAGGCGTCTGTAAGGAGGTTGGGTGCAATGATTTCTTAAGTGTAGTGAGATAAAAGAAAGAGAATGAGATGTATTCTTCTTCCTCCAATCCTTCCTCTTCCTTTCCTTTCCTTCTCCGGTAGATTGATAGATTGATTGATAGATGATCATAACCCAACCCAGAGTTGGGGGTGAGGACTTGGATCCTCCCCTTCAACCCTAACCTAAGTACAACCACAAACACAAAAGAACAATGAAACACAACCCCTAAGCACAGAACCCTAGCCCAACCCTGCCCCTCCATTCCTTGCCCCATAACCCGTGCCCCTCAATATCAACGTACGCCTGGTTTGTCCTTCTCATGGCGCGGCCCTCCGTCGCGCCCTACTTGGAGCCCCCCCGTTTTCCCGCCCGCGCGCATCCGCAGACCTTGCGGTCTGAAATTTGGCCCGCGCGCACCTAACCCCCAATTGCACCACCCTTGCTTTCCGGACTAGCCACCCACAAGCTTGGTTGGGCCAGCTCCATCACTCGGTCTGCGTTTCCTGGGTGGGTTGCGGCCCAGTGCCCTTGGAGTAGGCCCAACCCGCACCTGGTGCTGAGCCCCCAATTCCTACTGCTGAGCCCGCAGGCTGCCAAGCCCTCAGAAGGCACTGCTGAGACCGCGCGCACAAAAATGTTGAGCCCAACCTACCCAACTTCTGAGCGTGCAGCCCGCGACGCAGCTCTCAACCCACGGTTATAAATACAACACCACATCCCCCCCCCAAGTTGAGTTCTGTCCCCAGAGGTCTCCCATTGCTGCCTTGCCTCCATCACACTACCAACCCACCTCTCCCCCACCCACCCCAGCTCACCCCAGCCCCTCCTCCCCTTCCACTCTGTTGCCATCATGGTCCCCTGCGACTTCTGCGCCCGGAACAGGCTCGCGTGCTCAATCATTCCCAGTCAACGCGCTTGCACTTCTTGCCGTCGTGGCCATTGCTGCTGCTCGCTTCCTCCTCCTCAATCCGGTTCCCATCCCTAGCCGCCCAAGAGGGCCCGTCCGGACCCGTTTGTGGTTTTGGAGGAAGAAACAATCTCCAAGGACTCATGGACTCCACCCGGATCGCCTCGTGCCCGCCCCCCCAGGACTGATTTGCAACTTGTCCTCCCCATTCCGCCGCGCAAGGCCCCCACAGAAGGAGGACTACCCAAACTTTGCGGCTTATTGGTCTGCCTTACGGCTCTGGGCAGACCGCGTTTGGGTCACGCAAGGTGCGAGGGACCCACGCATTGATGAAATCCTCCAATGCAGTGCTGGACCTCCTCTGGTCCCTACCCCAGCCCCCGCTCCTCCCCCAACTCCGGCTCCTCCGTACTTGTCAGACTTGTACAAGAGGCCCCCAACCGCGGGGGACACCCCTCCGCCACCCGCGTTGCCGGTCATTATCTTGTTGTTGCCTCCCACTGGACCAAGCCCCCCAATGGTCCGTCGGGGACCCCTTCTTCACCAGTCCTGCCTCCTCCCAGCCCACCCAAGATTCCCAATATTCCCGTTTTCCCAGCTGTTCCGCTCGCAAGGTTCAATGCAATGGTGGAAAAAGCGGACAGACTCCTTTGGCGGTTCCTGGAGGCCCCTTGCGCCCAAACCACCGGCGACCAACAGGAACTCTTGGCGGCCTTCCAGACTTTAGCAGCAGAGGCTTGCGCGGACGTGGAGGAGGTGATGAGGACTGGTCCAACGTAGATGGATCGCCCCCCCTTTTCTTCCTTTTCATCTTGTATCCTTTTCTGTGCTTTTTTGAAAATAAATAAACTTTTGCCGCGCCGTCCTGAGTAACCTCCAGGCTTGTGAGAAACTTTGCGCACAAGATCCGCGTCTTGAAAGCAATTGGCGCGAGTGAGATCAAGAGTAAGTGAGAAAGAGGTCCGTGCCGGCATCCTGAGTGAGAATGAGTGAAATTAAAGTTCACGCCCGCGTCCTGAGCCAACAAAGTTCCCCGGAAGGTACCTGGACCACCCCAGCCAAACTGCCACACAGTTCCCCGTACCCAATCCTGCAACAAACGCAACCCTCCTACACTAGCACGCGCACAGTCACCCAAGAGAGGCAAAGATGGAAGTTGAGAAAACAAACATTCTGGGGTGTCTAGTTATTCTGGCTGTGAACCGGCTAGGACACCCCCTTACCAAATCAGACCTGTACCCTACGTGTCCCGCGCCAAGAGGAAACAAGGAAAAGAACCAAGCCCATAAAAAGGAAACAAAAACCCCAAGAAAGTTTTTTTTTTTTTTTTAAGGCCTCCATAGGGCCTCCGCTCCTTTGACTCCTCTTCCCACATTGCCCAATCCGCAGGGCTTGTCCTCGCGTTTACGGACCCAGCTAGCGCCGCGCCCGCGTCCCTGTGATCAGTTATAACCAAAACCAGTACAAATCCAAGAGACAATCAAATATAAAAGAAGTAGGAGAACGGACATTCTGGGGTTTCTATTTATTCCGGCTGTAAACCAGCTAGGAAACCCCCTCACCAAATCAGGCCTTTACCCTACTCGCGTTGTGGTGACCAATCCGGGTCACCACGGAAAAAAAAAAAAAAAAAAAGAATATTTTTTTGGTTGTATCCCTATGGGTACCTTCATTTCCCCCCATCTCTCAACTTCTTCCTGTCCTAGCAGTCTAGGACAGGCCTCTTGCCTGTCTCTCCGCTTTGATCCCCGCTTCCTATGTTCAACTCCCACTTGTCGCGCTTGGGGCCCTGACTTTTGGCGACGCAAGCGATTGTCGAACCACCTTTGACGATCCCTTCTCCTCCTCCCATGACCCTGACCATCACTATCATCCTTCCAACCTCCATCCCACTTGCTCATCAACCTCATCGTTCAACCAAAAACCATGCCTACCTAACCCGACCGACGACTCCCATCATCACTCATCCTCTCGAACCAGCCCCCCCATCATCCACCAGATCACCCAATCCTCCACCTTTCTCCTTCCCCTCTCATTGCCATCGTCACACGCTCTCCTCCTCCAACCTTGGCTCACAACCTGCCAGTCATGTTTGTCGAAAATCAAACCACCAGCGCAGGGCTAGCGTTAGTACTTGTTGCAAAAGTATGGAGATCATGGGTGGTCTGGGTATCGTCCCAGCCCCAGCAACCTCCATCACTCAAACCTCCGAGTCTCCCAGCAATTCCTCTAATCAAGCTAATTGGACCGCATGATCACCTCCAGTAATCATCATCCATCAGAATCTCTCAACCCAGCCCACGGTGCCACAGTCTATCAACCCCCTACAATTAATACCCACAACGCCCCGCCTCATCATTACAGCCCTCCTTGCCCATAATCTAATCCGACCGGCGACCGCGGGCGACCGCTCGCGGCTGCCGGAACCTTCACCCTGTTGTCGCCGCCGATCAGGTGACAACAGCCGTTGTCGACACCCGCGACCGCTGTCGCGGGTGTCCATCTGGTTGCCCGCGGTCATTCTCAACGCGGGCAACATTTCTTTTTTTCCCCTCATGTTATTTTTTATTTTTTTTTATTTTTTTTATGTTTTCATTTTTCCGCACCCATTTGTAGTATCACTTGTACATAGTATACAGGGCCTCATGTCTATAAAAGGAGGGGCTCTCCCCTGCCTTTTTGCCCAGCATCCAAGCATCCAGGAATCCAATGAGAGCATCATCATAATCAAATTTATCCGTGGGCATCCTTCCCACTTATCTGAGAAAATTATCCGGGTATATCCATGATTGCCCCCTGATCCTTTGAGCCTCCATACTCAAACTCTGTCCCTTGTGACTTTGATCCTTATCACCAACCAATAGCCTTGCTGTTTGAAGAAGAATTCCTGTCTGAATTCTTGAGTGTGTTATACCACTCTGATCCCTTTTCCCGACCATACTGGTCTTGATCTCACCTTGATCATCTTTCTGGAGCCAATCACATTTGATTGAAGAGGTTTTATTAAGCTTAAAACCTGGAGTGTTTTACCTCCCTTCTTCTTTAAGGTTGAATTTCGCCACGCTATTCTTGAGTCCCTTGAGAAGTGTTGGGATATTCTTGCTCAAATTCGTTATTGATTTGCTTCTAGAGCTTCATAAACAAATTGCTTTTGTTTTGTTCAGCCTCCCACATTTATCTGGTACCCTTCAAGCGCTTGATTGCGGAGAGTTGGGCAGGTTCATTGAGAACCTGGAGGTTGGTTGGGATTGAGTTGATCTTTCCTAATCAGCTGCTGACAACCAGAGTTATTAGCTTGTGGGCGTTGTTACTTACAACTGCCTTGTTCTATTGAACTCTGAAAAAACCTTGACTTATTTGTTCAAGTCTTTACCTGCACCATCTTGCCTCAGATAGTGTTGTTTCCATCACTACCAACAACTCTTATCCTCTTCCCTTGCTTTGATTTCTCACCCATAAGGTTCTGGACCTTGATTCCGGTTACATTTAAATATTATTGTAACTCCTAGGAGGGCAGCCTAAACAGTACCTTTCCCCTCCACAGAACTGCCACGGCTTAGCACCATTTGGAGTCTTACATTTGGTCCCCCGGGCCGGGATCGAACCAGCAACCTTGGGATTTACAGTCCCAAGACATTTAAAATCAACCTTGAAAACCAATCTTTTTTTTCTTTTTTTTCTCTCTTCTCAAATCTGATCCGTGGAGGCAACTTATCCTAGAAGTAAGTCCTCCCAATTTGTGCACCGCTTGGGCAAGATACTTGTCGTTTTTGGCAAAACCCTACTCTTGCCACACTTGTGAGCCACTTTGGAAATCTGCTCTTTGGATCCCCTAGGAACTCTGTTATTTGATATGGCATCTTCCGCTACTCCAACCACCCCTGTCCAACCTAAGATGGTAAAGATCAAACCTCAGAACAAGAACTTAGGCTTCAACGGTACAAATGTTGAGCAATTCTTGGACTCCTACAAAATGGCTGCTGAAGTGAATGGAGCTAGTGAATTTGATATGGCTTATCAGTTGCAATTCTTTATCTCCTCTGATGAAGTTATGGAGGTAATTGAGTCTTTTGAGGGATTTGAATCCCATAACTGGACGCTTCTCAGGGAGGCTATGTTAGCATACTGGGGAAAAATAGATGTGGCTAGGTTTACCCTGCAGGATTTGGATGCTCTGGTTTCTCATTGGATCTCCAATGGTGGTATTTCTTCAGCCTCTGACTATCAGATTTTTAGGAAGTCTTGGGATCCCATTCAAAACTATCTTATCCAAAACGATCACATTGACACAGTGGACAAAATTCAAGCAAAGTTCTTCCAATCTTTTTTGTTGGCTGTGCAGGAAAGGATTAAAGAAGAACTGGTCAAATCCGGATCCATGATTACCACCAGGGATAATTGATTCAAGCTCCCTGTTTTTCTCACCCTTAGGAGTACTGTGGATAAAGTCATGAAAGTTCAAACTGCTCTTACATTTGAAAAACCTAGAACTACTGAACCGGTCCATGCTCCTTCTTTTAAAGAGTCAAACGATATTATGATTAAAATGGAGGCAGATTGTAGGCCTAAAGCAGATCCTAATTCCAATCAAGAACCTACTACTATAGATGAAATCACCAAGTTACTTAGAGCCTTTGAGAACAAAATAGATCAAAAGATTTCTTTGCTAGCTACTCCTAAAGCTCCTTCTTCTGTCCCCAAATCAACTCTGGTCTGTTACTACTGTCATAGGGAAGGCCATGGAACCAGACGATGCCAAGAACTTCAGAAGGACCTAAAGGAAAAGTTGGTAGAGCAGAGGGGGAACAATTACTTCCTCCCTAATGGTGCTCTAATCCCTTTTGACTCGTCTCGTCCTATCCGACATGTGGTGGCCTCTTACCAGCCATCACCCCCTGTGAAAGCATCTCTTGCTTCCTTTGAATTTTGATCATCCTGTGGTACCCTCCAACCTTGGTATCCTCCAGCTATTTCTTCCTCTAGTCTTGCTGGGACTACTTATCAATCTGATCCGGCCAGGAAACAACATGAGGAACCTAAACCTCATAAGGCTCCTTCCTTGCCAACTTCAATCCTTCGAAAACCCGTTAAACTTCAATCATCACTTGAGCCTCCTTCCTCTGATGTAGAAGACATGGAGGTGGAAAAGGAACCACTCATGGGAAGGTTCCCAGATCACCCTGATCCTTCTCCCTCACCTCAACCTTCTAATCCTATCTTGGATTCTGCGTCACCTGAACTTCCTCCCTCCACCCAGCCCAAAGTTTGATTTGAAAGGGGCATCTCCAAGGATCACCCCAATGCTGTGGAGGGAGTATTAAAGAAAATTTCTGATCTCAAAATTCCTGATCTATCTGTGGCTGAACTCTTATCAATCTCTCCATCTGTTGCTGAAGGAATGAAGAAATGGGTCTCTTGTCAACGTGTGGAAATTGGCCCTGAAGAACTCAAATTCTCCTCTGGCACTTTAATGGAGGACTCTGGTGGAACCAGTCCTTCTTTAGACTCCAAACTTTATTCCTGTCCCCTTGGCTTCCTTCCTTGTTATCTTGGTGACTCAGCTAAAACTGTTTCTCCTCTTGTGGATTCTGGATCTCAGCTTAACTTAATCTTGGATGCTATGGCCTGAAAGCTCAAACTTAGTCCTAGGGTCAGCTTCAACTCTGCAGTTTATGGGATAGGAAATCAAGCTTGTGAACTGGTTGGTATTGCTGAAGATGTACTGGTCAGGATTGGTCGAAATATTGTTGGAACCTGCCACTTTTGGATCACTCGTTTGGACAGTCCTATGATCTTGGGACAACCCTTCTTAATGGACTTTGGTGCAACCCTGATGTTTTCTGATCAATTTGGGGAGAGAATTCTTCTCCCTGATGCTGATGGCAGGAAAATTGAAGTTCCTCTTTGCTCTTTGGATTCTGGTTGTTGGGAAAGAGATTTTCCTGGTCATTCTCCCAAATCATCTTTTAAGGGGAAGCAGAAGGATAACTCTAGTTCCTCTCATTTTTTAGGGGAATAGTTGATCCTACTAATAGTTGTAGTTATTTTAAGCCTCAGACTGCAACTCAAGGGTCAACTCCCATCCCTCAGGCTTATTTTTCATTCCTTTCATCATTCTCTTCTGAGATCAAGAATATTAAAAAACAAAAACATATCAAAATAGAAAAATACAAAAATATTTCTTCTCCATCTCCTTCTCTCTCTGGATCTGTTGTGTCTTCTTTTCCTTCTACTTTTGAGTCTGATCAATCTTCTCTCAGTTCCGGTTTGAATCTCCGCAATGAGTCTAAACTAGATCCTAATTTCAATTCCGTTTTTGGTGATTTTGGTATGAAGGAATATGGGCTTCAGTGGAGGCAATTTGGGGTACAAGTAAGTCCTCCCAATTGTGCACTGCCAGGGCAATCTTTTACCGTCATTTTCGAAACCCTACCTTGTGCCACACATGTGAGCAATGTATTATCTCCTGGTTCTCCTTTTATGGAAAAGGCACCCTTCAAGGATATTGCAGAACATCGGACTTGGAAGATGTTGGAACTTGGACTCAGCTTTTGTAATCAAGTCTCTCTGGTCAACTCTTGGAGGAAACAAGAACTTCTCTCGTTTGCCACTAAGTATAAACCAGTTGCTAAGAAGATCCAACCAGTCAACCAGCCTATGCCTCTCAACCTCAATCCTCCCCTTATGCGTCCTCCTCTATCTCGCGATCCTTACTGTGGTCTTCCTCAATCTCTTACTGGTCCCTTTGTGCCTAATGGACGGGTCACTGAAGAACGACTGAAGGTGGTCAACTTTGGTCCAGATGGATGGCTTCTTCCTGATGAGTTAAATTTAATCAAAAATGTCTTATCTCTAAGGGAAAAATCTATTGCTTTCTGTGAAGAAGAGAGAGGTCTATGCGGGAAACCTATGGCCTCCCTTATATCATCCCTGTAGTTGAACATGATCCTTGGCAAAAGAAAAAGATCCCTATCCCTGCTGCTAAAGTTGACGAATTCATCAAGTTGGTCCGGGAACGAGTTCGAACTGGCCTGTATGAACAGTCAACTTCTAGTTACTCCAGTCCCGTCTTCTGTGTCCTCAAGAGTAATGGTAAACTTAGAATAGTTCATGATCTTCAACCTCTTAATAAAGTTACTATTAAAGAATCTGGTATCCCTCCTGCTACTGAATAATTTGTTGAATCCTTTGCGGGAAGAGCTTGCTATGGTCTAGGGGATATTATGGGTGGCTATGACAAACGATCCTTACATCCTATTTCTTGTCCTCTCACTACTTTCGATACTCCTCTTGGTCGATTTCAACTTACCCAATTGCCTCAAGGAGCCACCAACTCGGTTGCAGTCTATCAGGCTCAGATGATGTGGATCCTCCAGGATGAAATCCCTGATCATGCTGGTATCTTTATTGACGATGGAGGAATTAAAGGTCCAGTATCTGACTATGATAATGAGCTCTTACCTTGGCATTCAGGAATTTGTTGTTTTATCTGGGAATATGCTACTACCTTGGAGAGGATTCTGTTTTGAATCGAGGAATCTGGCCTTACTGTCTCTGGATCCAAACTGGCGGCTTGTGTCCCTGCTCTGGAAATTGTTGGTCATTTGGTCTGCAAGGAAGGAAGAAGGATGGCACCAGCCAAAGTCAACAAGATCATCTCTTGGCCTACCCCAATCAATCCAACTGAAGTTAGGGGCTTTCTAGGTGTTGTCACTTATGTTAGAATCTTTATCCCATCTTTATCCAAAATCTGTGCACCCTTGCGTTGTCTAACCAGAAAAGATGCTGAATGGATTTGGACCCAAGATTGTGAATGTGCTTTCCAGCTACTCAAAAGGATAGTTGGTAAAGACATAGTTTTGAAAAAGATCTCTTATGGACCTGGAGCTGGCAAGATCAAGCTGGATGTCGATTCTAGTTATCAATCTGTTGGGGCCGTCCTTACTCAGGAAGATGAAAATGGTTGGGACCGTCCTGCTCTTTATGAATCTTTTTTTTTTCAGATGTAGAATCTAGATACTCCCAGCCCAAACTGGAACTCTGTGGTGTGGCTCGAATGATGAAGAAACTTCAAACCGTTCTCTGGGGCCAACATTTTGAATTGCAAGTTGATGCTCGATCCATCATTGAAATGATCAACGCTCCCAGTCTTCCCAATGCTCCTATGAATCTTTGGGTGGCCTTTATCCAGCTTTTCTCTTTTGATATTGTTCACAGGCCGGGAAAATCTTTCACCATGCCTAACGGTTTATCTCGACGACCTCTTGGGGACAACAAATCTGATGTTGGAACTAATTTCAATGAAGAGGAACCTTTAATCCAACCTATTTTCTCTTTTTCTTCTCAAAATTATTCTGGCTTTCAACAAGGCTTCTGGTTTAAATTAGAGCAGTACCTTTCAACTCTTCAAAAACCTCCTGATCTCTCTGCTAAGGAATTTCGATCTCTTAAACAAAAGTCTTC